>ML685787.1:10699993-10773070 GCA_007922175.1 Pelusios castaneus
GGGGGGCGGCAGAAGCTCCACCGGAGCTTCTGCCGCCCCCTGATCCCCCAGCTGCTCCTGCTGTCGGCAGGAGCCCGGGAACTGAGCTGGGCGATTCTTTAGAGAATCGGGGGTTTACTGGTATTTGTCTAGGTTATTGTCTTTTGCCTTCACTGCCTGCTTGGCAGCTTGCTTTGCTTCTCTGTATTCACTTTCATTTGCACTCACTGGATTCAGTTCTTACTTATTTCGGATTGCCACCTGTACCAGCCTGGGTCCATCGGCACTCCTCTACTCTCATGTCATTCCTTACCTCCACCAGCATTGCCCACCAACCCCTTCTACCCTCACAATCCATGTTCTTTTGAGATGGTTCCACCCTTCTTCATATGATATCAAATCACTCTAGTGCTGCCAATCCTGTAATTCTCACCCCAACTTCTCTGCTATACATCTGCTTAACTCCTTGTACTTTTTTTTTTCTTTTCAGCTCATCCTTCTTTTGAGGATAAAAAGCACACGTGGTCTGTTTAACTGGCTAGCTCAGTGTCATCTGCAGACATATTTGTAACAGTTTCCAGGTGTCTGACAGCATGACTTTTTTCTTTCTGCAGCTTCCCTATTTTGTTCCAATAGTCAAATCTCTTACATTCATAGAATATTTTAGTGCTTTATATTTTTTAAGCAATCCATTAAATAAGTGACGTGCACTAGTGCCATGTATCTCATCATGCTCTAATGAATCTGGATGATTGCTTAATTGAGTTGTTTCCACAGGAGCCTATGCTAGTTGATAAGACTACTGTACTATGAAATTTTGCACAATATCAATGCACTGTAATGTATCAAAAACAGTTAGTTTTTGTTATACAACTGTGATAAAGCTCAAAGAAGGTATAACTTCACAATACTTGAAACTTCATTCTTCTTTGTCAGCAGGGGAGTCAGGCAGACACCATCATATAATATACAATTATCGAAGTCTTATAGGAAGAGTAGGATAACTGGTTTTCGGACTGCACATCTGACTGAATACAATATTAAAATGTAACAATATGAATGGATTAGTTCCATCAGAGATTATGATAGTTTATTACAATTTACTATCTTGGAATTTTATTTTCTCCTCTCTACCTCATAAGACTGCAATCTGAGCAATACCTAAAGATATGAGCTGCTATATGGACAAACTAAGCTTTTACCCTATCCAAAGTAGAGGAAATAGTTTTTACTGGTGTGATTGCTACAAGGTCTATCATAATTTGTTACTGAAGTGCCATGATTATACTGGCAAGTGTAGAGAGCACAGAGAAGAAACCACTGTCACACCATGCAGTTGGAGGAGAAGTTAGTACTATATGTCCTGAGTAGAACATGGCAAGAATGAAACCAGTGCTGAAGTATGACATTCTGCCAATTTCTCACCTCAAGAGAATTAGAATGAACAAAGTTGCACATGCTATGAAAATTCAATATTTTTCAGCATGATATATCAATCAGCAACGCTGCAAATAAATTAGCTATACCCTGAAAAATGACATGGGAAGCTTGGAATGGCCAAATAAAAGTATCCGTTAAAGTACACTTAAACCCAGAATTTTGTGCAGTGGCCCACTCTCTTCTCACCATTTCCATGAGTACACTGCTCTAGCACAGTTTTCCAGAACATATTTCACTAGAACGAAACAGGTCCCGTGTAAGTACCTTGCTCCTTGAGCTAACTATAAAAACCTGAGCCAAATAATGGATAGTTTGTGAATGAAACATTAAAGTGTTTTTCTTATGCATTTAGGCATGCACTATATAGTTCATAAATTACTTCAGGACTGACCCATTGTTATTGCACAGCCTTTTATGCATTAATAAGACAATCTTTTCAATACTAAGAGTTGGTCTGAGATAAAATGCTAATTAAAGAGGAGTTGTACAGTTTTGAAACACTGTTCAAATTCTCAGGGAGATAAAAGCAAAGGCCATAGCATTATCAATTGCAGTTTGAAATCTACAAGTGTGACTAAAATCCCACTTGAACAGTACATAATACCAAGACAGTTGAATCGACTCAATGATGAAATTAAACATCTTCAAAAAGAGAAAATTAATAAATTATAGGAGGACATAAAAAATGAAATTTCCCATTCAACTTCTAATGAAACGTTTACTATACATTCCTCTCAAGTGGTTATAAGTGACATTTAAGACATGTCGAGGGCACCTTAGCTACATACAAGGGAAACTAAATTACTAAAAAAGGGATCTTATATGCACCTACATGTTTTATTTTATTGCTTTTTTTAACAATGACCTATTTTTGCATGTTATTAACATTTACCAGAAAATATAACTAATCTTTAACAGAACACCCTGGCAGGTGATGAATTAACAAGGAGTCAAACAAAATTCAATAGAACAAAACACACCTAAAATAAAATACTTAAATATATTTTTTTACAATAAGATAACCCTTCCCCTCTGCAAGGGTTTGGATTTGGTGTTAAAACTGCTGTATGGGTAACATTTGCAATTAGGAAGCATGAGAATGATCAAAGAAAATAGATAGTGTTGACAGAAAATAATGCCTGATAGAATGATGAGATGGCTTTACTCATGCCTAAGGCAAGGGGAAAGTAACAGAAGGAGAACAAAGGACCTGCCAGCAAGAAGCAATGAAAGTATTTAGGAAAACTTTTCTAAGTCAAATCTTCTAAACCGATAGTGCAACATTG
Organism: Pelusios castaneus; assembly: GCA_007922175.1. Lineage (NCBI taxonomy): Eukaryota > Metazoa > Chordata > Testudines > Pelomedusidae > Pelusios > Pelusios castaneus. Next base: position 10,702,699 of record ML685787.1, read on the forward strand.
TACGAGTCACAAGCAAGAAGGAAGGGGAGCTTTTGCTAATACAACTCACTGTATGGGGAACAAAGAAACAGGACAGTGTGCAGCTAGACAACAGTCTAAGTGAAGAGGTTTGCAGTAACAGACACCACTGAAACAGGAAATCCGTACCCACCTTCACCAAATCGGGACTTGATTTTGCATTAGCTGCTGAATCAAGGAGCATAGACTCTGCATGTATTCTGCGTAACCGGTCTTTAAGATCTGTGTTTTGTGCTATGGCCTGGAACATTTAACAAAAAATATTGGGGCTATGAAGTTTTCTTAGCTAATGTAGACGGTATGCAAAAAAGGCAGAAGAAAACTGTGAATGAAGTAGAAAAAAAGGTCACGAGACACATGACCTGTTTTTGGTTCTGCATTTAGTATATCACCAATGCTTCAAACGTTGCTCCTTCTCTCTCCAACATGAGTAGTTTTTTGGGGGGCTAGGGGCAAAGGAAGGAGTAACGAGTGAAGTGGGGTGGAAGGAAGGGAGGGAGACTTCAAAAAAAGAATGGAAATCTTAAACCAGCAGAGGCTATAAGCTGGTTTTTCAAAAAGTTTACATGTTATTTTATGACTTTTTCCCCCCACTTTTGAGGTTTCTTCCTCTATCTCTTTCTACAGCCTATCCTTTCTAATCATGTGCTGTTTACTCAAACTATTTTCCCAAGGACTAAAAATCTGCAGTTAGAGACATGTGTTTTCTTTTCAGCACAACATAAGAAATACTCCCTTCACTTGCCACTGCATCACTGAAAGTACATCTAGACTGCTGGGTCTCTCCCTACATGCTATTGGCTAGACACCTATAAATCTACCCCAAATCATTTTCTTTCGGTTGCATCTGAACCTGTGGGTTATAAAAATTATGCTACTTGGCTGGGCAAGGATCGAGCAAGCAGCGTTAGAGCGCCCAGGAGAGCCCTTATGCAACAGAGGCATGTTTTCTCCAGAAATGAACTCTAGTGGCGGCAAAGGGCTAGTTTCACTGGGTAGCATGGCTGGAACGCTGGGGAACAGAAACGAAAGTGAAGAAAAATACTTTTCATATTTTAATACCCAAATTCAACAAACATTCAATTTTGCTCATGTGGTTTTGGCAAGATCAAACAGGATGATGAGGTGAATGGGAATAGCTGACTTCCTCAAACTGAAAAAGATAGTGACTTTGTTCAGTGTGATTTTATTACCAAACATACATTTTGAAAATACTTGTTAGTGAAAACTATTTTCAAAAATTAAAAACAGTTTTCACTAACAATTAAAACAAATTTCTCCACAACAGTGATAATAGAATGTCCTATTCTATATGCCATGTCAGAAGCAGACATCTCTTTAATAAACAAATGATATTATACAAAGGTGACATTACCAAGAGATCTGAAAAACGACAGCTTATATAGAATAATGACATTGTAGAAAATGGTCTTCCACTTTTACATTGAAGCATGATTTGGTAGTTTTAATACTGAAGTAAAGCACAAGGGTTATGTCTACACTAGGAAAAGTTAGGTCGACTTTGTTAAGTTTAAAGTTAAGTCGACGTAGTCCACTTTGTTAAGTCGACCTAACCACCCTTAAGTCGACTTAAACGTCCACACTGGGCTTAGGTCAATCTAAAGAAGGGTTAGGTCGACGTAAGCAGGTTTGAGTTGACCTAATAGGTGGTTCTTATTAAGTTGACTTAAGCGTTCATTAAGTCGACTTAAGGAATTTCTTAAGTCGACTTCATGAAAGCCTAGTGTGGACGCGGCTTAATTTAAGTCGACTTAAACTGCCTGTGTAGACATAGCCAAGGAAGGTGAATTCACTTTTTTCAGTCACGATGTCTCAGAAAACACTTCTACTAGGTGCCTAAGATCCTGACAAGTTTTCCCTCACCATTTCATAAACAAGATGGGTTGTTAATTTTAGGAAGGAAACATTAGCTGGTTTGCAGAGATGCTAAACACATTTCCTTCCTGATATTTTCATTTCTGGCACTAGAGCCTTCATTAGTCCTGACTTCTGTGTGTGCTTTCACTGCAGAAACTGGATGCAGTTGAAACCTAATACCTGGCAGCCACATCTTTTTGGCCTTGTTTAGTTCCCAGAGGAGTGCTTCTGCAGCTGAACTTGCAACACAAAAAGCTTTAAAAGAACTTCTTTAATGAACATGTTGACTTGGAAATAAACTCTCTCTTCAACTCTATACAGAGCATGTGAAAAACGAACTATATAAAATTGGTTTTGAGGGATTAAAAGTGGAGCATCAATGATGATAACACTGTCAACTTCACATTTTATTCAAGTGGGCATGACGGCCTGATGCAGATGCCATTCCCCAGAAAGGAAACTTTCAGGTAAGAAAAAGTTTTCTTTTTAGCTCTTAGGAGTAGTAAAACTATAAATAAGACGACAGAGAAGGCTCAGATGACAAAGCATATCATTTAAATATTAGTGCAACCCCAAAAAAGAAGTTAAGGTATGGACTGCCAACTTGGATACTCTTTCATATGTGGAAGACTGACTATTAACTGCAGAATAGGACATGGATGGCCAGTGGCCTCTGCATATGTGACATAGCCTAAGACCTCCCAAACCTGTTAGCTGTTACTAACCTGACTGAAGGGGCTGTGATCCTTTTAGGAACAGGTTGCCCAGAAATGATGCCAGCTTCTCTTAGACACCATGGCAATCATCTGAATGCCTGAGATCTATTTTTTTTTTTGGGGGGGGGGGGGGGGGGGAGGATCTGCAAGATGTGATTCTGGAGTCTGACTCCCTTTCCACTCTTGGTCTAATTATTATGCGTTGGGTGGTATCTGTTTCCATTCTTAGGCTGGATAGTTTGTTTTAGCGTACTTTCTTTAGGGCTGTGCTGATACGGTGCTCATGGAGAAAAATTAAAGTGTCAAGCCATGGATTTCTTGGACTTCTGAAGACGTGTCATCCTAGAATTGGTAGAGCAGGGGGCCTGACAACATCAGCTTAGTAATAATTGCCTGTCAGTAACTTCTTGAGCATCTCTTGGGTTTTGTACAGGCACATGTCTGATCTATATGAGAAAGAGAATCCCATGACGTTAGAGAACTGGAAAGTGCAGTATGCCAGGTCTCCTGGAGCAAGGCAAGTCTCCTGCAGATTCTGCAGTTACTGATGATCTTGCAGTTTCCCATTTTGAATGTGGATTTCTTTATCCATTTAATAAGGTATTTTGGGCTTAGTATAAACACCTCTTTCCTGGGTCTCTTCCCTACTTTCCCCATATCAAAACTATGGAGCAGTACCAAGAGATCCTTTCCGATCAGATGGGTTCTATGGCTTAAGTGGAGTAAAGGCAATCTATCCTTTCAAAGATTTAATAGTCACAGTTAATTCATGGAAGCAGCTGTGGTACACATCTTTGTCATAAAATCTTTAAGACCCGTGTGTCTATTGTTGGGCTATCCAGCTGGATCAGAAAAGAGAGAACTACCCTCACTTTGGTGTTTAGTTTCAGTCAGTCTCTGGTTGGTATGCAGCATTTTTGGTCATAAGAAGGATGAAGAGGGGAAAAGAGTGTTCTTGTACCAGGATTTTTTATTGATAGCAAATATTGTCAGGGAACTCTGTTAGGAATAGAGCCAAAGGACTGCTTTCTGTAACTGTGTTTGAAATACTTCCTCTGGCTCTTAGAATAATTTGACAAGATCATTTGCATGTTTCTATATTCTCTGCCAATGTTTTCTCCAGTGTTTCCTGGAGATGGTTGGCTCTTTTCAGTATCTCATCCAGGAACAGGTGCAGATGGGTTCATGGCAGTTCATTATGGAAATGACCACCAGCCAAACAATGTTTCATCCACAAGCTTTCAGGAAGAATGATTTGCTTTTAGAGTGAGTCTATGATGTCCAGGGCCTCAGTCACAGTAGCTATCTCACCATTGTTTTGGAGACCACAGACCTGGCAGTCAAACACACTGCACACATTTAATGTCTTATGAAAAAAGGTAGACACTGACATTATCCATAAAAGGGCAAAAAATCCCCTGGATTGATGAGGGGTCTGTATTTCTGAGATGACTGTATAAGTACAAATTCATTCCTGCAAAGCAAGCAGATGTCAATATTTCTTGCACAGAAGTGGTGAAAGCATCAGAGCCCTTACAAAGCATAGTTTCAGTTCTTGTTTGAATGTGTTTACTACAATGGAAAAAGTCACCTTCTGATGGGAGTCCCATAGCCCCAGCTGGGTCTTCTTTCGGGATCTGGACCAGATATTTCTTCCCTTGATCCTAGATTTCAGAAAACCTCCTTGTTTACTCATCTCTTCCCCCTCCCACCCAAGAAATTCCTTCTCTCATCTAAACACGATTGGGTGGTGGGGGACATAATAGAGAGGGAGACACATACACACAGCCAAGAAGCATCAGGTATGAATTGAGAAGGTAGGTATTTTATCTTTTTCCCTTTTTCCCCTTCAACTGGCTGGATTTACAGCACTAGCAATTATTAGACTACACAATATCATAATCAGGGGACAACTGAAGGAAGAGAACAACTGACACCTAAGTATCTCACATCCCTGATTTTCATGGCCTGATGCCCAGTGTTGTTCTTTCTCTAGGGTTCCACCCAAGGAGAGGAATTTTTTTTATTTGATTATTTGCTTTTCTTGGGCTGTCTGTGAAGGACAGGATCACTGCCTTTTCAGCAGCAGAGAACCTCTTTTGTTTGTGAGCAGCGTGCCTTTTACATAATTTAAGGTAGGCATCAGTTTGTCTTTCTTCCAGATTCTGAGCACAGGGAGGCCGTAAGAAATAGTAAAGATTTCTCTCTCTTTACAACTGCCTCATCAGCTTCAGAGGTGAATATTCTTAGCCATTAGCTCAATCTGTACAGAAATCCCTTTAAACATGTTGGTAAGGGCTCTGGGGATTTTTGGCTGGGCTTCCTTTATAGGAAGCAGGTCTTAGTTAGGATCTTAGATCATAAATGCTGTGCTCCAAGTGAATATCTCCCTTCCAGAGGCCTGCAAAGAAAGTTCCTAGTTTCTTCCTGAGGAATTCCTGCTGTATGAGATGATCAGGTTGCTTCTGCGCCATCATTTTCTGCATCTTTACAAGAATCTACAGGCTGAGTACAGGTCTCTTAATTTTATTCTGAGCTGAGGAGTTTGGAGCATCACAGATGGAACGCACTTTTTGGTGTGGCATACCCTTTTTTAGCCTATTATGCAACAAGAGGGAAGGAAGTTCATAGAGAGAGTTTCAGGTGAAATCCAAAAGGATGCATCTGAACATCAATATTTAGCCTTTTGGGTAAAAGGTTACATATGCAACTGATTGGTCAATCTGTGCAGAAGGCCTAAACTACGCAAATTTCTCCTTGCAGATTTAAAAATAGTAAGAACATAATTTTGAAAAATGACAGCTTCTACAATTGGCCTCATGGGAGCCAGACAGAAAGGTGTGGTCAAATGGACACAATTGGTATGGAAGAAGATTCAGCTCCTTCTGGTTTCTGTGCAGAGCAGAAGCACCTAGACTAGTGGAGAAGCTATGAGCTAGAAATATCTTCCATAAACAGAGATCTTGGAACATGAACGGTAGTTATCACCTGTTACTCAGTTCTATGCACCCAGTTCTATCTGATCACCCACAGCAGAGAGAGCCACCCGTGCCTCAAGCCAAGAGACTGCAAGGTAAGTTACGATCTAAAATGAGTGGCAATGACAACTTCCCCCCATCTGAAGATCAACCACTGTGACTCTGATGAGTTTGATCAACAACCTTAGGAGTGGGAATCTCCAAGTCAATCTCAAAATGACTGCTTGAGACTAAGCTGGGGCCACTCCAGGGACAGTATTTTAGAGCAGTCTTTTCTTCACCAGAATGCAGTTAAGAAAGCTGATCAATGCAAAAATATGAACAAGCATTAGAGAGAGCAGACGATCATTTTTAATTGCGACAGCATCACACCACCACCACACAGCATCTCAGCCTCAGGTGTGGGGTCAGGAACAGGAGGGACAGCCAAATGCGTTCAGCCACCTAAGAAGTGACTTTAGGCCAGAGCACATGGTGAAGTGCCTGACTGCTGTAACACACCAGGATAGCAAAAATAAAAACGAGACATTTTAAAATGAGAATCTGCACTGTCAGTTCTGTTTATGATGTCACGCTGCTTCATAATTCAGCTGCAAATATGAATAATTTCACAATCAATCAGGTCATGCAGTTTCCAACCATCACAGTAGTATTCATAGAATATCAAGCACCAAATTCACTTCCAGTTATTAGAGAAAACAGCAGCTTTGGGTCACTGTCAAGCAGCGGCATTGATTCAATAGAACATTGCCAATACTTAGTAAAATCTAAGATGGGCTAGATTAACTCTTTATAGTAATGTCCTATCAATGGACAATGGAGGCACACGCACACCTCCAAAGTTTGGAATAAGCAGAGTACATGAAACACCAGATACATGTCAATACTAAAGCAAAATAAACTAAGATTCAAATATAACCCAAGATACTTAAAATATAAGACCTCAAATGAACTGCAATAACCCAACCCTTCTGATTTCCACATATCACTTACGGATGATAAGGCATTCTTCAATCCAGCTACTTGGGCAGATGGAGATGAGGCTGCATCATGTTCCAACAGCTGCTTCAATTTCTCTCTCTCGAGTGAGATTGTGCTAAAAGCTGACTTTAAAGTGTAGTAAGCTAAAACAATTTAAAAAGAGGGGGTTAAGAAAAATGCAACCAGTTTTATAGCAAGTTGTGAAACAACATTTCAATGCCGCTTAATACCTCATGACAGAAACAAGACTTGTGGGGACAAAACAGTAAATATATCCTTGGATAACCTTACCTAAAGACCCAGATTTTTAATAGGAAAAAAGCTTTTTATATGACAAATGCTCTGTGTTCCTGTATTTTCTTGATTATAAATGGCAGAATTGTAACTGCACCTACTGCATTAACTTACTTCCCTTCCTCAATACGGTTTTAGTCTCCAAAAAACTTGAGGTTCCTTACCACATTCCTTGAATAAGCAATATTTCCAGTGAAAATTCCAGGAGGCCGGCTAAACCGTACTAATTCACAGGGTAAGTAACCCTGGTGGGGATAGGCTAAGCGTTGTTCAGTTACCAGGGATCTCATACTCTAAGGTCAGAAGGGCCCAGTATGATCATCTAGTCTGACCTCCTGCACAATGCAGGCCACAAAACCTCACCCAGACACTCCTGCAATAAGCCTCTAACCTATGACTGAGTTATTTGCCTCCTCAAATCACGATTTAAAGATTTTAAGATACAGAGAATCCACCAGCAAGAGAGCCATTCCCAATGCTACAGAGGAAGGCAAAACACCCCCAGAGCCCTAGCCAATCTGCCCTGGGGGAAAATTCTTTCCCAACCCCAAATATGGGTATCATTTTAACCCTGAGCATTTGGGCAAGTCTCACCAGCCAGTCACCTAAGAAAGAATTATCTGTAATAGCTCAGAACCCAACCTATCCACCCTCCCTTCTTAGGCCACTGGCATATCCACCACCAGTAGTCAAAGATCAATTACCGAACTAGGCCATCCCAACATACCATCTCCTCCATACATTTATCAAGGCATTTATGTTTTTTACCCCTACATCTCCCCTTGGAAGGCTATTCCAGAACTTTACTCCTCTGATGGTTAGAAACCTGCATCTAATTTCAAGCCTAAATTTCCTGATGGACAGTTTGTAACCATTTGTTCTTGTGTCCACATTGGTGCTGTACTCAAATAATTCCTCTTCCTCCCTGGTATTTATCACTCTGTTGTATTTATAGAGAGCAATCATATCTCCTCTCATCCTTCTTTTGGTTAGGCTAAACAAGCCAAGCTTCTTGAGTCTCCTCTCATAAGGCAGGTTTTCCACTCCATGGATCATCCTTGTAGCCCTTCTCTGTGCCTGTTCCAATTTGAATTCATTCTTTTTAAACATTCTTTTTGAACGGCATCAATATTCCAGATGGGGTCTCACCAGTTGTAGTGAACCTTATAGGATACACGCTACTATGAAATGATGAGCCTTCTTCAGTACTTTATTAAGTTGTATGTAAGCCATTCTGCATTTCCTAATGGAAGTATGACAATGTGTGCTCTGCAGCCTCCATGTGGGAGGTCCTGAACATTATTGTTATGATAGCATGGTTTCTTGCAATGTTATATGCATAGTCATGAAACTCTGCTATGCAATATCCCAAAATATGTCTCATGTGGCTTGAATAGATCTAGGCAAATGCCACTCAGAGTGAGGGTTCACATCTTGCAGAAGAATGCGTACAGGAACAGTAGACTGGCCTGAACACCTGATATGGCGATGCTCATTTGATTCATATGGAGCAAATCATGTCCATTGCCACACATGGTTGATCCATGATACCAGGGGGTGATGAGGAAACATGTTAAAAGGCAGAGGCATTTTTGTCTCTGGAGCTCTCCCTTGGAATCTATCTATGGAGCAACATCAAGCAACTGGCAGACTTCCCACGGGGATTAGGAGAGGGCTTGACTGAGTGAGTCAGTCAGCCTGTGATAAGATACTAGCAGAGACTGTAAGGCTATTGAAGTGTTATGTTTAGTTTAGAATGCGATTTGTTTCTGATCAATCTGACTTCTATTATTCTGGCTTACAAATCATAATCTTTCTGTACTTAATAAATTTGTTTGTTTTAGCTAAAGCAGTGCATGTGATTTGAGTGTGTATAGCGACTTCATTTATAGTGACAGAGCTGTTGCATATCAATTTCATTGATACATTGACCAATCTATGAGCTTGTAGAGTCCAAGAGGAAGCACTGAACACTAAAATGGTAGTTAGGGTTGCCTCTGGGACTGGGGATATTGAGTGGGGGGAGGTGTCATTCTATTGCAGAATCCCATGAATGGCTGGCCAAAATTCACTTACTTGCCAATACGGGAGTTGTTTATTTGCAAGATGCTGTGACTGAACCGACACAGAAATGGGTGGCTCACACAGCACGGCATGTGAAAGATGGGCTCCAGGAGTGAGGGACTGGAGGTGGCAATTCAGATTGCTGAGGGGACTGTCAAGGCTAGAGAAGCCAGGAAGGTTACACCTGCATGAGTCACAGTCTAATACTGGGCATCTTCATTTTGCCGGCCCAGTGGTGGAATGAATCAATGAATAACTGGGAACCTGGCCTAGGTAGGGGTGGAACGCAACCATACAATTGCTGGTGCTTCCTTGTGGCAGATGTCCAATGCAGCCACTTGTTATGGAATGGTTAGTTAGTTATCAGATAAAATGGATTGGAAAAGGATGTCAAGGAAAACATCCCTTTAGGGATTTGGGGCACTTATGTCTGGAACAGCAGGGAGCCAACCCCTCTTATTCTATAGCCTCCTTTTCCCCCAACCTCCCCGCAACACCAAGGAAGGGTGGCAGGGTTCCAGCAATGGGATTGCTTGGACCTGGTTGAGGATTACTTGGACACAATTAAGGAAATTGTGATGACCTGCACTATACAGTTCTTTGACAAGTACTCCCAGATATATTTTAAATGAATAAAACTGTGGCCTAAGTAAAGTACATCCATTTTCTCCTGTCTTTCTTCCAGCATAGCTGGACAATAGGAGGAAGATGTGCCTGGGGAGCACAGGTGTGCTTAAGATTATATTTTACTCAAGCACCTTTTCCCTTTGTGCTAATCTTACAACAATGTAGGTACTAGTCTTGAGCTCTTATCCAGTATTTCAGCACTGTAAATCGTTATCATGCTCTTGTTCTCAGTATTTATTCATTATACCATTCCTGAATATTTTAGAGAAATGCACCATAAAGAAAAGTCCATCAGTTGAAGCTACAGGAACTCTTCTTTCCTCAAATATTATTGGGAATATATTGAGAGTCAGAGAAGCAGAACCATTCTGGTTACACTAATACACACTTTAGAATGTTATCGCTTTAAAAAAAAAAACACCAACATGACTTTGTATGCAACGCTAAAGACTGTTTTTACTCTCACTGCACAAATCCTTAGTTTTAAAATGACATATCCAATAATGTAAATCATGCCTTAATAAACTTTGTACTCTCTGCAAGAAATGTATGAACACATATTTAGACATTACATAGACTGTGCCTTTTAAATGCTGCATTTGGTTTAATTCATCTCAAAGATAAAGCAACCCTCTCCTCCATTCAAAATATCCATTTCTTATTTCAGAAGGATAAACAAGGCAGTGTGAAATAAATCAGCATTAACAAAAATGCAATATGCCCTTTATAAAACATAAAAGGATATAGCATTAAATAGCACTTACCCAATAATCACCCTGACACAAAACAAATATTACAACTTGTGTTTGTAGCATAAAGCATCCCAGATAGCCATGATACATATTTTTATTTCTAGAAGGGCAATATTACTTCCAAGATTATTTCAATGAAAAAGATTCTTAAAACATCTTACTTAGTGCTGCTGTATTTTTTTTTTTTTTTAAACATTACATCCAATTTTGACCACACTTGATTTTGCAAAGCTACATGTCGAGAGTACAATATCTGAAACATACCACCCCCTCCGGGAATGCTTGTGAAAAGTGGGTTTTCTGTGAGATGCCCTTATTAATGGTGAAATGCTTCAAAGAGCATTCATTTAATTTCTGGTTCATAAAAGCCTTCCAGATATTTACTAGGATTCTCTTTATTCCTCTTCTCCTCCCTCTGCCCCCAAATAAAAAACACTGCTGAGGTGTGATAGTCTGTGGCAGAGATAGAGACTGGCTCCTTCATGCAACCAAGTATAGCTATGAAAAGTATTTTTGCAGATAACCCTGTTCAGTGGCAGCTTGAGCTAGCCCTCTGGCTGCTTAACATGAGATTTTACTCTCTGTATTCACTAAAAATAGATTACTACCATAGCAACCCTTGCATCACAAACGTTAGCTCTGAAATACTGCAAACCATTCTGAACGGTTGCGGGGGAGGAGGGTGAGTGAGCGCAAGGGTGCACACATGAGGTGAGTGTGAGAGCATGAGATCACACTCCTGTCTCTCTTTCTCTGTCCATCCCTCACTCACACATGCACAAAGTTTTAATATACTATCTGGTGCATTTATAAAAAATGTTTTTAGGATAACTGCTTCTTTCCAAGGTAACAGAGTCTAGAGCGATTATACATAAAAGTGAGGGGAAAGGTAGGCCACCATCTTTCAACAGTGAGTGAAAATTCCAACAATTCCATTTAGACTGGCTTATTACCCTAAGTTCACAGGGTCTGATGAGGATCTGCCCTTGTCAAGAGAGCACTGGTGTGTATTATAAACTGAAAAAGCAGTTCAATTTCCCTTTATGTCAATGTAAAAGAATCCATTTTTTAAAAAATAAACATAAAATGAATGTCAAGTTCCAGAGGGGTAGCCATGTTAGTCTTGTTCAGCAAAATAGACAATGAGTCCTGTGGCACTTTTAAAGACTAACAAATTAATTAAATTAAACTAAATTAATGAAAAACATGCATCTGATGAAGTGGGATTACACCTATGAAAGCTCAAGCCATAAATTAATTTGGTAATCTTTAAAAGTGCCACAGGACTCATTGTTTGTTTTGATAAAGTGAGTTTGAATTACGTGAAACCATAACATTTTGTGGGCTTTGGTAAGGCACAGACTGTATTCCGGTTCCAAACCTCAAGTTTTGAAGAAAAAAGTAATTCAATAGTTAAGCTACTATTTTAACGACCCCAGTCCACCACAGTTCAGTGCCTATCATATCCTGGAGAAGCAGGGGGAGGGGATGAAAAGTTATTCAGGCTTTAAGAATTTCTACAAAGTCTCAGATACCACACTAGTATTTTAGCTGACACTTCGCCTAGTCAAACATGCAACACACAGAATCTCACTTACCTTTATGTGCAAGGTGACACAAGTCTTCTTGCATTTTAGAAAATTCTGGTGTTTCAGAGCCATCAGAGTAATTTTTCTCTTCCCCAAAATCTATTGTAGATAAATTAGGATTGGAAGCGTGCAGTCTCATTGGGGCAGAAAATACTGTAGGTACCTACAAGAGGACATTGACCTATCATTTTTAATCATCTGAAAAAGTTTTATATTTCCATTGTCTGCAGTGTACAACCAGGCCTTAAAAAACAGCATGGGAGGAAGAGCTGTTGATCAGCAATGATGTTTTGCATGGATAACATATTTGGCAAATCAAAGAATAAGGAAGACCATGTTCAAAGGTTTCAAACTTGGAGATTCAGCAAAAAGTTAGTGGAAACCATTTTGACCTGGGGAGCGTTGTAGATGTAAAGAATATTGCTGTACCATCATTTAAATTTATAACTAATCAGTAACATGATTTGTGGAAGCCACTAGGTAAACAGACAGTTAAAATAGTACTGTAGGCTTTGCAATGGCTTCTTGACACAGAAAGGGAGGCTGGGATGAGACTATGTGCGAAATCTTGGCCACTTTGAAATCAATGGGACTTTTGCTATGGACGTCAATGGAGCCAGGATTTTTCTCAAATGACAGGGCACTGTGAGGTCCAATCTTGCACATTATTGGATTTAGAGTATTCAGATTTCCTTAGAAGAGCTTGAACAAGAATGGATCAATAAGCAAGTTAGTATTTTGAGAAATGTGTGTTGGGGCAGGAAAACAAGACAAACCAAAAACTGTTCCAATTACCTGCAACATTCCTTTAGCATCTTTACTAATAACTCTAGTCCGCCATCTCCTGTTGGTTCTTTTTTCCTTTTTTGGACTTTCAAAAGATCCAACCTTTTAGCAACAGAGGGAACAAGAAACAACAGATGGCATCATAGAATATTAATAAGAATCAAAACCCTGACACCCCTCCCATCTCCACCAAGTAATTTCACAACTGACCTGCATGCCACTTATAGCAGGTGCTGAATATGTCCTATGGAGAACTTCCATGCTCTGCAACAGCTGGCTCATTTCCAATAAATACATGTGACAATAGGACAGATCTGTTTTGAAATAGGAAATATTTTTGTTTGCTCCCAAGAAATGGACACACATGAAAGTATTTTTTTTTTTTTAAGGGTTGTTCAAGTCTTATTTCGATTCACCTCTTGGTTTTTCAGTCTGGTTTGTAGTAGATTGGGGTCAGCAGAACAAAGATTGTTACCACTGTTTGGCATTCATCAGCCCCATTAGTGGAGAGGGCAATATCACATCACAGGCTTGGAGACTGTACTATCTTTTCACTCCTATAACTGGGTCCTTCTAAGTTAGGGTACAAGCATACTGATGGGGCAAGCTTATATTATTGCTGTTGATGCTATGCTTGTTCTACAAGGAGATAACTTCAAAAGAACCTCACACTTTTGAGCTGTAAATATGGCTGGCACTTGTGATGTCCACTAAGGGTTAAATTTTCAAAAGTGATAAGAAAGTTTGGATGGTTCAGTTTCTCGTGCCTAGTTTGAGACATCTCACCGCCAGATTATCAGAAGTTTAGTGCCCAAAACTTTCTGGGGGAAAAAAAAATCAAATCAAATCAAAATCAGGCCCTTTAAGAGATCTCCTGTTGGCCATCCTAAAATTGAGGTACTTGAGAATTGATATTCTTATGATATGTAGACGACATGATTCACTTTAAAAAACCCATCACTACTGTTTACAGAGGTAAACACTACATGAGGACAGCCCTTACACAGTCAATTCCAGTAACATTCAGGAGATCCAAAATATGTAGTTTAAAGTTCCTTCAGATACCATTACCTTTTGAGCATTTTTCCATATCCTCCGAAGATTGTAACCAAGGTGGAATCCTGGACTCACTACTTGGACAGGAAAATTGTAAGCTACTTCCCATTTGTAGTGAATTCCGTTTTGTCATACTGCCTGCCTGTTCCAAAGAAACAAAAGTGAAGTATTAATACAAGACAATTGATTATTGTAGTGAAGGTATATTTAGATACCGAGATGCAGAGGACCAGGTTCAGAAGCCAGTAAAGACTTCATGCACCAAAGCCATCATAAATTATGAGCCAAGAAAGATATGCACATTGTTATTTGGTTCTACCCCTTATGGATATTTTCACTATCAAAATCTGAACAAAGCGAGCTGACTAGCAGCTACCAGTAAAAGAAAGTTGATTTCTTCTATATTTGACATGAACTAGATATGCTGAAAATTAGATTTAAAAAGGTTTAATACTTGAAACTAGTTACATAAGTGTAGTAAATTGAACAATACACCATCTGCCTTTAATGTTGTCCTCATTCCCCTCTAAGTGAAACAAGGAACAAACCTCCAATAGTTTAAACGTATCATGCAAACATTCATTAGAAAGTTTTAGAGTAACAGGTGCAACTTTCACCAGATGTTTTCTGAAGAACTGACTAATATCCATATCCCTATGATTGAAGTTAAGGGACAACTTCTATATGGGAAGAGATTAAAAAGATGTGGACTTTTCAGTTAGAAAAGAGAAGACTAACAGGGGATGTGAGAGATCTATAAAATCATGAGTAGTGTGAAGAAAGTGAATATGGAATTGTTATTTACCCCTTCACATAACACAAGAACCAGGGGTCACCCAATGAAGTTGATAGGCAGCAGATTTAGAACAAATAAGGAAGTAATTCACATAACACACAGTCAAACTGTGAAACTTCTTGTCAGGAGATGTTGTGAAGACCAAACTATAAAGTGGCTTAACAGAAAAGAATACATCTGTCCCAGTATCTAGAGGTGGAAAAAAGCATCTATCCTGGACACTTGAGGTGAAGTCTCCTCTGGAACAAAATATTTGCCACATACTATAAGTGTCAAAGATCTACTTCTGGGAATCCTTACCTGCAAAATATATTCTGTAGCACTAGTGTTTGACAGGCCACTTTTAATTGTCTGAGAACTGGCAGCTGAGTTGATCTGCCAAACTGTTCTGAAGGCTAGGAAGGTGTGGTTTGATTCAAAAAAGCACCAACTCCAGAGTTGCCTGCCCTCCAGAGGGAACATAAAATGTCCTTGCTCTCCCTTATCTGTTGTCATAATGCATAGCTGCGGTGTCGTGTGCCAGGACTTGCATTGTGGAAGTCTGGAGAAAAGTCAGAAGTGGTCCAGGAGCTTAGATTAGAATCTTGGCTCACAAGAGCACTAATAGAGAGGGAGTTGCCCAGATGACTATGGCCCAGTTATGACATTCCTTTAGTGTCCAAGGAGGATTGCATCGAGCACTCAAGGTGGAACAACTTCAGTTGGGCTTCTTTAATTTTCCAAATGTAACTACAAAAAGAGCAACAATCTCAAGAAATGTTCTACATGTCCCTATCCTAGGCAGAGTAGATCAGAGAAATGCCTAGCATTGACAGGTCTTAAAGCTTCTGTGATGTTGGTAAGATGGGTACATCTTGTCTGAACTGATCTTTGTTCTAAAGCCAAGGGGAAATAATGCACCAGTAAATAATGAGTAAGAGCTAACTAACCAGCTAACTAACACAATCCCAACACACAGAGAAGGAGACACACACTGAAGGGGTTTTGCCTTTTTGGCACAGGTGCTGAGGAGGAACTGAGGGATCCCATGCTGCCTTTTATGCCATCTGGGATGTGGAGGGCGGGGAGGGAAGTTAGCACAAGGACATCTACAATGCAGGCATGAGCCCAATAAACAATGTTGGCCAAAGGAATCCAATCTCACGCAGATGGGGTGCAAGCATGCCAAGATCAGAATCTGTGTGGACAACTCAACTTGAAGAAGAAAATTCCACATCAATTAAACACTGGCAAATTCATGACTTGCATATTTTGAAAGGAAGCCTATTTACTTACAATAATATAAGAACTACAAAATATTAGCAATCTGATAGCAAATAATGTAATAAGTATCTAAGTTTTAATGCTAAACCCACAAAATTTTCACCACTGTAGTGTAAATGGACAATGTTTAAATTTAAAGTAAAATTCTACCGCTAGGTTTCCCATTCTGGCACCAGAACTCATGTGTACCAAAAGGCATAAAAGGTGTGTATTATGCAAACATTAATAAATTATAACTTTTCCAGTACCGGTCTCATTACTATTTAAATGAAGAAAATTAAAATTAACAAATTTAAATGATATTAAGAAACAGGATAACTTTCCAGTAATCTACAGAAAGTCACCTGAGAAGCAAAATTACACAGACTATTTTACAATTTACATCTTAGACCAAATCTTTATCCAACCACAAACTCTATATAGTCTTTATACAAACTGATAGAGGAAACTGAACTAAATTAATCCATGATGAAAGCTCATTATTACCTTTCTACTTGAGACAGAGTCGAACACAGCAGGGACAGAGTCTGTAGTAGAGGATGATGGGAAGAAATGATTATTGATATCAAGTGGAAACATGGCAATTTCATTTTGACGATACATTCTGTGGTGACGCAGTTTTGCTACCCATTCATCAAACAGTTCCTGAGATTTCACCTAGAAAAAACAGTTGAATGGTGTGACAGTGTTATGGTTCAGCCTTAAACTACTGGAAACCGCCCCACCCCCAGATCTTATTTTTGCTATTTTTACAAGGTGGCCATGACTGGTTCTGAATTCTTGATAGAGCATCAATAAAGTGTTCTGCTGAATGGTGCTCTTCACTAGACTGGATACAACAGAGAATATATTAACGGAGCAGCTTAAGAGGAAAACTGTTAGCTCAAGTTTCTCTCTGAGGCCCCAGTTCAGGAAAGCACAAACAAATGTTTGAGTCCATCCCTATTCATAGCAACTATGACCACACTTAAGTCTCATGGACATCAATAGACCTTAAGCATGTTCTTAAGTCTAATTGTAAAAAGGGGTAGCATATTAAATAGGGCTTAATATTGTGAACTTAAATACAAGCCTTGTAAGCCTATCTCCTGGAGGACAGATTCGACTTAAACCTACACAATCATGGCAGCATATATTATATATATGATATATAGATATATAGGTAGATATAGATATAGATATATAGATATAGATATATAGATATATATAAATAAATAAAGTTTTCAGTTTGGGTTGTACACATCTTTGCTTTTAAGATTAAAAAAAATTTAAAAAAATCAAACCTACATTTAACTAAGATTAAACATTTAACAAACCTTAACTATCTATTTTAAGTCAACTTAGACCATTAAATCAAAAGGTAAACTTCAAACTTTAAAACCACAGAATATAGTCCTCAAAAAGTAAATATATTCCTTCTTAATTACCGTATAGCCTATTACTAGATTAGACCAGTGCAAGTGCTCTCCCATAATGGAAAATATGCAAGAAGAGCACAAGAGCATCCAATTACTCTGGTCCATTCCTCCCACCCTGCCATTAGTCTCACAAAAAGGAGTAACTGAATTTAAACATAAAAAATTGTTGCCAAGTTTGAGACCTTTTGCTTGACAAATTTAAAGGTAAAGAAAGATTTTACAGAAGTTACAAATTCCAGAAATTGAACTACAATGGTAGAGGTATTTTAATTATACAAAAGGTGACCATTTGCCTCTGAGCAAACTATAAAGTTTGGCCATATTTCACAACTGCTACAGAATTTAAAACATTTATTCTTTCAAGATAACCAATATTTCCACCATTCTTTATTAAAAAGTCAAAACACACAGATCACCAAGCACATCACCATGCTTTTAACGTTTTTACAATTTAATTGGCAAGATACAGTATATGATTGCCTTGAAGAATTACCTTTAGATGGTATATGTATTCTTCTGTATCCAAATCTATGCATTTTGTTGATTTCTTTACAGACATTACTGAAAGTCCAACATCAATGAGGCCATGCAGCTTCTCTCTTTCGACCTGCAAGAAAAGATTTTACTAGGAAGTTAGTATTAATGGCTCGGGAAGGGGAGAAGAGATGCATCGATTGGCAGGACCGAAGTTTTTAATTCACTTCGTCATTTAGAAATTCTAAACCTATCTTTCCTTTTCACAATATGATCCAAGTCCTGGTACCCATATGAAATACCACAATATCACGACAGAGAGAGACTACTTACATCATTTTGACACTTGGCATACTTCAAAATACCTCTGTCCAAGTAGAAGTATCTCTGTAATCAGAAATACAAAGAAAGCTTTTTATAGGAGAGCAGGAAATGATACAATATATTCCACAATATATTCCACTAAAAGGCCATCTTCTGCTGTTGTCCTTGTTGAAAAGTTAACACAGCAATGGAAACAAACCTACCTTATGCCAGCCTTTCAGGGGCCATTTCCTCTTTTTCAGCAAGTAGCCTTCCTGTTTCTGGGGTTCCTGGGTATAATTCATGACTCCTCGTAGTCCCTCTACAATTTCCCAGCTGTCCTGTTAAAACAGAAAATCCAAGCCTGATTTTTTTTTAAAGGAACGTATTAAAAACATTTCTGAGTAAAACCCAATGAGATCAGAGTTGCTCAGATTGAGACGCACAATACAAACTAAACGAATTGCAATTTTCTTGACATCATGTCTCATTGAATATATGTGTGCACCAGGCTTATTTACATATAGTGCACAGCCACAGAGTAAACCACAATTTAGTATAAAACCTCCTACTAAAAAGATCCCATTAGTGCATCATTGCCTGTAAAGTAGATCAAAAAACCCCTAGATTTCTGGCATGTTCTTCAGCACAGAGCGAGTAACTCATGGTGTCCTCTTTCCCCAAAACAAAGCTAGACAAGCAACTCAAATGCTGTGAGAAGCATGAAGCAAGTGCATGAGAGAAAAAAACCAAATGAAAATGCCAAAAGAAAGCCAACCTACTGTCTCTTTCTTCCTCTGCAGGGCAGTGCTAAAGGAGTGACATTGAAGCAATTGCATGTACAGGCAGGAATAAAGGTGATTATGATTTTACAATTTTTGTTCATAATTTCTTATTTATAGAAAAGTGTTAATGAAAGTATAACAACTTCCCAGATTTCTGACCAAAGGTATTCTATAAAAATAGTGAAAAGTAGTTCATCTATCAAGGAACCAGACAATTTTATTTTTTGGTTATGAGTTGATGTGAAAAATATTCTATAAACAAGAAATTTATTTTTTACAGTAATATATACTCTTTATGTCATTGGGCACATATTTGGCTGGGGTGGGAGAAAGGGAGGGAAAAAAACTAGACAAACTTATCTTTAACTGCTGGCTTTTAATGATTTGGGACACTACTGTAATGGAAAACACTGGCCTTTTCAGATGGCATCAGGAAGAGGAATATTTAGGTACATGGCTGCCTTAATTTATACAAATTCCAAAGGGACAGCCATGTTAGTCTAGTTCAGCAAAATAAACAAGGAGTCCTATAGCAATTTTAAAGTGTCTTCAAAGTGTCTGACAAAGTGGGATTTTCTCCCATGAAAGCTCATGCGATAAATACATTTGTTAGTCTTTAAAAGTGCCACAGGACTCCTTGTTTGTTTTAGTTTATACAAAGGAATCACAGAGAAGTCACACAGCACCACCCGGACCCAAAATTTAAAAAAAAAAATTAAAAATAAAGAATTTAATTCTATATTTGTTGCATTCCTCTATTTATTCTCTGTTTGTACCTCGATTCTGGGTTGCAAAGGATTTTATACTTAGAAACACCAAGAGTTCAGTTTGAACCATCACACTGCCCCCTTTGGTAGAGCTAACATGCAGAGATAAGAAATCAAATATAGAGGCAAATTGATCCTTCATTTTATACAACATTAGTTGACATGGGATGCAACAATCCACCGTCGACAATCCTTCGGAAGCTAAGTAAAGCAAAATGTTCATTAATAAAGCAATGATGTACAATAGCAATATTCACCACAACAGGCATTCCAGAAGCAGTTTAAGCAAATTATTCCTCTACTGGCCTATGTCCACTGTGAGCATTCCTCCATTTCTTCCTCTATTTTCCCTGCCAGGCTTCATGCAACAACTGACTGATTCCTGCTCTGAGAATCAGTATGACTCCCAGCATTGCACAGCAGTCCAGAAGAGTTAGAAAGGGGGCACTAATCAGTTTTCATCATAACACAACATTTAACTTAAAATGGGTTCCACAAACCAAAGATGAGCCAAATTTCCAGTTTCCCTAATTTAAATTCTTATGATAGGAAATGTTTGGCATGTTGTCCCTTGTTGGTTCTGGCTCTTTTCTTGGCTGCATTATAGAAGAATATTTTCCTCACCTCTTCCAATCTGGAACATTCTTAAACCATCACTTAAATATTATTTGTATTGAAGACTTATGAAAATCATCGTTTTCCTTACTAAAACTCAGAAGCTATGCTTCATGTTCCACCCTTTAATTTTTCCTCATTTGGGGCTAGACTGTAGCTTGAACTATGCATCCACAGAAGAGGCTCCCCACCTAAAAAAGTTATCTGGATCTTTCGCCCACTTATACCCACCATGAGCAGGTGGGCATGGAGTACATAGAAAACGGGTGAATCCTTGGCTCTGTCCTCCAATGAACCAGCCCAAGCTGAGCCAGAGTAGTGGGCACTGTTGTTTGCTGCTGGTTGAGGGCAACAGCAAATTAAAACTCTTCTCCCCTGGAGCAAGTGTTAAGCAGAGAGATAACTGGGTCTCAAAACTACAAAGTTAAGTTTGGCTTCCTTTTAAATGTAATAGAGCCAATAGCAGCAACACAGCCTCCGTGTCCAGACTGGCCGGGTTCAAGACTGCAACACTGCTGAAGAAAGCAACTAAAGTTAGAATTAACTTATCCTTGTGGACCGACATCAACACAGAAGGAGCACAACCATTCCCTGGGAGAGCAATGACACAACCCAGGCCAAGGACTGAGGCCGGTCAGCATAAGGAAGAGACTGCACTGCTGTTGTCTGACTCAGACATAGAATAGGTGTGAAGGACTTTGGTCTCAAGAAGTATTAATCTGCCATTAAAGTAGCTAATCAAATAAAATCCCGCCCCCCCCGCCCACCATTTTCTATAACACAGGGAACCAGAAACTCCTCAAGGCTATATTGCGTTTCTGGGGGGAAGAATGAAGCAATGAGTTTGAATGGCTTTCAGATAGATGCTTGTTCTTGCAGTTCCTTGAATATAGCTGATGACAGTGGCAGACTTTCTTCTAGCATCTAATGCAGTCAGTTGTACTGCATGTTTTAGAATGCCAAAACTAGACAGCTGCTTATTGTAGGATAAGATCTGGCATCAGCAGCAACTAAAGCGTTTATTACAGTTCTGAAATTTGGTAGAAGTTACTGACTTTTCTTTGAACAGGTTTTTTTATATCCATTCTCTCACCAGTGCCTTTCTTTACCGTATCTGCTTATTTCACAAAAGTTTATTTATTGCTTTACTAGCCACAATATTTCGTTTGACCATGTCAGGGTAAAATTTAAAAAGAAGATACATGACCTTTTTCAGCTTTCACAGCTATTCAAAATTATGACATAATGACACGTATTGTTGCATTTCTGGGGGGAGGCTTGGAAATGGAAATAACTTCACACCAACTACTGAGGCTTGAGGGGTGGTGTTCCAATGGGGTAGCTGTGTCAGTCTAGTTCAGCCAAACAAACAAGGAGTCTTGTGGCACCTTTGAAAGACTAACAAATTTATTTATCTTAAAGTGTCCGACGAAGCGGGCTTTTCTCCCACGAAAGTTCAAGAGAGAAATAAATTTCTTAGTTTTTAAAAGTGCCACAAGACTCCTTGTTTGTTTTAAGGCTGCAGGGGAGTCTGGTTTCCTGGGAAGGAATTAATGGTCAGTGTTTTCAGCGTAAAGCTGCAAATGTATTCAGCGTGCTAAAAACAGAGCACTAGGATTAGTGAGGAAGGAGAGGTATCCTAGAACAAAAGTTCCACAATCCCACTTGAACCACTCTCTCAACCCATTTGGTCTCTGGTCTGCATCACAGGGTTCTTTACATAAGCATCATCAGCACCATATGCTGCTCTGTGGGGAGGAGTAGTCACATCACATCAGAAGGTGCCCTTATTCCACCGAAGGCACAATGTCCGTACTCCAAAATCTTTTCCCATTCTCTCGACTGGGACCCGAGTGCACTTGCAGTAGTACTCCCTGCTTATCGGAGCTTGGAAAACAACTTGTACCCCATGATGCCACAAAATGTCTGCCAAGATCCCTTTCTTCCCCTGTGCTTTGTAACAGTTTCTTTCCACTTAATCTGATTAATGGACTGTCCTGTCTTGTCACATCAGCTACAGAGACCCTGTGGCAAAAGGGGAAAGAAGTGGCGGGACAACACTGTCTTGATAAAGCCAACAACAGAGAGAACAGTTCTGAGTGAAGTGGATCAGGATGAAGCACATGGGTGTGAGTGGGGAGAGAAGGGAAAATACATCTCACTAGAATGGAAGAAGAGAGTACCAGATTAAAACAATATTCTTTAGTACCCCACAGAGGATCTGAAATTATGAGCTGTAGTTTTGGGGCTACTTCTAACAAAATAGTGGCGTGCAGTATATTTCTCCCACTGGGGGTCTGTTGGAATCTCTCTTCCAGCCAGTATGGTTTTAGTTCCTATAGTTTATGAAACTACCATGATAAAAAAAAATTGGGCTGTCAAACTATCAAAATATTGCAATTAAACATGAGATTACAAAAATAGTTGTGATTAATTGCAGTTTTAATTGCATTATTAAATGATAGAATACCAACTGAAAATTAATTGTATATAAAATATATTGTATTATATATACACACATTTTTTATTTGGGTGTTTTTCTATATTTTCATATGTGTTGATTTCAATTACAACACAGAATATATATATTATTACAAATATTTGCCTTTTAAAAAGATAAACAATAGTATTTTTCAATTCACCTCATAAAAGTCCACTCAGTCCTACTTCTTATTTGTCTTAGCGACTGACTGAACAAGTTTTGTTTATATTTATGGGAGATAATGCTGCCCACTTCACATTTATAATGTCACCTGACAGTGAGAGCAGCCATTGGTATGGCACTGTTGTATTTGGTGTTGCAAAGTATTTACATGCCAGATACTAAATATTTGTATGACCCTTCATGTTTCAACTTGTAGGCTCTAAAGTTTTACATTGTTTTGTTTTTTAGTGCAGTTATGTCTAAAAAAATTAATTCTGCATCCGTAAGATGCACTATCTTGGTAGGTTGCACCACAATATTTGTAAGAGGTGAATTGAAAAGCACCATTTTGTTTCTTTCATACAGAGCAAACATTTGTCATAAAAAAATTAAGTGAGTACCGTACCCTTTGTATTCTGTGTTGTAATTGAAATCAACATGATTGAAAATGTAGAAAAACATCCAAAAATATGTATGATAAATTTCAATTGGTATTTTGTCATTGTTTAACCATGTGATTAAAACAGTAATTAATCATGACTAGTTTTTATCTAGTTAATGTTTCATATTAATTGCATGCATTCACTGCGACTGACAGCCCTATTAAAAATAATTGTTCTTAAAAAAAACCCAAGGTCAATGCTATAATTTAAGCAAAATTGCATCAGAGATAGAGAAGAAACCTAAGTAGCTAGTAAAAATAACCAGTCTTTCATTTAAGGATTGCTGATGTCTTGGTCTAGAGCTGTTTGAGTAGGAATTGCCTAATTGGTGTCTGGACAGTGGCAGCAACTATTCACCAGTTAGGGAGCTTTGGGGAGAAGGCGGCAATTAGCAACATGATGTTTATTCTGTCAAATCTGATTAACTACCATTCATGGGAAATCTCTACAAATACCCCAGTCTCACAGTATTCTACTCCCCCACAAGTTTTTTTAAAAAAAACTTTCAGCCCCATTATCAGCAGCATCATGTAGAGAGTGAACCAGTAGATTATGTGAAGACTGGTAACTTCTTTTCTTTTCTGGGCTCCCTCCCTCTCTCTGGGAGAGTCAAGGGAGATAATGCCAAACCCATTTAAATTGAGCTACACAAATTGCTCTCTCCTCACTAACACCAAAACAATTGGAGAACAGAACATATGTCTGCTTAAACATAATGACAATATAACATGAACAACAAGCCCTCTAGCAGCATCCCTCCTTCTTAGTTGCTCTACAATGTGTGGAATACTGCACTATTTTGTCCAAAGTGTCTGTCTTTTTCATATGCAACAGAAAGAAATGAAATTTTCTGTAACACTGCACCAACTTTTGTATTTCATGAACACTTCATATATTAACTTTCAAAAGTTAGAAATGATCAAGTCACCTTCCTTACTCAAAGCAGGTATCAGGCGCAGTTTTATATTTCTTGCATTTTCCATTTATTGGTTATTAGCAGGTAAATGTCCAAACAAATAGATCATGTTTTAAACATTTTGTGCTTATATACAAATATTCCACAAAACTGATCTTAATTTGTACATTACACGCTAGTCATTTATTTGTACAAAAAATAAAACAAAAAAATCAGTCATTTATGGCATACCAACATCATTGTGGAGTTAAACAATGAGCAGCAGTAATGTAGGAATTAAGATAAACTCATTTCCAGGAACTCTGACAATGAATGCTGAAAATCCAGTTTAGTTCAAAGTACTGTATTTTTTACAGGATTTTTTTTTAAACTGATCTCCCACTTGTATCTGGCAGTTGGTCAGAGCTTGTACTCAAATGTCAAGCAAGTTTACAAAGTTGTTATATTTGCCAAAAAGGGGAGAGAAATTATATTAAAACTATATGACAATAAGGAATCACAAATCCATATTTTAAAAAATCCTTTAGAAGACACTTTACTGCCATCCACACTTGATAATATATGCTCTTCAGGAATACATTCCTAAGAAATAAGCATTCTATACTTCAACTGCATAATATTGGTCCCAGTTTTCAGCATTCCTCCTCCATACCTCAGATTGACAGCATGCTTCCGAGGTCGCATATTTTGCCAATTATTGCAAACAACCCTCCAGAATTCTGTTTCTGTCTCTGACAATGTTTTCTGAGGTCTTGAGCAAGTCACTCAACTTTCAGGCTTCAGTTTCCCCATATGTGAAATTGGGATGATATTCACTGGGACTGTTGTGATGATTGACCACTTAGATTTTTGCTCTTCCAAAGAGTTTAAGTAATAATCAAATCAGGAAGATGGTTCTATCACTAGATTTTGTATTATTTCGAGGAGGAGATATGAATTATGGTGCCTTCAGGATGCAAAGGGCATCATCTATCTCCATCTCACCTAATCTGATTGAGCAATTTAGCCAGGGCTTAACAGACAATGGGACTTGGGTGAAGGCTAGATGGTTAAAAGACAACCCAAACAAAAGTTTGTAGAGTGAAAAACTGTATGCACCACGTGCTAGACTTGTAATCTTCCCACTTCCTGGGCTAGATTGTAGCTTGGACTATATGCCCAGATAAAAACACTGCCTTCCCCAAATCCCTGTGTGCAGGCTACATAGATTGTAAGTCAGTAGATCCTAGGGTAAGAGCACATAGCACCAACTCCTTCACACTCCATTCCCAATAGAGAAGGTAGGAGTGGAGTTTTGGTCCAATGCTCTGGACAGCAGAGCTGAGCTATGCCAGTGGATATTGTAATTTGAAGCCTTATTGTGTCTGTCCATAAAGAAATTGTGCCTGTAAATGTAATATACTCCTAGTGGGATTTAGCCATGCTCATGTCATCTTATTAAGTTATCACTGAAATCCTCTGAGCTAATAATGCTTGGCTGACATTAGCTCTAGGAACAAACTTCATTTATATCTTGCCTTTTTTTTTTTTTTAAGTTAACTTTGCGCACACGCGCGCGCACACACACACACATATATATATATATACAAAAGACACCACTATACAACAACTAACCAACCAAAATAAGAATGCTTGAAAGAAAAGAACTTGAAAGCAAAGGCTTCTCACACTCCATGCTTTAAAAATGGGATTCTTACACTTACAATACACAACAATCTTAAAGAGGCAGAAATCATTTAAGAGATTAGAGTCTCTCCCTGTTTGTATGCAGGAGTAACATTTCAAAACATCAAGTCTGAGATTTCAAAGCTGCCTAAAGGATTTCAATGCCTAATTCCCAGGAAAATTCATTTAGAGCCAGCTTTGAAAAATCTCAACCAGTCTGTTCAGTGCACATCAAGATTTACTGCAATGTCGTCACTTAGTTTCCTGGGAAGGAGTGTATCACTTGTGGATGCAAATAATGGCTCAAGTGCCCGAAAGCCTAAATATTCAGTGTGGCTGCAGCACAGTGTGCGTTTCTCCAAGAACAAAGCTGTGCTTCTACATCAGCACACTCACTATTTATGTTCAAACACTTGGGGGCACATTTAAAAACCAAATTTAGAAAAAAAAAAAATGAACAGAGAACTCTTTTCAGCACAGACCCTGTTTTTTAATATGCATTTCCATTGGTCGAGGCCAATGGGTGCCACAACAACCATTTGCTCTCATGGGCAGATTTTCAGTGTCAATATTGGCAACATATGCAGATAAATAACATTCTTAATTGAAAGTTAGATTTGCCAACCGTCCATAAATTTACAGACAGTCCGTAAAAGTACAATTTCAATGCTATCTGTAAATCCGTAAATAAATGAAAATGTCCATGAAACTGGATAGAAATAAAACATTGTATTTTGACATTGATTTTTGTCATTCAGAGGTATCATAGAACTACACTGACCATGGCTTCAATTTCCCATTATTGCACATGCCCAAAGAATCTCAATTAATTGCAGCTCAAATAATTGTGTAATTCCAAATTCCTGGGTACAGAATATCACAAGTATACACTTTTGTGACATCATTGTCCTGTTTATGGAATTTTTAGTGATGTCAGTAAAAAGTTTACTGTGTCAGTAAAGAATAACTTCAGATCTTCATGTTAGTAAAACTAAAATGTAAGGTTGGCAACCCTCTTTCTCCCCCTTCCTCTCTCCCCCCGACTTTTCACTGAGAGCTTGATTAGGCAGCTAAACAATGTGTTACCAAATAGTTGACCTCTTTATGGTAGAATGAGGGGTTCTAATCACCAAACCACAGAAGAAGCCAAGCATTTTGCAGCACACTACAGGCGCACAGCATCTAGCACATTATTAACTCAATTCCCTGTTGCCCTTTCCAAGGTTATAAGTATTTACTATTCAGAAATGCGTGTTTATTTCACTTGACTGAAGACAAGATGCTGCTGCTGGCAAAAGAGGAAAATGGAAAAAGATCAAGTTGCACAACTGACCTTCAAACACTTAATTTTGTTAATCGAGGTCACTAGAACTGACCCAATTCTCTGAAGTTTTTTCCCCCTAAACAAATAGGAACTAGTGAAGTTTACCTGTCGACTTCCCTGCTTGGAGGAACAGCTGCTGGTACTTCTTGAAGGTGACAACACTTTCTGGGACACACTAAGGCTCTTTTCTTCACTCATGATCCCAGAGGCAATTTTGTGTGCATCTATTCAGTTAAAACACTATTTGAAGGGCATTCAGCAAATGTCTTGGAAGACATGGGAGAGAAAGGCAAGAATCATTGTTTACCCCTATGGATTCCAGTGGCATCCTCAAGACTTTAAGTTGATTCCTAAGAGGGAAAACAAAAAACAAAAACCACATGAGCATTAGATACAGTCCATGTTATTTTGTAACATGAGTCAAGAATTCATAATAAATCCCTTGGTAATGTAGCTTGACTGCACTGATGTATGCTATTAAAAGTTAACTGCTTTAGAATAATTTTCAAACATCAAATAAAAACAACAAAAAGGGTGGGTTTTAACTACTTGTTTTAAAGTCATAATACGGCACCATCTGACTGCTTGTAAAGAACACAAAGCTTAAGGGCAGCATCAACATCTTTTTAAAGCTTAAATTGTGAGCAAGTTATAGCCTTGTTCAAGTCATGGATGTGACATAAACAAGAAATTCACAGAAAGCTGGGAAAGAACAGTCTTTGTGAATGGTGTGGGGAAACGAACTATCCCTCAAGAAGGAAAAAGTCAGAACACATAGCTAGCTTCCCAGGTTCTTTAAAAATGTAATGAAGTGAACATTTGCAAATCCAGAGGTTGCTTTCATTTTTAATGACGATTGCACAAACTTAGCTACTTACAAGTGAGCATGTCTAGCCGTACCCGAGTTAGAAATTTGAACTATATCACATCTGTTACTAAGTGAGCGGTAGGGAAGATTAACAAACAGCTTGTTTAATAACAGTGGTGGTTGCAGTATGCCCAAAACACCTTGACGGAAACCCCGAATGACGGATTTGCAATGTCAGCAACTGTTGCCATGGCAACCATTTTTTACCCAACAGAGAAGACAACAAAAACAGTAATATTTTTCAAAACCTGAAAAATGTATTGTGCAGGTTGTGCATTGCTTCAGACTTGACTGGTCATGCACAATGCAGCCAAGGAATTTGCACGGTAAGAAGAAGAGCTTAGAAAAGTAAGGAAGTTTCTACACAGTGGAGAAAAAATTTATTGTTCCTGTAAGTGGGTGTGACTCCACTGCTTTAAATAAACCAACGCCCTAAATAAATAGTTTTGCCAGCTTACACTCCAGCAGTGATTTAGTCTCATTGTGCACTGAGCAATCTTTTTTGTTTTGTTTTAAAGGCTTGTAAAATACATTCAAATTACGCAGGGGTCAGCAAACCAAAAGCTAAAAGCCATTTAAAAAAATGTCTTCAATAACCAAGTCTTTTGAGTCAAATTCCAAAGGGGTAGCCGTGTTAGTCTATTGTAGAAAGACAACAGAGTCCTGTGGCACTTTTAAAGACTAACAGATTTATTTATCGCATGAGCTTTCGTGGGAGAAAATCCCACTTCGTCAGACGCTTTGAAGATGGGAAAGTTACAGAGTGGGAGGAAATTAAATGCAGGGGAGTGTATGACATAGCATCAGCTCAGGCTGTAACAGCAAATCAAAATAGGTGTTAGGATTCAAAACACTGGGGAACAGCACATAGAGGAGGGAGAGGTCAAATCATTTGTTGTAATGCGAGAAAAAGTCTGACGAAGTGGGATTTTCTCCCACGAAAGCTCATGCGATTAATAAATCTGTTAGTCTTTAAAAGTGCCACAAGACTCTGTTGTCTTTCTACAATAGACTAACACGGCTACCCCTTTGGAATCAGAATTTAGATGTTCTTATCAGAGAGCCTTTTAGAAAATAAACTATTTTCTCTGTAAGATTGGTAGATAGGAAAAACAAAAACAAAAACAACTTACTATAAAGTTTCTACCAAAAAATGAGGAATTTTTCTTACCTAATTCCCCTTGCATTTAAATGAGACATCTTAAAAGTTATAGCAAAAAGAGCTCTGCCATTCTTTAAAGGCAAATTAAAAACAACAACAAATAAAACACACGACTGGATTGCTCAGACATTGGATAATAGTTTTGGGAGAAAAAAGCCTCTCTCTTTTATGTGACTACTTCATATACACGCCAGATTGACAATGACTAAACATTGTTAACATCTAATTCTGCAGTGAGGAGTGCGGTATAAGAACCAGTATGGCATACAGAACAGCTGTGTGGTGAACTAAGGTCTATGCAGTTTTATTACTGATGTAGTAGTTTTGATTAGGGATGTGGCATTTTGAAGAAATTAGATTCTTTTTGAATGAAGTTTTCCCCCTTTGGCATTTCATCAAGGTTAAATGTTTTTAATACCTATAGAACTCACTTTATATTGGTTTTAAATAGCTGACTCTGAGCTCACACAAAATGTGTCTTTCTTGATCAGTTTCCAGCTCTTTAACAAAGCAACGATTTCTTTTTTGAAAAGTCATCTCACGAAGATGGCAGTGTCTCTTTACAAGCAGATGCTTAAAAAAATCTTCATGAACTTAAAGCTGATTTAGACAAAATTAATCATTCATGAGCCCATCTGCCCACTCCAAATCCAATACAGGAAATGCTTTTGTAACTGTTTATCGGGTGAACACTGCCCGCTCAAAATTTCAGTCTTGTGGCTTGAAATCAAGACTCTAGGATTGCAATGTCACTGTTAATTGGCTAACGTGCTTGCAATATGGCAAAGTTTATAACAGTTCATGACCACAAGCAGGCTCTAATTTGCAAAATGTACTCAGTCTGTTGAACCATCGATGTCAGAATCCCGTCAGGATATTCTGAGGCACATTAGACCTAAATTCTGTGGCGCCTCCCTGATTTCTAAAGCATATTATTAAGCACAGCTGTGCTGAGTTCTCTGGTAGCTTCAGACACCTTTTAAAAAATTCAATAAGATAATGAGTAGCAAATTCCTTGTGTTATTTGGTTTGGAATCCTGAGAGAAATGAGATTAAGACTCTGTAGTCACAGATTCTAGGGTGTTGGCATAAATATGGTTAAGAAGCTCAAGTGCATTGCCCATGGGTCCTCCAGAGGTGCACAGATTTGAGTCTTTCCTGATTTTATAAAACAAAGTTCTTCTTGCAACTCATCCTTGTTTAGATCCTGTGGGTACCTGGTGGACAGTGAGTTCACAAACTTTGCTGCTACTTCTTCCTCTGTGACTGCTGGTGGGTCAAGGATAGGTGAGAACAAGCTTGAGAGTTTCTCCATAGTTCCAGCTAGATTACATAGATCCGAGAGGGCACATCCATGGCTGTGATGAACACTTCAGCTCTGAATTTATTCTCAAGGGAATAAAATGTAGTGTTCTGTATTGGCTGGCTCAGCATGGAAATGCTTCCTCCTTCGGATTCTTCTTCATGTTTTCTTGAATTCAGTGGTGAGACCTAATTCTTCAGCCTTAGCTTCCCTGAGAAGACATGGCCAGGAACTAGTCAACTGTTGGATTTCTTCCAAGAGGCTCTTCATATGTTGCACTCCTCCTTCCATGGTGAGCTTGGATCCTTGGTCAAGTATGCTTCAGATATCAATAAACTGTGATATCTTGTACCACACTTGTGAGAAGGATGAATTCAAAAGATTGCAGCCACTCAATGAGACATGAAACTTTAGACTGAGTTTCTGCTGTCAAGTCCAATTCTTCCTCAATTTTGAAGGAGAATCTAGCACTCCTTTATAATTTTTCACAAGGGGGTGAATAGCATCAATTCTAGAGCTCCATCTAGTTGTTGAAATGGAGAGAGTTTTGCAGTTTCTTGAAGAATTTAGCATCTTGCAGGGCTGCAGGTAAATACATTGTACAGCTTTTGTACATTCCCAAAATACATTTAGACTGCAGGACTCTTCTGCATGGCATGAGTACCACATAGATTCAGAGAATGGGCTGTGTAGGGTGAAAACAATGCCTGAGGATTTTCAGCTTGTATCCTAGTTTTCACACTCTGGTATTTCCCAGACATATTTGAAGCATTATCATATCCTTGGCCTCTACAGTTCTGCAGCTCTTATCTTATTCTCTGCCAGCACTTTCTTGATCTGTTCTGCAATGTCTTATCCTTTCTTTTTATTGCAGTCCACCATTTTCAGGTACCGTTCCTGCACAACCCATTTCCCGTCTTTCTCATGTACCTATCTCAAGACAAATATCAACTGTTCAGTATGAGAGATATCAGGTGTCCCATCCCCAATGAGTCCATAATACCGATCATTTCTTACCTCTTCAAGAAGTGTATGTAGCACTTTCTTAGCACACACCTGCAAAAACTCATTCTGGCTATGCCAGGACAGGTAGTGTGCTTCCATTCACTGTCTCTTCCCAGCCATTTGATGCTCCATAACAGATTCAAGGTGACACTTCAAATTTTGGTTGTATTTATTGATAAACTTTACAGTGGAAAGGAACAGTCCACAATCATCATACGTAGGGTAATGCGATCCCTGGAAAGGCAAATTTTGCTCTGCTAGAAACAGGGTAACGTCAATCAAGCCTTGCAACACTTCATGACACCCTTCTCTGACTGTATACTCATTATCAACGGCTCCTTTTCCAGAAAGAGCATTTGCAAGATCTTTCCATTGTAAGTAATGTTGGAAGTGACTAGAATTGGCCTCATGACTCTACTTTGTCTCACAGTTTCCTCCAGTTATCATTTATACCCCCATGGCAGAATCTGGAATTATACAGGGATTGATTTTTAGTCACATCTTGAAAGAGACAGCGTGGAAAATAGAACAGGCCAGATGCCTTGTGGCTCCAAATGAGCCAGTCCCGTGTCACACCTCACCATTAGGCAGATCCTTGCTGAAAACAGATGTAGGAAATGAATGTTTGGACGAATCATGAGGAAAACTTTCAGGGTTGGGAGGAGGTCCCCTGGAAACAATTAGATCCCTTTGCGGTTTATCCATGTGCTTCCAGGTGACTGGGTCAACAGAGACCATTATTTCGTGATGCATTGGAGAAGCAGATTCAGAAACCAGATTGTTTTTCTCGCTTGATGTTCTGTCCCCTTCAGCTTGCACCACCAAACCTGACTCATGTTCACAATTTTCTGCTGCATTCTCACTGCAGGCTTCCTCTGTGATGTCACAAAGCCTTGTCGCTGCCATCTGCACCATCACCATCTGCTTCGGTTATCCCATCTTCTCTCTCAGTTCTCCTCACCACCAGCACCTTCCAACCACACTCAGAGTCTGCTTCCCCTTTTCACCCAGAGCTCTTTTCTTCTTTGTCTCCTTTCCTTTTTCTGCCCCAGACTGATACGTGCGCTTCATTTTCTTTTCCACAGGGAGAAGGGACTATAGCCAGGTTGTGAAGGGCTGCTGCCTATTTCCGCCTGCCTGTGGGAGCAGGGAAGCAGGTCACAGGAAGCCCTGTCCTCAGCTGCCCCTGTGTCACAGACATCATTCAATCAAGCTTTAGGGGGGGCCACACCACATGAGGGGGCCACAGAGGGGCTAGGATAGCAGATGCAGCAGTGGCATCTCTCTCACTACGCAGCTCAGCTGCTCCTGCTCCTTTCTATTCCCTCTGGCCTCCTCCATGAGTCCCCCTCACTCCCAAGACTTGCCTTGTCCAGAAGCCCTGCCACCTCTGCCCACCCCCAGGTCTCCTCCTATCTCAGCTAACACCGGCCACCTTCCCAATTACAAAGCCCCGTTGGTTTACCCAGCCCCAATGTTTCCCAGTACGTATAGAGTCAGAAGCTGAGGCAGGAGCCAGGGCAGGCCCCCCCCCCCTTCCTTGGTGGGGGCCTGGGGCAGGTTGTCCCTGTGTCCCGTACACCCCTGGGTGGCCCTGCCCTTGTGTAAACCCAGCTAGACTACTTCCCTCAGTCCTGTGTCAGGCTTTCATAGTATACCATGAAGTTAAACTATTTTAATGAGTTAAGGTGGAAAATTACTTTTGTAAATAACCTATTTATCTTCAAAAAGCAGAAACAATTTAAAGCAATTTTGGTAGTTGATAGATAATGCTTGTAGTTAATCATCCAAGAGAAAAGACATGCCTATTCAAATCCAGAAGAAAAGAGGAAAATTATAACCCATGGAACATTACACTACAATAAGTTACAAGGAAAATATCAAAGAAAAATATGCCTCGATGCCAAATATGTTTAGTCTCTCATGGAAGCAGACAAGCATGCCCACTGTTTCACTAACTCTTGGGTTAAATAATTCAGTCCTTCATATTAGCAACATCTTACATAAATTCAGAAATAGGTCAATGTGTATCATTGGTCTAATCTAAAAATATAAAAAGTGACCTCTTTCCTACCCGCCCTAGAAATCGAGTATTCAGTGCACGTGCATGTATCATACTGGCATTCATTTTTATCCATGGAGATCTCCAGCAGTATTCATATGAAACATATTGCATATATATTCTGCACTAACAAATCTGTAAATAAAAATAATCCACGACACTAGTGTGTATAAAAAATTGCAAGTGATAATGACAGTACCATACTTTTAATCAACCAACTCATTCTACATGTGATCCAATTGATAAATGTTGCTGAAAATGAAAATGTGTGAAGTAACACGACCAAATTTACCTACAGCCAGTCTTCATGGGCCTCGAGAATTTAAAAATATCCTTTTAAAGACACTTGCCTAGCGGCAGGCAACTCACTGCACAGTAATGCAGATGGTTACCAGAACTCAAGAGACGACTTCAGATAATCTCTTGATAGCTGATACGCAAGATACGTACAGAGCTCAAGGCTGTTACATAGATAGGGAATCCAGACAACATTATTCTAAAACACTCCCTTGCAAATCATTAATGCAAAGGTACCAAAGCTAAACACAGAAGAAGCTGTATTTCCTACCCTCAGCTACAGGTAGAGTGACCAGATTCCCAACATTATAGGGTCAGTCCTGATATTTGGGGCTTTATCTTATATGGGTGCCTATTAGCGGACCCTCTTGCCCCCAGTTCTGATTTTTCACACTTGCTATCTGCTATCTAGTAGTAAGAGACAGGTGATAATGGAGCACATTGGAGAACAGTATTTATAGTTTTCAATGAAGAAAGCAGCATTTGAAAGTTGTGTTGTAACTTTATGGCAGGGCTCGACAAACCCCAGGTGCCAGACCGCCGTGACTACCAGAAATTGTACCGTGGCACCTAGCTGCATCACGGTATTTCAGGGGCTGCCTCAGACATATCTGCAACATTCTTTTAAAGATAGTTTAAAGTTTAGTTCATCTTCACATTTCAGATGGCCTGGATCATTGAGAGAGAGATTTATTCAACTGTCTGACCACAGCATACCAATGAAGGATCTCTCTGACAATCTCTCTGTAATCTGGGGTCACTAAACCTTTCTCTGCCTGAGTTTCTCAATATATAAAATGAGGATAAAACTCAACATTCCCTTAGAGAAATGCTATGAGAATTAATACTTGTGAAGTGTGCTGCAGGTAAGAAGTTCTACATTATGTGAGTATTAAGTATTTTCATTGCTATTGAGTATTTAGATGGAATGTTGGAAGGTGAGCAGGTATCTCAAACCCTTTATAAAAAACAAATGGATGTGAACTTGAGGATAATTCAGCAGGACATGAGTAATATTTAATGCCCAAATGAAGAAAATGTTGAGCATACATTCATGAGTTCACTGCAAGCTCAAAATGTACACAAGGTAAAAGAGTCCAAGACATTTCTGGAGTGTTCACTCTGCTTTCTTGAAAGTGATGTAGTATTTTGGGACTTTTCTATTTTCCCTAGAATCCACTAAATCCACCAGAGGCTCGCTCCAAATTTCACACAAATAGGCAAAGACTTCGGTATTTAATTTCTGTTCTCAATTCAGCTGCATTCGACTCAGTCACCATATCATCTTCCTTCCAGGCTGGGTAACTAATAGACTAAGAACATATGTTTTGGCCCAAGTCATCAATGGTTTTGTTTTCCTGGTCACACTAACATTTTTTGCCGTCTTTGTCACTGATGCCACAATTGTGGAATACTTAATGTTGAATTCCTTACCTGTCCCTGGTAGTAGAACATAGGAAGTTTTACCACCTTGGTCTCAGAACTCAAGGACTATTTCCTTTAGACCAGTGACAATTTACCCAGCTTTAGTGCCTTTCCTAGCTTAGCACTTAGGCTGGCCTCTGTAGTCAAAACTTCTCCACACTGGAGGGTTCAGAAGAAATCTTTAAGTTTTCCTCAGCTATACCTTACTGTAGTGATAGATGGGCTACCCTGTGTGATTAGACTTTTGAGAGGATCTCAACTCCCCTTACTATTGTGATAGATGTGCTGAAGAAAGTCCACGCAAAAGTGGGCCCAGGACACTGTTCTTTGGCTCATGACCACTGAGTTTGCAAGCTGACCCACACTGTATTCTTTGAGCAGTGAACTGAGGTGTTGACTCTGCTTTGCATTTGTTCATTGCACACTGCCTGAGAAAGACTTATGTATCCTGATGGTGCTTCTGCTCTCAGGTATACTGGTTCTTGTGTTGGATTGAGAGACTTCTCCAGGGAAGTGCAGGATTCTGCCATCTAGGTCAAAAGGATGGATATGCCCTTTATTTTTGGGGTTGCAAAGGAAGGCTTGGTTTTGGAAGTGCTGGTCCAGGACAGCAAATGGCAGAACTGATGCATTCAGGTAGGTGCTTTAGGGATAGCAGAAAAGATAATTCACTCATATTCACTTGAAGTCACTTCACTTCTGACTGTAAAGATTAATCTCGAAAAAAAAAGGATCGATCCTTTACAAGTTCAGAACTAGATGAGAATTCTCCATTGTTTTTAAGACCGTGAAGTGGATTGAATAGAGCCTCATGTCCTTCTGACCTTTCTTGACTGTCAAAACTATTTTAGGATCACTCAGTCACCTTGCTGGCTCACAGCAGTACAATGAAGGAGTTGTTTGGGGAACTTACTACTTTAATCAACTGAACTCAAATGTGGAAAAAATTTCTCAGTGATTCCCTTAATGCCAGGAAATAATTTTTTAAAAACTAATTTTAAACAAGAACCCTAGTTCAAATACTATTATGATAGACTAAACTCCCACATGAGAAGAATAGTCTGAATAGCCTTTGAACTTGTATCTGAAAATTTCCCCCCTCTCCTTAAATTAATGGGAAAACTGCAACAATACCGCTTTTATAAAAAACATTTGCCACGTGGAAATTGGCTAAAACATTTACCTTCTACAACGGCTCCGATCATGCAAGTACTGATACGTATGCTTAACTTTAAGCATATAAGCAGTCCTATTAAAACTAATGGGAACTGTACTCAGGACTTCTTATATGCTTAAAATTAAGTGTGTACTTAAACCTTTGTGGAACTGGCCCCTATATGGTTTTGGTATAGTTGTGTGTGGAGAGGAGTTGTCCCGAAGCATACTTCAGAATAAATATACTGAGATTCTATAGGCTCTATTCAACAGCACAAATTGTGACAGGAAAACTTTTCCTCCTTCCTCCCCCCCACATCTTATTATGGCCCTTCCTACCACACACACTGTGGCTTTTCCAACTCATCTGTTTTATTCTAGTAGGATTACATCTCTCAAATTATCTTTCAGAAACTGTAATAAGAACATAATTACATTCAACTGGTTCTCGGTCATTATAATGAGAAAGAACACTTGCTGGATTTGTAGGATTACTAGATTATTCTGTACTATTAAATTACTATACTATAAATATAGGAATTTACTACATAAAGGAGCTGGCTAAGCCATGGCCACCATCTTATTTTTATTTTGTCAGAACACTGTAAAACCCGCCAAACACACAAGACCACATATGTTCAATTTACAAATATTGCCTGGTGGAACAAATATGATCTTAAACATGGAGACAGATGTTAAAAGAGAGGAAAGGTCACAACAGCTGCTTTTATGCAGCAGGACACAGGATACATTCCTGCTAGATGATAAACCTATTCCTGCTCACCAAACTGTCTAATGACAAGGAGGATATAAAAACAAAGGGAAAATGGCTTTACTTGCTCAAAAGTCTTCTGCAGAGCTGCTTCTACCTCGGGTAGGATTGGAATTTACTCTCTTCTGAAATGGGCAAGAAGATGGAAGGCAATTCCATTTTATTGATTCAGAGGATCTTTCACTCTTTCCTTCATGGTTTGTGACAAGACTACCCACTTAGTTACAACAATGTACAAGTCTGTGAAGCCTTTGTTATGAAGTCTCAAATTTACGTGAGGGTTATATTAAGTGTTACTGTTTTTAAAAAAATAAAGTGATTCTAAAAAGTACTTAAGTGATGTGGAAGCTTAAGTCACTTTTGAAAATGAGAATTAGGTGCCTCTAAGAATTGTACTCAGACTTTGTCTCCATTTGAGTAAGTTCTTCCTTTCCTAAATGTGGAGAAATGTGTTAATGCATAATTTAAATAGATTTATTTTAAAAGAAGGATCCTTTCCAGAAAGCCTAGGCATTCCATTAGAGGATGAACTATTTGAAAAGAGGGACATTATTAGAATTTAATTTACGATGCTCCCTTTTATATTGAATGTGGCAAATTCCATGATTTTGAGAAGCTCATTTTTTTTTATCTAGGTCAATTTAATACGGAGATGTCTAAATTGTAGATAGGAAATTGGCCAACAAAGAAGGATTGAGTTAATAATGAATAATTTAGCACTATTGCAGACAAAGCAGAATATGAAAAATGCACATGACTAGCATTATTCTCAAAGAGTCAATCCTTCCAACTACAGCATAGTGCTCAAATGTAAACCATGGCATCACTCCAGCAAGGGAGCCAGTGGTACAAATTCTTATTCCAATGAAAAGTTTTATGGGTTTCCATGAGGGCTTAAGGTCTGCACTGATGGCTCACTTTGTAGAATCAGGGTCTGTTCAGCTATTGCAGCCTACTGGATAGCTTCTTTTTCTTTAATTAAATGCAAGTAACTGAAGAAGCCACTGACACACTCCCCATTTTCAAATATTTCTAGAAGTTTGAGACTGGTGTTATTATAAATTAGTTGCCAGCACTGTCATAGAGCACAGAACTTAAAATGGACCTCATCCAGTTTAGATTTGAAATTATAGTATTGAGGGGCCTGTTTTATTACTGCTTGGGGACACTGTTTCAGGGCCGTCCCTGGTGGGGGACGAATGGGGCGATCGCTCTGGGCCCCGCGGCCCCCCCACAGCCACACACTTCCCTGCTCCGCGGGCCAGGAGCACTAAACCCAGCCTCTGGGCTAGCCCTCCCCACCCCCGAGGCGGAGCAGGTGGCTGGGGCACTGGCCGCAGCAGGCTGGGGTCCCGGCTGCAGCCGGCTCCCTCCACCGGTGGCCCCCACTTCCAGGGCTAGGCCCGGGCCTGGAGCTGGCTCCCCCCACCAGCGGCCCCCACTTCCGGGGCTGGAGCCTACTCCCCAGCGGGGGCCTCAGCCTCCCCGCCCGGGCTGGCTCCCTGTAGGGGGTGGAGCGGCCCGCCTGCCCTCCAGCATGGGGGTGGGGCCCCGCCGAGGCCAGTTGGCCCTGGGCCCCACTCTCCCCACGGGATAGTGCTGCACTGTATTACTTGAATTTTAGCTCCAGTCACCACTGAATGGGGAATACTGAGAAAGTTAGCAGCAGAGTTCTCATGGACATTATATAAAACTTTTGCATAGTTTACTATTTTTCTTGTTACTTAGCATTTCCATGGCTGTTTTAAAATTATGATTCTACTATAACTCCGTTATCTGGGACGTATTTTTAGATTATACAGAAGAGCAACTATAAATACAATCTGCCTCATAATATACATAAACTCCTGTTTAATCTAAAAAAAATAGAAGTGCCACCATTCTGTTTTTTTCCCTTCCTCCCTTCCATTTTTTCAAAGGGGCGGGGGAGCCACTGGGGAACGGAAGATGAATTTCTAGATACCAATATTGTTACCACAAAGATAATTACACCTGCGGTTTTACACTTTTCCAAAGCTTTAATCCTGACCTACAAAGATTTTCCTTTATTTGTACCAGTTCAGTTGATAATGCTTTAAAAGGTGCTTTGGCAAAAAGACCCATTTAGTAGAAGCAAAGAGCTAAAAGCACAAAAATAGTCCCACAGAAGAGAAGGATCAGGTGTAAATTAAAAGTAAATAAGCACATGCTGATTGCATCCTTTAGAGTAAGGAGAGTAACTCATTTTTCTATCATCACCCCCTTTTAAAGAGATAATGCCCTGAAACACTCATGTTTGGCGATTATGTTTTCTGTGCTTGGTCTTGATCTGAAGAGATGTCTTTGTTTATATAACAAACAAAGCAAAGCAAAAAACCCCAAACTAACCCAAATTAAAAGTGTAGGAGAGACTTATATTTTTGTTTGTTAGGCTATGTACACACGATCAGATTCAAGCACAACATGGCAAGCGCTCTATAAAAAACACGTGACCTTTATTGCGGGAGAGCGCGTACACACGTCTCTCCTTGCAACGCAACAGAATTCTTTGCAATATCGCGGTGTAGCGCAATGAATTCTGGGCACCTATCCCATAGTTCAATTTTCCCTGAATCGGCGCTTGGAATCCTGGGATGAAGGAAAGGAACGCAAAGCGCCATGGGTAAACTCTCAGTTTCCCGTGGTGCACTGTGTTCCCCTTGCGTCTTCCTCATTGCCAATAGCAACTCACGCCTATTTTCAACAGTGCAGTGACGCACCGCATCACTTGCGAGCAATCACAACAGCGACAGCATGGATCCTGCTCTGATCTCCACTGTCGCCTTCAGCATTCTAAATACATCTCAGCTGGTTGCTCAGTACGCAATGAGCTCCGAGTCAGACGAGGACGCTGAGGAGCAGGGGCTGATCGATGCCATGCAGAGCAACAGCACTGCGTTGCTCAGCTCCTTCACCGATCATCTGCACATGGTGCAACGCCATTTCTGGTCACAAGAGACGAGCACCGAGTGGTGGGATCGCATTGTTATGCAGCTGTGGGATGATGAGCAGTGGGTACAGAACTTTCGAATGTGGAACGCAACCTTTTTGAAACTGTGCTCAGAGTTGGCACCTGCCCTGCGATGCAAAGACACCAACATGAGGTCCGCCCTAACCGTGGAGAAGCGTGTTGTGATAGCTGTTTGGAAGATGGCGACTCCCGACTGCTACCGGTCGGTAGCAAACCAGTTTGGAGTCGGGAGGTCCACCGTCGGATTAGCCCTCTCACAAGTGTGCCGAGCCATCAATTGCGTTCTGCTACGGAGGACGGTGACATTGGGCAATGTTCGTGAGATTGTGGACGGCTTTGCTGCCATGGGATTCCCTAACTGCGGGGGAGCCATAGATGGCACACACATCCCTATTTTGGCTCCAGACCATCTCGCGACCGAGTATATCAACAGGAAGGGCTACTTCTCCATGGTGCTGCAAGTTTTCCCCAGGGTGGGCTATGGAGGCACAGCGCCTCGAGGAAGCATACAAACAGCCAGCCACTAGGAGTATTAGGGGGGCCCAAGGAGAAGCTGCTCGCGTAAGGGAGGCACTCAGGGACCATTTCAATGATGCCCTCCCCTAGTTAACTTCAAGGACGCATCAGGTGCACCTTATGAGATTTTCAATGTGTACAAATAAAGCCACTCTTCAAATTATTTGTTACTGTTTTTATTAAAACCTAAAAGGGGGGGAGTGGTTACAGGTGGGTGTAGCTGCGGGTCTCTAAAAAGTAGCTCTGGGGGGGACTGGATGTTGCAGTGTACCAGGGGGACGGGTGGCCTTCAAAGAAATTCTTTGAAGGACTACGGGGTGTGGGAGGCAGACACGGCTGAACTGTATGGAGTGGAGCCCGTACATTAATTGCCTGGGTCTGCAAAGCAATCATGCTCTTGAGCAGTTCTGTTTGCGCCTTCATCAGGCTTATCAGTTCATCCCTGTGTTTCTGCCTCCTCTGTTAGGATTCCTCTCTCCAGGCTCGATTCTCCCTCGCGGACTCCTGTGCTGTTTTCAGCAGGTCCTGAAACATATCCTCCCTGTTTCTTCGAGCACGCCGCCGAATGTTTCTCATGCGGTCAGCTGGGGTAGACACCGGCCTCATGAAGGTTGAATCTATTAAAAAAAAAAATAAATAAAGCTATTGTTAACACATAGCATAGATAACCAATGTAACCTTCCAGTAGCACATTCCACTGGAAGGTGCAGGCAGTCAACAGCCTATGCTTTGCTGAAGCGGACAAGGTACGTCCTAATAGAAAGCTTACTGGGGGCTAACATTCTGCACAGGGCACACAGATGGAACCCGATCTCTCTCTCCTCAGAGTGCCCCTGCCAGCTAGAATACATATCCTACATGCTACCGGATGCAAGCCAGGACCGTATGCCGCTGCACTATGTGCTGCCATGGTTCCCAGGGCTGTGCTTTGCAGCTGGCGAGGCAGAGTATCCTTCTTTGGGAGCGTAGACACAAATGCTCTCCCATCTAACCTGAGTAGTAGGCTCTGGAGGTACATCGAGGAAACCTTTACTGACCTAAATACAGATGATTTTTTGACAATCACTGCTTGTGTTGATGCACTTCTAATGAATGCAGAGTAAAGAGCGTGCACAGCGGGGACCGAGACAGCAAGCACCCCTGCCCCGGACAATGATATTTTAGCAGGAGCCATAGCTGCACGAAAGAGAAACCTACCTGAACCCCCCTCTGCCGCCTCAGAGGACACGCTGCAATTCATGTCTTGGGTGGACGTCTCAGCGGGGGTGCAGAAGAGCTCCTGGCTACATGCTGTTGCGCTTTCCTCCAGGTCATCCTCCATCTCCTCCTCCTCATCGATCACATTCTCATCCTGCTCGGGTCTGGCAGTCAGTGGATGAGGGGGGGCCGATGTGTCCACGGGACTCTTTGCAGTGGTTGTGGGGTCCCCACTGAGGTTGGCTTCCATCTCCGTATAGTACCTGCATGTAGCAGGCGCTGATCCCGAATGGCGGTTTGCCTTCTTCGCTCGATGATAGGTTATTCTTAGCTCCTTCACCTTCGATCTGCACTGCACAGTGTCTCTATCATAACCTCTCTCTGACATGGCCCGAGAAATTATGCCATATGTATCATAATTTCGCCTGCTTCCGTGTAGCTGCGCCTGCACAGCAGACTCTCCCCAGATGCTGATCAGGTCCAGCACCTCTGCTGTGCTCCAAAGGGGTGCGCATCTTCCATGACGGGCCGCCATTGCTACTGAAGATTGGAGCTGCACTCCACTCCACGAGGAAGAGAACAGGAAGTGAAACAGACGAGAAATTCGAAAATCCTGGGAATCAGATCAGGGCGGGGACTGTTTTGTCACAGCCCCAGCGCGGGTGGGGAGAAGACCAGAGAGGACGACTTTGGAATGCTGGGACACTTCTGGAGGCCAATCATTGCACGGTAAGTGTACACACGAGTGGAAAGGCGCAACAGCTGTTCCGCATTAACTGCTACCACCCTCGTCGAGGTGGTTTTTGTATTGCTCTACAACAAGGCAGTTAACGCGCAACAGCCCTATTGCACGTGTGTACGCTGCTGTTGGTATCGTG
The DNA here is from genome assembly GCA_007922175.1 of Pelusios castaneus. Lineage (NCBI taxonomy): Eukaryota > Metazoa > Chordata > Testudines > Pelomedusidae > Pelusios > Pelusios castaneus. Next base: position 10,745,480 of record ML685787.1, read on the forward strand.
CGGTAACGATTGTTAATGCGCGATAAAGTGATCGTGTGTACAAGGCCTTAATCTCTCTGTCTGAGCAAAATCTATTCAGTCATCTTTTAAAAAATAATTTAAAAAAGAGTATATAAAAGGAAAGAGGAAAGTGTTTAAAAAACAAAAATACACAAGTTTTACAGACACACATGAAGCTTGAAACTTGTTGCATACATAGTTTTCACTGAGGGTTATTGCCTTTGAGTGACTGAAGGAGAAAAAAAATAAGGCTCATGTCCAGCAAACACTTAAGCATATGCATAACTGTAGCACTCTGTGTCAGGAACAGAAAATATTACACAGATGCAATGCATATAATTTAACATTGCTCTTTTGGAAGGCTAACTTTGCATTTCTTGAGATTTTTATTTTAAACCATACAGTATTAACATTACATTAGACTATAAATATATTAATTTAATATACATTAATTGAGAAGGAAAAAATGAAACCTCATATGCAGTAAGCAAAGACATGGAAGAGTAAAGGTAAAGAAAAAGTTACTGTAAATAGTAATGTAAGTAAAATAGAATTCAAAACACCAGTGTTAAAAGCCACACAATCCTTCTTCTGTCAACATCAAGCTCTCCTTTTAGAAATTTGAGCATATTTGAAAAGACAAATTCAGATTGCTTAAAAAAACCCTTATCTTCTCAATTCAGTACAGCATGTCACAAAATATGCCAAAAAGATGGCTCAGAGATTTATTTTTATCATTCCAAAATGACAAGCATTTCTACAGAAAACTTGTTTAAAATATAAATGTTGAAAGATGAGCGGTGCCTGAAAAGATTACATTCTAAGAAGTTACCTGCCTCAGCATTTGTAGTTCAATAGCTCTTTCAACCTGTGCTCAAACTCAAGAAAGCAAGACATATGCTTGTTTCTAGGAAAGGGCGGGAAGTCCCAATGAATTCAAGTTTCTGATTATCTGCTCCCAGATCCTACTTCTGCCCACCGCACCCACAAAGATCAGCAAAATGGGGAGAATATTGAGAAGTTTTCACTTCCTTCATTTGCAACATAGAAGTTAGGGTTCTGTGCTCTGAAAAGAAACTTTATTATTATGAATGAGGGGAAAGAGCCCCTGGTTCATCTCTCTGGGCTTTCCTTAACTATGAGACAAGGTTCACATTGACAAATTTCTATAGCTGACATATACCAGACATGTTTTGTGGTTAGCAGCACAAGGATGTTGAAAAGGTACTGTATGCAGAGTTTGCATAGCAGAGAACACACAGTATCCATGTACTTCAGTGTGAAGGAGGAGAGAGACTTTAATTAGACTAGAATTACAGGCCAAGTATTTCTGTTGATGGCCAAAGGCTATGTAAATCAAACACATTTTTAGGATAACATTTTGTGCTTTAAAGCTTGCCCTTATCTGGAGAACAACCAGACAGACTGCTGTTGCGGGAACTACTACTAAATTGGTCAGTGATTTAGAGACTGGGGGGTGAAGTGCTCCCCAGGGAAGGTTTACAATGCCAACTGCAGAGTGGGGAGGGGAAAGGCAATGAGAACTCTCCTTACAATCATTCAGTAAGTTACAGTACTTACTGAAGGGTACTTATCTGGAAGGGCCGTGTACCAGAGTTGCATAAGCAATGTGCAAGTGTAACCCATATGCCTAAAAAAGGCTCTCTCTTTAAGAGACGTACTGAGGGTGGGTTACTGTTGCTGGGCAGATTAGTTACCCACAAGGAGAAACTTCTGGAAGCAGGGAGTGGTAGCATTTTTCAGCATGCTCCACAGGGTGCCCTGCTGATGTGATGTGGTGTGGTCAGTCAGATCACATGAGAGCAGCAGTCTGTGCAGACAGCAGGCTAGAGCTGCTTTGAGAAGAGCCCATGTGCTCAGTTTTCAGGAGAGAAGCTGAGCCAGGAGTGAACAAGATGTTTTCTCCCTCTAATGGAGTCATCTGCAACAGATTTTGCAGACATGCATATGGGACTGAGGGCTGGTTGCAAAGGAGAAGGAAAAGCCTGCATGGAATGCTACAGAAGATTCCTGCAAAAAAAGAAGAAGAGAACAGCTATTTCTTGCCACTCAAGCCTCTACATTCGAACAAAGACTGTAGCTGAGAGTTGGGTGAATTCCACCTGGACTTTGGGACTCTTGGGTATCTTTCATGCGGGGGTTTCATTAGGGATTGTTCTTGGTTAATTGTATTTTGTTTTCTTAGGATAAGGTTTATTTAGTTAGTAGTTAATAAAGTTCATTGTTATGTTTGTTTTTAGTAGTATTTTAATGTGGGGTGGTAACTGAGCAATCTTTGCTGTGAGTCCCAGACAGCCTGGATCCTGGGTCTCCAGCTGCTTTCTCCATAGGGATTGGGATTGATTTCTGCGAGGCACTGGAGAAGGGCAATTAAATGAATTTTAACCCACCTGAAGGTTACACAAGAGCTCATTTAGGCTCTTTAAAATCAGTTTGTTAAACACCAAGAAGAGTAAATGAAATTGCAACACTACAAAACCAATAGGGGAACACTGCAATCTCTCTGCTCACTCCATTGAAGACTTGCTAATAGCTGTTTTGAAACAGATGAATAACAAATCACAGCTTCAAAGAGAAACTGCAGCACTCTAATTAATATGCAAATTTGACTCAGTTGCTTTGGGGTTAAACAGGGACTATGGATTTTTCTTTCATTACAACAGGTGACTTGACCTCACCTTCCTCTATGTGCTGTTCCCCAGTGTTTGAATCAGAACACCTATTTTGATTTGCTGTTACAGCCTGACCTGATCCTATGTCATACACTCCCCTGCATTTAATTTCCTCCCATTCTGTAAGTTTCCCATCTTCAAAGCGTCTGACGAAGTGGGATTTTCTCCCACGAAAGCTCATGCGATAAATAAATCTGTTAGTCTTTAAAAGTGCCACAGGACTCTATTGTTTTTCTACAATAGACTAACACGGCTACCCCTTTGGAAATTTGCTTCCAGTGTTTGGGAAACAAGAATGAATCAATTGTATACAATTTCTGAGATGGGTGGGAATTTGGGTACTTCTGAATATGATATTGTTTACAGCATATGCAAAATCAGGGTGGGAAGAGAATGCAGTTCTTAATTGTGAACAATGCTTAAATAAACTGGAAAAACTGAGCTAAAATTAAGGGGAGATTTTCAAAAGATAGAGGGCAGGGACAGGTGCCCAGCTTTCATTGAAAACAATTAGGATTTGAGTACTCAATTCCCTCCCATTCATGCCTTGGAAAAAATCTCTCCATTCTTCTCCCCCCTCCCTCAGTCCAAAAAACCCCACCCTACTTCTACAGAGAAACAGAAGTTCAGTGTGAAATACTAGAATCTCTTCTTAGTTCAAGCATTTGGCCAAATACAACTTATTTTTTTCCCTGCTCCTAAATCACAGGCTTTCAGAGTGAGGCTGATGGACAGAGCTATGATGGATCCAAACCAGAGGCACTGGATAGTCCAGCTGGCTCTCAAGAAATGTATCCTGCAGTAGACTGTGATTTTTATTAGGTGTTCTGTAAGCTGCTGACAGCACGGATAACCCGTTAAAATGATGAAATGTCCTATTCCTTAACTGTCCTTTCCAGAAGTCACAGATGGACTCCAGAAGTCAATAGAACACAGGTTCTCACAAAACATGTTTGAGTGGCCTTAGGAAATGGTCACCAACTCTTGCTAGTGGCCACACTAACACTAAGGAGTTGGCCCCTGCCAGCCAGAGTCCCGGGCTGAAGCCAAAGTTTGAGCCACACTACCCCAAGAAAGTGGGTTAGGAACTCACCAACTGTTTCCAGAATCCCAGTTCCCATGCCCCAGCTAGGCAGAAGTGGGGAGGCTGCCCAGGGGAGAGCACTGGTGACCAAATGCTGCAGCCCAGAGTCACCTCTGGCATGGGCATACCAGCCCTATGGGTCCCCAGAGGTGCTGTCCAGGGTTCCTGAGGAGGCCAGCCAGTGCAGAGTGCCCATCCCTGAAGGTGGCACCAACACAAAACACCATGGTAATGCATCCAAGAGCAATGAGTGCTGCAAGGAGGAGCCACTGCTTTGTCCCCAACCTCCAATCTCCATCACGCTTTGGAGGCTATCTTGGCTGTAAAAAAAAAAAAAATCAGCTAGTGGCTGCATTTTAGAATGATATAGAATGCTTGCTTCTTATTATGCTCTCCATCACTGCTATAGTTCAGCCTCTTGACTGTAGTACCCATGAAATTAAAGAATTAGGGCTATCTTAAGTTTGGCTAAAGAAATGTGTGTGTTCTAAAGAAAGGCCCTGAGTGTCAAATAAAATGAAGGCCCTTTGAGTTATAAGGTCAGAAGGAATGAAGCAGTGAGTCCAGGTTCAAAGAATACTTAATGAAACGAGGGAAGATTTCTAAAAAGGCCCCTCAAGTCTAGCAGGGGTAACTGCAGATGATTTTAGGTAAGACAAAAAGATTCTGTTTAAAAGGATCCCACAAACCAGCGTTCTCTCAAAAATTAGGGCCTATGTAAACCAGGCACAAAGGAAAAGCTATTGATCAGTGAGAAAGAGAAGAGATAGGGAAGAAAGGAGGTTGTAAATATTGTCTGGGATTAAGTCTGGAAAGAGGGTCAACTGTCTCAAATAGGTTTCTAGCTGATGTCAGTACTTGGCAATGACATCACTTGTCTGCTGAAGGGTGTAAAAATCAGCAAACCCTAAAAGGGTTCGTTGCTAATACTCACCCAAGAATGTTGGAGCTGACCTATATGGGGATAGGCACCCTGGGGGTTAGTCCATTTGTAAGTATCTTGATCAAATGCTGCTAAGTGTTTGGTTACTGTTCAGATGTAGTAAATTGCTTATTTTTAGGCATGTTTAGAGCAATTGCATAAATACCATTTGCCCTTTGGATTTAATAAAGGAATTTATGGTTACCTTAGTGTTGTGGCACCTTACATAAATAATTCCCACATGCAGCCTAACTGGAGACTATGCTAAGGCTCTTAGTTGGATCACAAATAAAACCAAGCTATAAAAAGAAAAATGAAAAACATTATGTTCTCCACCTCCATGTCAAAGACCAGAATTTCATTAACTAAGTAATATTGAAGTTTTGCACTCAGACCTGTTCCTCAGGGCCTAAGGACAATTAAATGTCACTACATTGGATTATGCTGGCCACAGAAAGTAGCTCATATTTCAAATGTATAGATAAAAGAATCAACTTTTGAATTAAGATGTGTTTCATGTCACTGAAGAGACTGAACATCTACATCAATTTCTTTCACATTTTTATGGCCCTGGACATTATTCCTACCAGGACTGGCCCTAGAACAAATGGCACCCCAGGGAGAAGTGTCTTTGGTGCATCTCTCCAGACCCCCCACCATTTGTTATAGTTTTGAACACTTTTTTTGAATTGCATATATAGCTCATTTCACAAACTATACTGAACTATCTGCATGCATGATTTCTCTCTGTTATACAAGATGATAAACTTGCATGCTAGGATCTGTAAATCTGTATTTATTCATACCATATATAAGCAAATAAAAAAATTATTGCCTGTAAGCTTATAGAGATCTTTAAATTTTAACAGAAATGTACTAATATCAAGAAATTGAACTGTACCACCAACACTGGATGAAATAGCTTTTCTTGCTTTTGCCCTCACAAACTGAAGCACAGAGTCAGAGAGATCCAAAGACTGGTCACTGCATTTTCAAGCAATAAAATAGCAAGAGAGTCAGTCTGTCATAGGCCGTCTTTGATCGAAGAAAAGTTTTAATGAGGCTGAGCTTTGAAAAGCTGTGCTCACCACTTGGGACTGTGACCGGCTGCATGTGCAGAATCCTCAAAGCTATCCACATATTAGGAAAAATGTCCTTCAGCTCTGCATGATGAATTGGAGAACTTGGAGCAGAAAGTGCGTCCCATGTGGTAAAATGTGGTGCATGTTTTCCGATCTGACTGAAATCTTTATCATTTATGCCTGGGACATTTATCATTATGTCCTGGGGCAGGTTATTCCATAACTGTCAAGTACAGGGATTCTTCCGCAGCAACTGTTATTGGCCAATACTAGAGACAGGATCATGAAACAGATGGACCACTGGGCTGATCATAATTGCTATGTTCCTATGTCACCAACCCTTTTACCACAAAGTTTATAACCTAGGATAGGCAGAAGTCTCCACAAAAGATGACAGTGTGCATGTTGGTTGGTGAGGGAAAGAGACTAAATTTGTTAGTCTTTAAAAGTGCCACAAGACTCCTTGTTTGCTTTATTGATAAAAGATACACACATTCAGGAGCTATCACTTAGCTATCGCTTATTGCCTCTGCAGTTATTTGTGTTAGATTTCATTATTTCATTTTAAATGGTATGACCAGGCACTAGATCAAGTACAGTATGTGCTGGCAATTTAGGGGGTGAAATATGAACCAATGGATTTGAAGGGTGAAAACAAGGACAATCCACATGTAAGGTACAGCACAAAAGGAGGCGGTGGGGAGGGGAAGTACAGTTTTCATGTGTTCTAGATTTACTAGAAGCTCGAAAAGTTTCAGAATTACTGCTTAGAAGGACTTTGCTCATTTTCATTCAAAGCCATGCACTACCCACAAAAATAAATGCAGCATCTACTACTACTACTACTACTACTACTACTGAGAGACATCTGGGGTTTTTCAAGTTTGTCACATTTAAAATATTAATTTACAGATATCTCTGATATAGTTTATCTTCATAAGCATAGACCAAGTTTCAGAAACAAAACCAGACTAGTATAGAGATAAGGCATTTCTATCTGATATAATAAACAAAAAACATAGAGACTTCGTCGCACAAAAGCAACAAGTCTTCTTTCCACTTGTTAATTTTCTAAGAGAAAACATACACCATGTGATACCCCTGAATTCCCAATGAGGAACATTTCCATTCACCGTGCAGGGTATATACATACATAGAAAGAAAGCAACAAGTCATTCTTGAGCTCATTAGTCTGAGGAAGAATTTCTTACAGCAATCTACAGTTCCATTTTTCTTGAAGGCTTATTCATCACCAAGGGTACTAGAACAATTTTTATAGTGAAGGTGTTGAGAGCCATAGAAACCAAACTGTAAACCCTGTATATAATGGAAACTATTTCAAGCCAGATGGTGGGGCAACACCATCCTCCCTTCCTCAGCCCCCCTAATTTCAGCACCAATGTTCATCATCGTTCTTTAAGAAAACTCAATGTACTCCACTCCTCCTCAAAACAGCAACAACACCACTTTATAGCTCTTCAATCTCAGTATCTCCAACATAAAAGCTTTCTGTAGTTTCCACCATTATAATAGATTCCTGGAAACCAAATAACTGGCTCATTCTTATTTTTGTGACTGTCAGAGTTTTTGCATATTTTATGACCTGTTGTTTCCGCCTGTTAACATGACAGATAGATGAGCTTGTGTACTATGTTTCAAGTAAAAGTGCATTCTGCACCTGAATCTCCTCCCTCAAATGGCTCCTCTAACAGTGACCGTCCATCTGGAGGTGGGGGCTAGATGTGGCCATTCCTAAAGGAAGTACTTTTGTCTCACTACATTTACCTGGAGAATATGAGAGAGAATATGAGAGTCACTAGAGAACAACCAAAAGAATTTCCTTCACCAACTAACATTTCCATGCCAAGATCAAAAGTTTAGTCCCATGTCCTCCCACTGCAGTGCTTATTTCACTATTGCCAGGAGAAGGTTAGCAACTGCACTTTCTTCTAAATCTAAGCCATATTTGTTTTACTCTTTCAAACATCTTATACAATCTAAAAAAAAAATAAGAGGTTCTGTTTTTTCTGAAAATTCCAGTGCAACAACAATTCATTGTAGATATTTTTCTAAGACCCATATGCCTAGAAACTGGCAAATCTCTTCTTCAAATATTCATTCTTCAAATTCCTTCATTCATGGTAGACAAATAAAGCCAGTTCCACAGTCTTACAATCAATATCACTGCATTGCTCAGGGGTGTGAAAAATCCACCTAACCCCCAGGTAGACAGTGCTATGTCAACAGGAAATGGATTAACTACGCAGATGGGAGAAGCTCTCCCATGGGCACAGTAGCGTCTTCACAGAAGCGCCTATAGCAACTATATTTTAAGTGTAGACCTTCGCTACGTTTTAAATGTAGACCTGCCCTATGCAACTTCTCAGAATCTAGGCAGATTTAAAAGTACATAGGGAGGTTGGGTAAATATTCAATCTAATAAAACAAGATAGAATACATTTTCTCTTCTATGTCAACCTTTTAAAGATTGACGTTCAAATACATGCTGAAGCATAGCAAATGATGCCATGACCCAAGAGACACAAGGAACACAAGTTATTGTTATTTATTTGTATTATCACAGTGCTTCAGTTCTGTTGTCTGTTTTAACCACAAAGTCTATCTAACCATGGGAATAAATTAGAGGATAACCTCAAGATGAAAAGCCACTTCCCACTCAAAATTCTTGCAGCCACAACTTCAGTGAGAAGAACTCAGGTTGCCTACAAAGCCTTTAAGATAGGACATGCAGAATCTCATGTTGCACAAGTCCTCCTGTACTGCTTCTAGATATTAACTTACTCCTGTTCTTAAAGCACAGGTCAGCCAAGACTTCCTTCTAAAATGATCAGAAACTACTTTTCCACAGTTTTCCATCCCTGCAAATTTTGCTGCAAGAATTTGCAATGGAGTGCACATGGCTCATATTCTATATAAAAGTACTGTGTTTATCTATATTAATTACTGTTTCAGCTACCACTCTCTTTACAAGCTCTTTGTTCTTGTGACAGAGGATGAAAATTGTAAGGCATTGAAACTGGCAAGCTTTAGCCCAATAATGATCCATGCTGAATTTAGACACCAGTTTGTTATAGCCTATCAAATACAGAAGGATCAAGAAAACATGCCATGCCCTTAATTAATTATATAGGATCATGGGTGTTGGGGGAAGCAGCAAATGGATTTATAACTACCTACTAAACTAGATAAAAATCTTAGCCACTTTTTCTAGTTAGTACCAGTCATGATAAACAAGTGTTGATGTAAGAGTTGCATCCCTTTACACACAAATTCAGAAGGTAAAATATTTAGACCATGGGTTTTTTGTTCTGTTTTTAAATAGGCTAAAGATAGGATATTAGTGACCCTACCATATCAGGCCTCTTCCAGTCTAATTTCTTTCCCCACATTCTTGTGGCACTCATAATACTTTAGTGGGAAATATGCAAGTAGTTTAAAAATATGGTTTAAAGACATTAATAACTGAAATATGAGTTTAATGAAATTATCTAAGGTGTGTGTAAGTAGTTTGGCATTTACTGAAAAATGCCTGGTACAGGCATGTATTTCCCACTGACGCATCAAGCACTAACACCCATCTAGGATCCTAATAAGCTCCCAGTTTTATCTGAAATAATTCCTTTCTTCATTAAGTTACCATGTTTACTTAAGGAATGAAAGTTTAGGGGAAAACAACTTATTTTTAAAGCAGAAATTTGTTTTCTATTATGCTCTGTGGACAAAAGTCACCTGCCCTTTTCTCTATGCATAGACTATTAATGGCATTGACTTTTTCAGAAGGGCTGGGCTTTTTTTGTTTTCAAGTGAGAGATGAAAAAAATCTCTGAATGAACAGAGTTAAGTCTTTTAAAAAAAAAAAAAAATTATATTTTTTTTTGAGGGGGGGAAAAAAGTAAGAGGATTGGTGCTACAGAAATACACAATTAAAATTAGTGATAAAAGCACCTTTAAATGCCCAAAGCTTCAAAAACACTTTTGCACTGAGCTGATAAAGACTCAAACACCTCAAGTGCACACGCACAAGCTGACATTTAAGTGTTCCATTACCTAAGGATGCACACACATTCAATGCATAGAAAGCGCATGCATGTTTTTGAAGATTTGACCCTGAAATGTTTGTGTCCTAAGCAGAATGTACCAAGGAGTGTGATATTTTGGTCACAGCTGTTGGGCCAAATAAACCATGGGATTTGCAAAACTGCACGACACATTCGAATACACATTACATGTTCTCACAATATTAGTTATCTCAGAGAACCTTTTAGTATAGAACCAATAAAGATATTGCAATGGGCTTACTGGTTTGCCAGTTTTAACAATCGCTCAAAATCACAGCAGGCAAGCAAACAAAATAAACTGTGGAATCTAGAAAGGTATTATGTAGGATTTAAAGGCTTCATGTGAAAAAGTTAAATATGAAGTGAATATGTGAAATGCTATTGTGTTGAACTCCTAGGAAGCAGAGTCATTGTTAGCTAGAGGGATGATTTAAAGAGGAATGAGAACTGGAATGAGTCCAATAAGATTCTTAAGTTAACTGTTTTCACCATCTTTCAAGTTTTATTTCCTTCACCATATTTCTTTCGATGCTTGCAACTAATTCTTCATGTTCAAGTATACAGTCTGAAAGTATTTTAACCAAAACCTTTCCTCTTAATGCCTGTTCACTTTAAGCATCAAGTGGTGTGTTCCCCCCCCCCGCCACAAAGGACAAAGAACCCTTCCAAATGATTGTGAATTCAAACCATTGTGTTAAAACTTTAATACAGTTTCTACAGAGTGCTGATAGATAAGAAGTCCTTGCCAACACCACAAATCCAAAATACTGTTTATTAGTATTATCAACAAGCAATCTCATATGTCAGCTGTGTTTTGGGGACAGAAGATTGCAGACAGGTAAAGAAGAGCAATTTGTTGCATGAGTGTCCAAATACCTGTTCAGTTTTGGTCTCCAAAATTCTACCACCCTTCAGTCAGGAGACCACCATCTTTTTCTTCTATGAACTTCTTCAGAAGGGAGACTTAAGAACTGGGAACAGGAGACTTTTAAAACACTACTCTGAAAGTAGGTTTCCAGTTGCACAAGCCAGTGGGACCACCAAGTCCAGTGGTTCTCAACTTTTTGTGGGTTGCAACATACTTGATGGTGTGTGCGACCATACTGGACACACCAGCTCCCCTCCCAGCCGAATCCAGCCGTCTGTCCAGCTCTCCATGACACACTTACCATTATGTAGTAACATAGTAACATACAATGGTTGAAAACCACTGATCTAGTCAATTGATTTAATGTTAATGAATTTCTGAAGATTCAATTATGACTTAATAGAGTTGCCATTAAAAGTGTGCTGAAACGGTGTTTTTAAAACAGTGTGGGGACATATGCATATACACCTGAGTCCTATATTTCCCATTCTTACAAAACACAGTGTGCTTCTCAAGATGAGAGTTCTCAAAGTAAAATGGAAAGAAATGTCCTTGATTTAGGAGGCTGAAATTCCTATACTGTGCACCAAACTCAAACGTCTGAGATAACAAGTGCCTCATGTCCTACAATACAGCTGTTTGCTGTAGTCCTGGAGACAGTTCTTATACAAGCAATACCTGATACTTAATCAGATAAAGTTTCCGGCTGCCTGATGCTAAGAGCACATTGGACAGAAAGTCAAGCCTCAAGGGAGTCAATAGCTCTTGGCAGCTCTTTCTAGCTAATGATATCACCAGTATTGATCGGGTCTGGAGAGCTTTGCCTTGTCCCACTGAAACAGAAGGTTGGTGGCTGATGGCTATGACCTGGGGCCTCAATAGGACAAAGTCTCCATGGGGCATATCTGGTATAAGGAGATGTCCTCCTTAGAAAACAACATAGAGATCTGGAACATCACAGTAGGGAAGCATAGAGGAGAAAACCCCAACCCCTATTCCTCATCAAGTTCCCTTAAGCTAGACAGCTGAGAATGAGGCAGTCCTCACATATTCCAGATGAAAATGGGGATAATGATATTAACCTGCCTTGGAAAGTGCTTTAAGATCTATGCATGAAAATGCCATAAGAGAGCCAAGCATTAATTCTTATTATACAAAATAGTATTTGAAATCTTTATTGCTAGTTGTACTAAAAAGACAGTACATTCCTAAACATTTCTGGCAACATTTAAAAAAATCAAAATCTATGAATAATTAAGGTTTCCCCTCACCCCTACTTTAGCTATTCTTTGTCTTCTAATGTCTGGGAATTGAAAACAGACTCACAAATTGTTTTTTCTTTAGATGGACTGTTTCCAGGAAAGATGCAATAGCTCCAGCATAGCTGGGGGTATGTTACATATTTATGTTTTTCCATTACTTTTATCTGCACCTATTGAGGACAGAATGTGAAATAAACTCTGCCAGGTCAGGTATGGACTAACAGTCCTGCATAGGCCCACAAATCAAACATTAAAAGACAGGTTTAGCACACCACAGGAAAGTTTGCGCATTATTCTTTCATTCACTGAACTTCAGAATTGTTGATTAATACAACAGAAATGCTGAAATCAACTAGCTGAGAAACCAATGAAGCAAGACAAAAAAGATACACTTTTGTGAGAAGATAATCCATGGAGCTATGTTCTCAAAGACTCCAGAACACTAGCTGTATGCACATCATCTTCCTAGTCATCTCTGGGAAGTAAGGAATCTTAGAAGATACCTTCCTGGGTGGGAATTAAACCATTTCCCTCCCACTGGTAAACCATAAAACACCCCCAATGTGCCCCAAGATTACAAACGAGCTCATTTCCTCCTCGGTCCTCCATTTCAGGATGCTCCACTAAGTATGTGAAAGTTTTCCCTCCGTCTGTCAGATTTTCCTCCCCTCACCTATTTTTGACTGCAGAGAAGATTCCAAGACTGATGGTTTCCAGCTCTCTATGAATGAGGAAGTTTCTTTCCATCTGAAAGCTTATCACAGCAATAAAATGCATCCTCCATGTTGCAATTGGGCTCCCTAATAACTTGCATTCTACTTAAAGTCTGGGGAGAGAATTCACACCATGACATAAAGGACTTACACTGGTTCACTCCTCTAATTGTACAAGTGCTAGAAATCTAAAAATCTGCTTTATTTAGCTATTTTGAATTTAAGCTCTCCCATCAGGAAAATATCTGACAGCTTCACACATTAATCTGATTTCAGGCTAGAAAAAGACACATCGTATGAGGACAAAAGAAAAGTTGACTTTCACATTTGGCCTTTGGGCCCATGAAGTCTGTGATCCACTATGACTCTGGTGGAGGGGGGAGGGAAAATCTACAAATATAAAGCATCAGCTCATTTTTTTTTAAAAAAGTAATGAGTTGCTAGATTTTTTCTTTATGAAGATCTGCTATCACCAAGGATGGGGGTGGGGGGTGGGGGTGGGGAAAAAAAATCACTAAATCTAAGTTTCCTTCTCCAATGATAATGCATCAAAGGGACAAATTAGCAAGCCTCCGTTTTGAAAGACAATGACATTTTAGCTGGGGATGGGATTGAAATCAATAAAATACACAACTGGTAGATTTCTTAATGGAAGTCATCCCTGCCACAGTACTCCAGGATGCTGTAAAAAGGCTCCACGGTTATATTAACAAATAGACAGGGGAATCCTACAGGAGTCAGCAACCTTTGCCAGGCCCATGCCAGGTCCTCCTCTGCCCCCTCAGCAGGTGCCAGGGGTGGGGCCAGAATTTACTGGGAAAGAATTCATAGAACAGCTCAGCAAACCATGGGATATGTCCCTAGATAGAAGCCCTACTAACATACATAAATAGGGTAATACCAATGTGGACCCAGCAACTCGAGTGCTGCTCTGCAGTGGGGCAACTCATTTGAGCAACACTAACTGAAAAGAAGTATCAAGTTTACAACACTGCAAAATGTATTCTGCAGTGAAGACATACCCTTTGTAAGATACCTCAGCATACAGTGCATTTCCTCCATTCATCTACTCTGTTTGCCTCTTAGCATTTTAAGCAATGCCTCAAAAATTTAGCCTTTAACACACACACACACACACACACACACACACACACACACACACACACACACACACACAAAATATGCCTGTGTGACCCAAAGGTTATCCATGGATATATAAGCCACCCTGATAAGACTAGAGACCGTCACCTCGCCCTTCATTTCCTGAAGTTCTGTCCACAGAAGTCATACTTCACTGTTATCAGCTGGGCCAACAGAAAACAACTCCAGATTTACACACAGACTAAGTTCCCGACTGCTCTTGCAATTCTATGCACTTCTGGGCCTCCACTGAAACTTACAGGGTAACTTTACCCACCCCCTCCAAATATTTTGCAACTCTGAATGACAGACATTTTTTTCAGCTTTTTATTTAGTTTCTGAAAGGAAGAAAAAATTCCACACAAATAGTCGTTTGAATGCTGTATTAACACATCTGCATAACAAGTTTATTTCCAAGGTTGTAGAAAGATTTCAGAAGAATTTAAGGTATGAGTCATTGAAGAAGAAGGGAAAGTTAAGAAATATGAAAATATGTTTGCCCAGAGGTGACCACAGCCAACGAAAGAGAAATAAAATAATTGTTTGGTATCAAAGAAAGAGGAACCAGCAACAGAACTGCCCATTTCACAAGCACAAAGCAATCTAACTTTTTTCACAGTGCCAGAGCCATAGAAACTTCATATTCCTGAAAGTAATGCTAGAACAAAGTGTCCACCACTAAGATCAACAAAACTAAATCAACATTAAAAATTAATGCACAGTAATATAAGCAGGCATTCTGCAACAAGTACCTGGAGTGATCCAAGTGCATTCTTTAAAAAACAAAAACAAACAAAACACAAAACATCCCATTAAGGCTTATATATAAAAGCCATCAGTAGACTTAAATTTATTATTAAGTACAATAGTTTGCAAGAACTCATTGCGGATAAGCTATTTACAAAAAGTCAGTATCTTGTATACTAGCTTTAGTTCCTTGAGGTAAATAAATCTTTTAAAACCTAATAACTTCCCACACAAAAATCTACTCCTCTCAACTTTTTTGCCTTGCAAGAAGAGAAACATTTTCAGGTTATAGAAAGTACAGGACACAACTGTCACAAGACCCTGATCCAATACCACTGATATTATGACACTATTGTAATTTGTTCATACACAGGCATGTGTGGCGTCGCACCAACAAAGATGAGATAAGAAATGAGCCCTTTTAGACTAACACTATTAACAAATTCCGAAGGGGTAGCTGTGTTAGTCTACTGTAGAAAAACAACAGAGTCCTGTGGCACTTTTAAAGACTAACAGATTTATTGCATGAGCTTTTCTCCCACAAAAGCTCAGGCGATAAATAAATCTGTTAGTCTTGAAAAGTGCCACAGGACTCTGTTGTTTTTCTACAATAGACTAACATGGCTACCCTTCTGGAATACGACTACATGGAAGGCACTGAATACAGCCATTTGAAGTGGAAATCCATCAACTTCATGGACGAAGTGGGATTTTCTCCCACGAAAGCTCATGCAATAAATTAATCTGTTAGTCTTTAAAAGTGCCACAGGACTCTGTTGTTTTAATATTAACAAAATTACAATAGCAAAAAATTAATACCAATAATATAAACTCTTATTCACCATGCTGTTTAATGGTCTTACTAGTCCATTTCTACAGTTTCTCTGTATCTGCCCACAGGGTTGCACTGCAATATGCACACCTATTCTTCTCCAAATCCAAATCAGCCATTCTTCTTCTCTATTACTTAAAGGAAGAGCAGTAAAGAGCCTTGTCTTACGGCATGGGGCAAAGACTTCTGCAAATTCCAATTTTAATGGCAAGTTTTACTCATCATGCTCTAGTTTTCCCATTTCAAAAATCCATAGTCAGTATCTATCTCTGAAGATTTTTTTCTAGCTGCAAGTTAAAAATATATAGGTTAAGAATTTTTGGTCATCTAATGTGGGGGGAAGCCACTGTAAAAGCTGAAGTGGGACAATAAGATACCCTACCACCATTTCTTCTGTTAATCAAGAATCATTAAAAACAAGGAGTCCTGTGGCACTTTTAAAGATTAAAATGCCACAGGATTCCTTGTTTGTTTTGTGGAAGTAGACTTCCCCTTTGGAACTTGTCAAGAACCATTCAGACCCAGTGTTTTTCTTAAGTAGATCCCTTGTGACTGACAGATAGGTGCCCCTTTTACTCCCCCTCATGCATTCATGCCGCAGCACAATTTTCGCCAGCTTCTGCCCACTGCCTATTTTCTCTCCTGTTTCATCAACCCTCCTCTTTTTTCTTTTAATACATTGGACTAATCTTTTTCTTCCTTTTGCTCTTGTTTTGCGGCTCTCCCTCAATTTCCCACTCACGGAAGACCAAAAGCTATCTGAGGTGGACATGGACATTCATTGGTAGCTCCCTGAGCTCAGTAGCTGGCAATTTTAGCTGAGTGCCATGGGATCAGGAAAAAAACCCATGGATCTGTAGGCTGTCCCCTGTCAATATCATATGGCTGTACCATCTGCCTCAAGGACCGCAGCAAGGGTGCAGCAAAGGAAGGATGGTGGTTTTCAAGAAGCTGCTAAGCTGCATTACATGGAGTTACAGCAGCATGCCTGCATTTAAGAGGAGAGAGCCAAGCATTCTGTTCCCTGTCCAGGCCCTTTCCCCACTCACAACCCAGACTGGCACAACATTCAGAGGAATGTGGTTTATTCTTTAATCTCCCTCTCAGGAAAACAAAACAAAACACACAGCTAAAGAGACACACTGAGAACTTACAAAGCTCTGCACTAGAGCATAAAAGGATACTAAAAGTTGTTTAGATGGACTTTGTTGCCTCCGTCCAGCCTCTGAACAAGGAAGTTATTACAAGCAGCTAAGACAGGGACCTGGCAGTTTCCTTTAAAACTTTGAAGAGTTGCATAAAATAAGGATCAGTATATAGTTCGTGGGATCTGTAGGCCCTTGCTTCACCATAATTTCTTGTGTCACACTCTTACAACATACTGTGTTTTGGCAGGAGCCATTCCTGTTTTATAACAGCCCCAGCCAAGGCAAGCAACCTTTTCAAGGTATATTTTAAAATACACTTTTCAATTGTGTATCGATAAATGCTGCTCAGTGGAATGGATGAGATTGGAGATCAAGTGCTTTCCACTCTGCTCCCTGCCTCATCTGCTCTGTTATCAGATATGAGCAGAGCAGCTAAGTAAAGCTTAAAATGGAGAAGACTTGGACAATAGCATGTTTTGTATCGTGACTGGAGCGCCCCACCCCAAACCACTGTGGGAGCTTCAAGCTCACCTAATAAGAAGAGATTTAGGACAGATTTTTGTGGGGTGGAGATGGAAAGAGTACACACTGAGGATGGTAGGAAAAAAAAACCAGGTGGATCCGAGAAAGATGAGGAATCCCCATCAGGAAAGAGACATTGATCTGCTGTCCTGCCTCTGAACGTACCAGACTGGATTTGTCTTTCTCCTCAAAGTTTGAATGGGAGGGCAGTGGAAATGAATATTACAAATACAGACTCCACATGCCTTTATAAGCATCTAGAAATCTGGATGGTTCTAAAGACTTTATGGAATCCTCCCACTTTAAAATATCCTAAAGGTCCCCAGTATGTACAAATAATATGTCCCAGCGACTGCAGGGTTAAGTTTATTCACAGCTTTGTTTCAGAGTTGCAGAGGGAACAACAAAAACTTGTACAATGTTTCCATCAATACTACTTACTCATACCAGAAATGTTCCCTTTCCTGTTCCTTCCCTTAGTATTCAGTGATCTACAAATTGCTACAATTCAGGTAATCTTGTAATCTCCAATGTATGCCCCTGCAGCAGCTACTACTACATTTTGTGGTCGATGTGCAAGATTTATACTTCACTTTTAAGAAATTTTTCCATTGAGCTGAATAGCTTGTATGTGGTTCAGAAAACACACAAATTAAAATGGCCCCCTCTAACTAGATGTACAAATAATGGAAAAAACAACAGTTTGTTTGTATGTTTTGTCTGACCCAATGATCCAATTAATTTTATGGACACCAAATTCTACATGCCTGTTCATGTGACTGGGCATAGCTACACAATGCTCATAAGATCACTGCTCTGGAAGTCACATGGATTTTTTTCTTCCACTCCTTAATAGAACAGTTTGATATACTAGAAGATCATGGCCCTACCTTCTTTGCACCGCCCTACAGTCCATGTCTTGACCACATACAGTAGGATAAACCCAGTGTCCTTTGACTAATTGGTCACATGCTTTCCATTCTGTCACTGGACATTTGCTGTTTTAGATCTCAGCCCTTACAAACTAAAATTTATAACTGCTGTTCTGTTCTAAAATTATTTGTATTTATACTTTGGAATTAGTTTTTTTCTTTTAAACTTCATCCATATTATATTTAGGGCTTGGGTGGGGAGGGCGAGAGGTTAATGTCATTTGTCCAGGTTTATCTTTAACAAGTTTTAGTAGAAATGGGGGCTTCCAGGGCTCCTTGAATATACTAGAATGATGTATTGTCTTTTAGATACACATAATTTATTATAGAAGTACATACTGCAATGAGCAATATTCTTATGAGGCTGTTTAGTGCACTTGAACATACTATTGTTTCAAACAGCACTATGTTAAAGTGAACTAGTCAGACTAGTGAAACTTTAGGGCACACCTGCAGTATTTACATGGACCAATCACTGCAAAACATGTTCCAATGTTTTTCTGGCATTTGTTGGATAAATGCTGATTTCATTTTTTGCAGTGTGGATTTGTTTTGTGAGTTTTTTATAAGTGAAAACTACAAATCAGAAGCCCTAATTATAACATACATTTCTTTATAGCCACTAATACACCCTAGGGCAATGATGCCCGACCTTATTGCACAGGAGAGCCACATAACACAGCATTGTATGGGCCAAATAACAGATGCTGTATATATTAAGATTCAGAGTCCCCTGTATTGGTTTATATTTTAAGTCCAGTTTGTTTTGTATGTATTGAGCTAGAAACACCCTACATACAATATTGTCCCTTTACACAAATGAAATTATGTAAAACATACCAAAATGCTAATTAACCATATTGTGTTGAGGCAACAGGCTTCAAGGGCCTTATGAAATGCTCTGGTGGCCTGACCTAAGGCAATCCAACAGTTCACATGTTAGCACGGCACCAGAAAAATACTTTATTTTCCCCTCTATCCGCATTTTTTTAAAAATCCTGGTCTCAGTTTGTATCAGTTGTGTCTAATCACTGTGCTTCCATGTACTACAGCCATAGAGTCATGTTTATGCTATTACTCTGGAAAGGACTGTGTGCAGAAGCAGCAGAGGCATCCTGATAATTGTAGGGTTTTCTTTCCCATACTATCTAGATAGGTTCAGAACCCCCAGGTGCTTGGGAGAGGGGAAGCGGTGCAGAGCAATGGAGAAATAGAAAGAAGGCACTCAGGCAAGCAAAAAGTATGCTTTAAGAGAAGACAACAGTTATAAAAATATTCCATTTTGATCTCTCGCTCCCTCCTTCTCCCTCATTTCAGGAAGATCAGACTGTAAATACAGAAGCCAATTAGTTTCGAAGTACACAGACATAATGCTCAGTGTATGCCCAGATGTTCTCTCCTACAGTTCAGAAACAATTTTCTCAGTTGGGCAAGCAGCTACAAGTTTGAGGATTGTTGAGAAACGACATGAGGGATGAAATTCCCTCAAGAATTCAACCTTAGTGATAAAAAAAAAAAATAGCTGATGATAGCCTGTGCTAAAATAGCATTTTATCCTTGCTAACACATAAAAGACAGGCAGAAAAGGTTTCAGCCAAAGCCCTAAAGAAATATATATTCATTCACTCTGCAGTAAGTGGAAAATAATTTATATGGAATGGCTAGTCAGATTAAGCTACTGTTTAACACTTCATCTTGAGTACCAAAGGTAAACAATTGTCTTTCTACATTAAAGGACTGTTTTATGCTACCTCTATAATCTAACCATGTGAAAATGAAAATGAAAGCTCGTTTTGCAAGGTAAGGTTGGTAACGATATGAACAGTCATTATAATAGGGATGTTATATCAAAGTTATCAAGGCTGTGAAATGGGACCCTTAATTAAGAATCTTGAAAGAACATCTTCCATCATAGACACACCTTATCTTTCTTGTAGCTCTGTAGACGAGAGCAGCTGTTGTCTCAGGCAAGTGCCGTATTTCCGAAGTTAAGCGAATTCAGCTTCATGATACCACCAGGATATTAACAATAGCCTACTATTCAACTGCAATGAAACATTAATGAAGCTGTTTGTTTGAAAATAAAAAGATGGCTGAACCCACAGCTAGAGTTTAAACAGGAAGTTGCACTTTTCATGTTACAGCTTAACAAGCTAATCAACTCAGATGGAAATCAGCTTTTGTAAAGCCTGACAGACAAAATACAGTAGGTCTTTTTAGGTCTAAGAAAACATTAAATGATGTCCTAGTACTTGAAGTTTGTTCTTTTAAAAAGGAAAGATCATCATCATCAATAAGATCTTCAGTGCAGTAGGGGATGCATGCATAAGTCATGGTAGGAGGCAACCAGCCGTGTTGTACACTTTAGTGTTACTTAGTGCAGGAGAAAAATCTTTAACAACTCCCTTATCAACATACTGTATTTTGCAAAAGGAAAGTGACTGCTGCTAGATTTTTTATTTTCAAGAAGTTTCACCAAGGGTGCAATCCTTGCATCTTTAAAATCAATGGGAGTTTTGCCACTGACTTCAACAGAGCCAGGATTTCGATTTAGGACTTAAAGGCTATGTCTACACTTGCAAATTAGTTTTAATTAAGGAAGCTTAATTTGAACTAACTTAAGCCTTGGCCACACTAGGCTTTCATTAGTTTGAATTAAGGGCTTCCTTAATTCAAACTAATAAATTCAATTGCTTAGTTCGAACCAACCCTTAATTCGAAATAGTTCAAATTAAGTCAATGTGGCCATATTAGTTTGAACTAACTGCTTAGTTCGAAGTAATCGGCAGATCGACCTTCATGCAACTGACTAATTCGAACTAAGCAAGTGCCCTGCATGGACATGGCTAGTTTGAACTAGCATGCTAGTTCAAATTAAGTTAATTCGAACTAACTAAAATTAGTTCAAATTAGTTAGTTCGAATTAACCAATTCAAACTAGCTTTGTAAGTGTAGACATAGCCAAAGATGGTACAGTATGTAGAAATGTTAGCTGTCAAATGCAATGAAAAATAGCACCCATGTAGAGTTCTAAAGTCTTACCAGCAGGTCTGAAATTAAGTTATGTTTACCCAGTTAGTATTTTTTTAAAATAAAAGAGAGAAATCAGATTAACATCAACTCCAATAGTGCAAGCTTATACCTGTTACAATAAAATATTTTTGGCTGGAAAAAATATAAAACTGAGAAACTAACCTGTTGTAGGGCTAAAGCAGAAGATTTTGTGATGGACAGGTAGTTGCGCTCACATTTCCCACTCCTCCCCCCAAAGAGCAACCCAACCGTGAACTGATGCTGGGCTTCATGCCCAAAGCACCAGCTGGAGCAAGTCTCCTGTGGGAACCGGCTGGGGCCTGATATAAGGTGTTTTACTCTTTTGAAAGGCTTGGCTGTGATGTACTTCTTTTATCTGTTCCTTCAAGCTACCTTGGCCTTGGGCCTGAGCGTGTGAAGGGAAAGCGGGCTTGATCACCCTGCCTTTTCCTGAGATGCTATATGTTAGCATAGTCCCTGGGAATCTGTGGGCTTCACCACAGGACCAAGGACTAGGTTGCCTCAGGAACCTCCTCGGGGTCATCTGCAGTAGGCTGCTGAAGGGACGTAAGCTCTCGCCACTTATTACTTTGCTTTGCTTGCTCGGGGTTATTCACCCTGGCATTCAATAAAAATCATCCATCTTTTCAATAGTCTTTGACTGCGTCTGGTGAATCCACACACGAATCTACCCTTTGGGGTACAGTTTGGGGGAACACCTGCCATCAACAAGAGTGCAGGGTTGCTGTAGTTACTTCTGCAAAATTATTGTTCCCTCTCCTGTGTCCATGCTTTCCCCCTCATTACACAGTTCTTTACCCTCACATTGCCAGTGGGAATCTGGTATGTGAGTGTTTCTGCTCAGTGATTTATGAAGGTTATTTGTAAGGAGGAGGGTTTTTTGTTTTTGTTTTTTTTTTTTTAAATACTTTGCAGACAAGATAGCTTGGGTCTGATTGTGAGGGGGCAGAACTGTAGCAGAGTTCTGAGGCTGCACGTCCCTGTCAGGGGAATACAAACATGCGGGCTTTGACTTTCAGCAGTTCTGGAGGTACCAGAGGAACTTCAAACTGTTTTCTCCAAGTACAGTCAGTCAGTCAGTGTGCCACCCGTATGAGGTGCTGCTTTTGGAGCAGACTATCAGCACCACCATTAAGGAAGGCAAGAAGCCTCCTTCCCTTCAGGAAGCAATTGTTACACCCTGGTTCAAGAAGTCACCACGTAGTCAGAGCAACCAGGGCCAGATCAAGGCTGCCCTCTCTGTCGCCCCGGCACCGTAGCAGTGCCCAGCCTCAGGGTGGGGTGGCACTTGGCAGAGGCCTGCAGACTGGCCATCCTTCAGGGAGGGGTGGGCCAGCACTTGGCACTGTGCAGTGAGGTCTGGCTGATGCACGGGGTGGCCCGGGGCCTGCAAGCGGCGCCTGGGGGGTGTCCTGCCCCATTCCCGGGCTGACTGGTCTGTCCCAGCAGGTCCTGGACCTGCTGGACTAGACAAACCAGCCCGGGGGTGGGACAGACAGCCCAACAATGGGCAGTAGTGGTGCTCCAGGGTTGTGGACTCCCTCACTGGGAGCATTGTCAGGCCAGCCCACCCACCAGAGGAAAGGGGAGGAGGGCAGGGTGGCACATGCTGTGTGAGACCAGCAGCGGCAGCAGCACTTCAGGGCCAAGACTGGAAGCGTTGTCAGGCCACGCACCAGTGACCCCCAGGGGGACCCCTTGGCCAGACACAGGGGGCCTGGCTGGAGCACCAGCAGTTATCAGGCTGGGCTGGATTTTTGTGGGGTGGCAGGTCCCCTCTTTAGCGCAGGGCCTGGGGCTGCAGCCCCTAAAGCCTCTGCATTAATCCATCCGTGAGTGCAATATTTGGAGATGATGCTGACCAGTTCTCTAACTTTCTGTTTATAGGTAAGGCTGGGAACGTTGTGGCACAGCTGCTCCTGTCTCTATATCTTAAGTTCCCGGGTCACTAAACTCAGCCAAATGCAGGTTTCAGCCTTGGTTTTGTACTGAAAATACACTGGTTTTGTTGGTTAGTGATCTCCTTCTAATGTTGTCAGAAGATCAGGTATCCATGCTAATTCTTGATTTATCTACCCATTGCCTCCGATTCCACTTACCGATACGCATTCCTGACTTGCCAAAGGATCATAGCAAAGGTAGATTAAGTCATTTTTGAATTTCTAGAGTAGTTTCCCCGAATGCAGGCACTCTTCACAACCTGCCATAGCCTTTACGCCATGTGAAAACCAAACCTATCTTCTTCCTAGACTTGGCCTTATCGATCAAGAAATCAATGCTAAAGTAAAATTCAGCTCCAGTTTTCTTCTCAGACGTGATCGCTCCTAGTGTTCTCTAGTCTAATGGGTACAGGTTCCCTACAGCTTGATTTACCCTTCCCCTAGAGAGTCACACTTACCTCTCTGACATCTTGGTGGGGTAATAAGCAAAACAGTGAACTAGCAAAACCCACTTCACAGTTTTCTAGAAGGATCAACATCTGGTTTCAGGCAAACATCCCTTTATCCTGCCACCATCTACAGCCATAACTAGGGCATGCACTCTGGTTTCCTCTTCCCTGTGCATTCCAGCTCCTATATTTATTTAGATTTAAATACTGATTACATATAAGGATGCCTTAGACCTTGTAAGGTAATAAAATCTCAGTAGCACTAAAAACAAGTCATTCCATGGAGGAAATCAGCCAGCCAGATGCCTACAATAAAATCCTTACAGGGCCTTCATCTTTCTGGAAAGAGCAGTGCCCAAGCAGCCTTTAGATTAGAAGATGTGCTTCCGTTTCTGTGGCCTCCAGCTTGTCGAGGTCCTCAAGAGAGATTGAAAACATCTCTGGTGTTACCCCACAACAGTTGCTCAGTACTATGGGTGGGCCACCCTCTCTGGAATCAGCCCTACTGAACCCCACCTGAATAGGAAAATCATCACTGCACGATAGATTCCAGGAATCCCCTTAGGCACAGGCGAGCTGCACAGGTTCTACTGCCTGAAGAAGCTCAAGTAGTGTAAAGGAACAGCATTTTATTCTACTTAAAATTCCATTGACCAAAAGGAAAAGTTTTTTTTTAAAACATGCTAAGATATAGCAGGGGTCTGATTCTCATTTAAACAAAGGCCCTGATAGCAGAAGTTATGTTTGCATTCACTCTATGTTCCCTTTACCACTGCCAAAACAGTATAAACGGGACTTTGTGTAAATGAGAGTCAACAGATGAGCAATGGGGATGCAGAAGATAAAATACACAGCCCTTTTAAGAACATTTGATTATTAAAAAAGCTTTCTTGTTGCAAGATACGTCCTTCCTGCTTTTCTTTGCTATTCTTGACCCTTCGCAACATAATGGATCACATTATGTTTCATTCAGGAAGCTCATAGTAGAGAGGAGAAAGAGGGAAGGAAATTCACAAGAGTTCCCACTACATGGGATGTGTGCACATGCACAGATGACTGGAGTCTCACGCGTACACATGGTTCCATTTGTGGCCAGTGTGATGTTAGAGTCTGTGTTTGCATAAAGGTGCATCTACTGTTTGAGAAGGAGCACATACAAATGTACGTCAAGCAACAGCGACAGTGTGGGTGTGCTTTGTATGACGGAAGGCATATAACTAGCTGTAACAATGAGCAATTAAACAAATACAAACAAAAAATGTCATTTAAAAATTTTTTTTTTTTTAAAGTGACAGAGCAGATTTAGATCAGAACAATAACGAATTTATAGAAATTGGGATGAAGAAAAGAAATCACCAAAAGAAAGGTGACCTAAGCAATTGCAACAACTGGCAAAGCATTACTCTTCTGGATGAAGTGGGATTGTGCCCATGAAAACTCATGCTATACATAAATTTGTTAGTGTTTAAAAGTGCCACAGAACTCTTTGTTTGCTTTGCTGAAATAGACTAACACAGCTACCCCTCTGGAATGTGTTGACCAGTTTTTTTTTTCCCCACTAAGAAAAATCATTGAACAGAGCACTGAATGCCAGAAACCACACAAATTTAATATATTTCAGGAAAACATTTGACAGTCTCCCTCAGGATTCATTCACTCTGGAACAGATGATCCATTCTGCAATACCTTAGTGTTATGGCATGCTGACAAGAAGCACCCCTACCCCTTAGGCTTTATAACTGTATTTGGTATTTTGATAAGGTAAACAGACTTGAGCAAATGGTTCAAAACAGACACTCGTGTCAGACATGCTTTCTCTTCCCTCTCCAATCAACAGCAACATCATACTTCATTATGAGAAAAGCGTAGGCAGATTCAACAGAGTTTTTGCACAGCTCTCAACAGCACGCTATTCGATCTAGGCTGATGACGACATAGGTTTTATAAGTCAGAGTTCAATGAACAGGCATGCCAGGACCCAAAGATTGTCTACCATTGCAAAAAAAGACAGGGTTTATGACCAACTTTGGGGGGGAAAAATATATCTAATGAGAGACCCAGCAACTCACAACTCAAACATTATCCTGTATTCCTTTGTCTTCCAAGACGCAAGTCCATTCATAGACCCTAGCAGTAACGGACAAGCTAATAGGCATATCCAGAAGAAATAGAGTGATCAGACAGTAAGTGCAAAGAATAGGGCTGGGATAGAGGAGCAGTAATAATACAAGACAAAGCTTCTAACCTCAGGACATCTGGTCACCCTAAGAAGGGAACAATATCACAAATCAGCAAGACAACAACTGCCTTCACCAGCTCAGATAAGATTTGGTCATCAAAAACAATCTACAGCTTAAAGATCAAACTACAAATCTGCAACTCAAAATGTAATTTCATTTTAACACATGGATGTGAAAACTGGAAATCCCCTGAAATTACAGACTGGCCTCTAAATGCCTTTAAAAGCATATATTTTGGAAAAAATGCTAGTTATTATATGGAATTAAATTTACAACAAATGCTGAGATTCGAGCTATCCCGAGGAAGAGGGGAAAGTCTGGTATACGTTAAGAATTAAGCTAATGTCTGCCATGGCAGGCATGCCATCGGGCAACTAGAGGAACACAGAAAAGATCCAACTGAAAGAATCCCTCTGTCAAGCTGTACTTGGAGAGGGAAAAATTATGGGACTTAGAGGACTCAGAAAGAGTTACCCAGATAGACAGTATTGGCAGAACCTCAGTTGTGCCCAAAACAACATCTGAATGTGAGGGAAGGTTACAGATTCAGTTTAAACTGCTACTACTTGTGACTTTTGGGCTTTTAATTCTCATAATGCATTCCTTCCTGTGTCTAACAAATGCTGCTGTTGAGCCATTATTGAAAGCACAAGGATCTTGAGATGATGATAAAAGGAGTAAATATAAGACTTACTTTGAAATCCAGAAATTCACAATTGAGCTAGCTGGTCCACTTCAAGCAATGCTTTAGATCTCAGTGAAACATAACTTGAAGAAGTTTAGAAGCTTCCATCTGCACACACCACATATATACACAACTTAATATGAATAGCAGGCTCTTCAGATAAGACTTAAGACTGGAGAGTGGTTTTGTAGCTAAGGACTAAGAGCATTGTAAAATTGTATGGTAAAGTTTGCAGTGCTTTTCACACCAATGCTGGTTCAAATCATGAGCTCTTTATTTTTACTTATTGGTACTGTGGTAATATTCAGAAGCTGCAACAGTTTCAAAGCTCCATTGTGCTTCAAGCTGCATACAAACATGTAGTTTCTATCCCAAATGAGCCTACATTCGTTGGCTCACTCTTTTTAAAACCAGCCATTTAAGACAGTACAGGTTGAAATGCACTAAGAAATGCAACTAGTGGCTTTTCGAGCTAATTAAATTATATACAGTCCAATATCTATGATTAAGTATATCCCATTATTTATTGGAGAAGAGAGATAAATAACTAAGATTAAGATATTTATATAAATGTTATAGACTAATAAATGAACAACAAGTACTGAAGTAATAATGTTCAACATACATCAAATCTGTCTGTGAACTTGTAGTATATCTTGTTGAGTGGTACAAGTTACAGACCTGTGGCACTCTCATTATATCTGAGAAGGCAGTGGAGGCAGTGGAAAGACACTACATATATTGTCTTTAGAAGTTTCCTAATTAGACCTTGTTCCAAGATGTTTGGGATATCAAAATGTGCTACAGGCTGACTTTACTAGACCATTGAAATCTATTAAAAATGTCTTACATTGATTCAGGTCTCAGCCTTAAGTATATCACAAGTAAGAGACTCCTATAATATACAGAGAATCACAAGAACTTCAAGAACCCTGCAAGAGTAGCAGACTAAGAACTAAAACTGAACAAGTAGGAGTTACGGGGATGCAGCGTCTCTCATGATCAGGCCGACAGTAAGAGGCATGTTTTCTGTTCTGCTCTATCTAGGTTCTTATTGCAGACTCATCACCATAATACCTCAGTCCTTTTACATTTGTGTGTCAAACTAGGTGCTTGAGGTTAATTTAACCAAATTTCTGGTGGCTTGTTTTTACACACACACACACACACACACACACACACACACACACACACACACA
>ML685787.1:10773080-10834805 GCA_007922175.1 Pelusios castaneus
CACACACACACACACACACACACACACACACACACACACACACACACCTCTGTGGTGTGCTGGGACTTAAATCAAATGCCTCCACCACAAATGATTAGTTGCACAAGTCCAAATCCACACCAACTGAAAAATGTACCCTTTCCAAACACCGGTAGGGTTTGTTATATTTTTTAAGTTTCACACATCTTGAATCTGAGAAGCTGTACGTCAAGTTACAGACTCACTGACACTAGATATAGAAGAGGCCTGTTAGGGTATGTCTATGTAGATTCTGTTGCATCAGGTTCCATGGATTAACACAGTGGGATCAATTGAGCAGCCAGTGAAGACCCACTCAATCGATCCTGGAAGTGCTCTTAGTTTGAAGCAGTAACGACCCGCCAGAAAAAAGTAATGCTGCATCAACTGAAGGGTATTTCCCATCAGCAAAGCACAATAAAGACACCATGGCAAGGGAGTGAAAATAAGTAGAATGTGTAACTCCAGTCGACAATACGTAGCTTGCATATCTCCCGTCAGCCCAGCATGGCAATGTAGACCAGGCCTTAATTTCTTTGCCAGCATTGTTCTCTGTGGTTCGGGTCTCGTGAATCCCATTTCAAACCGGCCTTAGATTCAGGGCCACTCAGGTGCCTCAGACTGGAAGTTTTGTGGTTTAGTTTATATTAAAAAGCAGCTAACTATTTTGTTGAACTACAAATGAAACAATTAGTACTATAGCCCCACATTATTTTTATATTACATTCAATATATTTTACAAGTTATCCTCAACTCTTTAATTTTCCAGGTCATCAAAAATATACTCTACACCATAACTGCATCCTGTTAGGGGAAGCTGAAGCTTTTGGCAGGCACATGGGAGATGGCGTGGATTTTTGGTATATGAGAAGGCATGAAAAGCAATATGGAATTCTGGAATAAGCACATTAACAGGAAACTAAAATGATTAATATTAAAAAGTTGACATTCAAATTGTCTTTAGGTTTCAGAGTTAACACCTCTATGAAATGCATTGAGCATTTCACATCTCTGAGCTCCCATTTCATGCTATCTGCAAGTTACGGAAGATGAGAAAAAAAAAAAAATCAATCAATCAATCACATTTAGTTCGTGTTTCAAAAGGTTTTCTTGTAAAATGACTGCAAAGAACGAAAGCTTATGTTACAGAGAACAATCTGTCATAGAAGAATGCATTCTGGGTCCCTGCACAACAGAACATTTGCTACGGTTTTGTCCAATCTAATTCTGCATTAATTACATGATGGGACACCTCCCCTAAACTGCTGAATAAAGGGTTATGAATAGAAAATAGATCTAATTATAAGGCCCTTTACTGTAACACTGCGCACCGCAACACTGATACTACCTACGATTATACTGCAGAGTTTTCAGGCTTTTACTACTACTACGATTACTAGGTGTCAGATCTGAATGCCACTGAAACCATAGCAAAGTTTCCACTGGCTTCACTGGCCCCCGGTAAAATAAATAAGTCGCTTCTAAGAGAAAAAGCTAGCCCATAATCTGATAGTCTACTGCTGCCATATTCATCACAGCATTCCTTTGAACTGAATACCACAGCAAGTTGAAATTTACCTAAAAGGGTAATTACCATAAGCCAGCAGAAACCTGGATACTTGAATGCTAATTAATATATAAACTGATAATAACACTGTAGCAACTGAGAACTCTTCTTTTGTAATTAGACTCCATGAAATCTAACTGTGTCAGAATAATGCAATGTTTCAATCCGCTCTCTAGATAGCATGCAACATAAGCTCCTATCTATAATATAACATATGTACGTAGGGGAAGCCCATTACTGAGTGACGTACTCTGTTTTTACTCACATGCTTTTAACTACTCTAGCTCTAATGAGAAGACAAATATCAAACACTTAGCATTTATATATCTATAAAGTGCCTGCCTTTGCAAAACACTTCACAAACTAGCCATCTGTTAATCATTGTAATAAACAAATTCCACCTGAAGTCTCACCAATGTTTTCAGTCTTTGGTAAGTAAATTCATAACTCTCAGCGGTGCCCTCCATGTTCTGGGCTTGATTCTCCAGGAGTCCCTATATGCACATTCACTCACTGACTAACAGCTGACTCCATGAGTATGCTCACCTTCTCTACAGAGTAATGTGTGATGCTGGCAGAACTGGTGCCAGCTCATGTCAAAGCTCTGAGTCCTCCCTGAACACTTATAGACACATAGCTGGAAATCAGTCTAGCTTACTACTTAGTGGTGTTAGAATAGATGTTAAGTTGGTAAGAATGTGTTTAATGTTGTCAGATGAGGCATGTATTGATCTCACGTATAAAATCAATAGCCCATAATATAAGGTTATTGTGTGTTGGGATTATAAATCTCTGTAACTATTGAACTCAAACAGGAGAGAAGCCTTCTCTAATGCAAACACTGGCTTCCTCCAGAAGAGGTTTGGTCCTGCCCAACAAGAAGGCCTCTGAAACCAAATGAGCCATTATGAGATGCAAGAGGGCAAAGATTTTTGTTAATTGCGTTCTTCATCCCCTCCAGGTAGAGGAGACTTGTTCATGAACTCATCCCCTCAGCTTGGACTCTGGGGAGAAGGGGATAAAAATCTCTGACAAGGAAGAACTTGGGGTCTTTTTCCTGCTTAGATTTAAGGGTATGTCTACACTGCAGTTAGACATCCGGAGCTGGTTTGTGCCAGCTGTCTCACGCTAAGAGGATGTTTAATTGCAGCATAGCTATTCTGGCACTGGCTGCAGTCCAGGCTCTGGAACCCTCCCACCTGGCAGGTCCTACAGCCCAGATTCTAGTCCAAGCCTGAATGTCTACACTGCAATTGAACAGCCTCATAAGCCCAAGTCAGCTGGCATAGGCCAGTCACGAGTGTCTAACTGCAGTGTAGAGCTATCCTAAAGGGGCAAGAATTTCTAAGCATAAGAAAAAGATCCCCCCCACCTCCCCCAATAGTTTTCCTTGGGTTAGCCCTACAGGACATAAGGAGTTTTCTTATTACAGAAGCAGTTACATCTATTATCTTTTGTAATTAACTCATTTGAGTGTGTATGTGGCCTGCTTTAACCTTATAAATTACTCCTTTCTTTACAAGCAGGGTCTTTGGTGAGAGATCTAGGGTGTAATTGACCTGGGGTAAGTGACAGCCCATTTGGGAGTCAGAGTACCCTGAAGACTGCTGTGATTTTTGATGTGAAGGACCATCTACCACAAATGCAAGCTTGCCTAGGTGGCAAGATAGACAGATCAAAGTGCCCAAGAATCTGTGACTCCATGGTAAGGCTGTTACAGGGCTTGTGGAGTTCATTCTTCCTACTTAGTTGGTGCAATCTAACCACAGAACTGTCAACCAATTGATTCAAGAAGAACCACATGGATTTATTTATCTTATTCTAGTAAGTTTTTTTTTAAAAAAGGTAAAGATTTATTACAAAAAGTGTATTTGTTAATATGATTATTACAATTTTCAACCAGGAGATACTAATTACATTAAAGTTCATGGAAATTAGAATTGTGGTTTCCTGTTACAGTATTTCTTACACTTTAAATACTGAACCAAGCCCACATGCTCTGCTGAAATTAAGTAGAGTCAAAATTGCCTTTGAAAATTTGTGGTTACTCAATGAAAATGAAAAAGATGAGGCAAATATAAACAGCCTCCCACATCTCTTCTTCTCAAAAAAAATGACACTGAACAGCACTCTTGCAGTCATTGGGGGAAAACAGACATGTTAGCTCCCAAGGAAGAGATGGGTATAGTTAAATAGTCTTTTCTACACCCATTCCAAACAGTGCACAACATTAAACTATTAAAAAGTCAGTAAGCGAGAGCTTAGAGTACCAGATGGATTTCATTTAGTAGAATACTTAAATGTTCATTTACTAATTTGGATTGAAAGTCATGATGGAAATTATGCCTTGGAAATTGTACTGAAGTGACTGGATTTAATTAACCTATTTCCTTAGAGAGATGGACAGGGGAGAAGAAAAATTACGCTGCTTTTGTTTCATACTACTAAACAGAATCGTAGAATCCACTGTGAGGGTTTTTCAAATATCCTCAAGATCTCTAAAGTTACATTTAGCAACCAGCTGGCTTCTAGCTAGATTTTGCTAAGCACACAGTAAGAGGGGAAAATCTACAGTGGCTCCCTGCTGAATGACTCCTGGGAAATTCACCTCTCAACCCTGACGACTTAGTAATTGATACAGGATTAGTTTTGGAAACAGATGCTTAATATATCAATTAAACTAGAATTAGGTCTATTTCAATGCCACAGAGAAAATACCACAGGCACAACCAATAATGAAAATCCTGAATGGTGCAAAATTCAAAGTGAGTAGAAGCACATTTTTTAAAAAGTGGGTAATCAGAACAAAATAAATATACTGTAAGGGAACAATTAAGGATCTCAATGGATTTCAAGAGATGACTAGTCTGGTATCTAAAGCCTATTTCTTTTGAGGACGCTTCAGTGGAGTGGGCAGCCTGAGCTGGGAATGCGTGTTTATTTTTAATAACAGCCTAGATTCCCCAGACATTAGAGGAAGGCAGGAACTCTCCTGCCCGAGTGACTATATTTCAAAAGTCCTAACCCCTTCTTCAGCCACTCGCCCTGCACTGGCAGGAAAGCGGGCAGATCCCATAATGCAAAGGTTTCCAAGCAGTGACACGAAGGCTGAGCGGCGCAAGCAGCTCAGACCAGCCAGTTATTTTCTCCGGAGCCTCCAACTAACCTTCACACCCCCCACCGCTCTCCTCTTCCCCCTGAAAACGGGTGGCTGGCTGTCCCGAAAAGCCGCTTCGCTCTTACAAAGTTTTCTTGGGGCCTCCCCCAGCCTCCTCCCTCTCTCCCAGGCTGGGGGGACACCCCAAGCAAGAGGTACCCCCCTTTCCCCAGTAAGCCAAGCTAGCTCCTAGTTGCTGGGGGGCGCCCAGGCAAGGGGATCTAACCAGCCCCACTTACCTAGGCGACTGATCCCCTGCGCTTGGTTTCCTCGGGAGTTAATCTCCTGGTCAATCATACCCCAAACCCCCGGGGTCACATCCATGGAGGAAGGTGCAACAAGGCCCCCCACAAGGGGCTGCAATGCACCCCCCAGGAATACGATCCCTTCACCCCGGGGTGCCGGGGCCAGGGGCACCAAATCCCAGCCGGTCCCCTGCCCCCCGCAGGCTCCCAGCAGGGTCAGCGCCGGCCCCTACCTGAGCGCGTTGCCCGCATGCAGCAGTCAAGCTTATGGAAGCCCCCAGCCAGGGAGCAGCGGCGCTCCGGCCAGGCACACGCGCCGCTCAGCCCTTCTCTCCAGCCCCCACTGGCTCCACCATAAAAGGAGGAGGGCGGGGATAGCAACCAGAACCATAAACTCAGCGGCTTCGCCTAGGTGCCCAAGGGAACAGAGAGACCGTCTGGCGCTTCAGGTCTCTCTTGATTCCAGGGGAGGTTCCAGAGGGGCGGGCTTTATCTAATTGATAGACAGCTGGGTTGACCAAAGAGAGCCTCTACTCAGGGTCAGGCAAAGGAGGTACTAGCGCGCGCCATCCCCCCGCCCGCCCCAGCCGGTCTGGGGAGGGTGGGTGTTTCCATGATGTCAGCGAGAGGCGCCTCTCGGACAAGTGAAGAGAGGGGATGTGGTGCGGGCGGGCAAAAGTGCAAAACCCTGCGGGGAGCGGCGTGAAAGCTGTCAGTCGGGGGCTGGCCCCGGCCGCAAGAGCAGCTGGCGCTTAATCGCAGTGGGAACAAGAGCAGGGTGGGCCAGCTCAGCTCAGCTGCCGGCCGGATCCAGGACGGTGCAGGCTCCCCAGCTTGGATTCAGTGTCCGAGCCCGCTTCCTGCACCTTTGTTGGAGCCAAGCGGGTTTTCACAGCTGAGGTTTGCCACTGGCCGCTCGGGGCCGCGCTGAGAGCCCCCGCCACGTGTGCGGTGCCTAAGTTCGTCCTAAACCAGCGCCGTGCAGGGCCGCCGGCAGCAGGGCTCTGCGCGCCCAAGGGCACTCACAAGAAGCGGCCCGCGAGCAGTCGGGCTCCGGTCCCAGGGAGCAGACAGGACCGGGCGGTCTGGTCCATTCCACCCCCCCTCGCCCCCCCATAACTGCACCAGGAAGGTCCATTCACACCTTACCGCACCCGAGCAAGTAGAGTGCAGCGGTAGAAAGGGGAGCAAGGGAGGGGAAGGGGTCAGGATTCTACCTTCAGTCTCATGAGGAGGCAGGGATGGGCCCCAGCCCCTGTTAAACTGGTCCAGGCATAGATCTAACTTCTGTCTGCTTTCCTCTGAACTGGCTCCGTCCTCGCCCATCCTCTGGCTTCTCTCAAAGGACAGCCTGAGCCAGTCCCTCCTCCACTAGGGTAGCTGTTCCGAGGGAGGAGTTGCTTGCACACGACTTTCTTCTAATCATCGCAATAAATACTGAACATCTTTAGGACAGGACGGAAATAGTCCATCATCCAGCAACATGTTGTATGCTAAGGTAAAGATTGGCTCCATCAACATCCAAGCTGCTGGGTCACCGAGGAATCTCTGACTCTTCCTAAAGGGCAGTAGAGTCAGTTAAAGAAAAATTCAACCCCCCCCCCCCCCACACACACAAAAGACATTAACACCCTAAAATTAACACACTCATCTGGTTTTATCGAAAAAGAAACAATCTGAATGACAAATGGTGTTTTTTTCTTCTTCAAGGGTGGTTAGAAGTGCTAGTCTGATCCTAGGTACACTTTCACCAGTGGTCCAATTGTTACCTCCCGGCCTGCTGTGGCACACACACAATTTCTATTTTTCAAAGTACTAGCTACCCCCTGGCTTGGAAGAAAGAACTGGGGTTTGGAATCCAGCTTTCTCTGACAAAGAAATCAGATGCTTTCCGTTTATGTTCTGAGCTTTGTATTTTTCTTAACTGGGATGACTGTGGTAAGTGAAATTCCAAAGGGGTAGCCGTGTTAGTCTATTGTAGAAAGACAACAGAGTCTTGTGGCACTTTTAAAGACTAACAGATTTATTAATCGCATGAGCTTTCGTGGGAGAAAATCCCACTTCGTCAGACGAAAGCGTCTGACGAAGTGGGATTTTCTCCCACGAAAGCTCATGCGATTAATAAATCTGTTAGTCTTTAAAAGTGCCACAAGACTCTGTTGTGGTAAGTGGACAATTTGCTGTTCATATATATCACTATACAAGTTCCAGGGCTGTGTTGTCAGGGAGGCCAAAAAGTCAGTTTGCCTCAGGGCACCCCATTTGAGAGAACCCAGTGCCATTGCGATGTGGCAGACGGTGGTCACAATGACCCTCACTCAAATTTGGCCCAGCTGTCTTCTGTCATGGTACCCAGGTACCAGGTCGCACTGCTCAGAGCACGAAGCCAGGCTCAGCCCCACAGGACAGGAACTGCCACTGTAGGGTCGGTGAGTGAGTGGTGGGCTTGATCTCCATGCCCCCCATCCTCCAGAGATAATTGTTTTGAAAAGGTGGGAGTGCTTCAGTTTCAGATTTTGCTAAGGGCCTCCAAACACTTCTGTGCAGCCCTGCAGGGTTCAATGCTTAGATATTAGAGAAGGGTAATGGCAGGCTGACAAAATGGGATTAATGTGCACCCCAAAGTGGTGGGATTTAAGTTAGAGAAGTGGTGGGAGAGGTTTTCAAGGATAGAAATCAATGTAGGCAGAAAATGAAAGTGTGGTGGAACCCCCCGTTTTGGGAGGAACCTTCTTGGCTACATGAATGCGAGGGACACAA
This sequence comes from Pelusios castaneus, assembly GCA_007922175.1. Classification (NCBI taxonomy): domain Eukaryota; kingdom Metazoa; phylum Chordata; order Testudines; family Pelomedusidae; genus Pelusios; species Pelusios castaneus. The sequence continues at coordinate 10,780,828 of ML685787.1, forward strand.
TTCAGTTTTATACTTATGTCAAATAATATGGTTTAACTATTTGTCTACTGTTTAATGGAAAACTCGTGCAGAGCTGTACCATGCACCTTATGAGTTTCTTTAAAGCACATACATCAGAGAACAATGACATTTTAGAGAGACAGGCAACTGAAAAATTATGTTGTAACTATATATTAGTATTTTTGCTATTAATATTACTTTAGACTGTAAAATATAATTCATAATACATGCCATGAAATAGGAAAAAATGTTTAGAATCCTATTTATTGTTATTTATGGCCAATTTTTGCTTTCTTGGCCAATGAAAATCAGTGAGGTCAATTGCACTGCTGTTTATATTATTCTGCTTTCAGGTTGCAAGTCCTGCAGTGTATGGTTTTCAAGCACTGCAAGGAAATTTGCACTGTTTTGAAAACAACTGGAATTTTAAAATAATGGGTAAACATTTTTATTGGTTTTAGGCCATATAAAAGCTTGGGGTTTTTTTTTCCCCAAAATATAAGTTTGGGGACGTATTACAGTTGACAGTACCACTTTAAAGAGTGCCATTATTGCACTGAAGTTATGATGGTGTCCACCAGCAAAGTGTTTAAGGAAACATCAATTAACCAATATTGTATATTGACAGTAAACCCTCTCAGTGGTTATATAATACAATAATAAAATGCTATATAGCTGTGCATGCACAGGGCATTATGTCATTGGTGTAACACTTATGCACTTAAATGAGAGCACAGTTTTGTCCATTACATTTGCAGTCCCAGTGCTCTACAATTAAAAAAAACAACAAAGCCAAACACTAAACAGAGACAGACTGAATTCGTCTAAAATATTAATCATCAATCTTGTCTTAAAGGTAGGGATAGTCAGAGTTCTTGATATTCTTACCAAGATTTAGTGTTCTCATGTTTATCATGCAAAAATCATGGACCAGACACATCACTGGGGTCAATGAATTCATATCATTGCACTTATATCATGGAGGAATGTGGCCAACATGTGTAAATCTGTCCTGGACACAATAACCTTGGACAAGACAAAGCTCCCTGAGGATGCAGGTGATTGTCTCTATTTTATTCTACCTTACTGTTTGACAGAAATAATGAAAAATATTTTAGGTGATCTCTTTTATGAGACTGACTAAAAAATAAACATTAAATGACAAGCTTTCAAGAATCACATCATTATCTCCACCAAGATATGGGAACAAAGAGATACAGTCACAGAATGTTAATTCAGACTGCTAAATTAAAGTTAAGATGTATAGTTCATCAAAGGAAACAGAAATCAGGTACACGTATAGATTGGTGTTATTCTTCTTAATAGCTCTGTCACCACAAACCATCCAGTTATAATAATGAAGGAAAGCTATGGAGGTATTCCTCAGTCTTGGGCATTTAACCTTCACTTTATCCTTCCCTTGTGATTTTCTTCTTCTGATTTTAAAGCTGTATACCACTTTAATCCTTCCAGAGCTATTAAGAAGAGGAACTTCATTCTACATAGTCCTCTTGATTTTTTTTTTCAGTTTTCCTTTGATCTTATGTAATTCTAAATTAAATTACGTGGTCTGAAATAAGATCCTGACACCATGTATGTCTAGCTATCTTGCTCTTTCACATGGATTTATAAATAAGAGTGATTCTGAAAAGCACCCTGCTGAATTGCAGTTAGGCCAATGAAAGGGGCTGTCTTTTGATTTTAAGCCTTTCCAACCCTAACACAATTATCACTTCTATATCCCCCTCAGTGAGATGTTAAAATTTTTCTTTTTTGTTAGACTTGTGTGTTAGTAAGTGGGCCAAAGACAGAAGAAAGCATGGTGTGCCAGGTGCACATTACACTCCCAAATCTACGTTTGGCAGCCAAGAATCTGTGGAGAGCATCTAAACTCAGTTGCAGTGTCCTGGTGTTTAGGAAGCTTGAGAATTAGGAGAGGTGTGTGAGCAGTGAAGCGACTGGATTCATTACTGCTTGGTGTCTGAGAACTTTGCATGTTACCCTTTTAGATAGCCTCCCTCCCGGCTCACTGTCAGAAATCTGTTGTTCTTCTCTTACAACTCCTCTTCCTCCTCATGGGGAGTTACATCTTAACCTCCAGTTGGTAACCTTGCTTTCTAATATAAAATAGGCTGTTGGTGACCATTGAGAATTGGGAAAGAGAACATCTCACCCATACTTTTGTGGTCCATGGTTGGAGATGGTATGGTATATGGTCGCCCCTCTGTGTTTACAAACTAGTTTCATGTAAGATAATGGAGCTGTTTAGCTTGCTTCGACTGCTCAGTTACGTTTCCAGTCATTTGCACTACTGTTGAATGTAGCTATTTGCTTAATCTGTTTGTCCCTCTTTTTACCTGGTCATGGCCTCCTCCACTCATTCCCCCTGCTCTCTAGCTAATCTATATCCAGTTATACTCCTGTTACATTCCTGGTGCAATTTGGCCTCTGGCGCACTTATGCCACAATGTGGACTGGATGACTTTGGCTCTGCTACTTACCCATGTTGTTCCAAGAACAATGAACTTTACTTAATTCATATCAGTAAAAAGGACTCTGTTTTTGCCTAACAACCTTAGCTGCAGAAGCTTCAGCTTGTCAGTAGCTGTGGAGGCAAGCAATCAGATCATCTGCAGTAGCAGCCCACAATCTCCTTCTTTGCATGCAGAATCACCTAATTGATCCCAGTTTTCTAGCTCAAAATGGTGGGGGGATTTGTGAAGTTTCCACGTGGGAAGAAGTGGGCCAATAGTATGGCCTGAAGTGATTAGACGAAGGAGAAGGAGATGAATGAAAGAGGAAATTAATTTCCTCCACAGTGGAGACAGCCTAGGATTGTTCCTCTCTTCAGATTCCCTCTGCTGGACTGCGGTGGAACTGTATTCTGTCCCCAAGAAATGACTTCCAAACCTGAAATACATAAATTGGGTAGGAAAGTTAAGAACTCCATTGTAGCTGACAGGGTTTAATTTTTAGCAATCACATCATTATCCAGAATTATCTAGAATTTAGAATCACATCATTATCTCCACAAGATATGGGAACAAAGAGATAGTCACAGTATGTAAATTCAGATTGCTAAATTAAAGTTAAGATGTATAGTTCATCAAAGGAAACTGTGTGACATATAGAAAGACTCCATCCAGACCAAGCATGCCTCCATTATGAAAAACAAAAGTTAATTACACTTTTAATTAATTTTCACATATATGTCCAGACATTACCTCTAGAAAGCAGGAAGCTATTAGAGCTAATTCCTAAGGAAGGAATTTCAAATAAAATGCAATATAAATCCCCTTAAAAGAAACAATAAATAGAAAATATACTTGTAAATTCTTTGTCTTTTTCTTCTCTGACTGGACAGGGATCCCAGTCCTTGACTGAGACTCAGAGGCAGAAGCACAATACAAGTAAATAATACAATTTCATTTTCATAGTGTTAATTGTATTTGTTTGCTCAATTAAGAGAAGCTGAGTGCACCAAAGGCTGCATTGGATTTGGATCAGTCCAGCAGACACTCTCAGGCTTGTTGTATTTCATGAAGAAGTTGCAAATCCCAAGTGGTTACCATGTGATAGGATGAGTAGATCTAATCCATGTGTAATGTCTGGACCACCGGAGGACCATGTATAAGAACCAACAGCAGCTCCTTCGCATAGAAAAGTGTTTCTCAACTGGTGTGCCACGGCACACGTCTGTGCTTTCAGACCTGAGCAGGTGTGCCATGGAATTTTTTGAAAAAACGACTCAGAGTTCTGGATTGGCTCATCAATATTCATGAGTTCATTTGGAGACTATGTGGTGCAGTGCCTTAAAATAATTAAAGGTATCAAGGTATCCCAGGGCAGAGACAAGGCTGGGAACCACTGGTATAGACAATGGCATGTTTCAAACAATTACTATAACTACAGTCCTAATTTAGAAAGGAGACACGATCTCACGATTTCTGATGCAAGCTGAGATAATCTTGGAACTTTAAAAATAGTTAATTTTCCTTTTAAAACATGACAGGTAATTTAAGATTCCTGGTTTGTCAATCTGGTAGTAGTTTCCTCCACCAGATGCTAATGTTTAACATTTATCCTCACCCTCATCACTATATCTCCTCTGCCCAAATATTCTAGGATTTTAATATTTGTCCAAGTGTTAGTAACCTAGACAAAATTTAGCTCCCCCCCCCATTTTATTTAGGGCAGACTACATCAGGATATATGAAAGTTTAGCATTTTCATAATCATTTATAATGATCTATGGTTACTGAGACCTGGCACCCTGTAAATACCATAAAAAGCTAGATTTGCAAGGAGGGTGGTGCAGAAGCCATTCAGAAATAGGGAATAAGCCTATTAATTGTGAGCTACATTGTTCATCCCTCCCCATGCAAGCTTGTTTGCTCTGGCTGTATCAGCTTGGAGGTTAGGGGGGAATTAGAAAAAGCACGCCACAGCTATTGTGCCTCTTCTCTCCTAGCAAGTGAGTTGGCCTGCTAGTCTGAGTAGTTATAGATTTTAGGCTTGGTCCACTGAAATCAGTCATGGTTTCCATTTACTACACTCAGCATTGGGTAAGGCCTTACTTAGCCCCACCCCTCCCCCAGGTCCCATGCTACCGGAGACAGCTCCTTCCTTTGCAGCCCAGTTCCCTGGAGCCAGCAGGTGAGATCACTGCATGGGCTCTCTATGCCTGCTCAACAGAGCAATACTGGTTTTGTGATCTAGAGGCACAGTGTGCCATTGCTGGCTGAGAACAGGAGGTGGGCCTGTTATAATTACCTGTTAATGCTACGTTCTTTGAAATATACTTATTATAAACAAGATTCAAATAATAGGAGATGAGGGTGTGGGTTATTTTGCCCTATTGGGGGTGGTGGGGCACAGGAAATGATATGGTGCTGAATTTATTGCATTATGTAGATTTTTGTACAACACACTTAGAGCATGGGTTAGATGGTTTTCTTTTGATTTATACATGAAAATAAAACACAGAAGGGGGAAGGAACATTAATGTTTGAACCATGTAGTCCTTTGATAGGTACCCATTGAGATGATTTCCTGACTACCTGGAATGTATTTTCCTCCTTTCCCCCTGATATATGCCCAATGAAATCAATGGGGTTACCCCAGGGGCACATTTGATCCACAGTGGTCTAAAAGGCTATGTCTACACTAGAAAAAGTTAGGTCAGCTTTGTTAAGTCGACTTAATAAGGTCGACTTTAAGTTGACTTCAAGTTGACCTTATTAAAGTTGACTTAACAAAGTGGACTAAGTTGACTTAACTTTAAGTCGACTTAGTCCACTTCATTAAGTTGACCTAACCACCCTTAAGTCGACTTAATAAAGTTGACTTAAGGGTTACTCCAGGTCCACACCATCTTGAAGTCGACTTAAGGAGTTGACTTATGAGTTAAGTCAACCGAATGAGTGGTAGTAATAAAGTTGACTTAAGCTTTCATTAAGTCGACTTAAGGAATTCCTTAAGTCGACTTAATGAAAGCCTAGTGTGGACGTGGCTTAATTTAAGTCGACTTAAGCCTCCTTAAGTCGACTTAAATTGTCAGTGTAGACATAGCGAAGGATAGTAACTATAGGCAAATTGCTTTGAAAATGACATGTAAAAGCAGATTAAGATGCAGAATCTTTTTCTCCTTTCACTGACACCAGTGTAACCTTAGTGTTAATCCATGAAAGTCAATGACACTGATTGTGAGAATAGATAGTCAAGTCCCTACTATAAAAAAATTGGCATTCTGGAGCATATGACCTAGAAATGGGATGCAGCTGTGGTGTATTCAGAATCAGAGGGTGTCATTAGCTAGCAAGACTACCAGGGAAGACTCACAGCAGGTTGATAAAATCCAGAAGATGATGCTATTTTCATACCCAGCCAAGAGGGCACCTGTTAAAGCAGCAGTTGGGAAATATTGTGGCATGCTTGGGTTTCCGTGGTGCTGTGGCCAAATCACTGTTACCAGCTCTTGATGATTTTATCATGCACATCACCACAGCTGATGTTCTTCTTCAGACCTGCTGAAGCTGAATGTTGATGTGGGAGTCTCAATTTTCATTTTTAAAAGGCATTTTTAAGCCTCATGATAGAAGGGAAGAGCCTGAAAACATTAACTGAGTGTGCCCTGAAACCTCAAAACTGAAAAGAAAATACCTCCCCTCTCGCATGTTTATTATTTTTGAAATCCAAGTTATTTAAGCCATCTCATGATTTGGGGTCTAAGGCATTTTTATATGCATAGGGTTAGTAATATTGCAAACTATTGGATAATGCTCTCATTGCCTCTAATGCATGTTGCATTTGTGGTGCTGTGGCCTGCTCATGCATCTTGCATCTACTCCTGGTTTGCCATTCTGCTGATGCCCTTTGTGTTGCCCAGTCCATTAGTACTTCATTCAGCTGAGAGACCTCCTTTGTTTACTCTCCGTTCTGGAGAACTGTTGGGACACTGAATGCTTGCTTACCTCTGCACTGTGCTGTGTCTAGCCCCGGGGTCGGCAACAGCGGCTCAGAGAGCCGCATGTGGCTCTTTGACTGCCCCCTTGTGACTCCCTGGCAATCCCCTCCAGGGAGCAAGGTGTGCAGTAGCTCCGGAGTTCTGGCCACGACTCTCAGGCCCACTTGTCCCCGAGTCAAGCCTCTCCCCATGCCTCTCCCCTTCCCCAGCCCGACCTGTGCCTCTCCTCTTCCCCAGCCCGACCCCCCACACTATGTTCCTTGTAAGCTGTGCGGGTACGCGGCTGCGCAGCAGCTGTCGCACCCCCCGTGCAGCTTAGAGGGACACCCACGCAGCCTGGCAGCCCCCGCCGTCCCCGGAGCTGGGGCTGTCCTGTGGCTTGCTTGCTTTTTTTCTCTTTCTTTTCTTTTCTTTCTTTCTCTTCCTTCCTTTTTTCTTTCTTCTTCCCTTTTCCCTCCCTTCCAGCGGCTGGGCTCTGGGGCTGTCCTGGGGCTTTTTCTTTCTTTCTCTTTCTTTCTTTCTTTCTTTCTTTGCTTCCTACCTTCTTCTCTCTTTGCTTCCTTCCCTTTTTTCCTTCTTTCTCTTCCTTCCTTCCTTCTCTTCCTTCCTTCTGTCTCTTTCTTCCTTCTTTTTTCTTTCTTTCTCTTCCTTCCTTCTTTCTTTCTTCTTCCCTTCTGGCGGCTGGGCTCCGGGGCTGTCCTGTGGCTGGCTGGCTGGCTGGCTGGCTGGCTGGCTGGCTGGCTGGCTGGCTTTCTTTCTTTCTTTCTTTCTTTCTTTCTTTCTTTCTTTCTTTCTTTCTTTCACCATTAAAATGTTTATATGTAAATTGTTTATTAACATCATTAAACATAGTTTTTTGTTGTTAAAAATCAATATGCATCTCTGTTCTATTATTCAGTTTCTTAACCAGGAGGCTACACCCATTGCAGCTCTCAGAACACTTGGTTATTGAAGGAATTTTTTTAAATTGCTCTTCTTATCTTTTGGGTTGCCGACCCCTGGTCTAGCCAGTGCCTATAAGGAAGCAGCTGAAGGCTGTGTACTTTGCATTTATTTCAGGCTCATGCACAAACAAAGTCTTGGGTGCTTGCTGGTAAATGATGAACTTCAGTGGTGGCCTCAGCTGATTATGTAGTAACTGGTCTGGTATTTGTGCTCGATCAGTCCTCAGTGGTTCCCTAACTTTTGTTAGTTATTTTTGGTTTTTACCGGCTGATTGGGTGTGTTGAATTCATGCCTTTCCTGATGACTGCTGTGATGGGAATGTAGCTACACCCTGCTTAGACACTCCTTCCTCCACCTACACCAGCTCAACTTTAAAAAAAAAAAAAAAAAAAAAAAAAAAGAAAATTTATGAATTATTACCCCACTTTCCCCAACCCAGACCATTTATACTTCCTCTACATTAGGGCAAAATTATTGGAAAGCTCAACCTGCATGTCCACTTTCAGCCTCTTCTACATCATGACACCTGAATAAAAGATAATGCACCTTTCTACTGCCCCCACATTTGGACCCAACCACTCTGACAGCACAGACTAAGAACCTAAGTAGAATAGAATACAATAGAAAGGTTGCCCACAGCTAGAGTAAATAAATGGAGTGCTCTGACAGCAAACACTTTCAGTCTAGCCTGAACCTTGCTGCATTTCTGTAGAGCTTCATTCAGTTTTTCATTGATGGAAAGGTCAAGTTAGATGGACAGAGTTCTGTAGAATCCTCACCTACTTCTGGAACTCTGCCATTAACTTTAGGGGCTGAGTTTTAAACAGATTCAGATATGTGCTAATGGGGCATATTTCCCATTTTAACTGCTGGCAGAAGACCTCATTGGATGGAAAAATTACAAATCTTCTTTGATGCTTCAATCCTGTCTGTAGAGAACAAGTCAGTTATCCCAGACAAAGTTTGTTGCCAAAGGCAAATTACAGCAATGATGCTCATCTGTTTTATTCACAATAACACTACAATTCTAGGCTGTTAGTTAAGCCCAAATACTCAAGTGTATTTCACTAATATCAATATCACTTATGAGCCTATATACCTTTGAAGATCTGGACCTCTCTCTGGATTACTTCCATTCAGCCTGCTCTCTTTTCAGTGGGTAAAGATCTTACATAATCGAACACGAAGAGAAAGTGTCTCACCTCCAGAGAGCCACAGGGCCCTTCTTTGTTGGCTTCACAAAATCACTTCTGCCAGGCTTCAGCCAACAAGAGCTTCTGTGGGGCTGTTTCCCAAGAGTTCAGAGTGTAGGTCAATCCACCTCCACTCTGTACCAGTACTGAACTACACAGTCTGCTCCACTTTTCAGCTCCTCCTCCAACCTCTGCAAGCTTTGCAAGAGTGACAGGATCCAGTCACCAGAACCTGGAGCTGCTCTTTAATTCCTTCCATTCCGTAACAGCCACATTGTGCCAGAATTTGACACAAGTGACTGACAAGGCTAACACCAGACTCAAGTAAGCAAAAGATGCCTCCCACATCCTGCCACTGGTCCTGTATGTGACAGGGGCATAGCTACGGGTGGGCTCAGGCCCACAATCCCCTTGTGAAGTCAGGAAATGGTATTGTCCCATTTCACAGACAAGGAACTGAGCCACAGAGAGACTAAGGCCTGGATCCTCAAAGATATTTAGATGGCTAACTCCTATTGACATCAGTGAGAGTGAGGTGCCTAAACACCTGTGAGGATCAGGCCTAAGGGACTTGCCCAAGAGCACACAGAAGTCTGTGGCAGAGCAGGAAACTGAATCCAAATTTCCCAAGTCCCTGGCTAGAGCCCTAACAGCTTCCATTCCATTGTTCCATGACAACAATTTTGATCGCTCATTAACCTTGTCCACTGAGGAAGAAAAAAACCAATGAAGGAAAAACACCATCCTCTCTCTGCTAAAATAATCTCCCTGAAAATATATTGGAAGAATTGAGTACCCCGCACAGCATTTTATCCAGAAAACACAAAGATCTGATCCCTGTTTGAACAGCAATGATTTCTCCAGATTTCCAACCTAAAAGATCAAAGTGAATCACATGAGATAGCTTTGCTAAATTCAGCCTGAGTAAAAATAGCAACACAAACTCTAGAGGAAGAAACCACAGAAGGAAAGACAAGAGTAAAAAATTCAATGCTCCTCTCAATGCCATAGGCTGTTAGGTATCTCATCAACATGTGCACATTTTAATGATGTCCAGGCAATTAGATTTTATTTTAAAAGAGTGCAAATTCCTGCTATCCAAGCTACAGTTATCCAGCTGAAGTAGGTTTTTAATCAGTATTCCAAAAGGACAGAGGAAAGAAAAGCCAGAGTCTCCAGCAAAAGTTGAGTCTAAAACAACTACTGAGCCAACTACAGGTGAAATGCTGCTGTCTTAGTGACCAGACCAATCAACTCTTGTCTTCCTTTAGGCAATATCAAACATAGTGAAGGGGTTTTAACCAATAATAAACATTACAAAAGGACTCACCTACTTCTGAGTCTGTTCCAGGAGCCCCTGAGGACGGCCTACATACATGCACTAAACTTTCCGTCCCAACATGGAAGCTATCTAACTATTAGCAGCTACAGCTTTTCCTCTGAAAGAACCTAAGTATGATGCAACAACATTTCTGCAATAGCTTTTACCACGGTTCCTCCCAGTTTTCAATATAAGCTGATCACACCCAAGAATACTTCACTCACTTTAATTCCAACTCTTTCCCCCAACAAGAGCCATGAGGGTAGAGGGAGAGCCACCACCCTCTCAAGAACCCACTAAAGGGTATCATTTTTAGCCCAGTACCAAAGGGGGAGCTGTGTTAGTCCAGTTCAGCCAAACAAACAAGGAGTCCTGTGGCACTTTTAAAGACTAACAAATCTATTTAAATTAAATAAATAAATTTATTAGTATTTAAAAGTGCCACAGGACTCCTTGTTTGCTTTTAGCCAGTTTGGGCAGGCAGAGTAGGCTACTTCTGTGCCTGTCTGCAGCAAGCCCGCACATCACTCTGCTGAAATAAAAAGTGACACAATTACACTGATAAGTAGATAGGGCAAGAGGCACACCCGGCACAGAAAATTCACCAAAGAGGCTTCTCAACAAATGCATTAGAGATCCAGAGCTTGTGCACAAATCACCAGATAGTGTATCTCTTAACAGGGAGTAGAGTAGGCAAGACCTTTATTAATCTTTAAAACAGCTACCCAGATTGTGATACAGTAATGTAATAAGAGGTAAAAATTGGTCCAGTTCCAAAAAAAACTGAGATCTAAGCAAATATTTCTGATCAACTATGAAGAGTTTTTCCAGATGTACTGAAATGAGCTTAATATGAAGTCTGCAAATAGTTAAAACATGTCCAATTAAAAACAATTTCTCAAAAATACATTGGATTTACAATGCAAGATTAATCAGACAGTGCTGCTCAGTCTGTGCAATGTTCTTAACCATTTGCCAGCGTTTTCAACAATATCTTGTAATCAGAGCAGAGCGAAGAGTGAGCTCTCCAGTTCCCTACATCACAAAGATCTCCTTTCTCTGGCAGCAGGGAGAGGCAGTTCATTCTCCTGATAAGTTCCAGGAATACATAATAAAAGTCATTATCAATTATGTCCAAAAGCTGTTTAGAGAACATACCAGACAAACCTTTGCTGTCAGAGGCTCTGTCATTACCCAGATGAAGAAATACAATTGATAATTCAGATGGGAATTACTAACCAGGCAGGATAATTCTGGATGCAGCACCTCCATTGTCTATACTTCGCAGAAGTGAATGAGCATGGGCAGCTTTCCAGCTTCTACAGAACCACCTCTCTCCCTTCACCACATGTTCTGTGTTCCAGAGACTTTCCAAACCTGTCAAGAGCCCTATTGGAGCACATCTTTCACTTTGGTAAAAGGGGTCCTAAACAGAGCCCATGGTACCACTCTAGCAACAGTCTTCCCTGAAGCTGTTTCTTCTCTTATAAGGTCTGTCACAGGCAGCCTCAGACTAGTCTCCATATTTAGGGTCCTGTCAAGTTCCATGGTATCCCATTCCAGACCCTGCACAGCATGAGTCAAACAGATTTGCGATTAGTGCATCCAGCTTACCACATGCCGTTATAGTCACAATTTCTCTGTATCCCACCACTGCCTCAGAGACACACAGAAATGTTTCTGCTGTTGCCAATTCTCCCTCAAGGTGTAAATGCTTCTTTAACTTTAAGTCCTTCAGCATCACAACACTGATCTTCCAAGAGGGAGAAAGACCTCAGACCTCTTATTTTTGGAAGTACAGAACTGATTCAGTCTAAGCCCCGACATCTGACTGGAGTTAACTTTGAGCCAGGACTACTGCCAGGTGAGAGAGTCCTGCCACACATCAAACCAAATAGGGAACAGGTCTGTGCTGGACTAGGTATAGCTCATCAGGATTTCTGCCTTATAAGTGCACTATTGCTCATAGTTTAATCTCCTATTCAACAACAATATCTTCAAAGTCACAGCTAGACAAGGTCTCTGCGAATCTGTAAAACCCCCACACAGTACACAACATCCTAGCCCAGCGCAGAGAACATGCTAACTACACAACTGGTATTAAAAAACACCCCCCGAAATTGTGTCCCTAAGGTAGACCAGAATCACCATACCACACTCCCCTTAGAGTTGTGGCTCAATAATACTTCCTCTTCCCATTCTCTATTGCCTTGGTTTTTTGGATGTGAAGTTGTTTTCTTGCAAGAAAACACTGGCTTCTGTTAGAAATTCAAACAGCTGTGCCCCTTTGTGTCTGTCCCTACAGCCACTAATGTTAAAGATGCCATTATAAAAAGACAGTGGAAATCAAGATTTGGAGGAGGAAGGAGGAGGTAGGAGGACTAGAGAAAGAGACCAAGTCATTAATAGGTGTATTAATATGCGATTTAGCATGCAATCCAGCTTCTTTAAAAGAGAACTATTTGGGACATTGAGGATGGTGAAAGGAAATACCTTTTAAAATAAAAGAAGCACTACTATAAATCTACTGATCAAATTCTACTCATCAGGGTCCATCTTCACTTCATCTACCAAGTGCAGGTCATTGGTTTATAGCAGAGAGCCCTTCCAGAAGGATTGATCCCTGAGTTTGTCCCACAAGATAATCTTGCTAAAGATAATCTCTCTATAGTAAGATAAAGAATAGATATTTATATGAACAAGAGAATCACGTCCAGTCACCCTAGCTAAGACCAAATATACAAGAGTTCTCAGTCTTTAAGCTTCACAACCAATCCTTACAGCATTAATACCATTACATCAACAATTCATTGGAACTCTGCTTGCACAGTGAGGTCTGTCCATACAGGACATCCAACAAGATTGGTGTTTAGGCTTGGAGTTCATATGCTAACACTGTAAGAAATGTACCTTTGTTCCAGCACTGGTAGTCAAATGTAATCCAAAAACGCAGAGGCAAGGAACAAAAGATGGGACTCTGATGCTGGCAGAGATTACATTAGACAGTACTAGGAGCAAGAAAAGGCAATGATGATTGCAGTCAGCTTTTTAATACAAACAATCCTGAACAATTTATGTCCAATGTAAAAACAAAGGCAGTAGAGCTTTTTAATTGAGTCTGCAAAATTGGTGAACAATCTGATTATTGACATAGCTCTGCCCTTATCCGGTGCTCCATCTTCTATACATTTATGATGTTTATACACTGACTACAGAAAGCAACTTGCAGAGCTCTTATCAACCAAAAGCAGTAAATAAACTAAAGGAAAAAAACAACATTCTGTGGAACTGTCATAAAGGAACAAAAGCCGTGTCTTACGGGACTGGTGGGGAATAAATATTGCAGGGCAGTGACAAAAGCGTCCTATAGCTACAACAGCTGTCGTGCAATCTTTTGACTTTTAGAAAGCTGGAAAAGACAAACAAAGTGTATAAGCAAGGGCCAGTGTAAAAAACTGGATTAACAACGTTTTACTTTCTCAAATGGCAGCAAACAAATGGATATGGATTTCTTTTCAAGAAGTGCTTCTCAATTTTAGGTATCACACTTTGAAATAAGCCCCCACAGATCTGTTTTGTTCCTATTAATGCAGACAAAATGAGAGCTGAAATAGATTTGGAATGCTTCACTGTTTCTTGAACTCTCAACATAGGGCTCCTGGCATATCCTACGGAGCCTTCTCTGACATACATCTGCTGAGGGTCTGTCTGTTGGAAGCCATAAACAAAAGCTGCAGCATAGCAGAATTCTGATGTGCAGTGGATAATGAACTGTAGGATAAGGCTAAAAGTGTCAAAGACTGCCTAAGTGATTTAGGAGCCTAAGTCCCAATTTCCAAAAGTGGCTTAGCTGCTTAAATTTTTTTTTTACTCTAAAACTTAATCCAGGAAAGGCAGGTGTGATGTTAGTAGGAATAGAAATACATTTTAGGAAATCTGTCAATATTCTTACCTCACCAGTGATTAGGGGCACTGTAAATCATAATGCCTCGGGTCACACTTGAATTAGTATACCTGGCCATGCAGACTAACACTGTAGTGAGGCATTCTTTCATGCATCTTTGGGGCTGCTCACTCTAGTGATTTTACTGCAAGTCGTCCAGTGATTATTTCCTTAAAGTTCCAGCTCCTGGAGTCCCGTGATTACCTGAGAATCAGCTTCCATTACAAAAATACATTTCCAGTCCTTATTACTGTGGACAAAAGAATGAAGACGTGACCCAAGACTGTTTGAAAAGCTTAAATACTATTAGGCAAATGAACCAAACGTGCTGTCTTTTTTTAAAAAATCTGATTTTTAAAATTTCTCTTATAAGTTGCTGCCTTCTGATTTGTGATTTGTGACTGTTGAGGGCAGATAATACTGCATCTTCTAATGGCTTGGTAACTGCACTCCTATCTAAGGGGTGGGGCCTAAGTGTGCTAATGTTTTTCTCCCCTTCACATTAGACTCGAGGTATTGCAATTCTTTCTACCTGAGACTAAAGGAAACGACCACAATGAGGCCGATAGCTCAGGAGAGAGGCCAATAAGAATACATCACAGCTATGTCTGGCAAAGCCCATTCCCTCCTTATCTACTTCAAGAGAGATTTCAATGACCTAGTCTTAGGCCTTGTCTACACCAGAAAGGGCTTGTCAAAATCGCTCTACCAGTATAGTTCCCTGTGTGAAACAAGCTAAATTGGCAAAAGCATTTTCTTGCCTGTATAACTGTGTCTATGCTGGGCCTTTTGCCATTATAAAAATGTTGCATAATATTTTTATATAAGCAAAAGTTTTAGTGTAAACTAGGCCTAACTCTACCAAGCCTTTACTGTAGACTTTCAGCGTGGTCCACGTTTTAATACGGAGCTGGTCTCATGGGCACATTTCCTCTGAAGCATCTTCAGAGAAATCACATAGGTGACCTCTCTTCCCATAACATCCCTGCAGCAACATTTTACATGCAGGAGTAACATCAGGAAAGTATTTAATGTATTTTTAGCTTCTTTTAATACAGCTAAACTGCTGGAAATAAGGAGAACTTAGGGTGACCAGACAGCAGATGTGAAAAACCAGGATGGGGGTGTAGGTAATAGGCACCTATATAAGAAAAAGCCTTGAATACAGGGACTATCCCTATAAAATTGGGACATCTGATCACCTTAAACTGTACCTTGTAACCAGTCACTCTCCATAAGTCCTCAGCAAATGCTTCATGGGCCATAGTTTGTAAATCTCTGCTTTAACAGATTAGAACCTAGTTACCACAGAGATCTCATCATCTAGGACTCTCCAAGGCAGTTATTCATGGACAGTGCAACTAGAGACCAGATTAATCAGGCTGGGAGGCCGTGTTCTCACTGGCAGGATTCCAGCTGTCAAACTCCTTGCCAGAAGATGCTGCTATTGATATTCTCTATAATTATCATTTTTACGCCCTTATCACAACAGCACCACAAATACACAGCTGCTCTAAGTCAGTATAGCGCCACTGAAGCTCTGCCGATTTACATCCCTGGAGCCATGGCGCCATCACCACAGTTCTGTCTGATTGTCCACCCACTTGTTTTGTATCATACCACTCATGGCCATTTATTTTCAGATGTGTTACTTTTCTCTGTCTAATTATAGGGAACGAGTTAAATGAGTCTTCAGTGCTACATGAAATATGCTAACTATAGCATCATCTGAATAATTCCAGAGAACATGATCAAGACTGAATAAGGGTACGAATGAATGCAGGAGAAAGACATTTGGCGCATAAGGCTGTCTCAAGCCATTACGTAATCCTTCTAAGTCACTGGCATGAGTCAGTCTTTTCAGAAAGTTTGACGAGATTGGTAACTGGTTCTTAATGTTGAACTAAAAAAGAAAACAACAAACAGCCTGTTTGCTAATACACTTCTGTATGATTTGTTTCCTTATATAGCATTGAACACGTAAAACCATTCAGTGAAAGTCAGTGGTTGAAGAGAGGAATGAGTCATTGTCTTCGAAAATGGGAGAGAGTTTCAGACAGCTGGGGTAGCAGCAGTGATGCAGGAATCCTCAACTATGCATGTGACACTTGGAACTGCTGTATTCTCACCCTACATACTACTGCAATAGTATTTGTATAAAATATGCCGGGTGAGGTACCATATGAAAGCTAAGAACGTGCAGGTTATTAATATTATAAAATGCATGTGTTAATGTTATATTTGAAGTCATGAATTCCCTTTGTATGCTGTGACTAGAACCTGTTTAAGACCATGCATCTGACGAAGTACGTTGCAGCCCACAAAAGCTTGTGCCCAAAGAAATTTGTTAGTCTTAAAGGTGCCACAGGACTTTTGTTGTTTTTGTTTGAGCCCAGATAACCTCCCTTAGATAAAGTTGATAAGCAGGTCTATCCTAGGCCAAGGAAGGGAGGTTTACCTCCGTTTATATATTAGCAGGAAACAACGTCATTGAGCTAAACTGGTGGGAATTATCCTGATCCTGAACTCGAGAGGAAGGCAATTTACATGACCACTGCATCCAAAAGAGACACAGGAGACAGAACCCCCAGGAGGCCTTCCTGATGTGTAAGACAAATTTAGACATTCTTTGGGGATATGAGGAACAGAGAGGGAGACTCCATCTCAAGACACAAAGAAACCAAGCGATCTGATCTTTGTGATGGGTCCTGGCTAAGCCAGCCAGTTAAGCTGGAAGACTGTAGGTGGAAGAAACCATTTTGAACACAGACTGTATCTTGCTAGCTTAAGTTTGAGTCTTTTAATCAGATGCTTGTTTTCACTTTTATTTGCTTGTAACCATCTCTCCAGCTTTCTCTCTTTTGAGCTGGTATCACTTAATCCCTGCTCTCATGTTAATACAGTTATGTTGTTTTCATTGTAAATTATTAGTGCTGTGTGGGTTAAATAAGAGACAATTTGGAGCATTTTACTGATAAGCAGTGTTTGCCTCTTGAATTGGGGGCAACTGACTTCCCCCTGAGGCCCTGCCCCCAACATTGCTCCACCTCAGGCCCCACCTTGCTTGGCCTTCTCCCATGAGGCTCCTGCTCCCACGCTGCTCACTCCTCTCAGCATCCCCACTCTTGCTCCACAGCTTGACCCCAGTTCACTTCCGCCACCAAGCCAATTGCTTGCTCCTGTAGGGACTAATGGGAAGAGGTGGAGCGAGGGCATGGCCCACAGGGCCAGAGGCTGAGCAGGAGCATTGGATGTGACCTGTTTGTCACTCCTATTTTCTAATGAGGAGTGACCCAAAGTTGGAGCCTATCAACCTTGTCGTTGCCTTTTTACCCAAAGTGACAAAGGTCTAGATCTTGTGACTAGGGAATTTCACAGAGCAACTTTGGAGGGGATTGAGATGCAGAGTGGCATTAAGTCAGCTCTGCACTCTCCAGACTTGGGCTTCCTGTGCACCAGACCAGTTACCAAGGGGTTGTTACGGCAACCAGGGATTGCTGAGCTGCAGGAAAGTCCTGCTGTGTCCCTGTTTCCCCAGATCACCTCCCCTGTGCTAGCCCCTGATCAATGGGGGTAGTGGTGGTGTATTTGGAATATTCTTGGGGCTAGCTGTGACCATATTGTATGCCTAGAGTATAGGGGAAAGGAGCCCTAAGGTAGGGGAAACTCTGGGTCAAAAATCTCTGAACAAGGGATTTCAGTTGCAAATCACAATTATTCTCATCTCATTACATTCTGCTCATCGCTGAAGAAATGACTGTCTGGAACATTTGGTGCAAGTTTCATAGTGGAGGTTGTTGAAGGTCAGGCACAACTGTAGATGTGTTTGACAGTGAGTTTATGAGATACACAGATGAACATATTGCTCGCCTTTGAAACTGGCCATTATGGATATGTCTAAACATTAATTGTTGTTCTCCAGGAGAAATTGAATAATAAATCGGATTCACTGCTCTGGAAAAATGAGTAGATCCTGCAGGCTACTGCCCAACATTAAATTAGGTTTTCAAATTGTTTAGGTCTGCATTGCAGAGAGGCTTTCTAAATATTTGGGTGTATGACCGTAAATATTCCTCAGAAAGAACTTTCTCTATAGAATTTGCATGATGTATGCCAAACAAGGCACTCCTGTGACCCAACATTTATTTTACATAGCTAGACACAGTAGATAGGGATGTCTTGCTAACTTAGACCTCTCATCTGTTTTAGACCTTGATCCAGCCAACTGTTTATGCAACTTACACCATTGTATACACTTATGAAACTTGGAATGACATTCAATCTCTCTCAAGAGAGACACTGACTGGAATAGAAGGATTCAAGAAAGATGGAGGGGGAGGAGAAAGACTGAACATAATCTTCAGGCATTAGGTTTGTCAAAAAGCATTCCTATCAGTTTCATAAACATTAATTGCACTTCATCGGACCTGGATGACAGCAGACCATCATCTTATTTTCTCCAATGTACCTTTCTGAGGAGCCTTGACTTGGCTTAAAAAACCAGAAAAAGCATTTTAAAAAAAATTTCTAATATGAACAAAACACTTTGACAAAGAAGTTAACAGCTCAATAAGCAACGCCACATCAATAGATTACTGATGGAATAAGCGAATAGCTTCCAACCTGTGGTCCATGGACCACTGGTGGTCTGTGAGGGTACTGCAGGTAAATGTTTTGTGACAAGTGCAATATGTTTGTGAGTGAACATAAAAAATTATTAGAAATAGCTGCATTTTTAATACCCCATTGATATATAAGTAACTCCCATCAGCCATAGGCCATGTTAAAAATGTTTAAAACAAACAACTTGCTTATGCTGTGGTCCTCAAAAGCTTTCAATGATGATGTAGTGGTCTGCATAAAGGAAAAGAATGGGAACCACTGGAATAAGGCACTACTAACTATGAACAAGGATGGCTGAACCTCACCTTATACATCCACAAACCACTTGAAACATTCAGAGGTTGCTTGTCGCCCAGTAAACAAGATCATACCTCAACTCTTCCCAGTCAGCACATGTAACGAAAACCGTGGGCTGCCAGTTTTCACACCCTAATTCCTGAATATCCCAGGGCGGGAAAAGATATGGCACACAAGGTCTCTCTGCATGATCCACTTCCTTGGAGGAAAGCTAGGACCATACACTTTTTCAAGAGGTGGCTTTCTCCACCGGCATGCATAGATTGCTCATATATACACTAATTTAATGAATCAGATAGAAGACTATGGAACCAGTCAGCAGTACTTTCCTCACAGAGCAATACTTGGAACAAAAAAGAAAAATCAAATTAAAAGCAGACGGGAAACAAGATCTCCAAACTTGAGGTCCAAGCCAGAACCTGTAGCCCTATCTTCCCAGTGGAATGTTACTGTTTCCCAAGCAACAGTTTTAGAGTTCACAGGGAGTGGGAGAAGCTGAGCTAGTGTTAATTGTGCACCAGAAACCTAGCAATGGCTCTGCACTGTGTCACACATGAGTTTCTTTAAATAAATGTAGTTAGGAATAAAAATAAATGTCCATGAAGAACATCTCAGACACTACACATTATCAGAGGATATACAGAATCCTATGACCTGTACATACACATTTGTACATATTGAATATCATGAATTACTATACTGTAGGCCAGTACATTTAAATAAGAGACAATACATTGTCATTCCCTCCACCCTCTATGGTTTTTCTTCAAATCTTTCTAATGAGACTTCAACTTCAGTAGTCAATTGCTAATTTGCACCACTGGTTGGAAGAGCCACTGACAGTTATTATATTTCTACAAATTTGTGAGGAAGGTTTTAATCCTCTAGAGTACCGAGTACCACAAGATACCCAACATGCTCAATTTCCAATGGGAAAATGGAGTCAAGAATGATCAGCACCTCCCACAAGCTAGGAAGCAACTTAAGTTTGGATCACCTGTGAACCAACATGATACAGCAAAATGTAAAGTTGCTCATTTATTTTGACAGGTGATTTATTATTGTAGTTCACAGTGTAGCAGTGAGTGCACTCCTGTAATATTTTTGTAGCAATAAATGAAGCTTTAGTAATATTAGATGTATCCATAATATTTGGTTAGTCCACCTTTGCCGATAGGCAGGGTGAGGCCACGAGCATCTAAGAATCATCTCACTTTGCTCATCTGAAAATATGACATAGGCTGCAGGCCTACAATTCATTGCCTGATGAGGTGAACTGTGCTGCACAGCCCTATTTCCTTCCCTGGGGATCTGTGGGTGTGCAGCAGGCCACCTGCACACAGCAATCTGCAGCACTGAGGCTTCAGTAGAGAGCGGGTTCCAGCTGCTGACACCACAGCAAGAAGTCTCATATTGCAAGAAGCATTTTTGAGAGCCCTTTACAACAAAAAGAACACTTACCATTCAAAAGCTGCATTTCAATTTGATTTCTCTCTGTAGACAGTGGGAATCTGTCTGTTTTTCAAAATGAAACATGAGGCTGATATAAGCAAGGTTCAAAGCAGGTTGAATCTAGGGAAGGAAGCCACCAGCCATTAAGTCACAGTTGTAGACTGTTGAATGAAGCACACATTGAATAAAACAGAAATAAATAACTTACTGAGATGTCATGGGATTGAAAGGGAATATAAAAATGGAGTCTGTCTTGTCCCCTCCTTCTTTGTGACTGTCACCCTCACATTCTTCATACCTTTGAATATTTATTACTCTCCTCACCTCTACTCCTTCAGAAAAATCTTACCGTTTCTTTAAATCTTTATTCTCTTTGACCCAACATTCCTTCAGCATGTTCCCCCATTAACAGCACACTCTCTGGTCTGATTTATTCTCTATCCCCTGGGGATTTCTTCTCTGCTCCACATCCCTTCTCCACACCTTCCACAACCGCTGTTCCTTTCCTTCCCTTGAATACCCATCTTCTCCACATGAGTTCTGCCTTTCCTCCTTCTTATGCCTGCCCTTGCAACACTTCCTCCCGCTTCTTTCCTCCTTCGCCCTTTCTCTCCAGCCTTGTTCATCTCGCCACCCTCACCCATAACTCCTAGCATCCCTCTCCTCCATGCTTACCTGCTGTCTGACATTTAGCAGCCTTCTCAGGCACTAAGGAAAATCTTTGCTGTTTTGACGGCTGTTGCTACTGTGGATGTCACAGGCACCATAGTCCAAAAATGGTCAAGAACACAGTAGTAACAGAGAAATGGATTGTGTCCTGGTAAGCTGCAAAGACAATTCTTCGACTCTGCCTGATGGTGCTTTAACCCGATTATTGCCCATATATCTACTTAAAGAACAGGAGATATTTCCACAGTTAAGTGATGTTTCAAACTGTATTTCTTCTATTTTTATGAAGAGCAAGAAACTGGATGTGTGGGAAGCAAGCATGAGAGAGAAAACTCAGGCATTTCAGTTTTCCATTGGAGTAGTTCTCCCAGGGATCTCTGCCCATTCCGCCTCATTGCAACTAGCCTTTGAGAAGACTTACCTGTCCTTTTTGTGCATTTACTCGTCAGCATTTTTTACTTTACTCCCTTTTTACATAACTTTTCACTCTTGCCTGCATGAGTTGCAGTACTCAACTCTGCAAAGCACTACAGGTGGGGACTGTTGCCTTCACTGTGGCCCCTGAAAGCTGCTGTGGCAGCAAACAAAGGCTGTTAGTTGAATAGGGGAGAAGACAGCTCTCTGCAGGACCCCTCACAAGCCCCAGCATAAAGGTTATATCAGGGAAGGCAGAGCATGTGTAATACTATGGGACTGCTGGGGGATGCAGCAGCCCCTAGAAAACCATCTCAACCTTTACAGCAGCCCAGAATCAGAGAGAGCACAAAGCAGGGCTGTCCCTGGGGGGAGGGGGGGCGAACAGGCCCCGCGCTGTCCCGCTCCCAGCGGGGTAGTGTGGGGCCTGCACCGCGGCCCCCCCCACAGCCACACTGTTCCCTGCTCCCCACTGCCTTTGGCAGGGAGCCGAAGGCAGCAGAGCGGGCCGGGAGCACTAAGCCTGGCTTCTGGGCTAGCCCTCCCCACCCCTGGGGTGGAGCAGGCAGGCCCAGGGGTGGGGCAGGTGGCTGGGGCTCACCTCTGGGCTGGCCTGCCCCATGTGGCCAGGGCCAGCCCTCACCGGCGGCCTTGGGTCCCCAGCTGGGGCACTGGCTGCAGCAGCCTGGGGTCCAGGCTGCGGCCAGCTCCTCCCACCGGCGGTCCCTGTTTCCAGGGCTGGAGCCGGCGGCCTCACCCTCCCCACCTGGGCTGGCTCCCTAAGGGGTTGAGCAGCCTGCCTCCCCTCCAGCACGGGGGGGCAGGGTCCCACCTAGGCCAGTTGGACCTGGGTCCCACTCCCCCCATGGGACAGTGCTGGCACAAAGATGCACGTTCTGAGCTGGGTGCCCCTTGGAAATGCACCACAAAAATCTCAAGCTACTGCTCTACTCCATTCCTCTCTTTTAAGTGTTTTTATAAATATCTTGTCCAAAGAATGACATTTGACAATAAGTTACACTGTCAAGAGAGGCTGACCTGCAACATCAGATGAACTTCCCACTCTAGTTTAACGTGGGAGCCTTTGAATTCAAGTTCCTGGATCAAATGCTGCCTTATTGTTCTGGTTTCTAGTCAGAATCAGAAACGGTCCTTTTCCCACTCTGATATAAAAAGCTCAGATGGGTCTTACAGTATTTCATTAGCTTCAGGCCAAGATCTTGCAAAAGCAGCTTGCAAGATTTTCATGTTTGCCAAGTCCAAGCCCTAGGCCTGGTTTGGCATCATCCATATTTTATTTTAAACCCAATACAGATTCAGTATCACCTCTGCGAGCCCTCATGAGGCCTGATTCTTTTCTCACTTTCACACTACTGTAATTAAAAATTACCCCTGATTTACACTAATGAGAGAAGACTCAAACCCTACAATTTTAAAAAAGTCCCCTAAGCTACAATATAGTGCTTATTAGCTTTTATTCATTTACAGGCAAAAGTTAATCAGAAAAGATTAGCTGAAAACCACATCTCCTGGCTTGATGTGGATTCCATGATACATAGAGCGTTTACTGTTTGGTTCAATGTCCTTTACTATCAGGGTTTTTTTTGTTTAAAAAAAGGTGCTGGTACTCAGCCAGGGCCTGGGGCCAGCAACAGCAACAGGAGCTGGGGCTGAATTGCTGTGAAAAAAAGGTGCCGGTACTCAGTACCCTGCTTACTACAAAAATCATTCCAGCACCACCCCTGATTGCAACTCCTCACTCTCCATTCAGAAGAGAGTAGGGGGATTGCAGTGCAAAAATCCAAGCAGTTTCTCCCCACAATTAGGGACACCACCACCACGACAGCTAAACTTCAAAGCAGCAGTAGCAATGAGAGCAGCCTTGGAGAAGACTCTCCGCTAGCTAGACATGAGATCATAATGAAGGTCAAATAGCTCTGCAGGAAAAGAGCTAGAAAAATTATGTAAGTATTCTGTGTAGCGGTGGAGACAGAGGAGAAACAGAAAGTAATCAAGACAGAGATAACCTGGGGTCACAAGCTTGAAACAATCTGAAACAAAACTAGAGGAACTGGAGAGCAAAGTATGCAATGTGTGTCCTTTTTACATTGTTCACAGTGCATCATTTTTAATAATCTTTTTAAAGAACTATGACACTTGGCAATATGATTAATGAGGATGCATATGTTCTTGCCTGTGGTTTTAATTATATATCAACATTAGTGATATATAATTAAAACCACAGGCAAGAACATAAGTCTCCTTCTGTGGTTTTAATTATACATCAACATTAGTAGAGAGCACATCAGATGCCGAGACATCATTGTCTGATACGACAGACAGCCATGCGTATTGACATTAGTGATACTCAATATACTGCAATTTGCCTCCTTTAAGTAAAATATGAATGAGATAATGGCTCCTCGTGTCATTTAAAGCATAGCATTGTAATTTTACATCCTGACTTTCAGAAGAGAGATCTTGAGCTCAATTCTGCTAGAATATTTCATTTGAGTTTCATAAATAACTAAAAGGTCTTCATTAGAGATACACGGTAGGTGAGGTAATATCTTTTATTGGACCAACTTCTGTTGGTGAGACAAGCTTTGAGCTTACCCAGCATTCTTTTCCAGGTCAGAGTGTCACAGCTAACTGTAAGGGGTAACAGATTAATCATGTATTTAACTGTTTTCACCCTGAGTATCTTTCCCAGACCTGAAGAACTCAGTGTAAGCTCAAAAGCCTGTCTCTCTCACCAACAAAAGTTGGTCCAGTAAGAGAGAGAACCTCACCCACCTTGTCTCTCCAGTATCCTGGGACCAACCCAGCTATGACAATGCAAACATAAAAGTTCATGTTCACTGACATATTTGCCAATTTAATGCTTATCTTCCTGTAAATACCAACTCTTTAATGCTTTTGATGAAGTCATGATTTGCTAATGGACTTTCAATCTGATTCCTGGAGCTAATGTCACAGCTCTTCTGTATTTCAATCTACACTTTTGATGCCAGAGAGCTTTCAATTCTAAACAGCTATGCCTAAATTTTAGATTAGCCATGAATCTGGAACTGTCCTAAGAGAACAGTAATACTCTACATTGTTACGATTAGCAAAATTTTTATTAGCCAGATGTTTAGAAAGGGAAGTATGATGTAATGATTAAATCCCAGAAAAGTAGATTTATTTTTCCCTTGAGCAGAGACAGATCAAGAAAGTAGAAATGAATAATTACAAACTGAAAGACACAAAACAGGGGAACTGATTAAGAATCCCATTTTTTAAAAAGTTACTTAAATAACTGCCCTATCCTATTGAATTTAGGCAGTCTGAACTAGGAGTACCAATTTGTAAAACTTCTGTCACATTACTGTAGCTTTAAATATAATAAAAATTCAATTTATATCCATATTTTTGTAGACATGTATTTTCATACCACTTGAATGTATGCTGTAAAGCACTGATATAATGTAGCTGTATTTGGGATAACCATCACTAAGCATACAGAACAGCAATAGACACTACAACAAACCCAAGCTCTTGCAACAAGAGACATGGTTTGTAACATTTATTGAGAACAGACAGGATCTCACTTGACTTTTCTGATCTCACCTAACACAATAAAATGTATAGGACTCCATGAAGGAAGGATGAAAGGCTGAGTTGATGCTTCCAGGATTTTAACCTGGGGTTCCAGGTACTCATGAAAGAGTGAAAGCCACTGACCTAGACTACTGTACCCCTTTGCAGATTTGACTTCTCTTGAATAACCCCAACTTTCATTTACTCAAAAACTATTTGCTTACAAAATCAGACTCATAGACTTTAAGGTCAGAAGGGACCAGTACAATCATCTAGTCATCTTAAATCATGATTTAAGGACTTTAAGATACAGAGAATTCACCGGTAGGTGAGCCATGCCCTGTGCTACAGAGGAAGGTGAAAAACCCCCAGATCCCAGAACAATGAGCCCTGGGGGAAAATTCCTTCCCAACCCCAAATATGGCGATCAGTTAAATCCTGAGCACGTGGGCAAGTCTCAACAGCCAGTTACTCAAGAAACAATTCTCTGTAATAACTTAGAACCCACCCCATGTACTCTCCCCTCTTAGGCCACTTGTATATCCACACATAGCCAAATATCAGTCAATTTCCAACATAGGCTAATCATACCATCCCCTCCATAAATTTATCAAGCTCAGTTCTGAAAGCAGTTATGGTTTTTGCAGCCACAACTTCCCTTGGAAGGTCATTCCAGAACTTTACTCTAATGGTTAGAAACCTGCATCTAATTTCAAGCCTAAATTTCTTGATGGACAGTTTATAACCATTTGTTCTGGTGTCCACATTGGTGCTGTACTCACATAATTCCTCTCCCTCCCTGATATTAATCCCTCTGAAGTATTTATAGAGAGCAATCATATCCTCCTCAACCTTCTTTTGGTTAGGCTAAACAAGCCAAGCTTCTTGAGTCTCCACTCATAGGCCAGGTTTTCCACTCCACAGACCATCCTTGTAGCCCTTCTCTGCACCTGTTCCAATTTGAATTCATCCTTTTAAACCAGAACTGCACACAATATTCCTTGTACAGTGGCACTAACACCTCCGTCTCTACTTGAAATACCTCTCCTGATACATCCTAGAAGCACATTAGCTTTTTTCACGGCCACATCACATTGGTGGCTCATAGTCATCCTATGATCAACCAGTACTCCCAGATCCTTCTCCTCCTCAGTCTGTTCCAACTGAGGTGTCCCCAACGTATAGGAAAAATGCTTGTTATTTGTCCCTAAATGCATGACCTTGCATTTCCCATTATTAAATTTCATCCTATTCCTGATACTCCAGTTTACAAGGTCATCCAGATCTTTCTGTATGGTATCCCAAGCCTTCTCTATATTGGCAATGCCTCCCAACTTGGTGTCACCTGCAAACTTTATTAGCACATTCCCGCTTTTTGTGCCAAGGTCAGTAACAAAAAGGTTGAACAAGATTGGTCCCAAGACAGATCCCTGAGGGACTCCACTGGTAACCTCCCTCCAGCTTGACAGTTCACCCTTCACTATGACCAACTGTAGTCTCCCTTTTAACCAGTTCCGTATCCACCTTACTATATTCATATTAATCTCCTTAAAATTAAAAAATGCCACAGCACACTATTATTGAACAAATGCGTACTTTCTCATTTTTACTATGTAATTATAATAAATCAACTGGAATATAAACATTGTACTTACATATCAGTGGCTAGTGTGTAGAGCAGTATGAACAAGTCATTGTCCGTATGAAATTTTAGTTTGTACTGACTTCATTATTGCTTTTTTATGTAGCTCTTTGTAAAACTAGGCAAATATCTAGAGGAGTTCATGCATCCCCGGAAGACTTCTGCCTACCCCTAAGATACCCTTGGTTGAGAACCACCACTCTAAGTCAGTGGTTTTCAAATGTTTTTTTCTTGGGATCCAGTTGAAAAAAAGAACATTTATGCCCATGACCAAACAATTACATCTTTGAGCAATGCATTTCAGTCTTTCGGCGGCAGCAGCAAGGGACGTTGAGACACAGTACCTGAGGGTCTGCAACACAGTACTGAGTCCCGGCCCATGGTTTGAAAACCACTGCGCTAGGTGATTTTAAATTGCTGCTTAAATTATTCTACTGGTTAAAAAGTATGTAGGAGAACACCAATAAAACATTCACCAGTCTGCTGTATCAAGATGACCGTGTCTTCCCCACAGTTCAGTGGGAAATAGGAAGTACATATGTCTAGTTGAGCTGCTGAAGTATTTCTCTTGATTCAGTATGACTAACAAGCAAGGAAAGTAGTCAGTTCACACTTGTAGCATTTTTGCACACTGTCTCCAAACTAACCAAAGTCTATTCAACGTTCAAGAATTGTTAGCTTCATGGAACTGCTCCACTTTAGAATGGCTAAAAATGCTTGCAAGGAGTAGAATAAAAACAGATTTTAAAATGAATAAAGAGGAAAATGTAGTTTCTTATCAGTGGCAGGTTGTTGAAAAATTGTGTCTCATTTAACAGTTTCAAGAGGAAGCCAATCATGATGTTAATGAAAAAAATTCACCTATATTAGTCAAATTATATTGAAAAAAAAAACATTTGAAAAGGATGGCATGAAGCATACACACCTACAGCTTCATGCCACCTACCAATACACACTTTTACATGCACAAGTGTTTATATGTGCTACCAAAACCGATACTACTTTTTGAAAATGTTGGCCTAAGCTAACATAACATAGAAATGACAGTGATACTACTTGTGACATGAACGTATTTTATCAGCAAATCAAATACAAAAATTCCTAGCTGCAAACAGTCATATGAAGGGATAGTTAGAATTACGTAGTGGGCGACAAGACTCCCCTGTCCCCCTACCCCAGGACCACTTACTTTAGGCTCATAGAATCATTTGAGAAACAGATATATACAGGAACTTTCACAACAAAACATGCAAGTTTAAGTTTCTGTAAACTGAATACAACTTTTGCAGTTACTAGAGCAAAAGTTTCAGTATATTAACAGCTCTGGAAAGATTCCCATAGAAGCTAGTGGCAGAGAAAGAACTGAAGGGCATAGGTGGTTTAAGGTTCTTCAAATCTAATGAATATTTTTATATAAAATTTCACAGAGTTATGGGCTTCACCCCTTTCTGACTCAAAGGTTATGTTTATACTGAGGCACCTTCTCCACTGAAAGCATTGTGAATTCTCCCTTTCAGTCCTGCTTTTAAAAAAAAAAAAATTCTAACTATATCTATTAGCAATAACTCGGTCAGTTTAACATCAGGCTCGGTTATTACTTCAGTTTACTTTTCTTTCACCAACTTTACAATGCAAGTGTTTTCATAATAGCCTTCCACTTTAGAGGCTTGGTTCAAAATAACACAAATCTTCCTCTCAGCCTTCCTAGCTAGCTCAGGGATCTTAGGCCTATCCCTACAGAGGTTTTTCTTCTAACAAGTACCTGTTCCTTGGAGTTTCTCTTTTCAAGAACATCAGATGCCTGCCCATTCCTCAGCACACCTGATTTTTAATTACATGCTTCCAGTTCACATGAACCTCAAATTAATTCCCTCTATTTGGTGAAGGGTGCTCAGCCTAGCACAGGTGATGCTAACACCCAATCCTCCTGAAGAGTTAGCTCACCCTGTGACAGTTTGCCTCCAGATGTTAGCTAATACCAGAGGTGAAACTTATGAAGGGCCAAATCCTTTTGTTCTGCACAAGGGCTGAGTACAACCCAAGTAACAAGTTTGGTCCTCAGTTTTTGCATACATCATTAGAAACCATGTGACTCACTAGGCAGTATTTTTTATTCAGGAATAGTTCTCAAGCTATCGGCTGATGTTTAAGTCTCAGCACAGTAATGAATGTCTTGATCTTGAGGTACGGTGCAAAAATAGTTGGCAGAGTGACAGATAAAAGGAAAAGAATTTGAGAAAATTCTCTCATTGAAATCCCTTTATCTTAAATGCTATACAGATACATACTCAGCAGAGAGTGATTTATAATTAGCTTTAGTACAGTTAGGTGCTTTAGGCATTGTTAGAAGATAAATTGAAAAAATTAAGCTATCTAACCGGGCTCCCTGACAAAATGAAATTCTACAAATAGAGGAATGGTAATTTCTTACCAGATAATTTGGTTTCTTCAAGTCCCTCTTTACCAACCCTGACAACAGGGGAATGGGATCCAACTTAGGGAGCCTGCAGCAACTGGGCTAAGGGGGAGCAGCTGCTGAATTCACTAGCTGGGCATTATAGAGAATACCAGGAGAGAACTGAAGAGGGAGTAGGCTGACTTGTGGCTGAGACTGTGAAGCTGCACCTGATCAAATAGTTGGTGGTGGGTCACGGTGCACTGACAATAAAGAGTACTGCTGTGTGAATGGAGCAGAGGTCTCTGGGTGGTGTTTGGGAGCAGGTGCTGGGAACAGCAGGGGAGCTCTGCATGAAACTGCCATAAACCCACAAAAATAAGGAAGACACTAGTGGGACCCTGCACTTTGGCTCAGTCAATCCTGTATGGTAAGAAGGAAGCCTTTAAAAAGTAATAAACTGCTAGGTTGACCCCTGATGCTGCAGGAACAGAGAATGCCTGCCCAGGACAGCAAACTCCCTGGGTTAGTCTGACAGGCTAGCCATGAGGATTCCTTGAAAACTGTTAAGCAAACAGCCCTGAGGTAAAAGTACTGTTGGCCTCTTTCCTTTTGAGTTGGCTCTGAAAAGAAGCTACTTTTGGATGTGCTGAAGCATTTAATTTTTGTTTTGATCTCCCACCACAGGAGATCGATCTGCTTGCAAAGGGCAGGGTCCCCTGGCTGTGCATATGCCATTCAGTGTAGAGGGGGATCTCCAGCGCTGCACCACCCCGTCTTTCCATATAGCCCTAAGCATTTTGATTCCAGCAATATTTCCTTGCAGCTGTAAGAACAGTGGCAACATGAAGTAGGAAGGCCTACGGTATGGGGTATAATCAATGCTGGGTGTAGTACTTTGGATAAAGAAATCACTACACAAAGGGACAATAATCCTAACCAGCTCTCATCATCTCTCTAAATCATCTCTCAATTCTTTCTGACCTCAGAAGAATTGTAGAAGAGCCCTCTTAGGCTTTTCTCCCAAATGGTGGGAGACCCTTGGTACACCTAATTATCTTGGCTTCTATTTGCTAGTAAAACACTGACCATTTTCCTACTCTTCCCCTCCAACATGCTCCTTTAGTCCACATGATTCCGATGGAGGTAAAGTAGTACAGTCTTATTTCCCTCAGATACCAAAATGGCCCTATATTTAGTTTTCAAATGTAACAAGGCCTTAAATTTCTTCAAATACTCTGGGCAGAAATAAAAACAACCTTATCATTGCAAGAATAGCTTAGTCTAAATCTAAAAATAAAAATAAAGGAAAGGGTTGAGGGGGTGAACATTTATTAAGGGAAAAGGTAGCCCCCCCAATTTACCTGATTAGCCACAACAGCTGCCTTCATTTGATGGAAATGGAGTAAAAATTTAGCTGAGTCAATTGGTGAGTGAGTCAGACACTTATTTTGGGGGAGTAAATTCACAAGATTTTTGGTAATTTTTGCCTTCACTTATAAGTAGCAGAACTTATACTTAACATCTGAAATTGGCACAGCAGGACATTGGAGGACTGGTATATGAAAGCTGAAATTTGCAATGAAAATTATTTAGGCAATTAAAGAAGGCATCCTTTTTCAAAAATTATTTCCTGTTTTTTTATAAGAACCAGGGATTATTTTTATATTAATGCTAATATATGCCTTTTTCCACTGATCTGTTCCCTCTTCCATCAACTATTTCCTATAAGCAAAGGGTAGCCAGTCTGTATCACTGTACACAGGTAAAGGACCTGCTAAAAGAGAACTATAAACATCAACTGTAATGTAACAATCATGTTGTGTAAATGGGGATGTTAGACTCTAGCATTACAGAATGATAAAAGGTGAAGGCTCTGCAAAATATCATTTGATACATGTAGCAAGTCATTGTAACCCATATGCCTGAAAAGGCTATCTCTGAGAGACCTGCTGAGGGTGGGTTACTGTTGTTGGGCAGATTAGCGACCCACAACTGGAAACTTCCAGTAGCAGGGAGTGGTAGCAATTTGAGCATGCTCCACAGTGTACCCTGCTGGTGTGATCAGTCAGATGACTGGAGAGCAGCAGCCTGAGCAGACAGCAGGCAGGAGCTGCCTTGAAAGGAGACCATGTGCTCAGTGTTCTGGAGAGGAGCTGAGCCAGGAGTGAACAAGATGTTTTCTCCATGTAAAGGAGTCATTTGCACCAGACCTTGCGGACATGCATATGGGACTGAGGGCTGGTTGCAGAGAAGAAGAGAAAGCCTGCATGTAATGTTACAGAGGATCCCAGCAAAGAAAGAAGAGGACAGCTATTTCTTGCCACTCAAGCTTCCACACTGGAACAGAGACTGTAGCTGAGAGTTGGGTGAACTCCACACAGACTTTGGGACTCTTGGGTATCTTTCATGCAAGGGATTGTTCTTGGTTAATTGTAGTTTGTTTTCTTAGGATAAGGTTCATTTAGTTAGTAGTTAATAAAGTTCATTGTTATGTTTATTGTAGTAGTATTTTAATGTGTGAGTGTAGCTCTGAGCAAGCTTCGCCGTGAGTCCTGTACAGACTGGATCCTGGGTCTCCAGCTGCTTTTCTCCACAGGGGTTGGGGTGTATTTCTGTGGGGCAGTGGAGAAGGGCAATTAAATGAATTTAGCCCACCCGAAGGTTACATCATCATCATCAAAACTCTAAATCAGCTGATTTATTTATGTGGCATATATCTCACAAAAGAGTAAAATATGGAACACTGGCTGATTGCAGAGGGAACTCTGAATATAAACAGAAACAGGCAGCTGAGTAAAGGAAGATGGGGGAATAGAAGAACAGGGGTGGAGAAGAGAACAGAATTAAAGAATTCAATCTACTGGGCCCTTCATTTAACATACATTCTATCTTCTCAATGTATGTGTTTACTGCTATTAGTGCTTCTATGGATTGTTGTATCAGGTTGCGACAGTTGGCACCTTCCCAAAGAGCTAAAGCATAATAAGCATGGTGCTAATCTTTACAGCAGCAAGCCACTAATGTGATAGTGTAGGATGAAATATTCCACACTTGACTCACCTGCCACTTCATTTTTCCTCCTCTTTTGATCATGGATGTTACCTTGAGTCCAATATTTTCATGCCATTCGTGTACAGAGAACCCACCTCCTCTTCTTGAATGCCTTCCTGACTTAGCATTACATTTTACTACAAAACTTTCCTTCTTTATTTTTTTCCTCTCTCAGGTTGGGTGTACCATATTATATTGAGATATGACATCCTTTTAATGAGGGCTAAGGCTATCGCAAGCACATTAGGGCTTGATCTTTCAAGGTGTTGATCTAGCAAGGCACTAAAGCATGTGTTTACTTTTAAACACATGAGAAATCCCCAAATGTGGTGAGTACACCTTCCCAGATCCAGCAAAACACACAGAGTGCTCAGAATCTGGCGGGACTGAGTCCTAAAACATTGCAAAAGGTGTCCAGATAACAAAATGCAGTTTAACAGAGAATATACCTTCTGCAGGGTATACTAACATTCAGAACCTTATTTCTAGTTTCATGAACTCAAAGAAGGAATAGTGCATCTTCTAAAAAATGTAGCAGAAGGTGTTACACTTTGGTTTATCCATACACACAGTCAGATAACAGGAGGCGAATTAGAAATACTTAAAATAGAAATCTGATCCACTGTTGCATTTATTAGGTATTCTTACCTCTTGCTTTACCTTGTCAGAGTTTAAGCCAGAAGAGATCACCAGATAATTTAATCTGACATCCTGAATCACAGGTCACCAGGATTGCCTAGCACCCACACACTAAACCCAGCAACCGACACTAGATCGAAGTATTACAGCTCACAGAAGATTGGCCTGTCATGTGCCACAGGAAGAATACAGGAAGGACTGAGGCCTCTGAAATGACCAGGAAATGAATGGGTGAGAGATACCCAGATAATCTTGGTAACTACACTCATGCAAAATGCTGCAGAGGAAAACAACCCTCTCCCCACCCCTACCTGTAGTCTGACCTGGGGAAAATTCTTTCCAGATCTCACATATTGCTACTTAAACCCTGAGCATAAGAACAAAAGAACCAGCCAGCAAAGCACAGAGAGAGAATAATTGCTGTCACCTCAGAGCACTAGTCCACCATGGCCATTGTTTCATCTCCATTTGAGGCCACCTCTGAGGCTTCTGCGGAAGGAGACCATTGTTGTTATGTTAGCATTTTGTTATATTACCATAAATCCTATCATATTTTCCATAGAATTTGAGTCTATCAGATACTACTCACAGGAAATTGTTGAAAACAATACCAAAGTGCATTTTTATGTACAAAAGGCAAAACTCCTCTATCTAATCTGCAATTTGGCTAATCTACATAGAAGTGTCATTTTATAATTAAGTTAAATGTTCTCCAATGGTCAAATACTTTTAGGTTTATATAAGATTGTTTCAAATCAGTTTTAACATGATGAAATGTGAATCATTAATCAGTTCAAGGGTCCAGAACACACCATACTATCCACGATATATTAATGCAATTTTCTATTAGTCTAGTCATGATACAACACTTTTTTTCTTGTGCATTTTGTACAATCATCATTTGGTAAAATCAATTTTGGTAAAATCAATTTTGCTTTACTTGAAACATTCAAAGATGGATTAAAAATGCAGTTAACTTTCACATGTAGCTTTTCAGTATTTTGGCTCTCCCTTGTGGTCACGATGTGCAAAACAAACTAATCAAACCTAACTGTAAGGCAAATTATAGAAGCAATTTCTTGACGTCTTAAACAATTGCATTTTAGAACAGCTAGTTCTTAAGAGCATAAAGAGAGAGGGATAGTCCCCATGTAGTTCTATTCAACATACAATAGTTGGTTCAAGATGTAATTATAGGGCCACAAAATAGTAGAGACCACAATATAAATAAATAATAAATAAATGAGGGAAGTGGGAGGGAGAAAGGGAATTTATATTAGTGCCAAACACTATACTGTTACACTAAACTTCTAAAAGGAAGATTTTAAACAATGAGAAAGCTAGTTAAGCAAACCAAAAGCAATAAAATTAAAATCTTTTGACTCCACACAGAGGCTATTAAAGCATACTAGAATAGATTTGCAGAAGACACTTATAACCTTAATGAAAATGGGAAAAAGGGAAAAAATATAAATAGCTAGGTATTACTCAAGCCAAAGAGAAAATGGAAATCCATCACTAATTAAACTAATAGAAAGAAACAAAGTATGGCAGATAAAATTGAAAATGAAGAGGGATCCACTGGGCTACCAGTGAGTAAAAGGTACAAATGAAGAGGTTAAGAACATTGCAGAGAAGCTAGATTGTTTCTTTGTACCTGTTTTCATCCCAGAGAATTTGGGGGCTATATTGACTCTAGACCTACTCTTTTGAGGTAATTAAGATGAGGTTAAAAAACAAGGAGCCCTGTGGCACTTTTAAAGGCTAAAATTGATTTATCACATGAGCTTTTGTGGGAGAAAATCCCACTTCGC
The DNA here is from genome assembly GCA_007922175.1 of Pelusios castaneus. NCBI lineage: Eukaryota > Metazoa > Chordata > Testudines > Pelomedusidae > Pelusios > Pelusios castaneus. The sequence goes on from ML685787.1 coordinate 10,815,277, forward strand.
CAAACGCAGTGGGATTTTCCCCTCACAAAAGCTCATGCGATAAATAAATTTGTTAGTCTTTAGACTCCTGGTTTGTTTAGGAAAAGGAGCGCCAGCTAACATACTTGGACTATTAATGAAGTCCCTCACAAGGTAATGAGACAATCACAGGTACAGTAGAACAATAAAGTTTTGTAATGATTGGAAGGTGCTTAAGAGACATATAGTAGGAATAAATTATCGAATTTCAACTAGCAAAAATTTAATTACTGGGCTGTGTTAAGACCAGCATTGTTTAATGTAGGTATTAATGAGCTGGAAAAAGGGTGCATAATAAGACAGCAAATTTTGCAGGTGGCAGAAAATTATTTAGGTTAGTTGATAGCAGGGAAGACTGTGAAAAACTGCTAAGGGAATGTACCAAAGCTCAATTATTATATAACATAATGGCTAATAAAATACAATGTTGACAAATGCGAAATAACACAGATTGCAAGAAGTCATTTGAACTCACACCCATTTTTTGTTTCTAAATTAACCACTCGGGGAAAAGATCAGGGTGTTAGAATCATAGAATAATAGGGATGGAAGGGACCTCACGAGGTCATCTAGTCCAACCCCCTGCTAAAAAGCAGGACCACTCCCACTAAATCACCCCAGCCAGGGTTTTGTCTAACTGGGCCTTAAAAATCTCCAAAGATGGAGGTTCTACCACCTCCCTAGGTAGCCCATTCCAATGCTTCACCACTCTCCTAGTGAGAAAGATTTTCCTAATATCCAACCTTGACCTCCCCAGCTGTAATTTGAAACCATTGCTCCTTGTTCTGTCCTCTGTTACCATCGAGAACAGCCTAGCTCCCTCCTCTTTGGAGCACCCCTTCAAGTAGTTGAAGGTTGCTATCAAATCCCCCCTCAGTCTTCTCTTCTGTAGACCTAGTTCCTTCAGTCTCTCCTCAAAAGTCATGTGCCCCAGCCTCCTAATCATTTTTGTTGCCCTCCGCTGGACTCTTTCTAATTTGTCCACATCCTTTCTGTAGTGGGGAGCCCAAAACTGGACACAGTATTCCAGATGCGGCCTGACCAGTGTCGAATAGAGGGGAATTATCACATCCCTTAATCTGCTGGCAATACTCCTACTGATGCAGCCTAATATGCCATTGGCCTTTTTGGCAACAAGGGCACACTGTTGGCTCATATTTATCTTCCCATCCACCATAACCCCCAGGTCCTTTTCTACAGTGCTGCTACTTAGCCAATCGGTCCCCAGCCTGTAGCAGTGCATGGGATTTTTCCATCCTAAGTGCAGGACTTTGCACTTGTCTTTGTTGAACCTCATGAGGTTTCTTTCGGCCCAGTGTTCCAATTTGTCCAAGTCTCCCTGGATCCTGTCCCTGCCCTCCAGAGTATCTACCATTCCCCCCAGCTTGATGTCATCCGCGAACTTACTAAGCACGCAGTCTATCCCATCATCAAGATCATTAATGAAGATGTTGAATAGAACAGGCCCCAGGACCGACTCCTGGGGCACTCCACTCATTACCGGTTGCCAACTAGACCTCAAGCCATTGATTCCTACCCGCTGAGCCCGTTGATCTAGCCAGTTTTCTATCCACCTTATGGTCCACTCGGCCAACCCATACTTCCTTAACTTGCCGGCGAGAATGCTGTGGGAAACCGTATCAAAAGCCTTGCTAAAGTTGAGGTATACCACGTCAACGGCTCTTCCCGCATCAACAAATCCAGTCATCTCATCATAGAAGGAAATCAGGTTGGTCTGGCAGGATTTGCCTTTGGTGAATCCATGTTGACTGTTCCAGATCACTCTATTTTCCTCCATGTGTTTCAGGATGGATTCTTTGAGGACCTGCTCCATGATTTTCCCAGGAATTGAGGTGAGGCTGACTGGTCTGTAGTTCCCCAGATCCTCCTTTTTCCCTTTCTTGAAGATAGGTACTATATTTGCTTTTTTCCAATCCTCCGGGACCTCCCCTGTTCGCCACAAGTTCTCAAAGATAACGGCCAGCGGCTCTGCAATCACTTCCGCCAACTCCTTCAGCACCCTCGGATGCAGTTCATCCGGCCGCACGGACTTGTGCACATCCAATTTCTTTAAATAGTCCCTAACCTGACTTTCCATCACCGAGGGCCACTCTTCTCTCCATTCCGTGTTACCCTATGTAGTAGCCTGGGAGCTGGCCCTCCCTGTGAAGACTGAAGTAAAAAAAGCATTGGAGTACTTCAGCCTTTTCTGCATCATCCACCACGAGGATGCCTGCCCCATTCAGTAAGGGACCTACACCACCCCTGATCCTTTTCTTGTTGCTGACATACTTATAGAACCCCTTTCTGTTATCCTTCACAACTCTTGCTAGCTGCAACTCCAATTGTCCTTTGGCCTTTTTTATTTTATCCCTGCAGTCCTGAGCAATATCTTTATACGTCTCCCTCGTCATCTGTCCAAGCTTCCACTTCTTGTAAGCTTCCCTTTTATGTTTCAGCTCACCGCAGAGTTCTCTGCTAAGCCACGCTGGTCACCGTCCACATTTGCTGTTCTTTCTGCACATCAGAATGTTATCTTCCTGTGCCTTTAACAGCGTTTCTTTAAAATACAGCCAGCTGTCTTGGACACCTTTCCCCTTCAGATCAGCCTCCCAAGGGATCCTGCCCATCAGCTCCCTAAGGGAGCCAAAATCAGGATGTGTGTTCTGCTTCTTTCCTTCCTTCCATTGATCAGGATCCTGAACTCTACCATCTCATGGTTGCTGCTGCCCAGGTTGCCATTCACTTCTACTTCCCTGATCAATTCTTCTCGGTTTGTGAGCAATAGGTCTAGAGGTGCAAGGCCCATAGTTGGTTCCTCCAGCATTTGTACTAGGAAGTTGTCCTCAATATTCTCCAAAAACTTCCTGGATTGCCTGTGCACTGCTGTATTACCTTCCCACCAGATGTGAGGATAATTGAAGTCACCCATAAGAACCAGGGCCTGCGATCTGGAAACTTCTGTTAGTTGTCTATAGAATGCCTCATCCACCTCCTCCTTCTGGTCTGGCGGTTTGTAGCAGACACCCACCACGACATCCCCCTTGTTGCATTCTCCTCTAAACTTAACCCACAGACTTTCAACCGGCTTGTTTCCACTTTCATAGTGGAGCTCCGAGCAGTCATACAGCTCTTTTACATATGGCGCTACTCCTTCCTCCCTTCTTCCCTGCCTGTCCTTCCTGAACAATTTATATCCATCCATGGCAGTGCTCCAGTCATGCAAGTTATCCCACCATGTTTCTGTTATTCCAATTATATCATAGTTCCTTGTCTGTGTCAGTACTTCCAATTCTTCCTGCTTGTTTCCCCAGGCTCCTCGCATTTGTGTTCAGACACTTAAAATACCGGGCCGATTGCCCTACTTTGTCCTGTTGATTCTCCCTCCTGTTGCATTTTCCTCCTTGCAGTTTGTCCCAGTGTCCTGCTTCCCCATAATACCTCAGGCAAGTGACTTCATTAGGACATAAAAAGAGTTATTTGATTCCCCCCCAGTTCCAACTATCCTCTCTTTTATTCCTGCTGTTACAGCTCCAGCACCCTCCTCCCCAAGTTCCATCCCTTCCCCCAGGTCTCCCTCAGTTTCACTTACCTGTGCGCTTTGGTCACCCTCCCCCTTCAAACCTAGTTTAAAGCCCTCCTCACTAGGTTAGCCAGTCTGTTTCCAAATACGCTTTTCCCCTTCCTCGATAGGTGGAGTCCATCTCTGCCTAGCAGTCCTTCTTCCTGAAACAGCACCCCATGGTCGAGGAAGCCAAAGCCCTCCTGGTAACACCATCTTCGCAGCCAGGCATTCACCTCCAGGATGCATCTGTTTCTGCTCTGGCCCCTACCCTTGACTGGAAGGATCGAGGAGAACACCACCTGTGCACCGAACTCCTTCACCCGTGCTCCCAGAGCCCTGTAGTTACCTTTGATCTGCTGAGGGACACCTCTTGCAGTATCATTGGTTCCCACATGGATGAGTAGCATGGGGTAGTAGTCAGAGGGATGGATGATTCTCGACAATCCCTCCGTAACATCTTGGATACGGGCCCCCGGCAGGCAGCATACCTCCCGAGAGGCCTTGTCAGGGCGATAGATGGGTGCCTCCGTCCCCCTCAGAACAGTCCCCAACCACCACAACCCAACATTTCCTCCTGGGTGTGACGGTTGTGATCCTCCCAACCTACGGGGTGCCTGGCTCCTCCTCTTCCACCTCATCGCTTGTCTGTAGCGCCATGTAGCGGTTCTTTACCACAACAGAGGGTGGGATGGGAGCAGGGGTGGAGCACCGTCTGCTGCCAGAAGTAACCAGCTGCCAGTGTCCACCTTGTGCCTGAGCCATCTCATCCTTCTCCTAGGGTGTGGCAGCAGTCTTTTGCACCTGGATAGTTTCCTCATCCCTGCATGTTTCCTCATGGATACTATCCAGGAACTTCTCCATGGCATGGATACTCCTGATCCTAGCCCCCTCCTCCTGTAACTTCCCCACCTGCTTCCTGAGATTTTTCTACCAGAAGACACCTATCACACTGAATGATCTCCCCAGCCTCACTGTCTGAGAGTGGGAAATGCAGGCCACAGTCCTTGCAAGTCCATGCCAGGATCTGGGTAGAGATATCCACAGTCAGTATGTCTGTCTGGATACAGGCACAGGCGGAGGAGACAGAAGCAGTGCTGGCACAAGTGGTGCAGCTCTTCTTCACCATAGTGGATCCACAAACCTCAAACTCCCCTGTTTGCAGTCCCTGGTCACAAGCTCCCCCTGGTCGCTCAGCCACTGGCTTTTAAGGCCTTCTCTGCCTAGGTCAGCCCTTGCCCCTCATTAAGCACACAGGGGAAGAGTGATCGATCGCAAGGCTGATTAAAGCTGATCAGGGCTGAGCAGAGAACAATGGTATGAACAGCCCCCAGACAATCACACAATCACAATCCCAAGTCACCCAGTAACTGACAATTCACAGAAATCACCTGTGGGAAAGACACAAGCACACACAGTCAGCAATTCACTCACCCCAAGGTTCGCTCTCTCCCTTGTTATTATGGACAACCCAGTGAAAACCCCTGTATGATGTGCAGCTGTGGTCCAAAAGCAAACAAAACTGCAAGAGGAAGAATGGAATAGAATACTAAATATATTTAAACTATATATCAGTGGCACATTGTTACCTGGGATATTGTACTGATTTCTGGTCATCTTATCTCAAAAAGATCTAGCAGAAATACATAGGGTTCATAGAAGGTTGGAAAAAATGATTGGCTGTTAGGAGTATTCAGTATAAGAAGAAACAAAGGACTGAGGCTGTTAAGTTTAATGAAGATATGAATAATAGGAGATATGATATTTTTATACAAACAATGGATGATATTGAGAAGGTAAATCAGGCACTTCAACTTATCCTTCCTCATAATCGAAGAACAAGTGAACATTCAATGAAATTAAAGAACAAACTTCAAACTGATAAAAGGAAACACTCTAGTCCTTCAATCTATGTCTTGCACCTTCCCCCTCTTAAGCATCTGGTACTGGCCACTGTCAGAAAAAGGAAACTGCATTACATGGACCAATGGTCTGAAGTAGTATGACAACTTCGATGTCCTTAGTAGATCACAGTATCATGCACTATTTATTTTACTATTGGAAATCAGATTATGCTGATTAGTGGCTCATTAGATCCAACACTAGTTCTCTAGTACATGGCAAACACCTCTTCCTTTCCAAGTTTTGCATAGCTGACTAGGAGATCTGCTAAACCTGAGAAGTTATAATCATGTTGCTGAATGTCACAGGTAAAGTGTGTTACTCATCACACAATTATGCATTAATGTGTAGAGGACAACTGGAGGAATGAATTCAACCAGTGCAGAATTCTCTGATTTCATATGTGCTAGGGCTACAGTTCAAGTTTTTCTTAAGTTGTCAACAATATTGGTGGCATATATACAACTACAGACATGTATGTAAATTTACTTTTGTAAATAATGCTCATACTGTGAGTCTCCCTAAAACATAAGGTATAGGGACTATGAATACAACAAACTGAAAATGGTTTCTTAAAGCTGCTGTGTCTTTTCTGCCTCTCTTCCCCATCTCCCTATCTTTAATTTTACTTTCCTAATTATTTTTTCCTCAGTTCTTTACCTCCCATCTCTTTTTTACACTGGCGCTCATATTCTCTGAGCTGTCCTTTACAAGAATCTCCCTGTTTAACAAGGACCAGTACTAGGCCTGCCACTATTCAGCATTTTCATCAATGCAAGTAAATCTAAAATTTTCATAGTCTAAAATCAAGACTGGATGAGTTTTAGAAAATATGCTTTAGCAAAACATAAATTGTGCTTTAAGCCAGTGGTTCTCAATCCATTTACCATTCTGGGCTACATGGCCCACACACACTATACAATATGCAGTGCCTGTACCTCACATTCCTGTAAATGACTTAAACTAGCCCCAAAGCAGTTTAACCTATTTACCGAAGTAAAGGGTTTTTTTCAGTTAGCACAGTCTATACAGGTGTGACTGACAATGTGCCTGCATATGAGAATGAGCAAGTGTGTGTAGTGGAAGTTGTGTGAAACAGAAATGTGTGCATGAAAGCCATTGTGTGCGAGTCATGGGAGACAGCACCAGTCTCTCCGATATATAATACTTGGGGAGAGGTATGTGTGAGAATCAACTGGCTTCTGTACAATAGTCAGGCTTTTTCTGGGCTGTTGATTACTGCAAGTAATTATGAATTCCTGAGCTCAGTGCCTAAAGTGGCCTAGAAAAAGCATGCATGTTTGGGGCCCACAGGAGTCTATGATAATCCCAGCTGAAATAACTTTTCATGCACTTTGTAATGCAGCACTTAAAGGTCACCCCTCAGTGACCTAACTCCTTTTTAAAATTCTTTTTCACCAGGGCCATAGACTCAGACTTTAAGGTCAGAAGGGACCAGTATGATCATCTAGTCTGACCGCCTGCAAAATGCAGGCCTCAAGACCTCACCCACCCACTCCTGCAATAGGCCACCAACCTATGACTGAGCTATTTACCTCCTTAAATCATGATTTAAGGACTTTAAGATACAGAGAATTCACCGGTAGGTGAACCATGTCCTGTGCTACAGAGGAAGGTGAAAACCTCCAGAGCCCAGGCCAATCAGCCCTGGGGGAAAATTCCTTCCCAACCCTAAATATGGCAATCAGTTAAACCCTGAGCACGTGGGCAAGTGTGAACAGCCAGTTATCCAAGAAACAATTCTCTGTAATAACTCAGAACTCACCCCACCTACTCTCCCCTCTTAGGCTACTTGTAAATCCACCACACGTAGCCAAATATCAGCCATGACCCCTTGCAACTCTGGCCACTTTTAAGCCTTGCCCACACCTAGGCCCTTTTTCCCCTCATTTCTACTGAATTACAAACATTTATCCAGAATGACATCTATTGCAGGGATAAAAAAATTAAACTTTGGCCAAGAAGGAAAAGGATATAACCATCTCAGTCTAAGTAAGTGGCATAGCATCCCAATTAAGGATAAAGCTGAGATTAGGTAAATTGTCATAAAAAGGGATCATGACAGAAGATATTCACTCACATTACAAAGACTGGCACAAATGCATAACCCTGCATGCAGATGGAAGTTGTGCCATCTGTGCTCCATAATCTAAGCCTCTTTTAAAAAATAAACTTACCCTCATGCTTGTGAAAGAGAGACCTTTAAAAGGTGAATCTAAAGTAAAGAAAGCCTGAATCTGCAGCTAGCCTGAAACAAGTTCAAGACTGGATTTACATTAATCTCACTGGAGTATTAACAGAAACCTAATGAAACCTTGATGTCAGCAGTTAGTTATTTCATTACTGATCTGTTTAGTACAAATATTATGCAAATATGTTTATTCAACACTGGCTGCATCAGTAGATAGCAGGTAACATGCTTGCTGAACTGAGGCAAAAGATTTGCTGAGGTGTGTGAATGGAGGATGAGATGAGAAATTCAAACCCATCCATCCCCCCATTAAAACCCACCCACATCATCTTCCAAATAGGAAAAGTTGTAGAGGATGCAGTCTCCTCTCTAGTATCAAAAGCTTCAGCTGTCCCTCACCTAGCTACCAGAACTGCCGGCTTTTTCTCCTATTCTCCCCACCCATACAGGTTTGCATGTTCAGTGCAAAAGCTTGTAATATTTTGAAGATGCACATGCAGTTCAAATGCAATTGAGTTGTTTAAGAAAAAAGATGCCGTACAATTATATTTCCATAGATTGACAAGAAAAGCACTAGTTCTCAATATACCAGAGCCTTCTGCCATGGTGCTCGTTTGCTTTAGAATTCAGTTCCATCTTGCTGCAAAGTTCCAACATGAACTTATTGCTGAAACATGTGTACAGAAGAGTGTACACAACTGAGAGCCACAGACCCATTAAAAATGCTATTTGGGACTCTTCCCGTACTTTACTGCCCAAAGGAGAATGGGTCTATAGATAGAACTAAGATTTTTTTCCAATCTCTGCTTTAACAGACTTCCTTGAGAAATTCCAAAGGGGTAGCTGTGTTAGTCTATTGTAGAAAGACAACAGAGTATTGTGGCACTTTTAAAGACTAACAGATTTATTAATCGCATGAGCTTTCATGGGAGAAAAGTGGGATTTTCTCCCACAAAAGCTCATGCGATTAATAAATCTGTTAGTCTTTAAAAGTGCCACAAGACTCTGTTGTCTTCCTTGAGAAAGTTACTTAGGAGCTGTAGCATGGATACAATAGCTTCCTACTTCAGAGATGATGTAAAATAACTTCATAGAAGCTTATCATAAGAGCTTTCATGGATAGAATCCCACTTCAGACACATGAAATGGAGGTTACATTAGGAAAGGGGAAGTATAAAGGCAGAGAAGGGTAAGTCAAGGTCAGTTCAGATTTTTTTCAGCTAACTAAAGAAGTTTTTGGATTCAAACAGTATGGAACAACATAAGACAGTGGGAAGTATTATGAAAACTGATGTGGCTCTGTGAAAGCAACACTTCCTCTGGAGTGGAGAATGTACATGGCAGCTGTCTTTTTTAGATACCATTTGTAAAGATTCAGTGATTACTAATTGCAGGTATTTTAAATAAAATTTCTTAATATGTCTTAAAGTTACATGTTAATGTTCCCATAATTGTAGGATGAAGTTCTCCACTGTCACATTATGCAGTCACCCTTCACTAAGCAGAAACTCTTATTTGCACACTTTTTAATCAAAAAGTGCTAGCTGGGACATAAATGCATAAAAGACTTTTGCTTAATACTTCAGCAGTTACAGAACTTAATCCAACATTAAGAGGTAATCCCACTTACCTTAGACCAGCAATGGAAGACTGTAGCTTCTCAGCTCTTGAGGTTATTAGCATTTCCTTGGACATTAAAGATGTCACCTTTTTTAATTTTTAGAATATTTATTACTTAAACTATTTTCTATAAAAACTAAAGAATAGATTGTATGATACGAGTAAAGTTAAGGGGCACTAAAAGGGGAAAATGCAGAATTTGAACACGAACCATACGGATCTAAAGCATCAGACTACATTAAAATATATTGCAAAGTAAATCCATCAGTTGGTTGTTGTGAAGGGAACAATATTGCCTGTATTGGTGACAGGCTGGCAGACTTTATTCCAGACACCACCATCTCACAATGAGATTTACCCTCCTTCCCCCATACCAAACCCCTTAGTGGTTTTGGCATCTACCACCCCCCACATTCTGAACCTCTATTACTCTTGCTTCCTGGAAGCCTAGTGCCATAGTAAAGCCACACAGCTTTGAGCCATTTCCATTACCTCTCAGTTAATAATATCACAAACATTCAGGAAGAGTATGTGGGGAAGGTTTAATTTATAAGATTAAGCACATTTAAATTTATCATGTATCTTAGTAGTAGTACACAGTAAGTACATTTATCCTAACAATTCAGTTACGTCTGTGGAGAAAGTAGTTGAAATGTGTAAAAGTTTCATTTTACGCTGTGCAAGATTGAGTTTTCAGACATGAGCAAGTAATAGTATTTGCTAAAATGAGGTACAGATGAAGACTTCATTTCCCTCTTTAATGCTGCAAGTATAATCCCTGCACCTATTGAACCAAAATTGCCTAAAAATCAATGCTCAATTGAATATGAGAGGTATGCACTAGATTGAGTCCTTGCTCACAGTTTCAAGCTCAGTTTTTATGATGTATTTTGCTAACTGCCAAAGAAATTGTTAATAATTTTTCATAAGAGGATGGATCCTTCTTTCAGAAATCAGAATAGATGACCAGGCTCTGAGCACTTTTAAGTTAACTATCCCTTTAAGAAGTTACTATAAAGCAGAGCATTTCAGTGATGATGAGGAAGACCTTTTGAAGGCAGGGCATGCATTATATCATGCATAAGGAAGTTTAGACTAATTTGCATAAGCCAGATAAGACTTTGAAAAAGAGAACGGTATCAAAGTAGGTGGGTACTTTGCCCATTTTTGCCTCTGGAGCTATGAAACCCAAACAGGTGTACAACAAGCTCTCAATTTAAAAGAAAGGAGTCACCCTACTCAGTGATGTAGCTATATCAAGTACTGCAGTCAAATTAAGACTCTTGTTTGATATTCTCTGTGGGGAGAGACAATACATGGCAAGAAACTTTTCCTTTTTTGGAAAGCTGACCTATGTGAGCCACCATACTAGCGATCAATAGCCAATTCTATTTTTTAGAATAAAGAAGCACAAAAACTTTTCTTTTTTTAATTGCACAATCAGGAATGACTACAATACATAGAACATGATTGTACTCATTCAAGCCCAATCCAATTTACATGTATTCCCATAAGTTATGACTGCCAAACAAATGTACTCTTTAACAACCATCCACGAGCAACATTCTCTGGCTGATGAGACAGATTTTAAGAGGTTTCATATAGTACATGTAAAAATAGAAAATTTAAAAACTAATCTCATCAGAGACACGCTTCCATTTCCTTCCCCATTGTGAAATAAATAAGGCAGCAAATAACTATTACTTAGAAGTGGCTTCTTTGAGATATGCTATCAAATCTGCCCGCTCATTTTTCTTCTTAATGCCAGCAAAAATCATCTTTGTTCCTGGGATGTACTTCTTAGGATTTTCCAGGTACTCCATCAGTGTATCCTCACCCCAGGTGATACCTAAAAACAATTACAGTTGTTAATGCAGATTTATAAGCTCAGCCACCAATCACACATTTGAAGTAATTAACTTTCCCCTCAAATCACTTATCTAAAGGCAAACATTTTAAAATCAAGCCAAATATAATACTTGTATAACCACTGTCATTGGCAGCTAGATGTTACCCATTGCTCAGTTACTGTTCTACATTTCCCATATAACCTGGAAGAGCAACTTAAGCATTACCTTTATTCTTGTTTGCATCTGTATAAGAGAAGCCATCAGCTTGGCCAGTCTTCCGCCCAAATAGACCATTCAGGTTGGGTCCGGTCTTGTGCTTGCCTCCCTTTTCAACTGTGTGGCACTGTGAACATTTCTGAACGAAGATCTTCTTACCCTTCTCAACGTCTCCCATTGTCAATGCTAAAAAGCAAACCAGACCAAGGTCAGGCTTTGTTCAGTGTGTTTAGAAGAGGCAGACACGCTGGTTTAGAGTCTTAATCGAGGCCGTTCTGGAGAGGATCCAGCTATCTAAAAGTCCTCAAACACAGTGTCACATACCCAGCGAGCAGTGCTGGACAACGCTTATTGGGATGTCAGGAGGCGGAAGCTAGTTCTGAGTGGAAAGCAGCGCTCTGCGGGGCAGTCTGGCATCCAGGCTCCCGAAGGAGCGTCCCAGAGATTTTCGTTGGGGGTCCCGGCAGCTTCCCGCTGCCTTGGCCACAGAGCCTCAAGGGCGCCTCGCTGCCGCCTCAGACTGACCTTGGCGGCGACGGGGCCCCACACGCGGACGGAACTGGCACTTCCGCGGGGCCGGAGCGGCGCGGGCAGGCCACCGGGAAGCAACCGGCTGCGACGCGGGCACGGCGCGAGGGGGCTGCACGCGGCACTAGAGCCCGGGCCGGACCACGCGACCGGGGAGGACTTCCCGCCGCGGCGGCCTTGCGGGAGCTGGACGCGGCGCTCTGGGTCTCGCATCACTGATCCCCTCACCCCGCAGATTTAGCCCGCCCAGCGGAGACAGAAGCAATAGGAACCCCCTCGAGGCACCTACCTGCCGGCCTTCGCCGTCTCCCAGTGCAACCGTCACCGTCCCAGTCTGAGCCCAAGGACACGCCGTACCCGGCCTAATGTAGCCGGTGCCGCTGCAACCAAACCGGCTCAGCGCTCGGTCCGCCTGCACGAGCCGCTGGCCAACCGGGTGACGCGTGGAGAAGCTGTGATTTGTCTCCTTATGTGTCCATCAGGGCAAACGTCACACAGCGTGAACAGCAGGGTAGGTGGCTTCTACGGGGACCCGGCGGACCGCCGCCTCCCTCTTATTGCAAAATGGCGCACGACGTACGTCAGGCCGGCTACGTAAGGGGGCGTGTTTGCGCATGCGTACAGCGGTGATCCAGAAAGATCAACGGTACAAGGTGAGGCTGCGTCCTCAAATGTGGGCGGGGGAAAGTCACGTGCTGCTTCTTCCTATGGGAAAAGCCTAAGCAATGACGTGCCGGGAATCCCTCCCCGTGGGCGGGGGGTTTCCCCGATGGAGTGACAGGGAGGAGTAAAGGCTTCAGTGCTGCTGCATGTACGAGCCCAGCAGCGTTCTCCCGGGTGGCTCGTCAAGCTCACGGTGCGGGGCAGGCAGAAACTTCCCCAGTGGATTCCGCAGCCCCGGCCCTTCTTCATCCTGGCCTGGGTGGAGCACGTGGTCCAGAGACTCCACATGCTCTTAGGGCCTGAGTCCCCAGGTCCAGGGCTGTGCAGGCTGCAGTTTGCTTGTCTGCAGGGCACACTTGAAGGGGTTTGGGTGAACCGTTTGAGCCACGCCCATGCATGCTGCTGTGTGTTAAGGCTTCCCTTGCACTAAAAAGGGTTATGCTGGGTTAGTTTACTGTGGATAGGCTTGGATTAAAATCACGCTTGTGGTTAAACCAGTGCAACTCTGTGTCTAGACTCATCCTGTGTCATTTACATCTGTGCAAAAGATTACAAAGGGCTGGTCTACACTGAAATGTTAACATCAGCTGTAGCTGCATCTCTCAGGGATGTGAAACCATCCAGTGGTTAAAGTATAATTTGCTGGGCCCCCTTCATGCATGTGTGGGCCCCAGCCTAAGTAGGCATTTGCAGCCACCCCTCCATACCAACACATCAGTTATCGCTCCATAAAAATATTTATACTTTTGTATGGCATTTATGTCTATAGCAATTGTCACAAACTAGCCAACACTGCATAACACAATAAGTATTGTGATTAACAACATGATAATTAAATAAAATGTGATTGATTGAACACAGTGCAAGGCATAAGCAGAAACAATTGAGACAAACAAGAACACAAAACTGCATTTATTGATTGCAGTAGAACACAGGTACGCAAATACTCATTAATATCAACATACATCATTTCACCCAAAACAGTTTATAAAATCAATTAATATTTTTCCATTGTCTGCCACATTGATTTCATTGCTGCACTTTCATCCTGAAGGCCAGTGTTTCTTGAGGGACCTTGAGTGATAGTTGCTGGTCTCTGGTTTAAAAGTGCCCATGATTTGACATACTTTAAAGGTTCCCACAATGCAAATGGAGGTCCACATAATGAAATAAACATGAATAATGACATGTGCCTAACCATCAGCCTAGACTGTAAACAGTTACAAATTATGTTAATTTTACTGAAGCCTCTTTCACATTCTGCTGTGCTGTCAGGAATTGTGTTTACACAGTTCACAAGTTTCTGCAATGCAGGTTTCATGACTGCTCCCTGACAATCTTTATATTCCTGATTTGCACATTTTACTTCATTAAATGCAATTCCAAACTTGGAACATAAAAATTTTATGTCACTTTCACCAAATTCAGGTGACAGCTCTGTGGTGAAACGTGATGGGTCAAGTGCTTCAACAGTACTGCTTAGACGTTTTTCTGAGTCTGGCAACAATCTAGCATTAATACAGTCTGCCAAGGCCTGGTAAAACTAACATTTAGAAATTTCAATTTGCTTGCCAGCATTCAAAGACATGTTTACACATACACCTTTAAAGCAAACAGCAGCAATCGCCTCACAAGCCTCTTGGTAGAACTCTGAATCACACTCTCTATGAGCTATAAACACCTGAACTTGTCGACTTATCAACTTATTTGTTGTAGATAAAGTTGCATCAGATTTTTGCAACGCCAAGAACAAGTCTGCAAGTTTCTCCAGAGCATCAAGCATGAGACCCATGTTTTTAACAAGAACTGGATTCTCCAGTTTTTTTGCCATGCCAGCAAATTTTGCTTTATCTTTCCCTTCTAATGAGAAATCAGTTGATTTTTTCCAAGAAGTGGCTATGGAGGGCTGCATATGACCACCAAACTGCTCGTAGAGTGCGGCAGCTAGTGGCAACCCAACGTACATCAAGTATGCATCCAATCCTACTAAGCTGGACTTCCAGATCACTTGCACATTCAGCCAACTCTCTCAAGCACTTTGGCGACTGACTGTACAGAGCATAAAATGAATCCACAAATGATTTAAAGTGATTAACTTCACTGCAGCATTTGATGGCATCACCCATGGCCAATTCCAACCTGTGATTAAAACAATGCCAAGTTATCAAAAATGGAAATCGTGTCTGTAATTTTGTGGCAACACCAGCCTTTCTGCCTAACATGACAGAGGCTCCATCTGTACCTAAACCAATCCAATTATCTTTGAGAAATTCCTCCATGAACCCATGTGCTGTCAAACGCTGCACCAAAGCTAATACTATGCCATCAGTATCATTGCTGCCTAGTTCAACTAGATCAAGAAAAAATGTAACAGAACCAATATTTACATCAAAAGTTGTGTGTAGGTAAATTTACAAGACAAGAAAGTTTACTTAAACGCATACTCTCATCAATTAAAACAGAAATTTGATATTGCTGAGAAATGACACTAGAACACAAACTATGTTTCATCTCCACAGATACGTAGTCTATTATGTCAGCACAAACGACATTGGTATGCAAAACACGACCCATATCAACACCATTTAACTGCTGTAAAGTAATAAGGTCTGGATGGTCAGTGTAAGGCCTGTCATTGTACGCAATATAATAAGCAGTATGAAAAATTTTACATATTTCAGCATACTGGTGCTGGACCTGAGTTTTTAATGCAGATTTCAGTGCATGTGCTTTCTGGTCCTCTAACACCTTAGCAGCTGCATTGTGGGCATTAGACGTTCTGTGGTCGTGAATTTTTTTCTGCAGAGATGTTTGCTGAGCAACTTTGGTCACACCATAGGGCAGGGGTCGGCAACCCGAAATATAAGAAGAGCCTTTTTAAAAATTCCTTCTGTAACCAAATGCTTTGAGAGCCAAAATGGGTGTAGCCTTCTGATGGTGGGAGTTGGGAGCTGGGCCAAGGCACCTGCTGAAATGTCCCCTGGTGAAGGAAGGGGGAGTCTGGAAGCAAGAACGGGAATCCGGAGGTGGGGAGGGGAGTCCGGAGCCTGGTGCGGCTGCCCACAGGATCCCCGGTGGCAGGAGGCCTGGAGCAGACTACCCACAAGGTCCCCATGGCGGGGAAGACCCAGAGCCGCAAGGGGGTAGCCAAAGAGCTGCATGCAGCTCTGGAACCACAGGTTGAAGACTCCTGCCATAGGGCCTAATAGCCCAACCAACCCATGCGTCAGACAAAGTAAACTTAGCATACCCCATATTAGCTACATCACGACACACACCACATCCTAATTTCCCAGAATCAACAAATAACCATCGTTATCCTTCTTGAACTTTGTATACTGTTCAGTGGTCCAACTCTCTGGCACTGGTAGTGTACTCAGTGTAACGCATGTGGCATCAAGGTTTTCATCGATGCTGCTATTCACCATTGTTGTAGCTGTGACAAAGAATTTAACTGAGTTTTTTTAATTTCAGAAAAATACACGGACAAAAACAAAATTCTTTTTATGACCACATATGTAGAAACTTAAACATAGGCATACGTGCTGCATTTTCTGTACCAGTACTGGTATCTACCGGAGCAGCATAAGGTTCAGAAGGTGATGTGTATTTAATTGTTTGATCATCAACGATACTGGCATTTTTATTTCCCTCTTCTGTTAGTGACTCTTGGGTGACTGTTGGTGGCAATGTGCTTGTTCCTACAATGAAGCAGTAAAATGTAAAAAAACATGGTTGTGTGAGATATGTTGATATTTTAAAAATTGTAAGTTAAATATTAAACAATAGGTAGGTAAATTAATTTCATTGCTAAACCATGGCCTACCCTTATATCTCAATCTCAATCCCAATCCTATATTTGAATCTAGCTATATGTATGCGTTTTCAATGATGGTCTATTGTTCATTCATTGTTATATAAAAGTTCTATATTACATGTCAAACACAGCACTTTATAGTTTAGGCTTACCTTCGGTACTTCCTTCCAAAACTGGCTGGTGGTAATCAGCTTTACACACAAAAAAATCGGACAATCTTGGTATTTTTTCAAGGAGTGTCTGCTCTTTTGTTCCTGCTAACTGTCCCAGTTTTCGTTTCTGAGCTCCACTCCTGTACGCCTTAGCCATTTTCCAATAAGAGATGAGCAGTACCAAACGACTTACTTTAACCACTGCGTCAGAGATAAAGGATACCATGATTCAAGGCATCTGACAAAGTGGGATTTTCTCCCATGAAAGCTCATGTGATAAATAAATTTGTTAGTCTTTAAAGGTGCCACAGAACTCCTTGGTGGCATAATTCAAGGAATGCAATGCAATGAAGTTAAATCAGGTGTGAATCTGGCCCAATATGTCCATACCACAAAACCATTACACAGCCTGCCACAATTCAACACAATTAATAATAACATTATTATAACAGAAACTGACTGTCTCTTCTCAGAAGCTCCAGGGCCGTGGGACTCCTGCCACCCCAGGCTTTGCGCCCCTGCCCCCGCTCTGCTATGTGGGCTCTGCTTCTGCCAATCCCCTCACCCCTGTGCAGGCTGTGGGTCCCCACAGCCTCACCCCACCAGCGCTCCCTCAGCAGGCTCCCTGCATTCTACCATCAACCCCCCCACCCCAGCGCCTTGCCTGGCCCCCTGATCGGGCCCTTATGGTCTCACTGGGCCCCCTGAGTTCCATTGCCACTGTCCCCCTCCAGGTCCCCACAGCCTGGCCACTGCCCCCCACTTTCAGGCTCCACAGCTTCACCAAGCCCCACTCCATGGGGAATCTTTGAGCCCCCACTGCCGCACCATCACCAGCCCCCAGCGGCCTTCCCAGGCCCCACCAGCCACCGCCCTGCACCTCCCCAAACCTCAGCCTCACATATCCCTACGCAGTAGGCTCCTTCCTGGCTGGCTGGCTTCCCAACTCTCCCAGCTCCCCGGCCCTGTCATTTCCCGTTCCCCGCCAGCTGGCTCCCAGATCCTCCCATCCCGGTCCACCCTCCCCCCCTTACCTGGCCAGAGCTGCAGCAGGGAGTGTGCCGGGTCCCTTCTGGCTAGGCTCTCATGCGCTGAGCCACATGTGTCTGAACAACAGCGTGGGAGATTTGAAAAAAAAAAAAGTCCCCACCCAGCTCCCAGGCGCCTGCAGGCCAGATTGGTCCGCCGGAGACCCTGCTGGCTGCTGCCTTGCTGCGGCCTCCGCCAAGACTCCTTATGGCTCCACTGGGTCCCAGTGCTGGGTTGTACAGCTTTTCTATTTTCTATTTTTCGGGGCCCCGGAATGCTGGCCCACCAAATTTGTAGGCCCCGGAACGGCATTCCGGTGCGTTCCGGCACACTTTAACCTCTGAAACCGTTACACCTCTGAGACCTAGGTAAGCCAACCTAACCCTAAGGTGTAGGACTTCTGTCAACATAGCTACAGCCTCTTGTGGAGGTGGATTACCTGTAGGGACTGGAGAACCTTTCCCAATAATGTCAATGTTGAAGTATTACACTGGTGCAGTTGCAGTTGCAGTTTAATGGTTTAGATTTAGGCATAAACCAAATCAGAAAGAACTGCCCTTTTTCACACTCACTCTGCAGAGGTCTTGCACATGGTGCAAGGCAGAAGAATTAGGGCATTCATTTTCACTTGCTGATCTCTGGCAAATTCATTTGAAACTCTGGTGCTTACACTGAGAGGAATTTAAAAAAAAAAAGCTTAACAAAATTGCTTCAACTGTTTTGAGTTTACTAAAGAAAAGCTCTTAAAAAGCATTTCTACAGTAAAAATAAAAACATTGCCACACTTTTTCTAACAGAACTCAGAAACAGTTTAACTTTAAAACTCTGTAATGTTCACCAGAGAGTATGCCATACTTATGTTTGTAGCTAAAATGCACTGGAAATGAAATAAATTAGGAATATTTGAGAACTGTGTTCTAGACCAGTAGTTCTCAACCTTTTTTCCATCGTGACACACCTGACAGATGATGTTCCCTTGCGTGACACACTGCTGGTAGTGGTGGTTCTTGGACTTGGAGTGCTTGGGAGGCTGCGGCATTCTGGAGGATGCAGCACTCCAGGACCTGGGCGGGGGCAGAGTCAAGCCAGTGTATGCTGGTGCCCTGGTGGTCTGGCTCAATGGGGCTGGGTTTATTTTGTGGTGCCCTTTGCCCAGGATTTCTGGTTGTAGCCCTTAAGTCCGTTTACTTCTCTGGCCCTGGCTGCTACCTGTGTTGTGTAGCAGGAGTGGGCTTTTGAGGGCAGCAGAGAGCGGTGGGTGGCTGGAGCCCCAAGCTGTCTCCAAGCTGAGTTGCCAATTTTTCGTGACACATCTCCCAGCTCTTTGCAACACACTTTTGTGTCCCAACACAGTGGTTGAGAACTGCTATCCTAGGCAAACAAGGAAGAGGGAACTTCTGAATGGATGTCATTGGGCACCAGTTCACGTGAGGGACTTAGAGCAGCTTAAGGCTTAACACCATTACATGTTCTTAAAACAGTTAGAACGTGTTTTTAGCCCTTTCCTTTTCTAAGGACATCGGAAACTAGACAACAGAATCTTGTGGCACTTTTAAAGACTAACAGATTTATTAATCGCATGAGCTTTCGTGGGAGAAAATCCCACTTCGTCAGACGCTTTGAAGATAGGAAAGTTACAGAGTGGGAGGAAATTAAATGCAGGGGAGTGTATGACATAGCATCAGGTCAGGCTGTAACAGCAAATCAAAATAGGTGTTAGGATTCAAAACACTGGGGAACAGCACATAGAGGAGGGGGAGGTCAATTCACTTGATGTAATGCGAGAAAAATCCATAGTCCCTGTTTAACCCCAAGACAACTGAGTCAAATTTGCATATAAGTTCGAGTTCTGCAGACTCTCTTTGGAGCTGTGATTTGTTATTCATCTGTTTCAACACAGCTATTAACAAGCTATAACAAATCACAGCTCCAAAGAGAGTCTGCAGAACTCGAACTTATA
>ML685787.1:10834905-10848415 GCA_007922175.1 Pelusios castaneus
GGACTATGGATTTTTCTCGCATTACATCAAGTGAATTGACCTCCCCCTCCTCTATGTGCTGTTCCCCAGTGTTTTGAATCCTAACACCTATTTTGATTTGCTTTTACAGCCTGACCTGATGCTATGTCATACACTCCCCTGCATTTAATTTCCTCCCACTCTGTAACTTTCCTATCTTCAAAGCGTCTGTCGAAGTGGGATTTTCTCCCACGAAAGCTCATGCGATTAATAAATCTGTTAGTCTTTAAAAGTGCCACAAGACTCTGTTGTCTTTCTACAATAGACTAACACGGCTACCCCTTTGGAATAGGAAACTAGGAAATTAAAAGCAAAAACATTGTTAGTACAACATGAAGGTTGAAAAATTAAAGCAAAAGGTCATGAGATCAGTGTTGCCAAATCTTTGGATTTTATTATAAATCTCATGATATTTGGTGTATTTCTTGAAGACAGCTCATGAAATCATGATTATGTGAGAATCTCAATTTTAATTATACAAAAGATTTGCAGCTCTAATTGTTGTAACAAAAGACTTGAAACCCTGACCCAAGTGGATCTTAGACATTCAAAATAAATCAGAATGCAAATAAAACAGATCTAGAACTTTTTTTTTAAAAAAAAGATTATTTTAAAACTAACCTAACGGTTTATTGGGTTCCGATTCATGATTTTTGAATGACAGAGGATGGCAGTGACGGAGCTGCAGAAATGAAGATTAATTTAATTAACATGGCCACATTACATGCAAGATATATTTTCTATTCTTGTTCATAATAAAACACGGAATCTTACAATAAAAAAAATCAAACTATGCAAAGTTAAGATTACACTAAGCTTAATAATAAATAATAATATAGATGACATACTCATCATCTTCCAAAATTTGGAGGCACAAAATTTCCGGTCTCCTTAGCCTAGATCCTCAAAGGTATTTCACCCACTAACTTTCATTAATTACAGTGGAAATTTTCTTTTGTTTGGTAAGAGCGGTGATTAGCAATGTTCAAATGACCAAATTCTGATTAGCAAGCCAGTGAAGAGCTTTGGGAGTGGCTTGGTTTAAATCTGAGACGCTACTGGCAAACAACTGAAGTGGACAGGCATTTATTCAGGGGTCGGTAACCTAAAAGGTAAGAAGAGCCATTTAAAAAAATTCCTTCAGTAACCAAGTGTTTTGAGAGCCACAATGGGTGTAGCCTCCTGGTGGGAGGAGCTGGGCCAGGGTCCCTGTTGCAGGGTCTCCTGGCATGGAGGAGCCAAGAATCAGGAGCAGGCCTCCTGCAGGGTCCCCTAATAGTGAGAGGGGAGCCCAGAGCCTGGTGTGGGCCACCCACAGGTCCCCTGGTAGCAGAGGGACCCAGAGCCCGGAGCCGCAAATGGTGAACCAAAGAGCCGCATGTGGCTCTGGACCACAGGTTGCAGACCCCTGTACTATGTGGTTCATTGTGGCTGGAGTCCTTAGTCACATTTTGTATTGTGACAAGATTTTAATATGTAATACATATATATGTATTTAATAATAATTATTTTCCAGAGCTGATGAGAATAAAGTGGTGACTTTCTATGCCAGCATCTGTGTGTCTGAGTTGTAGGAATGGGATACATTAATCAGAGTACATTTACAACTTAGTATTCATTTGCTACCACTTTCTGAATTTTAGCATCAGTTTATGAAGTTATTTAAATTTTTCAGTTATTTTCAGTAGATACAACTGAGATACTCCTAAAAAGGACACTGACTGTTTTTCTAACACCTCAAACCATTATTCACCACTGATGATTCTTTTATAGGAATAAAATTATTTTTACTGAATTCCTTTTTTAAAATGGAAAATAGCAAAAATCAAATAAATATGTACTGAAGGTACTAATTTTACTAGTTACTAATTTTAAAAGGGAGAAAAATATTCATAGAGTTATTTTAAATTATTTTTATTTTTGCCTGTAGCAAAGAAGGATAGTCTTTTGGAAGTAGACAGGGACTCAAGCAAGCTGGATTTAGTTCTCAGCTCTGCCACAGTCTTGGGGTGTGACCTTGTGGAAGGAACTTAATTTCTGAGTCTGGGGTCACCACCTGTAAAATGGAGATGAGTATATTGTTCTAACTCACAAAGGCTATGTCTACACTTGAAAGTTAGGTCGACTTAAGGAGGCTTAAGTCGACCTAACTTAGTCCATGTCCACACTAGGCTTTCATTAAATCAACTTAATAAATACCACTGTTTAGGTCGACTTAACAGCGAAGTCGATTTGTTAAGTTCACCTAAACCCAGTGTGGACACCCCAGGTCGACTTAGTTCTCTAAGTTGACCTAGGGCTGGGGACAGAGGAGCCATGGCTCCCTTCTCCATGGAACCCCCGTTCCCTGGGAGCTGTGCTCCCTTCTTGCCAGGAAGCCTCGGACCTGACAAGAAGGCAGCCATGGCTGCCCTCTCCCTGGGACCCGTGGGGGTCCTGGCAAGAAGACAGCCACAGCTGCCCTCTGGCTGGGACCTGGGTCCCGGCCAGAAGAGAGCCACAGACTGGGCTCCCTTCTCTGGGACCAGAGCTGTCCCGGCCAGAATGGAGCCCCACTCTTTTCTCCCTGGACCTGCGGGGTCTGGGCAAGAAGGGAGCTGCCGGTGCTCTGCTGACAGGATCCCTGAGGTTCCCATCAGATGGAGCATGGCAGCTGCCTTTCCCCATGCTCCAGCTGACAGGGGAACCTTGGGGATCCCCTGTCAGCTGGAGCGTCGGCAGCTCCCTCCTTGCCGGGACCTACAAGGGTCTGGGGATAGAGCAGGGCTCCCAGCAAGAAGGGACCTGTGGGTCCTTTCTGCCGGACCGCGGCTCCCTACTCTACACTTCATGGGCTATGTCCACACTTAAAAAAGTCAATCTTGTTAAGTCAACAGAGTCGACTTAACTTTTTAGGTGTAGACATAGCCAAAGATATTCATTAACATTAGTGAGATGGTCAGCTAGTATGGTGATAAGGGTTGTAGAAGCACCTAGTTAGATAACGTATACAGAGTGTTACATGTATGAAATATAGTTCATCTAGAAGTTGAGGTCACTTTGCTGCTGATACTTATTTACTAATGAATGTGACTAAAACTTCTGCCATTTTGAAAGAGGAAGGTTGTATCAAAAGTTGGTACTAAAAAACCTGACCCTGGAAAGTGTTAAATATCAATGTGTTGAATGGACATATTTTTTTCTTGATGAGGCCCCCTCCCTAACTGAATGGTAATTAAAAAAAAAAAAGTCTCCCTACCACACTCTATGGCTATGTCTACACTTGAAAAGTTAGGTTGACTTTATGAAGTCGACTTAATAAGGTCCACTTTAAGTCAACTTAAAGTGGACCTTATTAAGTTGACTTAACAAAAGTCAACTTAATTTTTCAAGTGTAGACGTGGCCCCTTTTCGACCTTATTAAATTGACTTAACTTTTTAAGTCAACTTAATAAACTCCACCAAGGTGCAAATCCCCATCTCCACTGGCTTAAGTTGACTTAATCAAGTCGACTTAAGCGCTAGTTCGAATTAAAACTAGGTGTTATTAATTCGAACTAACTTTTCCTTAATTTGACTTAAGTTGATTTAAGGAAAGCTCAGTGTAGATGCGGAGTATTTTAAGTCAACTTAAGCCTCCTTAAGTTGACTTAATTTGTAAGTGTAGACGCACCCTATGATAATAAGTTGATCCTAGTTCAGTATGTGAACAGTGGAAAAAGTAGGTAAATGTTGCTCCTGCTGAAAAATAGTTCATAAGGGTATCACAGATACTTTACTTTTAAAAAGAAACTGCTTCTGTGAAGAGGCCGGCTTCTGATTCAGTAACACACAGAAAAGTGTATCCATTCTCCGAGCTCTGCAAAATGCAACTTTTCAATATTAACCATGTGTTATGCTTTCTTTTTAGGCCACTGTGCCGTGTTGCCAACGCCCATAATTTTATTGCGAGTCTCTTGTCTTTCTTAAATCTTCAGTTCCTAAAATCAATCTCTCTCTCTCTCTCTCTCTCTCTCTCACCTCTGTTTCCATTTAAAAAAGAAAAGTATGTTCTTCACCCTCTTGGATGTGGAGGAAGGCTTGGAAAAAATGAAATCTAAAGGTTCAAAAACTTGAGATGGGAAATAAAAAGGAATCCACTATTAATATTTTTTAAATTTCATGATTTCAGTGCCAGTCATGATATTTTGAGATCTGACCCAAGATTTCCAAAAACTTGGGGGTGGTTTTCGAGTTTTCTGTTTGTACAGTGCAGAGCACAATGGGGTCCTAGTACGTGACTGGGGCTCCTCAAGTAATATAAATAATTAGTAACGATTACCTGTGCTCGAGCAGGTCTGATTCCATCCATCAGAGGGCATAATACAACTGCACTGTTTCTGTAAAGCATGCCAAATCTGCCACCTTTTCAATTTACTTTTTAATCATTTGGATAAAATAATTGAAATCAGACAGCCTATCAGTATTCTATTCTGATAACTACCTCTGCAAATCTGCTATGGTAAGATATTATTATCCTGTCACTTTATCATTTGGTGGCATTATCTAAAGCACATTTAATTTATAGTTCTGTAAGTAGTGGTAACAGAAGGGTTTGGCTGTCAAACTGTTCTCTAAAGCATCAACTTACCCCTGAGAAAAGCTTCATATTAAGTCTCAAACGAGATTTGTATGGTTGGATCTCCTTATGTTATGATATCTTAATCAAATGTAATCTATAAAGCCTTTGCAGTTTTTATATTAAACTGGGCAGGGCATCAAGGCATTTCTTAAAATAAGAGTGCAAGGATGCCACTATGATTCATTTAATAGACATTAACCTGCCCCCCCTCCCCGAAATCTGAACTTGATCTCAGAATTTTCTGTGATGTAACCCCAATGACGCATGTAGGATCAAATCCTGTCCCCTACAAGGGAGGGCCCCGACCCAGCAGAGGCAGTGTTGCTCTGCTACTGAACAAGGAGCGGTGCAGCATTTGGAGACTTCGAGCTGGTGTCCATACACCCTGTACTCTGTGGAGCTTCCTAGGGGCTTCCTGTGTCCAGAATACAGAGGGCTTGGAGCTGGAGACTGAGCTGGGGGAGATGGTGGATGCATGGGGACACCTCAGTAGGCCACTCTTTTTTGCAGAGGAGTGGCACAAAAGGTGTAGGCCAAGGGTTCTCAAACTTTTTTTCTCCTGGGACCTCCTTTGAAAATTTTTCAGGCCCTCCCTAAGTCCTGCTGCCCTCTCCCCCATGCCTTGCCATCCTTACTTCTGGCTGATATGGGGGCCAGCAGCTTCTGCTGTCCAGCCATTCAACTCTGAAGGACTCTGGCTGTCCACAAGGCTGACAGCTGCTGCAGCCACAACATATATGGGGGCTGACAGCTTGTGACCCTCATAATAATCTCATGACCTCTGGAGGGGTTCTGATCCTCAGTTTGAGAAGCTCTGATAGCCAATTGAGCACTGAGGCTGCAGTAGCAGCTATGGAATGGCTTAAGCAGGTGGATGAGATTCCTTACTACCAAGATCTCCCTATAGTCCAGTCACTTGCTGTGGGTTAATTTCAGGATTTGGGGCTAGATCTGCAAAGCACCCCAACATCTAACTCCCGGGGGCTGCTGCCCAGTGGAATCGTCAGCCCCAAGCTAGGTAGCTAGACTCATAGTATTTCCAGTGGGGAGAACTGGGTGCTTAACAAAGGGATTCATTGAAGCCATTAAGCTGAACAGGAGGATGCCTCGCCCAGCCAGTAGAAAATGCCTCAGCAGTTTGGAACCTCCTGCCATTCGCAATTCACAGCTGTGAACTCTCTCTTGGAATTAGGTGCCAAAGCAAGTTCAGCCAATAGATAGCCAATCCCCCTAGCAGTGGACAGTGAAAGGAAGAGCACTCCAGCTCTCTATAACCAATACCCCATAGTTAGGGGGTTCTCCTGGGCTGTGGGAGAAATGGGTTTAACTCCCTGCTCCAGATGGGGGAATCAAACATGGATTCCCAGATAACTGCCCTAACTACTGTGCAGACACATACACATTCTCTTTTACTACCTGACCTGCTTTCCTCCTGCTGATTTTAGAATGATTGAGGTGTGCTTTGAGAATGCTCTTGAGGCTTAGGTGTGAGGCAGGGCCTTAGGTGTGAGGCAGGGCACTGAGCTGCAAATAGTGTGATGGCATCAGGATTTAGGAAGCTTTGTGCTTGCCCATCAGCAGAAATTTAGATGACATCACAGTTAGGTGGAAGTTTAGGGTTTTTCGTTTGTTTTGTGGATCTCACTGGTACCTAAATGTTGGATGTGGGCACCTAAAGTGGCAGTGTGTGGATTGAATCCATAATCCATAACGAGACAGTTGGGAGCAAACTTGCCTGACAGATGTTTTAAAGTCATGGCTAGAAAACTGATTGCTCATTTTATCTTATGAGTTTAGTGATGCGGGAATTGCTGCATCACAACAGATCTGTGCTCCAGGCCTGCTTCTGACAGTAGTCAATACTGGATGCTTTAGTGGGTTTTTAAATCTGTTCATGATCAGCTTATCTCCAAAGCATAAGGGCTGATAGCACTTAGAATGTTTAATCAACCTATTAGAACTGCAGATGCTGTTCTTATGTGCCTAGGATTTGTGTCTAATCCTTTTTTTTAATGTTGCTAATATCTTTACCTTAATATTATCCTGAGCAGCAAGTTTAGAGAAGTAAATCAGTACACAATTCATAATGTATTTCCCTTGATTTCATTAATTTCACCAAGCAAAAGCTCCTATGGTTTCTCATTATAGTACTGAGAATATAGTACAGGACTGGCTAATAGACCTTTTCTATATCAAGTATGTTATGTGCTTTACCAAACTAGTTCCCCTCTTTCCAAATAAATGATCCGAGTCTCTTAAAATCTCTCTTGATATGTAAATAACCCCTTCAAGTCTTTTTTTTTTTTTTTTTTTTGCCCCACTCTGCACTTTTCCTGAGATATTTCTTATGACCCGTGGTGGACAAAATGGAATGACCTGTGGTGGACAAAATGGAATGCAGTAAACTAAAGATTTAGGCAATAACCTAATATTCTGTATTCCCTGTGGTTTACCATTTCTTCTGAATGCTGCTGCACATTGAGTAGAAGTTGTCTCTGATTTAAAAATCTCTCTCAGAGGTTACAATTAATTTAGAACCCATTAGTGTCTAGGAGTTGTTTAAACTGTAACTTGCGATGTGCATGATGTGTCTTAGTTAAATTTAATCTGCCTTTGTGTTGTCCAGTTAACGTTGTGTTATATCATAAGGAGTTCCTCACACTCATCCTTAGTCTTAAGAGCTAATTTAATCATTCCTAGTCTTACTGACCAACGGCCTGATTTTGTCCACATGCAGACAGGATACACTGTATGATGGTCTCCCTCTCCTATACACAAAAGGGACTGTGCTGTCCACATTGCATGGTTTCTCCTGTTGCTTAGATAGGCAGAGAGCTCTCCGTGGGTGGGACCTGAGGACTGGAAAACAGTCCCTCTCCCAGATGACCCTGTGGAGTTCCCACACATGATGATATCAGTCCCTGGCTGTATTATCTTTCAGTCCCCATCCATTGCTTGGGGGAGTCCCAGGGTCAGTGGTTAGCTGTAGGAAGTGTCCACCCTCCACCCCCCCGAGTCATGCATTCAGGTAGTTGGAAGGGACAGCCAGGGGTATGTATTCAGTGTGTGCATGCTTCTGATATCTTGCTAATCTCTGGGGTCTTGTTTGTAGGGTGTGAAGAGGCAATTCCTGCTCCTTCAATGGAACAGTTCAACAGACTACAGTGAAGAAAACCTGGTGGCATTTTTCTCCTCCTTCGTGTCCTCCTGGGGTACTTAATTTAACCATTTCTAGTTTAAATAAACTAATTAAAAAACCTATATAGGGTTGTGTCATTAGCAGATGTTGGCACCTTACTAATTCCAATTTGCCTCTTAGCTTCTTATTACATTTACTGGGGCCAAACTTATTGCAGTGCTGATCCCCAGTTATCCCACTATTAATTTCTCTTTGCATTCAGAATAGTACTTGACTATTATGAGTTTATCCTTATTTCATAGCCAGTTCCTAACCTGCGACAGGGTTTTACACTTAGTTTCCTTATTTAACAGCTTTTCATTTTTAGGGTGGCCTCTATCAAAATGATTAAATACATTTTGTCTACTGGTTTGCCATTACCCTTTATTTTGTTAACATGGTCAAGGATTTTTAAATAGGAAGAGACGCACTAGCCAGCCTTCCAAGAACAGTGCTGCTCTGTTACTATTATATGCTCTAAGTCCTTTATGTTTTTCTCAACTGTTTTTCCAACCACTGAGCTAATTCTAATAATCATCCTGAGGGTGTTATTTTAAAAACAGCTATTATAGTGGCTCCTTGCAGTCCTTTGGTGGTTGTGCTTAATGACAAATTACATGTTTTGGTTAGTGACTTACCTATTAATTCTAGGGCTCCTTCAGAACCCTTGGGTGAATTCAATACATCTCTGGTGATACCCTACAGTTTAATTTTGTGGTACATCACCTTTGTTTTTTAAACATACCTGTGTTTCAGACTGTGGATGTTCTCTTCATTACCTTGCCTGTAAAACTGAGAGAAAGGAGTCCAAAATATAACCCAGAAAACATCAGATTGTAAATACAGAAAGGGAGGGATCCGACTGAGCCTTTTTAAAAAATTTGCTGCTGTATTTTAAAGGGATAAAGGCAAAAGTCAGTTATAGAAATAAAAGGAATTTAAGCCATAAAATGTGTGCCTTCTCCCTTCATGGATATTATCCCTGAGGTCTTTTGCTTCTCCGTTAATAGACTCATGAAAACGTTTGTGTGCGCCTGTTTTAGAAAAAGAATCCTGAAGCTCAAGTAATGATGTCTGAGGTCGAGGCATCCCAGAATTAGGAATCCATTCAGGCAACGCTGTGTTGGGTAGGCTGCCCTCCAAACCCAGAGCATATCGGGTTTCTTCTTGATCACTGTGCTCAGGTTGATAAACTGCACCATCTCCACCAATTTGATCCTTTAATAAACCTGGTTTACTAAGGCTAACTGGGTTGTGCCATACAATGTATTGGTCTAAAGGACTGGGTTTCAAATCTTCATAGTAAAGGGAATTCCAAGATACAGGAGGAGGTTCAGATTCAGATCTGACTGCAAGCTGCCTTCTGTACAAAGCCTCTGTTTGCCATGTATCAGTGATTTTCTGAAATTTGTTTACTGTTGGTCTGTTCTCTCTCTGGTAACATGATTGAGGCAGATAAAGAGTCTGCAGTAAGTCTTCATCCCATTTCTTGGCTTCGTTTTCTGTATTTTTATATTGCTGATCCAGATTTGTTGCTGTTTTCCTATTGCTAAGTTTTATGTCTGAGTAACCGGGTATGACATCATGAACTGTGTACAAAACTGGAGGCATGTGGATGTCTGCAGAATCCCGTTCTTGTGAAATTGATTCGCGGGGACGCCGACCTTGGAGGAAACGTGCAACACGCCCTTCTAGGGGTCTCACTTGTGAGAGACTAGGTAGAAATGTTTCTTTCTGTGGGAGGAAAAAAATATCGGGACCAGTTAAGGTTGAAATCTTGACCTGTGAATTTCACAAAGAAATAGTGTCACGGTTGGTGGTCCTGATCTCTGGCTTACTCTGCCGAAAGGGTTCAAGTGTGGGTCTTCCATCGACAGTCCCCAACTTGGCGTGGTGTGGAGGCATGCTGCCAGACGTGGCCACAAAATTGGGGAATATGGCCACTGGTTCACCCTTTGAAAGTGAGGAATATGTGCCCTCCCATAGAGGAGCCAATTCTGCTGACTGAGGGTAGGAGCCTGGACCATGGTCCCACCCCTGCCCAGAGCTGGGAAGCAAGGCTTTTTGCTTAGAATGAAAGTGTTGTGCCCTGTGTCTATGTACAGGACACAACTGGGCGAAGGTTTCTTGTGCCCTTTTCTCCCACTTGCTATGGCTACCATCCCTTCTATTTGTGATCTCATGACATCCAAGTTAATATAATGCCAACAAATACGCATGTTAATGTTTTTAGTTCTTTTAATGCAGTTTAGCAGGTGGAAACAAGGAGAATCATTAACACCAGACAGGCTGCCAGCTCTCTGCAAGTCACCGTTTGGAGAACCACTGATCTATCTCTATTATTAATTATTTGTACTGCAGTAGCACCAAGGGTCGTCAGCTAAGCCAAGGCCCCCTGTGCTTGACACGGTACAAACAGGGTAAGTGACCATCTCTGTCCAGTAGAGCGTACCGTCTAAAAATTGCTCAGATAACCCAAATATTTTATAGCTGATATTTATCTTAAAGTGCTATGGACTAATATTGTTGGGACAAGCAGGTCTGATTCATAGTGGACCTTTTTCAAACACAAGTTCTGAGGTCAGAGCGCAAGAAAAAATGACCCGTGGTTCAATTAATGAGAGTTGCCATTTTGGATTTTCATTTCTAGAGGCAACTTGTTGAAAATACCCTTTTCAAGCCATCATAAAGGAGAAGAACAAGGGTCTGAACTACGTTTTTTTCCAGATCACCTTTAAGAGAAAACTTGACTGCTTTTCTGGTTAAGGTAAGGGGTAAAATTTTCAAAAGCATCTAAGAGTATGTCTATATTCCCTAAATGCAGTCCTGTCTGAGCCCCAGACACGCATGGAGATGGCTAACCCATCCTGCTGCCTGCACAACTGCAGTGATACTGATATTTTTGGCGTGCTCTTGCAATCGAGACTAATGTGTGGATGTCAACCTTACTTGGAGATGACACTTCCAGCTGCTGGGTAGATGTACATTAAATCAATAAATTCCATTTTTAAAAGTGACTTAGCCACTTAGACCTTTAAGTCCTATTGAATTTTACTTATGACTAAGTCACTTTTAAAAATTGGATTTAGGAGCCCAAGTAAATTGAATGCTTTTGAAAATGTTATATGTTTCTATTCTGAAAAGGGACTTTGTGGAAAAATAGCACTTTCTCACTCAACAGGTCTGCTTCCTGTGTGTATTCAAAATCATCTGAATCCTTTCATGACAAAAGAAGGTTGAATTACTTTTTTATTCTGGCTAGTACTGCAGAGCCAGCATAGCTGTGGAAAAGAGACCTGGAATTAGTTCCTTCTTGTGCATTTTCAACAGAACAGATAACATAGTTTCAATCAATCACACAGGTGTCACTGAGGGCATAAATTGGCCTGCAGAACATTTATTATAGGTGATGATGCACGGGAAGAAAGCAATCCAGCTTGATTTTCATATCCAATGTTGCGTTTGCATGACTGGCAGTTATGAAAACACATTTTTACTTGTATTCTGAGCACATTTACTATTAAAATTATTAAGAGACAATAAATCTGGAATCTCTCAAGGCCATTTTACCCTTTTCAGAGTAGAATGTAGTTTAAGATAAACTCAAAGAACTTTGAAGGAATTGTACATTCTTGATGCAACTTAAAATAAAAAGGCAAGTTACTTGCATGAATGTAGCAGAATGGATCATGAAAGAGCAATGGAAAATTATTCTGAAAACCTTAGCTGGCACCTGGCGCTGTTTGGTAGATAGACAATAACTCATGGTACTACGTGAGCTTTTTCCAAATGGAAGCCATGTCTACATGTCAAAAAAGACAAAGTATGATAAAGGCACTAGGACAGATTCTCATCTGGTGGCTTCAATGGAACTATGCTGATTTATACTAGCTGAGGGTCTGACCCAATGGGTTTCAGCCTCTGTACTGGTGCATCACTCTAAAGAGTTTTCCCATCTAATTTTAAAAGTGGCATTACATTTCTAGAGGCAAAGGGTACTGCAAAGTGCTGTCATGTGCTGGTGACAGCTTTGAAGTAGGGGAGAGAAAATGCAATAAAGTACAGAGTCATGATTGAAAAAACTAGTAACTGAACACATCTTTAATACATTATACAACTTCTGTCAACAAAATAAACCGCCACCACTGATTTTAACTTAGGAATAATTTATCTCCAGTTTAGAGTGAACCTGATCTTGTAAACACGCATCATTGGGGCTAGTGTTTATTAGACTCATAGACTCTTAAGGTCAGAAAGGACCAATATGATCATCTAGTCTGACCTCCTGCTCAATGCAGGCCACAGAACCACATCCAACCATTCCTGAAATAAACCTCTAACCTAAGACTGAGTTATTAAAAACCTCAACTCCTGGATGAGGACTTTAAGATACAGTAAGTGACCAGGGCCCTACGCTACTGAGGAAGGTAGAAAACCCCCCAGAGCCTTTGCCAATCTGCCCTGGGGGAAAATTACTTCCTGACCCTAAATATGGCGATCAATTAAACCTTGAGCATATGGGAAAGACTCACTAGCCAGACACCCAAAAAAGAATTTTCTGTAATAACACAGAACCCATCCGATCAAATGTCCCATCTCAGGCCACTGCCATATCCACCATGAGTAGTCACTGAGCAGTCAATTGCCAAACTATGCTGTACCCATCATACTATCCTCTCCATAAATTTATCAAGCTTAGTTTTGAAGCTAGCTAGGTTTTTTGCCCCCACAGCTCCCTTCAAAAGGCTATTCCAGACCTTCACTCCTCTGATGGTTAGAAACCTGCATCTACATACTTCAAGTCTAACCTTCCTGATGGCTAGTTTATATCCATTTATTCTTGCACTAGTTCAAGTCATATCTGTGTCTACTTCTCTTAGTAAGTGCTACTTCTGGTTGCAGGATGAGGTTCTTAGTAATTGCAGTACTTACAAGTTCCACATCTTCCCCTAATTCTCCAGTTAATCTGCCAATTAGCTTCACATCGTGATCGTCCAGCACAAGGGGGTTCATAGGACCTCTACCTTAATGGAAACATATTTTATTTTCTATTCTTCTTTGGTTAGACAAATGAGAAGAAATGCTTAGTTATGTTTATGGAAATCATCTAATAACTGATACCCTGTGTGACATTTATCATTCGGCTACTTTTTTAAAATACTCCAAATCTTGAATAAATAGGACCCAAAAAAGAAAAAAAGAAATAAATCCACTGGATAAACCCTTCCACTGATTTCATGTTATCTTTTTATCATAATCTCTAGTAGTTCATATTAAAAATAATGCATACCTGTGAAATCATGGTTGTATGTTGTTATCCACTGGGCTCTCTCTACGTTTCGTAGCATATTGGCTGTTCTTGGAGAGAGATTAGGTTCCAGTGGGTTGCATGTAGAGTTAGGAGCCACAGTCTTTGGTGGCTTTGGATAGTATATCTGACTGCTTCCCTCAAATTTAGGAAACTGGAATAAAAATAAAATAGGTAAAATATAAAAATCTTGCTGCATCTAAGCCAGATGCCTCTATGAGAGGGTGTGTTTGTGTGTGTAACAGTTTTATTTAATTTCCAGAGGGGTAGCTGTGTTAGTCTATAGTACAGCAAAAAACGAGAGTCCTGTGGCACCTTATAGACTAACAGATTTTCTTCGGCATAAGCTTTCGTGGGCTATAACCCACTTCGTCAGATGCTGACAAAGCCCACAAAAGCTTATGCC
>ML685787.1:10848815-10867871 GCA_007922175.1 Pelusios castaneus
GGCATAAGCTTTTGTGGGCTTTGTCAGCATCTGACGAAGTGGGTTATAGCCCACGAAAGCTTATGCCGAAGAAAATCTGTTAGTCTATAAGGTGCCACAGGAATCTTGTAGTTTTATTTAAGTTTTGATATGAAAAAATAAGAAAATATGGTCTTTTTAGACAACTTTAAGGGGTAGCTTTGGTGAGCATATATTTCAGAAGGGCCTTGGAATCCATTACTCTTGAGAGCAATCCTTACTAATTCAACTCAATATTAGCCATTTTCTATAGTGTTCCTCTAGCAGACTTTCTATGAAGTTCTATGATGAAGTTACTGTTATTGGCTATGTCTACACTTGTTAAATTAAGTCAACTTTGTTATGGAATAAGTTGACCTAGGGCATCCACACTGGCTTAAGTCGACCTATAATGAGGTGTTATTAGGTCAACTTAAGCTTTTATTAAATCGACTTAAGGAAGCCGTTAAGTTGACTTAATAAAAGCCCAGTGTGGACGTGGCTTTGTTTAGGTCGACTTAAGCCTCTTTAAGTCGACCTAAACTGCCAGTGTAGACGTACCCATTGTGAGCAGTTTGTATGTTCTTTGCCACACAAATTCAGTCCTGCATTGCAGCCTAATTAGAATATTAAACCTCTGCCTAATTCATCTGCAACAAGACACGTGATTAAAATTTTCACATGAGGCTCTTCCTTGCTTTTGTATTTTGAAGGACAGACCTAGGCTGGAGCCTACATCTGATTCATACATATTCATATTAACAGGATGCTTCATAGGGATTATCAAGTCAACTGGCTTGTATCTTTCAATGTCCATGGGAAACTCCATCCCCCAAAACTGTATCTATACCCTCCTTTTCTTTACCATTGGCTTCCCCTACACTCTTCATCTTGTCCTGCATATGTCTTTCATCTAACTTTAGGCTGAGCAGAAACCTGTCTATGCATCTGAAGATAAACAGCAGCAGAAGCCTTAACATTTAGGGGCAAATCCATCCAATCTTTCTGTGTTCATACAGGACCCTCTAGCACTGGAACCAATGTGCTTCAGCTATGTAAGGCAGAGCTGGATTCAGAGATCTGTGTAGGGGAGGACGTGCACTTCTTGAAAGGCATGGAGACAAGCTCTGTGGGGTGGGGAGGCTACCTGTATGGCAGCAGGAGGACAGGACCAGGGCAAAGCCAAAGACAGTCTGCTGCTAAACAGATCCTCCAGTCAAAGAGCTGGTAGTACCCTCCACGGAGTGGCACAGTGGCCACTTTGCTGGCCTATCAGGAGATAGACTTCCTTCCCCATGTCTCCTTGGGCACTAAGAGTGTGTCTACATTTACAAATTAAGTTGACTTAATTTACTCCGCGTCTACACTGAGCTTTCCTTAATTTGACTTAAGCTGCTCCTTAAGTCGAATTAAGGAAAAGTTAGTTCGAATTAATAACACCTCGTTTTAATTTGAACTAGCGCTTAAGTCGACTTTATTAAGTCGACTTAAGCCAGTGGAGATGTGGAGTAGTGACTAGGTGGACCTTTTTAAGTCGACTTAAAAAGGTCGAAAAGGGGCCATGTCTACACTTGAAAAGTTAAGTCCACTTCTGTTAAGTTGATTTAATAAGATCCACTTAAAGTCGACTTAAAGTCAACCTTATTAAGTAGACTTTATAAAGTTGACTTAACTTTTCAAGTGTAGACATAGCCTTAGATTGAGCACTGGGAATTGGATTTTGACCTCTTAAATCAAAAAGAGCCTTTAGCTTGATAGCCTCTGTCAACTTCAGGGCTTATTTACATGCTTTTAAGGTAAATGAAAGATCTCTCCTAAAATGACAGCTGTTTGTTTTGAATACATGGTGCTCGATTCAGGGCTTGAATGGGTCTGCAACAGCAATTAATTTGAACACAGTCATCCATCTTTATTTCTTCTAAATCCGTTTTAGAAAGGTGCAGCTTTGTTTGATTAAAAAGTGTGAATTTTCCTAATCACAGCAACAACTACCTACATGAAAGTATGCATGTTGTCCTGGCCAATGCAAGGCCTCCTTCTGGGAGTCATAGGGAATGTTGATGACTTCGTGTCTGTATGGATTACCTAAATGGTTCAGGAAAAAAGGAAAGAAAAAAAAAACATTTACTAGGTTATAATGTAATAGCCATCAAGCAGAACCGGAGAGAAAAGTTTTGTTAGTCTTAGGTGCCACTAGACTCCTTGTTTGTTTAGCAACACAATTTTCATCAGCATAAGCACTCATGTTCATAGCACTATGTTGGTAGGAGGGAGAGCTTTTCCTGATGACATAGCTTCTGTCACTTGTGGAGGTGGTTTTTTTATACCAATGGGAGAGCTCTCTGTCGTCAGCATCGAGCATCTTCACCAGATGTGCCACAGTAGTCCAGCTGCATTAGATGTGATCTAAGGGCAGACAAGCGTTAGCTCTAGTCCTGGTTCTGCTGTGTGGCCTCCCTGCCTCAGTTTCCATATCTTCAAAATATGGGAATAATATCTACCTATCTACTTCACAGCAACTTTGTCAGGCTTAACTAATTAATGATGGCAGAGCGCTTTGCAGATGTAAAGTGCTAGATAAAGAGACACACAGTGAGATTCACAAAGTTATTAGGTACCAAACTCCCGCAGAAATCAAGTCAAGTCTATGGGAGTTTGATGCCTAATACCTTTGGCTATGTGTACACTAGAAAAGTTAGGTCAACTTTGTTAAGTCGACTTAACTTTTCTAGTGTAGACATAGCCCCTTGTCAACCTTATTAAGTCAACTTAATGCTTGAAGTCGACTTAGTAAGGTCAACTTAGGCACTAATCCCCATCCACACTGGCTTTAAGTCGATTTAAGGAGTCGACTTAACGCTTCAGTTGACCTAAAACGAAGTGTTATTAAGTTGACTTAAACTTACCTTAAGTTAAGGAAATGCTTAAGTCAACTTAATAAATGCCTAGTGTGGATGTGGCTTTGTTTAGGTTGACTTAAGCCTCCTTAAATCTACCTAAGTTGCCAGTGTAGCTGCACCTTTTGTGATTCTCACCTAAAGTATTCTTTATATCAATGAAGTGATAATAATCATCCAAGTTCAGTCTGGGTTACCTGAACCTTCAGTCTAGATTTTTGTCTCCCAAAATGGTAGCAACTTGTGGTAAACAGTCTTTTGTCCTGGCCTGCCCATGTAAGTTAGATCATTCAGAGGGAACAACGAATAGAGCAAAGAATTTTCAAACAGCCATCATTTGCTGCTTCTAATGTAATTCTCAACCTGTTAAGCTTTGCTGGGAATAGACTGTGGCCTCCAATGATCTGCTGTTGAGCAAAAATAGGTTTCACAAACCCACTCACCTACATCTGATTAGCATTGTTTAATGGGAACGGAGAAGAGTTAAAAGTGGAAGAGAGACCAAAAAAAGTACTTCCAATGTTACACACTCTGTGAAAAGGTTTCATTTATGGCTGGCCAAAGTGGCCTCAATCATACAACCCCCTTAAACATCACTGTTCAGCATAGTGACAGTGACTAGGGAAGGTGGCTGATTAATACAAATTGACCTGCTGCTTAATGCCGTCAGCTCTTACTGTACGGAAAAGCTTCTTATCACTGCAAGCCAGCATATGCTTCTGTTCGTTAAAACAGATATTGCCAAACAATGCTTGACTAGAATAGATAGGGAGAGTAGAGATGGTGGCAAGGGCACCAAAGAATCCTGCTATTCTGGAAAAGAAATCTCCCACCCTGGCCCTCAGTGCCGAAATTCCATGTGGTGCTAAGAACAACACATGTGCTGGGAAGGTTAACCCATACAGGAGAGCTGCCAAAAGCATGCAACAAAGAGATTGTAATCTGGAGAAAATGGAGGCAAAGCTAGAGCACTACATTACTCCAGAACACAAGAAAATGCGGAATAGGGGACAGATTCTAATACCCTTCCTTGGACTGAATGCCGCTGAGACCACTTGTGGAGTAAATGGGTGCATCTACACTTGTAAATTAAGTCAATTTAATTTACTCTGCATCTACACTACACTTTCCTTAAGTCGATTTAAGCAGCTGCTTAAGTTGACTTAAGGAAAAATTAAGTCAACTTTGTAAAACCTCGTTTTAAGTCGACTTTCTGCTTAAGTCGACTTTAGAAAGTCGACTTAAGCCAGTGTAGACATGGAGTAGCCCTAAGTCGACTTAGGGCTCTCCAGGATTCCCCCACTGCCCTCCCTGCCGGGGGGGGGTGGAACAGGGAGAGCCTGGCATGCCCCCCCACAGGGCAGGACAGAGCCCAGCCCACCCTGCCTCTATGCTCTGCCAGTGTCCCTATCCCCCTTTGCCCCATTGTACCCAGGTACAATGGGGCAAAGGCTGAGCCCCCTGGCACTTGGCAAGGGGTGCCCCCCCGCCACCATGGACCTGTCCCAGGTCCACCTAGCCCCTACAAGTAGACCTAGGCGTCCAGTGTGGACGCTCTAGGTTGACTTTATAGGGTCCCCCAAAGTCGACTTAAAATTTAAGTGTAGACATGCTAAGTCGACTTAAATTAACAAGTGTAGACATAGCCAATGCTACTCAATGTGAGAAATGAGTGATAGTAATTTACTTCTTCTCTGAACAGCATGTGTTGGCTGTTAGAAATAATTTCACCTTGGTGGAGTAAAATGTAAACATCGCTGTGACTGTTTAAGCATTCAGGAGTCACCTGCAAATTGTGAGTGTGTGGGTTTCATGTCGGCTCCAGTCTGCGCTACAAATTTCTGTTGGTATAACTGTCACTCATCCACACCCTGAAGCGATGTATGTATACTGATTGAACTCCTGGTGTAGACAGTGCTCTGCTAATGGGAGGGTTTCTCTCATTGACTAAGCTACTGCTTCTCAGGAGATGGAATATCTATGCTGACAGGAGCAGCTGTCCTATCAGCATAGAGCGCGTCTTCACTAAGCGCTACTGCTGCGGCACTGTAAGTGTAAAGCTCTCAGACTGCAAGGGGCTTGTAAAAGTTTGCCACGTGTTTTCGTACCCTATGACTTCTCACTGCACATTCTGCCATTTATAAACATCCATTGGCTCATCCCTGGTGCAACTACCAAGGTCAATGGAGTTACTTCAGAGATAAATTTGATGCAAGATTTGCAAATTTTTTCTCTCTGTCATGGCTTTTTCTAGCGTCTCTCACTGCCCTTTAGTACAACTACTTATTCCCATGACAGGAAGACATCATGCATTAAATTACATGCTTTTCCTCTGTAGGAAATTGAGGGCCATGATGGTAGCTTGCTTGGTACCAGCATGCAGTACTCCAGCTTAAGCCAAGCTGCTTAGCTCTGTCGCTGTTATTTTCACACACTGGCTTCATTTCGGCAAAATCACAAACATTTGAGAGCATTTCTACATAAACCCAAAAGAAATGCTGAATGCTACTTTACCTTTGGTCTTTCTCAGAACAATCACATCATAAGCCTTTGTAGGGATCTTGGGATGAAAAGGCTGATGACAGCTTGCTTGAAAACCAGTGTCTTGATCCTCTGGTGATTTAAAGTTTGGGAACATAGCATACTTGGAGATGTGTGTCTGGTAGGGGTGTGAGACTGGAAATGGTAGACATACTTGTCTTGGATAGATTTTTAGATGGAAAGAAGAGCAGAAAGAAACAAAGTTACCTTACTTTAAATAAATATAGATTTGTCTTAATATTAAAATAACATTGTATATCCAACTGGGCCAAATTCATCCCTGGAATAATTCTTCTGAAGTCACTGTGTTTAAAACAGACATTGGGTCATTGCTCAGCAGACACTTGTAAGGAGACTCAATAATTGCCCAGTTCAGAGAAGATGTGTGATGCAAAAAGGAGTCCTTTATTTTCTTTAACCTTTTCCTGCCTGTACCTCACCAGGAAGTTCCCACTGCTCACACTCAGACCTCTGAGGCACTTTCCCTGTTCCCTCCCCTTCTTCCTATGTAAAAAAGATAGTTGCAATGCTTGGGGCCAGCATTTGGGCCACTGAGATGCCCATGAGGGAAAGCAGCATCAAATCAGACTATACAGTTAGCATTTCTCTAGGACTAGCTCTGCAATGGTGCTAGCATGAAGACAAAGACGAATATCTGATCTCTACTTGCTAATTAGAGATGGGCCCAATTCAAGAGTTTGGGAGGGGTGGTAGTGTTTGCAATCAGAGCCAGATCCAGATCTGAATTTTGTACATGGTCCCTACCAACATAATCATGCTACCTACAACTCCACCTGTGCTCATTTTTACTTCCTGGGGCAGGTCATCCACAGCTTCAGTCAGCAGAATAACACTATCCTTTCAGGCTCATGAGCACATAAACTTTATACTCCCCCTCTCTTTAAGAAAGTTCCTCCTGTCTCTATAATAGTACATGACAAGAGGCTTTGCAGAGAGAGGTACTGACAATTGGGTGGGTAAAAGACTGAGGAACTCATGTGAGAAACTGTCACGGATTGTATTTTCCTACAGACTCAAGAACTGACAGGAGAAAGTAGAATGGGTGGAAAGTGGGTGGAGATTAGTGTGACAAGACAAAAACCAGATACAAACCATCAGAGGAGTGAAGTTCTGGAATGGCGTTTGAAGGGGAGCTGTGTGGAGCATAAAACCTAGCTGGCTTCAAAAGTGAACTTGATAAATGTATGGAGGGGACAGTATGATGGCATAGCCTAGTTTGGCAATTGTCTGATCTTTGAGTACTGGTGGTGGATATGCCAGTGACCTGAGATGGGACATTAGATAGGGAGGGTTCTGAGTTATTACAGAGAATTCTTTCTTGGGTGTCTGGCTAGTGAGTGTTGCTCACGTGCTCAAGGCTTAACTGATCACCATATTTGGGGTCTGGCAAGAATTTTTCCCCAGGGCAGATTGGCAAGAGCTCTTGAGGTCTTTCTCCTTCCTCTGTAGCATGGGGCATGACTCACTTGCTGGTGAATGCTCTGTACTTTGAAGTCTTTAAATCATGATTTGAGGACTTTAATAACTCAGTCATGCATTAGAGATTTATTGCAGGAGTGGGTGGGTGAGGTTCTGTGCAGGAGGTCAGACTGATCATATTGGTCCCTTCTGACCTTAAAGTCTATGAGTCACAAGGACTGATAGGAAGGGAGGGAAGGAAAACAAGGTGTGGAGGAGAAAACCAGTTGCAATAGAAATAGTACCCATCTGCCTCACACATCAGAAGTGCAAGTTTCAGAAAAGCAAATGCAGGCAAGAAGTGGTGGAATTGTGAGGGCACATGAAGGGAGATTCCATCTGAAGTAGGAACACTGAAATCACTTCAGGCTTTGCAAGACAGCTGAAAGAAGGAAGAAAAGGAGGAGAGTAGAAGGGAAGACAGGGCCTGGTTAGTGGACAAGTTCAGTAGTAGTGCACTGCTCTGGCATGTGTGAGCTCAAGGTATTGTCTAGACTTACATCTAAGTGTGGGGAAAAAGAGAATTGTAGTTGATCTGACTGCCCCTTGTTGGGAGAACAGAACGCTACCACGTCAACCCCTTCCAACACCTTTGTTCTAGGCCCACACAGACCCCAATCTAACAAAGCTCGTACATGAACCCCTAGTGTGAAGCATGAGTATTAGTAATTCCACTGAAGTCACTGATCCTTCGCTGGGCATCGTTCAATACAGAGGCAACTCCAAAGTGCTTAAATGCTTTGTTGGTGTCAAACCTTAATGTTACAAATTCCAAAGGGGTAGCCGTGTTAGTCTATTGTAGAAAGACAACAGAGTCCTGTGGCACTTTTAAAGACTAACAGATTTATTTATCGCATGAGCTTTCGTGGGAGAAAATCCCACTTCGTCAGACGCTTTGAAGATAGGAAAGTTACAGAGTGGGAGGAAATTAAATGCAGGGGAGTGTATGACATAGCATCTGGTCAGGCTGTAACAGCAAATCAAAATAGGTGTTAGGATTCAGAATCCTAACACCTATTTTGATTTGCTGTTACAGCCTGACCAGATGCTATGTCATACACTCCCCTGCATTTAATTTCCTCCCACTCTGTAACTTTCCTATCTTCAAAGCGTCTGACGAAGTGGGATTTTCTCCCACGAAAGCTCATGCGATAAATAAATCTGTTAGTCTTTAAAAGTGCCACAGGACTCTGTTGTCTTAATGTTACAGTTCAACTATGGTAACTGGCAACTATTTTATCAATGTAAAATAAAAAGTCAAATGCAAGCTGAGCCTGTTTTCTAATATTAATTTTAACTGAATAGTGTAGAAAAGATTATATGGATTAGTAAGCAGAAGAAAGCTAGTAAATAATATGTTTTAAAGACTTGGAGAAACTTATATTTAAAAAAAAGAGCTGGTGGAATGAGGAGGAGCTGCTTCCTTACAGGCTGTAGTGTTCTTTGGCAATAAACGAACATATGACTTCTAAACCCAAGGGTCATATCTTTTAAGTGCATGGACTTTGTCCATAATCAGTCACATTTACTAATGTTTACTTTTAAATGGCTAATAGGGGCAATTTCAAGCTGCAGCTCCTAGCATAGATCCTACTGAAACTAATGGGTATCAGGCCTATGCATCTAAACTCAGAATTTGACCCAAAGAATAAATGTTTTTTGTGGGAAGAGATGGTAAGACAGAATGTCATCCTGGACACTGAGAACTGGGATTTCACTGCATGTTTCCCATATTGCTAGGGCTTCTTTTTTTCAGCTTTCAACATTTGCATGATGAGGAAATCAAAGACCTTAATAAATCCTAAAACACTGTGACAACTGAAATAACAGGGATCCAGGGTCCACCATGAGAGAAATAAACACGGGGATTCCATTAAAGTACGAGGGACTAGTATGATCTGGGTTTTTTTGAGAACTCTAACATGAAAGCTTACAGCATCTTATTGTGAGCAGACAACTTTTCCAAGCTGCTTTTAAAAACAGCCTACTACATGCTATGTATAGGCCAAACTCACCTCTTTTCTGGGGTTGGACTCCATTAACTAAAGTATCAATAATAAGGTAACAAAGAGTAGCTCAGACTTTCTGATCAAACTTGGCTTCACCTTTTCTTATCTGGAAGTCTGCTGTGCCCATATCCTAGATGCTTTCTTCACTAAACAGGAGCTCCCACTTCCCCCACACTATTCCGCTAAGTGAGGTAATGAGGTGTGACCCCCAAGAGTCCCTCAGTGCTCACTTGCACAGAGTTCAATGTCATATAACTGCAACTCCTATCAACCCTGACAAACTCACTACACCTATGGTGTTGCTGTAATGATATTTACCTATAAAGTGTGTCAGGTAGGATATTAAATGAAAGCTGGTGACACGGTCGTTAATATCATTGTGAAATGTGTGTCATAAGACTACATAAGACATTATGGCTACTGTAAATTCTGAGCCCAAAGAAGGGGAGAAACAGATTTTCATCCAGACAAGAGGGAGGCTAGTTATCTTCCTGTTTCTAAAGTAAATTGAGCATGGTCATGCAAGAGACAAGGCACAATTCCTTTGCATTAGAGGCACCCAGAAGGTAACTAATATGAAGATGTGAAATCAGCATGGGAAGACACTGAAGTCTGAACCCCCAGTGTTCATTCTGACTCTTGTGACAAAAATAATAATTTTTGAGGAATTTAAGGAGAAACAAAAAGACGTTTTTGATCCATTACAGAGAAC
Organism: Pelusios castaneus; assembly: GCA_007922175.1. Lineage (NCBI taxonomy): Eukaryota > Metazoa > Chordata > Testudines > Pelomedusidae > Pelusios > Pelusios castaneus. The sequence continues at coordinate 10,858,451 of ML685787.1, forward strand.
AAAGAGGTCAGCACTCTGCATACATGAATAACAGTTGCATAATGATGGGGGAGGGGGTGCAAGGGAGGATCCAAGCCCCCTGGGCACCAGGCTGCAGAGGGGGTGCCTGGCCTGGGGGGAGCCTGCAAGGCATAGGGTGGCGTGGGGCACCCAGGGAGCATAAATGTGGGCTTAGCCCCTGTATGCTGGCAGGCCCTGGATGCCCTTGCTACGCCATTGATGAACAATGGATCCTCAGCCCATGTAGGTTGGTGGCAATGAGATGTGGCTGGAGATAAGTGCTTTAGACATAGATTGGAACCTGCGACGGTTATATATAGTCTCTTAGAAGTGAGTGATACCTTTGTTTTTATTTGTAATCATTTGTTTCTATTATCTCTACTTAGTATCATGTAAATCTCTGTTCTTTATTAATAAACTTATTCTTGTTTTATTATAAATTCATCTCAGTACTGTTATATTAGAGTATGGTGCGAATGCTCAGCGGAACCACTGGGCTGATGTGTACTCTCTTTCTTTGGAGACAGCGGAGTGGTAATTCAGAGCATGTCCAGTGATGGGTGGATACTGCAGAACACTTTTCCAAGTGACTGACGGACTAGGTGTATCAAATGTTACCTGCAAGGCAAAGAGGGCTAGCTGAGGCTTAGGGAATTTGTTTGGCCAGCTAACAAACCGGGGTGGCAGGGAACTATTACTCATTTTAACACCAACAAATTTCTTTAGCTAAAACAGAGTAACCAAGTCATTCACAGCCCAGAAAAAGTATCCCATGAGGCACTTGGAAGTGAGTGAGCAAAATACATTTAGCACTCAGGCATCATCCAGCAAGATCAACACCTGCTAAGAGGGTGCGGTACTTGGACAAGCACAACTAAAATTTACCATTGTATGTGTTCATTCTGTAGTGAGATCTCCTTCTTTTCCTGGTCCTAACTTTCCTCTTATCTGGATCAGTGCAGATATGAAACAGAGGAACTGCCTTTCGTGTATGGCATAAAGAAAAAGATACAATATAAGTGATATAAACTTACCCAACTGAATTATCTGGAGGTTTAGGAAGTCTGTGTTAGAGAAAAGAAAACATTAAGTTATTAATTTGGAGCGGTCCATATTCATTTGTGATTCCTTATCTTCTTGTTATCTAAATCAGCACAATTAACAAACATTAGAGACAAATTAACATGTAAAAAACATGGCTAATACTCTCACAGGTATCAGTCTGTGTGTGTGTGAAAGTTTTTTACATGTTTATGTGCCAAAATATGAACAATTCCCTAGAGGTGTGGGTGTGTCATTTTAGAATAAATAGAAGAAACACAACCTCTGACACTTCCTTGTAATGAGCCCTGCCTGAGTAAATATCATTATACAGTACTGTGTAAAAAGTGATTTTTTTAAAAAAAATTAGTAATGCAAAACAGAAAAAAGCAGAATATATATCACCCCATTCACAGTATGAGTGGAGAAATTATATATTAATTTTGCAATGGTAAATTATTTATCCTCCAAGGTAGAGACTTAAAAAAAAAAGCAATAAAATAGAGGAAAACACTAATTTTAGAGAGACTAGCTAAGGGTGCATCTACACTTACAAGTTAAGTCGACTTAAGCAGGCTTAAGTTGACTTAATTTACTCCACGTCTACACTGGGCTTTCCTTAATTCTACTTAAGCTGCTCCTTAAGTTGAATTAAGGAAAAGTTAGTTCATATTAATAACACCTCGTTTTAATTTGAACTAGCGCTTAAGTCGACTTTAATAAGTTGACTTAAGCCAGTGGAGATGCGAAGTAGTGCCTAGTTGGACCTTTTTAAGTCAACTTAAAACATTAAGTCGACTTAATAAGGCCAAAAAGGGGTCACGTCTTCACTTGAAAAGTTAAGTCGACTTGAAGTCGACCTTATTAAGTCAACTTCATAACGTCGACCTATCTTTTCAAGTATAGACATAGCCTAAGAGATTTTTGACTGCCATCAAGCCAGAAGGAGTCACAGGCCTAGTCTACACTTGCTGCTGTTTTAGTTTGCAGTTGGAGAGAGATACACCAGATATTTTATGTCGCTTGTGTATCTCCCTTCGACTTCCTAATGCCCACTTTCCTCTGTGGCTCCATTGTGCTGAGTTGAAGGGAAATGCCATTGTTCAACTCAGTGCTATTCTTCTTATGGGGAGGGAGGTTGGAGTTACTGAGTCGAATTCTGCTCATTCGAACCAGGAAAATTGAACTGATGGCGGCGAATTTGCCACTGTCAGTATACACTTGGCCACAGACTAAAAGAAATTTGTAGTTTGCTTTAATGGTTTATTTTGCAAGTATCAGAAAGTCTGTCAAAACAGGAGAATGCTCTCTATCTCTCTCATAATCTTATCTGGCAACAAGGATTTATATGTTTAAATATCCCATTTAATTTTCACCTTGCTGAGGGTTTTAAAAGTTTTTCATGGGAGCTTTCATAGCCTAAGAATATGGGAATATCATTGCTTTACAAAGCTGGGCTGAGAGTAATTCCCTTATCTCCTTACATGTACAATCTAGGCTTAGTTGTAAAGTTCAAAGAAAAAAAATCTCAAAATGAGACTACTGCTGAAGGTATGATGTAAGACAGAGGCAGCAAATGGATCATCTGGGTGCCCCCAAATCCCTTGTTTTGCTCAGCACATGGAAGAAGGCGATAACACATGGTGTGGGTTTAACCTGGCCACTGCTTCATTAATCAAATTGTTTCCAAGTTTCCCATCAGGAGACAGCCAGTGCAGTCCCACGCACCACCCCAAATCCTACATGCTTATAAGGAGGGATTGAGGAAGTATGTGTGGGAGGCATTCCTCTTCAATTGCAAGCCCTTTTTGTATGTATTATTTGTATTGTGGTAGAACCTAGAAGTCCTCTGTATTAGTCCTCTGTACAAACATAGAACAAAAAAGGACAGTCTCTGCCCCAGAGAGCTTACAGTCTAACTATATGCCATTTGGCTATTTCAAGGGACAATTTAATAAATTCCCAGGTCCCTGTAATAGAGAAATGTGCAAAATGCCATTTGTAAAGTTGCTTGTTCTCTATGTCTCTCAAGAAAGTATTGTTCAGAATGAAGGGCTGAGGACCAGCAGGAGATGTTCCTGCTCACTCTGTGGCCTAATGTGATCTGAAACTGGAAAGTGCTAGGAGACTTTTGTCATGTCAGCCTATTTTTCAAGCAGCTACGTACAAAGGGGGCTTGTTTCAGAAATTTGTCCACATAGGAAGACTGTCCTTGGAAAAATGGAGAATGATTAAACACTAGCCAGGATGGTTTCAGGCTGAAGCTCACTGAACATATTTCCTCCATAAAAGAAGTTCAGTGGATACAGTATATTTAGATTTCATATCCTAACTACTGCATTGACTTTTTTTGAAAGCAGGAAGGATGGATTTTCCACTGATTTGCTGGACTTTGGGTAAGTCACATCATTGTTCTGTGTCTCAGTTTCCTCACATGTAAAATAGGGTTAAGATACTGAACCCCCTTTGTAGAGTGCCTTGAGATCTTCTGATAAAAACACTCTATAGCTACGTCTACACTTGTTAATTTAAGTCGACTTAGCATGTCCCCACTCAAAAATTAAGTCGACTTAGAGGGGACCCTGCCAAATCGACCTTGTGCATCCACACTGGATGCCTAGGTCAACTTGTAGGGGTTAGGAGGACCTGGGACAGGTCCACGGTGGCAGGGGGGCACCCCTTGCCAAGTGCCAGGGGGCTCAGCCTTTGCCCTGCCTGAAAGGGACCCTGGCAGGGCATAGGGGCAGGGTGGGCAGGGTCTGTCCTGCTCTGTGGGGGGGCATGCCAGTCTGTGGCTGTGCCAGCCACCCTGGCAGGGAGGGAAGTGGGGAAGCCCTAAACCCCTAAGTCGACTTAAAGTCGACTTAGGGCTACTCCACGTCCACACTGGCTAAGTCGACTAAGTAAAGTCGACTTAGCCAGAAAAATCAACTTAAAAGGAAGTTTAAGAAAGTCGACTTTAATTTTCCTTAAGTCAACTTAAGCAGCTAGGTATTATTATTAATTATTATTTATTTAAATGCAGAGCAGTCAGTCAGTATAGGATCTAAAGTATATGCATTTGTCTTTTGATCTCTGAAGAGGAAAAAGCATAGCGGAATATTATGGACATGCCTTGTGGTGCATATATACATATAGGCATGTTTATTTAGATGGGCTTCTGGAGGGATTCCTGCTCTGTGGACAAATGAAACCCTTTTTAGGGTTTTCTCCCTGCCCAGAAGGACAGACAGTCATTGAAACCCTGAGTTTCCATATTTTCCTTTTTGAGATAATCTTGGATTCTTGTTAAACCTATGCCTCGCAGAAACCTATACAATTTATTATCTTGTTAGTTCTGTTTCATATCTTAAATGCAAGCCATGGTCAATTATGGATTTGTTTTGAAGACCATTACACTTTTGTTCACTACACAGAAAATGTGGGGAGAGGGTCATGTCACACATAGTATAATCAGTAGATGATGTGGTAGCTCACAAAATTGCATCACTAACTAACTCGTGCCTCCACTGAAATGAACAAAGAGAATTGCTTTTCTTTTTTTGTGTGATTGTTGTGGAGATCACAGGACTGAAACACATGTCGAATTCTGACAATCATTTACATGCTACTGTTTTTGTAACCACTTAGATTTTCAGGGCAAGCTTGTTAGTTTACTGCACAGATCCTGACACTGTGCCTGCCTTGAGAACCTAAACAGTTACAGAAATAACTACACTTACACATATGCAATCTTTAGAAGTTTATTCATCCTACTAGTAAGTATATTTGGTTTTCACCTTTTCTGTTAGCTATATTATTTTTCTGGTCACAGGCCAATGGAGTTGTGTAACTACTAACAAAAGGCTGGATTCTCCTTTCAGATGCACTGGTTTTACGTGAGTATAACTCCTCTGATTTCAAGCTATTTCTCATTTATATACATGTAAGAAAGAGAGATTCAGACCCATATGTGATTTGGAGAAGGAGGATTGTTTAGATATAGACATTTCTATAACCCTTATCACTGGAGTATGTAAACTCTAGGTAGTAAGAAAGGAGCAGTAAAATTGCACTTTCAATACTAAAACACACTTTATAGAAGCTTTTTGGTCCTGAGTACATAACAGTAAAAAAGCCCAACCCCATATTTTCCAAGGTGTCTACTAATTTGGGGTGCCTTAATTTTTCAAATCTCAAATTTGGGAACCAAACCCTGAAGACACTCAAAATTAGTGGAAATTTTTGAAAATGTGGGCAAAAGGCTTTAGAAGAGAGGGGAAGGGTTAGGAATAGTTATTGGGCCAAATTTGGCTGTTACAGTTACATCAATATCTCACTGAAGTTGTTTCAGATTCATGCTGGAGTTCACAAGTATTAACAGATTTACATAGGTGTAACCAGGAACAGAATTTGGCCTTATGTATGCTACATGTTATATTCTTTCAAACTAACCAGTTCTATCAGAACATTAAATCGCTCATTCTGTAAAGAAAAGTACAGTGTGCGTTTTTACTCACACTCATAATAGAGGAATGATAGTTATGGGACTATCAATATTTATTTATAATACATTTGTGTCTTCATGGAGTTTGTAGTTAACTTAAAATTTACTCTGGGCTGGAATTTTGTTTTAGCCAACAGTTTAAATAATATCTCTTTTTTATGTTATAAAAGTGCAGAACAGAATTTTTGTGGTTTCAAATCATATTAGATGGTATGTATATGCATTAGGACACCGTATGTTTGTGTAATCCACTGGTCGAGTGTGTTACAACTCCTTTCACACAGACCCATAGCTGGTACAGCACACAGCTCCAAAGCCTAGTGCAAGCTGTAAAGAAAGACTCATACTTTTTTGCTCTGGAGGTCCTCCATTCAGTTCCTGGTTTTGGTGAAGATGGAAGCTGCCTCATTTGCACAGCAATGAGCAGACTGGGGGTAATCAGCAAATAGTGGCCACGCCGATTTTTGTACTTGAGGGCATAGACATGGTTTCTTTTCAGAGACAATTAGTCTTTTCAAAGTGTTGACTTTGTATGCTTTTGCAGGTTTTGGAAACAATGGTTCCTTCAGCTCCCTTCACTGGTTGGTGCACAATGGGGGTGGTGGCATAACAGCTTAGAAATGCTGAAGGAGGACACAGATGAAAGGCAGTTTCATGGGAAGTTTCCCCCCAACCTTCTCATGTACTCTGAGCAGCTCTACAGAAATTGGGCTGCCTGGAGGCAGTGAATGGAGTGTGGTAGGAAGGGGGCAGGTTGGGGTGGAATGGCAATTTTAAATGGCACATTCCACTACTGCCCATGAAGTCTGTGTGAAAAATCCAAATAGATTAGAAATGGCATTTACTCATCCTGCACACCCAATGATCCCTTGGAATGAATCACATAGGTACTGCTGGCTACCAATGGTAGGACAACTGCAGATAATTGATCTTGTGGGAGGACAGGAGAGGAATTCAGTTGGAGAGATCTTCATCTAGTAGACCTAGGAGCGTTGGCATTAGTAGACAGATTTCCTACAAGGTTTAGATGGATTTTTGTGGCCCAATCCCTTGCACAGCATCTGTGAGGGTTGTTTTGGATTGAGAGGGTGAATGTGAATCTCTGGTGGCACACCAAAGCTCTTGTGAGGCCAATTACCTTGTTCGCCTCTGCCTGTTTTTAATTAAGAGGGAAGATATGGCCCAGTGTTCATTCATTTTTAAAGGCAGTTTCTGTATATGCATAGCCATTCATTGTCATGCAAAATGACATAAGGATAGGTAGTTAGGACAAATGCACAGTAATCCCATTATGGTATATGTAGTTACTGCAAATGTGCAGTCACTTATTTTCCATGATAGACTGTAATGGCTCAAAAGGAACTGTCACAGGCTATAATGTCAATAAACTGAGTATTAAGAGCTCCTAAGTAAGTCTCCAGAGCAGCACTCAGCCAGTTGTTTTCAACACAGATTTCGTGAGGCTATCACCCCCTTACAGTTTGATACTGGAGGGAGAGGACTGTGAATTACATAAATGTCTTTGCTCTGAAAGACCTTTTGAATATGAATGTGACAAATTTTCTATGCATTTCACATTTTAAAAAAAGATTTGTTCTTTCTTTACATCGAAAGAAATCTTTTAAAGATAAATACGAGTAAATACGATTTTGTGGAAAAACCAATAGTTTAAAATAATAAAAAGAACATAGAAACATTGGAAGCCTTATCTTTTAGGTTACATTAATTTTAAAAATAATTAAGAAAATTTATCAACAGACTCTTAACTGTTCCGTATGCATCAGGCAAGATTTCGATCTTTCCCTGTAGCAACCTGCCTTCCCTGTCATGTAACCTATCCAAAGGCAGATCATAACAGCAGTCCCTGGAAAGGGGCCATTGGCCCATGACCCTTACACAAGCCTGCAGACAGAGGCTGGTCCACTAAGAAGAGAAAATTGCATCACCTGCAATTGGTTAGGAGATGGATGGGTCTGAACCAGCCTCAAACATGGAAGCATGTAGGGTGGGTCTAGAGTAGGAATGACTGAATATGTGATTATGAAGATACCATGGAAGAGGCATGAGAAGCTGTTGCCTGAATAGCTTTTCTGTGCATCAGGTTGGGGGTGGATTTCACTCCAGAACTCTCCTGTGCTTCATCTGTTGTCTCAGCCTTTATCCACAGAGCGACTTCCCTTCAGTATGAATTACAATTTAAAAGGAAAATACATGGGGCCAAATCTTGCCTGGTGTAATTCTAGTGAAACCAGTGGAATTACATCACGAATGGATTAGGTCCACGAAATGTAAAATAAAATAGAGTCAACTGGCTGAATGTTCCAGATGAACAAGAGGCAATCAGAAACACACCCAAAGAAAAAGGCTGAGTTAAAGCTGAAACTCTGATTTATAGAGCCCTGCAAATCAGCGGATGTCTGCATGATATATGCGGATATCCACAGACTATTTCTTGAGGATGAAGATCGGATGTGGATCCACATTTGTATCCGCACAGGGCTCTACTCATTTATCTTCAATCCACTGGGGCAAATCCTGCATTTCTAGTGTACCCGCAGGGACAGAGTGCAATGGGCTGCAGGGCTGAGCTCAGTGTGCATAGATACTTGTACTAAACCAGTTTCCAAATGTTCCAGCATCTCCAAAACCTCACTCTAAGGACAAATTCTTTTCATTTGGGAAAGCTCAAGCAAACGTGATTTAGGGGGTTGGGAGATGTACGCAGAACTTGTTGAAAAAGATTTCACCCCACAACTTGCAGTCAGAATTCGCAAGAGCTGAACAGCCAATGTCCCTACGTTATACTATTGGTCAAGACACAGTAAATGTAGGCTTTGCCCAAGGCACTCTTCAAGTTTACCAAACCCACCCTCCCTTGGCCTACTTTCAAATGCCTATTGTGTGGTGCTAAGGAGGCGGCCAGCACACAGCGCTATACGATGGCGCACTGGGTGGCAGATTCACCCTGTGGGCTTCTTCGTTGGCTTGTATGCACCCTCGCACAGCAGAACTTCTGCTGCCTTTCTGTGTGGGCTCACACAAAATGCACAAGGGGTGGCATACTCTGGAACATGGCAGGCACTCTACATGGGTAAGGAGGGTTACTTGCCACTTTGTTGGCATTTAATCAGCCTGCCTGGATGGTTTTTGAAATGCATTACTGCTTCCCCCACTCTCCACCACTTCGGACCAACATTCCCTGTTAGCTGCATGCACGTGTGACCATGAAGTGATTTTGTAATTATTGCATATGTCATATGGCTAGGAGCACAGCTAGCATCTGCCTCTGTGTGCTGGGCCCTCAACCTGGAAACAGGATTGATGGAGGCCCACCAGCAGAGAAGGGACAAGGACTGAAGCTCCTGTGAGTAGGCGGGAGTAAAAGCTCATGTAGACAGAGGCAGGGGCTCTTGTGGGTCTAGGTGAGTGAAGAATGGGGCTGTGGTCACACGTCTGGAGTAATAATTAGGTACAGTTGGCACTAAGATCTTTTTTGTTGGTGGTGGCAGGATGGCCATTGGCTAGTGTTTCTGACTCTCCGAGATGGTCTCCCAGGGGAGAGGCTAGAAATGAGCTTGAGGAAGGAATGAAGTTGAATCACACACTGTTCCCCTCACTGGCCAGAAAACCAGGGGAAGTTAACATAGCCTTCACCTTAACGTGTACATTACTAAGCATATAGGACATGCAACATGGCTATGTTAATGCTGCTGAGGGCCTTAAATCGGTCATTTCCCGACTTGTTCATTTCCTCATAACTACTGTTACATTAACCTAAACATTTAGTCAAATTCCAAATGGGTAGCCGTGTTAGTCTATTGTAGAAAAACAACAGAGTCCTGTGGCACTTTTAAAGACTAACAGATTTATTTATCGCATGAGCTTTCGTGGGAG
>ML685787.1:10883697-10936820 GCA_007922175.1 Pelusios castaneus
CCTTACCGCGCAATAACTTTGTAGTGTGTACAAGGCCTTATTTCCAGTAGCCAGCACCTCAGCAGCCTGCATCAGCTCAAAGGATCTATTGTAGGGAAAGTCCTGCTCTGCCCTCACTACTGGAGCATGCCCAGTATGGACAGAATGTTCAAAGAATTCTGCTGCCACATTCTAACAAGTCTTTATTGAGCATGTGCAAAATGAAATTTTTCAAAGCGGTATAACTTGGCCAAATGTGGATTTTTTTTCATAGTAACAGCAAATGCACATTTCTAGGACAAGAGTGTACTCTCCTACTAAATTTCCAGTTCCTGTTCCAAAACATGGGTGTGCTACAGCTTTTCAGTGAAGTAGCGGGAATAATTTTTTTAACATGGGTGAAACATCATATTTCTCCCTAATTTGCAAAAATAAATAAATAAGAATTCAGTCTGAGGACGACACCTTGGCATGGAAACTTTTAGACCAAATGGTTAAAGTTTGGCAAAGCAATAAGCAATGGAGAAGAGGGTCTTATAATGGCAAGTGTTGGGAAACCTTATTTATAGACAGCCCTACCAACTTTGTCTATAAAACCTGTTTTGTGTCCACTTATCCACTGAATTTGTACAACAACACTGAATTAACCCAATTGAATGCCCAGTACACCATTACTATCACAAAAGGAAATGCTCTGGCTCTCTGGTTTCTAGGAGTATACAGATTGGCCATTAGTTACAGTAAACATACAACCACAGCTTAGAGTATTTAGAAGCAGGTTACTAATATTGGTGACAAACATTGTAACCATAGATAACAGTACACAAACTATTCAACTGGAATAGACCCGGCAAGGATGGAGGGGAGAACGCGGGGGTGAGGCGTGAGCGCCGAGGTCTGGGGGAGGCGGCGGGGGCTGGTGGCGTGGTCACACCGCCAGCGAATAGGGAAGGGGGCTAGTTGCACGGTCTGGGGGAAGGCAGCAGGGGGACAAGGGGCAAGCAAGTTGGGGGGAGGCAGGGGACCAGGGCAGAGCGGTGGGGCCCCAGGGAGAGGTGGTGGTGGGGAGGGTGGCAAGGCTGGGGAGCAAAAGTCAAGGATGGGGGCCCCCACATGGCAGGGGGCCCCATCCTTGACTTTTGCCCAGAGTACCCAAAACACTAAGATCACCCCTGGATACTAGTCTCCAAAGGACAAAATCAAAGAAAACTAACAAAACAGACAGCTCTAAGTGATATGGGAACTATAAATAAATAGTGGAGAACACTGGGACCACTGGACGATTTCTATATGTATAAAGGAGAGAAATTTGGATCCAAAAAGGATCACTATCCTAAATAATGAAAAGTTGAGATGTTTGGCTTTCCAGACTTATAAAGCCAAATTCTGACTTGTGTGGCATCCCAAATAAAGATATGATTTGCCTCCTAATTTGTACCTGTAAAGACAGGCTACTAGAGTAAGTTACAGACTTCCTGACATTCTAAAGGATTAAAAACATTTAGTAAATCTAGATCAACTCATATTTTTAAAAAGCTTCAAAACACTAGTTGACTGCTGATAAAACTGAGACTGGTTAGTGAAATGGCTGCATCTCACCATCTTTTCAGAAGCTGGAGATATAATAAACTTCACTACCATTCTTCCCTAAATCTGTATTTCAAGATATAGCCTTAAAGTTTTCAATACCATGGCTACAGTACAACCTATTTCACCAGTTGCTTTTCCATTCATAATCAGCATACTTACTAGGTAACTGCCAGGTTATTGACTGAGGTTAAGAGACTGTTATTATTGTTACAGAACTTATGGAAAATCACAAAAATTCAACCCATGCAATCTATGTTATAGAGATAGATACTGAGGGACAAGTTTTGCAACTCCATTGAAACCAATGGTGTTTCACTAGTGTAAGTGAGAGCACAGTTTGGTGCTAATATTTTAAAATTTTCAGCAAACCACATTTTCCTTTAGTAGCTATTTCTTACCTATCCTGTGACACCGTTGAGCGTGGAGGAATTTGCAGTGGAGTCAGTACCTCATTAGACTCTAAGGTTTTCGATAATATATCTGTTCCCTCCCTTTCTCTATAGTAGTACGGCAGGCCATGTAGCAGTTCCATGCTTCATATTTGCGCTTTGAGGTCTGCCGGCAAACTACATGGATAAAAGATTAAATCATCAAAGGAATCAGTCACTGCATCTACATACAGTCTGAGCAAGAAACGCAGGTAGCTTCTGAGGAACTCTGATACCATTCAGCAGAGGAAAGAGTGGCCACTTTTATTATTGCAACTGGTCCTTTGTGTCAGATTACAATGTGAAACCACAACAAAAGGTCATTTATAGACAGAAATATAAGACTATGGCTTTGTTCAAATAATGAAAAATAGCTAGGAATGAATTTTAAGCAAATGGCAAGGAGAAGAAAATCTGTCCATGGAATATGAACAGAGCTTGGGAAGCACTTTGGGTTGAAAGAAAGGTGCTATATTAGGATTCTCCACTGCCTGGAACCTTGTGCAATTATTTATAAAGAGGAAAGCACTACCATTTTGACTTCATAGGAGGAGCTCAGACATGCAGGAGAAGATGGCAAGGAGTAGTTATCTCACCTGTACTTCTCTTTTTTACTCGGTGAAGCTCCTATGGCTCACAGCAGTAAGAATCTCCTCTGAAAAGCCACAAGACCATCCTCCCACTTTCTCCCCCTCCATCATAAACTACATTAGTGCCCTCTCCCTACCTGGTCTTGTCTGCTCCTGGATGAACCCTAATGCCTCTTGAAAGATGCCCACTCCTCTAATTTTCCCATGGCTTTTACCCTAAGTCTAGTGCCAGAGTGGGGGCACTCAGCAGAACTTCTGAAGGACAAGATGGGAGAAGCTTTAGCATTTCCTCCTTTTTACATCTGATGAATTCACTTTGGGTTACGGCAGCAGGCCTCTCCACTGACTAACAACAGAAGGTTCATCAGGTGCAGGAGCCTAGTAGGCAGTAGTGGTTCTCCTCTTCCACTTTCTCCACACCCAAGCTACTCCCAACCATTTCCCCATCTGCACCCCTCTGCCCTTGGAAGACCTTCAACCATTGGGTGTGTGGTTCACAAGGGGACATGGGAAGGACAGAAGATATTCTCCCACGAGTTCTCATACACTGTATATGTCTACAGATGGGGATCAGAGGAGATAGGGCTGTGGCAGACATGAGTGGAAGTGGGTGTCTGTTGCTATGAGGAATGTGGGAACTCTGGGGAACAGAAGGATCCAGGCTGGGAAGGAGTAGCTCAAGGCACGGGTGGAAAGAACATGGGAATGGTGTTTCTTCACCTTCTCCGCCCAACAAATCTCCCACTGTTTATCAGAGGTAACATCTGCTGCTGAATAAAGCAGGAGCTTTGCATGCTACAGAACCCAAAAACGTGTTGCTCCCTCACCTTCTCCTGCAGCACTGTGCTTCTCCTCAGCTCTCCCACTCTGCTCTTTTTACCTCATCAGTGTTCTCCCTTCCAAATCACACTATCCCCCTTGCCCTCCCAAGCTCCTAAGGCTCACAGGAGAAGCATAAGACTCCAGGGGGACCTTGTGGGGCTCCTGGAAATGTTAGAAGTCTAAGCAGAGGGTTGATGCACCTCCTAAGCACCACAGAAGATGGGCTGCTCTCCTCAGAAAGTGTACTTTAGTGGGGCTCCCCAACTCAGATGCTAGCAATTCACAAGCAAGTGTGAGGGGTAGAGATTCCCTAAACTTTGCTTTCCACTCTGATGTTCACAAATTCCTGATTAGGCAAACAGGTACTGAAGGCAACCATCCATCACTCTTCATTAAGGGCCCATTCTTCTGATTTTCTGAACGCACTCAGTATCTGACAGGATTAGGCCCTAACTCCTAGTGTCACTAGACATAGAGCTAGTTGTCTATGCCTAACACTGTCAGAGAACATATATGAAAAGAATAACATTTAGTGCTCAAATCATCATATTTAGTATCTGAGACAGACGCGTGTGTGACATACGTTGGGTCCCACCAAGACCCTCTTGTCCAAAAGGGGCAGCAGGGTTTCCCCCAAATACCAGTAGTCTGAGAGGGAATCCTCAACTGCGGGCAGCAGCCCCCGACTCCCAAGCGTTTCTATTTCATAAGGAATCCCCAGCAAGAAGAAGTGGGCCCCAATCCCAGTATCTATGAAGAAGCCCTAATAGGGGATAGCACAGCCTTTACCACCAATGATGGGGCCAGAGCACCTTACACATTCCCCTTTTCTCCTCTGCTCCTCCATTCCTTCCTCCAGATTCTTAATCCTGTTGCTGAAAATGTCCTCCATTTGCAATACTGCTAACCCCAACAGTTCAAAAATCATGTCAGGCTCTATAAATCATGAGATTGGTCTAAAGTTAAGGAGATCTTTCAAAAAACTCAATGTTGAACCCTTTATATTTGCCTTCTGGCTTCTGACTCTTTGGAATGCAGATGAGTCACATTTTTGAGCTCTTCTCTGCAATTAAGTGGGCTAGAAGGTTACTTTTTTGTTAAAATGAAGACTGAGAGTCCCACCTAATAACTTTCCTACAGGAGTTGGGGTTTTACAAAGCCACCTAATATTGGGAGACTCATAATAAAATTATGAGAGTTAATAACTGCATTAGCTCAATGTAAAGAAATATCTCAAACCACTCCTTTGCCTAATATTAACTCTCACCTTGTCCTCCCATTCTGAGTCACTGAGCACCTGTTTCTCCCCCCATCAGAGTGGGAGGGGTCCTTAGATAAAATTCTCCCCTGAGAAAACTTGTATATAGGAGTAATGTTTAAGGAAATTGATTTGTCTGGGGATAAAAGATGGTTTGGCTTAATTTTTGATCTCCCAGGTCTTTTTTGTTTTTCCACAAATATAATGGGCCCAATTCCATTTGTTTTTCACAAATATAATGGGTCTAATATACATCGCTCTGATTCTGCACAACCTTATTAACTTCACTGGTATTTCTCCTGATTTACACCAGCATGAGAGAAGAAAGTCAGGACCCCATAACTTATAGCATTACCTCCACCTTGCCCACCAAACAAATACCAGTCTACTTTACTCTCTGTTTAAAAATAAATAAATAGAAAGTAGCCCAATAGCAACACCTTGGTATTTATTTACTAACCCTGCTATAATAAGCCAGTGTCTTCTCCCCATGGAACAGTGGCAGAATGGATAAAAAAAATGCAGTTGGTTTCAGACTTCCTTCTAAGTGGGTGTTACAGAGGGGATAGAAATTATATTGAACAGTCTGAAGAATGCTAGAACTGTTGCTTCCTTCGAATGAATACACAGATCTGTATGGATTTAAGATGTAGTAGGCCTTGCAAACATTGTGATAACCCATTCTGCAGGGAGATCTTAGTTCACAGACCAGTTTGCAATGATCTGTCCCCCCTTCTCTCTAACTCAGTGTCTGGCAATCTGCAAAATGAATGGCAGAATGGGTAACTGAATGGGGCAAAACTGTAAACTCAAGCCTACCTTCTGGCTCAGTGCAGTATCCTGTGAGCATATTCTGGCCTCTCTTCTGGGTAGGATCTGACATCACAATGGCAGGTGGTTGCAGCTTTGAGGTATATACTATAATACAGCTTGTGATGTAGCCAGCATTGTACCCAGTACTAGTCCCATGCTGTTTAAAGACGCATGTGTTGCAGCAGTCTCTCTGTAGGTCACTTCTGTAGGCCTCAGGGTCTGAAAAGAAAGGTCTAAAGGAAGGGGTGGTTAATGACCTGCTCCACTTTTCCTGAGACAGCAAAGGTTTGTCTACATTACAAAATGTTATTATATTTGAACAAGTTGGAAGCATCAAATTAGCAGACATGGTGCCAACTGTGATTAGCAGTCTGTGTAGATCAAAACAAAATCATGTTAATTAGTAAAGTCTACTATCTTTGAACATGACTGAAGAATCGAGTGAGCTGACAGAAGGTGAATTTGATTCTTCACAAATGGGGTCAGGTACATAAGACTTTGTCGTGTAGGCAAGCCCCAAGACAGCAAGATTTCTGACACGCAGCATTTCTTATAACCCTCAGAAATAGCAGTGTCCTTTCCATCTGCCTGCTACAGGAATTTTCTACCATTCCCTGATAGCCACTATTAGGGACAGGATACTGGACTCTGTGTTTTATAACTATGGTGATTTCCTATGCTTGACAGAGTTCCTGTGGTTTCTTCATCTGCTTTGTTTTCTTTCTTTCTTCAGTGTGGCTATGTCTACACTTGCACTTTTAAGTCGACTTTAACTAAGTCGACTCAAAGTCAACTTAGTTAAGTCGACTTAGTGTGCCTACACTTAAAATTAAAGTCGACTTAAAGGGGAACTTAAAAAGTCGACCTAGAGCGTCCACACTGGATGCTCTAGGTCGACTTTGTGGGGTTAGGGGGACCTTGGGCAGGTCCACGGTGGCGGGGGGGCACCCCCTGTGTGCAATCATGTGCCGGAAATGCCCCTCTGCCTTATATATTGGACAAACAGGACAGTCTCTGCGCCAAAGAATAAATGGACACAAATCTGACATCAGAAATTGCAACACTACAAAACCAATAGGGGAACACTTCAATCTCCCTGCTCACTCCCTTGACGACTTGTTAATAGCTGTGTTGAAACAGATGAATAACAAATCACAGCTTCAAAGAGAAACTGCAGAACTCGAACTTAAATGCAAATTTGACTCAGTTGTCTTGGGGTTAAACAAGGACTATGGATTTTTCTCTCATTACAACAAGTGATTTGACCTCACCCTCCTCTATGTGCTGTTCCCCAGGATTTGAATCCTAACACCTTTTTTGATTTGCTGTTACTGCCTGACCTGATCCTATGTCATACACTCCCCTGCATTTAATTTCCTCCCATTCTGTAACTTTCTCATCTTCAAAGCGTCTGACGAAGTGGGATTTTCTCCCACGAAAGCTCCTGCGATAAATAAATCTGTTAGTCTTTAAAAGTGCCACAGGACTCTGTTGTCTTTCTACAATGGACTAACACGGCTACCCCTTTGGAATTTGACCATAGGAACTATGTCATGTTTGGTATCAATAGAAAGGTAGTAATTTGCTGGGAATGATTATATAGTTTATGTCTGGGAATTCTATTTCGATTAGAAGTTAAGAATTTGATGTTATATCCATACTTTAAGGCATTTGTCAAGAATGACACAAGTTGGATGGGAGGGTGTGAACAACCATTGTCTCCTTAATGTTTAGGAATTTTCCAGGTAGAGTGGTCCCAGGAAGTATCTTGATGAGCCATTAAAGACATAAGGCATACAACCATTGTGTCCTAATGGCTCATCAGGTAACTCCCTGGGACCATTGTCCTGGCACATTCCTAAACATTAAGGACACAATGGTTTTAACATAAATTAAAGTATGGATATAACATCAAATTCCTAACTTCTAATCGAAATAGAATTCCTAGACATAAACTATATAATCATTTCCAGCAAATTACTACCTTTCTATTGATACCAAACATGACATAGTTCCCATGGACTATAGAGCATTTATGAGATATCAATTGAAAATATCATAAATGCTTCCCTAAATCCAGACAGCGTCACACCCTGCCCATATGCCCTGCCCTTTGGGGGGCATGCCAGGCTCCCTCCGTGTCCCCCCCGGCAGGGAGGCCATTGGTGTAGTCCTGGGGTAGCCCTAAATCGACTTTGGGCTACCCCAGGGCTACACTGGCTTAATTCGAATTTAAAAAGTCGAATTAAGCCTTAGGTCGAGTAGAAAGGTGGTTTAATAAAGTCGACTTAATTTTCATTAAGTTGACTTCATTTTGCTTAAGTCAACTTAAGCAAGCTGCTTAAGTCAACTTAAGCAAAGTGTAGTGTAGACGCAGGGCCAATTAAGTCGACTTAAGCCAAGCTTAAGTCGACTTAATTTACCGGTGTAGACGCAGCCTGTGTATCTTATCTGAGTTGAACTGGAGCCAAAATAATCTGGTTCCAAAGGGATAGCTGTGTTACTCTATTGCAGAAAAACGAACAGAGTCCTGTGGCACTTTTAAAGCCTACCAGATTTATTTATCGCATGAGCTTTTGTGGGAGAAAATCTCACATCTGACGAAATGGGATTTTCTCCCACGAAAGCTCATGAGATAAATAAATCTGTTAGTCTTTAAAAGTGCCACAGGACTCTGTTCGTTTTTCTAAAATAATCTGATGTGATTAAGAAGAAAACTATTGTTCTGTTTTGTGTTTCAACAGACAGGGTAAGAATAATAGGAGGTTCTACTTATTTTGGAAAAGAAGACGGAATAAAATTGGAAGCAATCATTTGGCAAGGGCTAATGTACAAGCAGCTCCTTTGAAGGTATAACAAATACTCTCATGCTATCATTCAGAAGATTTACTACACTTTTTGGAACACGGTATTTCTTTTCATCTGGATGGATTGGTGGGTGAACTAACTACATGTGAATGTTTACTTGGATAGTGAATGCTATAGTTAAAGTTACTTCCACAGTTCATCCATTAATTACTTTCTGAAAAATCCTTGTTTGTGGTGGAAATTTTCCACACTTCATCTGAGCCTAAAGGTGAAGCTGTAAAAAGTTGGAGAAAAATCTGTTCACCCATTTTTTAAATGTGCAGTGTTGAAAAACTATGCTTTTTCTACTATAAAGAGACTATAAAAGGTTTAAACTTAATATTTAAGATATTATATGTATAAACCATATTGTTTGTGTAATGTGCATGCTGTGGTGGAAAAATAGGCCCAGATTGTGCCCTGGCTCTGATCCACATATAAACAAGATCCTCTGCATGTGGATCTCACCAGCTCTTTCACAGAAATGGCAATGCAGCTGCTTCCCTGACCCCAACCCCTCGCCCTCCAAGGTCTTCTCATTAGCTATCTTCTCTATACTGCACATAAAGCCTAGGCTCTGACTCAGGTTTGAGCACAACTTCTCACCCCCACTTCCATCCACACGCAAATCAGCCTGACTCAGGTTAACAAGCACTCAGGACCCAGATATTAGGACCTGATAGGGAGGGGGGCAGAGCCTGCATTTTGCTGTGACTTGGGTCTAAGCCCTGCCATTTTGCAGCATGGATGCAGCTCAAGCTGCAGAGCTGAGTCAGTAGGTCTACATGGTGAAATATGGACACATTAGCATGGCTGTGAAACCTGGGCCCAGCAACTGTAAACCCAGCATGAGCTGGGAAACACCGGGTCCACAAGCTGGAGTTTACAATGCAGCGAAGACATGCTCTGAGAAAACGAAACGTGAACTTCCAAGCAAATGATTTGAGTTTTTAAACTCTGTGAAAGTTAAAAGCCAAAGCGGCAATGAGGCAGGATTTTAACAGAATATGAAAATTTGAGGATTTCTTCCAGGTGATTCAAAACTTGAGAAATCGCACCTTCATCCTGATTCTGAGACAGCGCAGAATAAACTGACAACTGTATTGCACTTTACGGCAGCAGCGGGATTCCACCATAGAGGCTGGAACTACAGGGATGGAGGGTGCAGCTGTACCCTCTGGCTTGAAGTGGTTCCCATTATATACAGGGATGACAGTTTGGTTCAATGGCTCTCAGCAAATTGTTCCAGCCCCCCTGGATTACACCAGCAACTTTTCCACCTAGGCTCACTCAGGCTCTTTACAGGAGATGTTCCAGATCTTGTGGATTACTAAGGGGATGTTCTTATCTTTCCTCTCAGGACTTTGCAACTTTTGTCCTCCCACAACACAGAAGCTACTGCCAAGTTGCTCCCCATACTGGGAGGAACTCAGTGAAAACTGAGCTTGATAAATTTATGGAGGGGATGGTATGATTAGCCTATTTTGGAAATTGACTGATATTTGGCTACGGGTGGTGGATATACAAGTGGCCTAAGGGGGGAGAGTACATGGGGTGGGTTCTGAGTTATTACAGAGAATTGTTTCTTGGGTGACTGGCTGTTGAGACTTGCCCACATGCTCAGGGTTTAACTGATCACCATATTTGGGGTCAGGAAGGAATTTCCCCCTAGGGCTGATTGGCCTGGGCTCTGGGGGGTTTTCGCCTTCCTCTGTAGCACAGGGCATGGCTTACCTACCGGTGAATTCTCTGTATCTTAAAGTCCTTAAATCATGATTTAAGGAAGTAAATAACTCAGTCATAGGTTGGTGGCCTATTGCTGGAGTGGGTGGGTGAGGTCTTGAGGCCTGCATTGTGCAGGAGGTCAGACGAGATGATCGTACTGATCCCTTCTGACCTTAAAGTCTATGAGTCTATGAAAGGGGATAAGAGCATGTCAGAGAAAAGGCAGAAACATGGCTTCAAAAACCCTAGTGTGCAAGCTCTGTTGACTGACCACTCTACTTCTGGGCAGCAGGGAAGAAGGAACTCCATAAAGAGGTGTTGCACATTGCCTCCTTGTGCTTTGGGAAGAGCATTCTGCCTCTCCAAGTCACAGTACCTGCTAGTGCTTCTCTAGGTTAGTCAGCTCCACATCACCGCTTCCTATGGGCTCTGTGCTATTAGCATAATCTAGCCTTTAGAGCTGCAGCAATCAGGAAAAAAAAAAAAAAGAAAGATTTAGCCAATCTGAATGGCAAATAGAATACTCATCCATCTCTGGGTAGCAATAAATCAGGCAACCTGGCAGATGTATCTTTTCAGGTCACAGCCATTTCAAATTAACCATTATCTAATGCAGAAAAGATCAAAGATTCCAAAGGAGAGTGAGGTGGCAGTAGTTAAATTGTCACCCATCCAGACTGAAACTGAACAAGTTTAATTTGGCATCGCATATTTTAATCAATGGAAAGAGAAAAAGGAACAATCACTTCTCATCAAACAAAATAATGTTTCTATTACTTAGAGGAAAATGACCTGATAGAAAAAAAGGTTCATTAAATTAAATCAAGAGAAAACTTACTTTGCAAACTCAAATACATCCCCTCGTGTGATAAAGGAAACGGGTAGATGTAATGATTTAACTGGAAACTATTGAAGGGTCATTATTTTGCCATGCTGATGATTTTTTGCTCCCTTTATGTGGAGAGGATCTTTAGTTTTCAAAAGGAGGCTTCAACAGACTGCTTTTTAGAGACAAAAGTGATATTTCTAGAAGGTGGTATGTCATTATATTTATACCAGTGCCAAAAGGTAGACCATAGGTAGTGTTGTTGAATAATCCCTACAGCTATGAAACCAAACACAGAGATTTTTCAGCCTATATTTTTTTCAGTTAAAGGTTTTGGGAAATAGTTTTAAAGTGTAAGAATGTTAAGAATAACATAACTAGACTTGATTTATGCCAAAGTCTTAAGCTAGCCAGTGTAAAAATAACTTCTATGTGTTTGGAATTTTCTTAAGTCAAGAACCGCTTTCAGTAATTTATCCCAATGTACAGTAGACGGTGCAAATGTTTTAAAATAATACTTCATTCTGTCTGAAATAGTCATTGGAGGCTTCAAAAGCATTTCTCGTCTTTCAGCATAATGCTCCTTCTGCCTTCTAGTGGCAGCAGACTAGTTTTGCAGAGACCCTGGAATCATGCTTTCACATGTCTGTGTTAGATTTTATAATCACACAGTCCTTTGTTTTTCTTTGTGGAACAGGCATAAGGAACTGTGTTCACAACCTGTTCTGTTTCCAACATTATTTTGCTGCATATATTTTGATTTTTAGTAAAAGGGTCTGTTATTTTTATGTTATGAAAAAGTGACAAATTAAATAATGCTGTATTATTTTCTTGACTTTCTATAGAGACAGTATCTGAAAGTGTGACGATTATATAAGAATAAAAGGTTTAGGGTGATTTTTGTTGTCATTAACATAATTTTACCCCAAATGTCTATGCCCATATATTGGACAATTTGCATGAAGGGGAGGAGCAGCACCTACGCTATCCTCTTCAATCATTCTATAGTTTATTTAATGTAAAACCCATCTAAAGCTTCCAGCTCATGTGCTAAATAGCTTTCCTTTAGAAAACATGTGCAGTATTAATGTTTGGAATACCAGAGTCTGATTCCTATCTTTTACACCAAGGCAAATTCATTGATTCCAGTGGAGTTATTTTAGCTCAACCTATGTGTGCATATAGAGTCAAGTCTACAATGTCTATTTAAAAAAAATAAATGATTAGCTGCAGCCCAATAGACTGTTTTAAAAGTATGAATTTATGCACAGAGTGAATCTGCTTTCTAAATAAAGACTTGCACGTGGTGTGACTTTCAGAGATTCTGAGGACCTGAAGCCTCAAACAATTCCAATAGGGGCTGCAGCTGCTGAACACCTCAGATGATCAGGCCCATCATGTATATTCTTTGGGAAAGAGGGTGAGAGCAAAAATTTACAGACATGGCTGGCAGTGGTCAGTTGAGAGAACCTTGGAAATACACGATGACAGCTGTTGCTGTTTTCCTCCACCCTTTGTTTCCACAAAGCAGCTCTTCTTGAACACTGCTAAGGCAAGGGTTGACAACCCAAATGATAAGAAGAGTCATTTAAAAAAAATTCCTTCAATAACCAAGTGTTTGAGAGCTGCAATGGGTGTTGCCTCCTGGTGGGGGAAGCTGGGCCAGGGTACCTGCTGCAAGGTCCCCTCACAGGGGGGAGGGAGCCTGGAACTAAGAGCAGCCCCCCCCCCAGGTTCTTCTAGTGGCAAGGGGAGCCTGTAGGGTCTCCCAATGGCAGGAGGGGGCCCGGAACCTGGAGCTGCAAGGAGGCAGTAAAAGAGCCACATGCACAGAGCCCTGCAAATCCACAGATATCCGCATTATATCTGC
Organism: Pelusios castaneus; assembly: GCA_007922175.1. Taxonomy (NCBI): domain Eukaryota; kingdom Metazoa; phylum Chordata; order Testudines; family Pelomedusidae; genus Pelusios; species Pelusios castaneus. The sequence continues at coordinate 10,896,446 of ML685787.1, forward strand.
GGATACAATGCGGATATCCGCAGACCATTTCTTGCAGATGCAGATCGGATACGGAGCCACATATTTTTATCTGTGCAGGGCTAGAGCCCTGCAAATACGCAGATATCCGCAGACTGTTTTTTGCAGATGCAGATCGGATATGGATCCATATATTTGTATCCATCCAGGGCTCTACACATGCACTTCAGAGCCACAGATCGCAGATCCCTGAGCTAAGGAGTAGATGTTCAGAATCATCTGTATTCACACTTCTCTATTTCAAGACCCAACAGGCTATATTAAATCCTGCTTTTCTACACTGAAGTAAAATTTACCCTTTGTGCACCTCCATTTAGGTATAACTAATTTCTTCATAGGCCGCTAACTCAAACCCCTTTCTCTTCTAATACTACTGACACTAGAAATCAGCTGCCAGAATTAGTGTTCCCAGTTTCATTTGAATGGCCCAACAGGAGAAATATTAGGGTTTGTTTTTGCACTTCTGGTGGCCTCATTTCCTAGCAAACTTCCAGCTCTGGGAATTTGATTAGAATCCTGAATAGCAAGTAAGCATACACTTCAAAACACAGCTACATCCAAAGTAAGGGTTAGTCCCAGTCACATACTTTTATCTTACTTTTGATTCCCTGAGCCTATTTTTTTTTCCTATTGCATGGCTTAGGGGGAAACAGTCCCACTTCCTTTTTCAAATCAATATCCACATGTCAGTAATATAATGTAGCTTAATCTGTGTGTTTTAAGAATCTTTTTAATCATCAGGTGAAGGTGACATTGATTTTTAGAAACCAAAGAAGAGATTTCTTATACAAGATGGTTTAAAAAATCTTCTCTTCACTTTCTCATTTTCTGCACATAAATATTACCAACCCAATTGAGCCCTGCTGTGAGTGAGTGCACTTCTAGGGCTACGTTATTCCCAAGTCTCTAAATCATTGCCTGCTAGAATTGTTAATATATTAGTCCACTACTGAAGTATTTTTTATTTAAAACCCATATCACCTATTCCACATGAGGGATAAAGGCAATGCACATACTTCTGTAATGTGGTCCTGATTAAGGTGAGATCAGGATGGTTATGGAGGAATTTCTGTAGTTAAATGTTAATAGGGTTTCCAGGGATTCCCCTCTGTCTGCTGAAGAATGCTGTGGGCTTGATCCAGCACTGTGTTATTCCAGTTCTACACTGGAGAGAGAACACTGATTTCATCCCTTCTGTGATTAGATAAATCACTGTTGTATTGTAAAGTGACTTTTTGCTGCTCCTATTAGTGGTTTCATCTGCATTTTTTCCCTCTGGGTAACTGTGCCCCTCTACAGAAAGAGATGATTCCAGCAAACCTCTTCTCTACTGCACTGCTGCTCTTCCTTTCTGTAAGCTTGGAAAATAGAATGTTGCAGTATAAAAGCATGTCGGTGATCTTTCATATATTTGCAAAATTGCACATGTAACATCATGAGCATGCAATATACAGAGTGCAACATCTTGCTTCTGTCTCTAATATCAAATCTTTTAGTAACTAATGAGGGGGAATAGGTTTGCAGAAGGAAGAAGAGGGGGAGGAATTAAATAGACAGAATTTGTGGTGTTGTGGTGGAGAGAATTATAAATATGCCAGATTTCCCTATGACTTTCCACTGTCTCTTCCCAGCAATTTAGTGATCTGAGATCATCTTCCAGCTCTGGCTAAAACTTGGTCACTCTGAGATGAAGCTCAAGGAGATTTTTGCTGCTCACACTTTTCACCCTTCTGTTTAGCCGGTCATAAACTGGCTTTCACTCAACTGAATTACACTGCTCCATTTCAATCTGTTGCAGAAAGCAATGTGGATGGATGGTGTTGTGGAGAAGACTTGAACAGCACTTGATAAGTAATATAGAGGCTCACTGACTGAGCATATCACTTATTATCAAGGGTTAAAGTAAGGCGGAATGCACCATAACGCAGTTCCGGGGCCCACAAATTTGAGGGGCCAGAGTTCTGGGGCCCCTAAAAATAGAAAAATCCAGCAGATCGCATGTTCCACCCTGCCCTGGCTGCTGGCAGGTCCTATGCCCCACCGTTGTTAATCACAATACTTATTGTGTTGTGCAGTGTTTGCTAGTTTGTGACAATGATTGCTATAGACATAAACGCCATATATAATTATAAATATATTTATGGAGCAATAACTGATGCACGTGGTACTGAGAAGTGGTTGCAAATGCCTACCTGAGCTGGGGCCCGCCCATGCATGAAGGGGGCCCAGACAATACAGGAAGGGGGCCCGGAGATTAGGAGGGTTCCGGGGCCCGTCAAATTATACTTTAACCACTGCTTATTATCCTGAACACAAAAGCTTCCGAGTCAGGATAAATATTCGGCGTGCAGAAGGTTCAATGATAGAACAGTGTGTACTCAGCTAAGTGTCACAAAAAGGGGATGAACCGCTCATATGTCAGTGACTTCCTGAAGCTGAGAGAAATTAGATTATTTATCTTCCTACCCTAGAGCTCTTCTACTCATTTTATTACTCAGCCTTCTGCTGTAGGTATGGAACCATACCAGGCTGGCAAGAGGTGAGGTTTAAGGCCCATAAAACTGTGTCATGACACAGAGACAGTGGTTCCTTTCCAAAGTAACATTCTTGCTTTAACACCATCTTGTCAAAGCATAAGAAAATGACTAAAATGATCCTGTAGTAGGTCCACCATCCCCCACTCTTCTGGCCCAAAAGTGATTCATGGAGCCACAGACCTGCACTCACCTGTGATATAGCTACAGCGTGTGTCTCAATCTCCCTTCACCATAGCACACCCTGCCTGGGACAGTCATCACAGATGCTGCTCAGGGTCAGGCAATCCCTCTGTCCTTTCTCTGACTCCTTTCCCCTTCTACTCCCTAAAACCTCTCTATTCAGGCTTATAAAAGCCTTCTAGGACAGCTATAGGTCATGGGCTAATTAATCCCCTAGGAGGCAGTTTTGCACCTCTGCCCAGCTGCCTCCCCTCAGGCAATCAGCCTTAGCCCAGATACCTGCTTTGCTGTCCTTCTGTTAGCTATCCTAATGTGGCAGAGGGCTGACTAGGGGGTTCAGCCCTCACCAGCACCAAATCACAGATCCTTCCTCTATATGTCTCTTGAGCTATACCTGTACTAGTCATATTGGGTGCTTTTTGGATTGCTAGAGAACAGGACCAACTTAGCCCATATATAAGGATAAATCAGACAACCTGTGGGTCAAAAAGTTCTGAAGAGGTGGTGGTGGAACATTTGGGCTGGAGAAGAAAAACCTGTGCTGTGAGCTTCATCTGACTTTTAAACACTTAAAACAAACTCAAGATTTGTCTGTCTGCCCCTCTAAACTAACAAACACAAAAGGTAACTACTTAGCTGTAGCATGTAAGCAAAGATCTTGGCCTGGCTCTGGTGTTTAGGCTAATACTGAGCTGCCCCACTCCTCTCCTGCCTCCATCTTGCTCAGAGTCAGCAGTGACCTGCAGAAGAAGCAGGCAAGCTTTCTTAACTGGCCTGCTGGCTCCTTATTGGTCAGTGTCTTTTCTTAGCTCATTAGCTCATTCCCCTGGAAAACTAAATCCCTGCATTTCATTTCCTCCCATTCTGTAAAATTTCCCATCTTCAAAGCGTCTGACGAAGTGGGATTTTCTCCCATGAAAGTTCATGCGATAAATAAATCTGTTAGTCTTTAAAAGTGCCACAGGACTCTGTTTTTCTGCAATAGACTAACACGGCTACCGCTTTGGAACTGAAATCCCGTTGGTAACTTGGCTTGAATGGGTTTTCCTTAAGCAGAGGTGGGGTCATCACCACCACCTCTAGCAGAGGGCAGAGAAGCCCTGACAGATCCTCACACAGATAGTTTCTTAAGGAGAATCATCTGATATTTTATGTGCTCTCATATACGTCCCAAAAAGGGATTAGCAGCAGTGGTGTAGGGGCTGCTAGAGTGATCTGGATGCATTGCTCTGGCACCTGAAATCTAGACTGGAGCAGCACCCTGACACATGGGCTTAGAATGGCCTGATGGAGGGGTTGCCAGGCCAAGCACAAGTGAGTGGTGTTGTGACGTGGCACACTGGGTTGCACTGCTGCTCAGGTTTGGCCCGGCCACCCACCGTAACAGAGAGACTGCTGCCTGGGTCAGATCTGAGCAGTGCTGCGATCCTGTGCGCCAGGCTGCACTGCCACTCATTACTCAGCTTTGGCCCGTGTTTGAGTGTGGGAGGGAAGCGCTGGGTGTCCATGATCATAAGGACGTGCCCGAGCCCAGGACAGGATCAGGTGGTGAGCTGGAGAGATAAGTGGCTTGGAAGATTGTGAGAGGTGAGGGGCAAGTTGTTAATGGGGTACAGGGTGACAGAGGAGTATTGTGAGGTGAGGGGTCGAGAGTGAATGGGAAGGATTGTGGGACTGTGGCTGGTGGGGCTGAGGTGTTGGGTAGCTGTGATGACTGAGATCTGTCTCAGGGCTGCTGGGATGTTGTGCGGGACATCAGGATAAGTGTGGGGCTGGTTGAAAACCATTAGCAACCTGGTCAGATCAGCCAGTTAAAGTGGGGTTATGGAATGCCCCAAAAGTAGCTGGAACATGTTCTTATTTGAAGTTTGCAGAGAAAAGTAATATTGCAAAAACAGAGTTTTACATGTGGCACCAATGGGCTTTTTAACTACATGTCTGTTTTGGATGTGACTTGTGACTTAGTCTAAAGGTTGGCTTATGATAACTGAGTTACTTGTGTTTTCTCTTAATATGATATGTGTATTTATTACTAATGTGTGAAGCCTCCTAAGTGCTGTTGCACAGATTGTTGATGAAATAACATTTACTGGTAAAATGTTAGTTAGGTTTTGGAAATGGGGAATTTATCTTATGACAGGGTGACCAAACCATGGTTTATGAACTACACGCTGTTCTTTGACAACTCAAGTGTGGCTCGTAAAGCCGCTCACGTCTCCCCTTCTCCACCTACCAGCCTTGGCAAGGAGCTGGGATTTCTGCCAGGCAGTGGGGAGGGGATCTCATGGCTTCTACCCCACTGGAGCCACCTTCTGGAGCTTGGAGATACTTGCAGCAGGTGGCTGTGTTGGGGTGGAAGCCTTGAGTCCTGGCAGGGGGCTTCAGCCCGGTGGAAGCCCCAAGACCCCCTGCCCACCACAGGACAGAAGCCTCAGCTGCAGCCTCCTGCGGGGCAGAACCCCAAGTCCCAGCAGGTACCACCCAGCAAGGCAGAAGCCTCAAGGTCCAGGATGGAGACCCACAAGGCCTCTAGTTCTAGCAATAAGTAGGATGCTAATATTTTTTAAAATGCATGTGTAAAAAGCTGTGCGTGTCTTACAGCTCTCAAACATCCCAGGATTATCCTATGCAGTTCTGAGGGTCAGTAAATTCGTCCAGTCTGTCTTATAATATCACTTACAAGATAGATTTTCGAGACATGTAACAGAATACTAACTAGAGATTATTTCTGCAGGGTTCCTGCATCATAAAATTTAGCAGTACAGTAGAACCTCAGAGTTATGAACGTCAGAGTGATGAACTGGTCAACCACGCACCTCATTTGGAACTGGAAGTACACAATCAGGTAGCAGCAGAGACAAAACACTCCCATACAAATACAGTACTACTAAGAAGGGGAGGGAGGGGCTTAAAGAAAGATTTGACAAGGTAAGGAAACTGTTTCTGTGTGTGTTTAAATTAGGATGGCTAGAAGCAGCATTTTTCTTTTGGATGGTAAAGTTTCAAAGCTGTATTAAGTCAATGTTCAGGTGTAAACTTTTGAAAGAAAACAATAATGTTTTGTTGAGAGTTATGAATGTTTCAGAGTTAGGAACAACCTCCATTTCCGAGGCATTTGTAACTGAGGTTCTACTGTACACCACTTGTTTAAAGGACAATGCCAGGTTAAAAATAATGTTCTGTAAAAGAACCGCGTGTCACTGTAGTAATTGCTCTAGTTAGTAAAACTGAAACAATTTAAAGCATTTACAAATCTTATTGGCTTTTCACCATTTTATGCAGTTTGTTTACTTTTTTGTTTTGCTTTGTTTTCCATTTTTCTTTGGGTGCACAAAGTATAGGCTAGGCAATTTCGTTTTGTTATTTTTACTCAATTTCACATTAAAGTTCTGATACACTAGCATGGTGTAACCATATTGGGGTTGCAATGACAACAGTTCAGTGCAACATTTATTTAATTGAATAGTTTTGGCTGGAATTTTAAAATTTCTACTGATTTCACATTTTGTGACAGCTTATTTTTATGAAACCTAAATGTTAGGCTGTGCCTCCCTTTAAAAAAAAAATCTAGGTGGTTGTATGCTAGTTTCTCAGCTGGTATAAAACATTGGGGCTCCAGTAACCAGATGAGAATCTGGTCTTCTGCATTCTGGAAAGCGAGTCTATGGCTTCTTCTGGGTACAACTATTGTCACTTTACACTCTACTAAATCTTTCCAAACAGTACATCGAAATCAGCCACATGCCGAGGCCTCAGACCTTTAAATTTGGCAGTAAATTGTCAACTGTCCACTTTGTAAGCTCAGATTGGAATTTCAAGTGAGCATGTTGTTTTTGCCTGGGGAGTTTAATGACAAACATAAATATCGTTTGTGCATCAGGAAAGGACAGGAGCTCCTGAACCCTACTAAAATTCATCCCTGTGAGTTTGGATGGTCTGCTACTTGATTTACTTTAATCCCATTCTTGCTTTTCCCCAATTCATGAATAATATCTGCACATGAATAATAAATAATCTGGTGAGTAACAGCTATAACGATGTATGTAGCTCCTTCTCTTCCCTTTACACTAGCCAGGGATTGTTTTCCTGGCTCAGACACTCTCAGACCAAAGAGAAATTTTGCATAGCATGCCATAATTTCTCCTTTATGTACTTTGCTCCTAGCTATTTATCTGCTAGGGAGAAATAAATCAACAAACATCCCTTGGATCTGTGCTGCAGAGCCTCAAGACAGAGTGAATCCACTTTGTAGCAGCACCGCCTTTCAGGCTACTGGCTTTTCTCCCTTTGCAGTCATCATTAATGCCAATTTGTGTTTGGTCTAACCTTGTTGCTAGGTCTCTTAAGCAGATAGTTGTTTTTGCTGCTTAGGGATTCTTGCAAGTGTTGTTTGCTCTTTATTCATCTGATGTGTTAGAAACGTCAGTACACAACTTAGAATTTGGGTAATTTGAGTTCTGATGCTGATTCACTTATAAATCAGTAATACATTCCTTGGCTTCTCTGACTACAGAACAGGTGAAATCCTGGCCCTATGGAAGGGAATAGCAACACTCCCTTGGATTTCCCTGGGGCTAGAATTTGTCCCTGTGTAGACACTTTGCTGACCAATGTCTTGAACTATGAACATGGCAGAATAAGTTTCTGTGATTACTCTTAAACCTGATACATTTCAGCACTGTATATCATGTCCAGACTTTTGCTCTACCAATTGCTTTTAGACATATTCCTTTTTTTTTTTAACACCATGGAGGTCAGAACATTTATTTCCTTTGATCCTACAAGGAGTTCCACACAGTGGCCTAGCAGAGCCCCAGTGACTTCAGTGGGAACTGTTGAGTGTTCAGCACCATGAAGAATCAGAGGTGTTTAAATTGGACATATGTACCTGAACTTTAGGCCTCCACTTTTGAAAATACAGCCTACAGTGTTTTGTTGGTGACAAAATACCCACACACTCTTTGACTCACAATATTTTTTGCATTTGGATGAATTTGTATGTAATATCTCAATATTCCCCACATTGCAGAGGCTCAGTTTGTTTAGTGTCAGAATCTGCCATTCTTAAATTGAGTAGAATCAGACTCTGCAAGTAACCCCATTGAAATTTGAGCGATGCAAAGGAGCCAACTGCAAGTCAGGATCTATCTCTAATTGTGAAGTTATCAGAGCACAAATAAAATGTATCCATTCTTTGTATCATTAGAATGTTTCAGCTGATGTTGTTCAAATATAGCTCAAAATGAAATGTCTGATTATTGCCTAAGCGCACAAAATTTTGCCCCACAAAGACTGTTTTTGCAAAAATTATAAAGTGAAAATGTGGGGTTCAGAACATAATAGCTCTTTCAAACTGTAGTCCTAATGTCATTCAGTCTGGCAGAGGAAACAGGATGCTTGCAGTTCAGAGTTCTCGGGGTATTTGGGAGAGAGCTCTTATCTCAAAATATTTTCAAAAGTAGATGCATTATGAGGAGACAGTAACAGATCTTATTCCTCTGTGGGGATCTAATACACTAGAATTTCATTTGTAGCACTTACTTCAGCGGCCACCTTACCAGTAATATTCAAATGTGGCTCAAACAACTATGATGGTTGTGTACATTTTTTCCATTCACTTCTTTGGCTCCATACAACACTAAGATGGCAGTAGTTCTTTTTCTTCCAGCATTGTTTCTGTTTGCTATTTACACCAAGGCTCCTTGTAGTTGCAGAATGTTTTTTATTTGCTTAAAATGCTTCCAGTTATACAATACGACTATTGTTCAAAAATTTACAACAGACAGGACATTAACAGTAGTCATTAAAAATGTATATTATTCCTGCCACTGAAGTGAATTAGCACAAGAATCACTACAGATATCAATTCAATATACTGCAAGTGTTTTGTACAGCATCAAGCATGGTGCAATAGTATTAATATTATGAAAGTAAGTCTGGATTTCTCTTTGCACCTCTGTTTCTTTACATCACTTTTTGGTTTAAATATAGATCCCAGTTCTTCTGGTTTGAGTCTTCATCATTTGATTCCTTTTTAATGTAGTTGTTTGAATACAGATTCCTAAGAAAGGTTAGAAATACAAAAGAAAATTTGCTGTAATTGGGTCAGACAATTACAGAGGAATGAAAAATGGCAGATGCAGATAATACTGACTGTTCATTCTGCAGAGAACACCTCTGAATTGGACTTCTCGTCTGTTTAATGCAGCCAAAAGATGTAAATTCAGAACAAGCCAATTGAGGTAGGATCAAGTCCCCCAATTAAGGACTACTTTTGTTTACAGGTACTTTAAAGAAATTATTGTTGTTTATAATGATAACATTAATGGTAGAAAATGGTTGCTGCAAATAATATTAAGAGGTGAGCAAGATATAGTTTTCTTGCCATTTTAAAAATAATGTTTCCTGTCTTGAATCAGGATGAAAAGTTGAAATCTCAAAATTTTTCACAAAACCACCAAACTGAATTTTTTTTTGAAGAAAGGGTGGGTTCAGGTAAATCAAAATGTTTCATTTTCACATTTTCAAATAGTTTTGCTTTTAATGTTTAATTTTTTTTACAATAATTAGCTTAAATTTCACAACATAAAGTTGCTTCAAACGGCAAGCAATGGACTATTTCATTTTGAAAATATTGAAATGGAAGGTCTCAATGATTTCAAAACATTTTAAAATGAGAAATTCATGAGAACTGACTCTTTTCTGAGATGTTTCAGTTTTGATGAATCAGCATTTTCCAACAAAAAACATTTTGTTGAAAAATGCCTGACTATAATAGTAATGCTTTTTAATTTTTTTTACCTTGGGGCCTGATTCTGCTGCCGATAGGCAAATCAAACTCTCACTAAAACACCCGATGGAGATTGCTTAAATAAGACTGGCAGGATTGAATCTTTGCCAATTTATCTTGGGAGGGCATTCAGAGTGCTTTTAAACCCTCACCTGTTATTGCCTTCCACAGAGTCTTGAATGTCTTGTGATAGATGGGAAGGTAGTGATTTCCCAAATCTTTGTGGCAAGTTGGCAAGTGACTGGATGGAACTTTTAACAAATGGAGATCTGCCAAACCTGTGTGATACGTTAGGGGCACATCTAGAAATACTGCCACTGAAAGCTCTCCCAAATCTCAGAGGCAAATTAGCCACTGGCTTAATGCTTCTTTTTTCCTGAGCATTTCTTCCAAACCTCAGGGGTAAATTGGCAGCTGAATTTGGCATCTTGTTGACTGTGGGAGTGTTCATTTTAATGATGTTTTGGGATCCCCAGTCTTTCAGTTCTTCAAAATTGAGACTTCTCTGCTTTTCCTCTAAGAAGTCGTCACTGAACTAAAAATAGAAATAATGATAAAATCATCTTTTTACACTGATGATAACCTCTCTACATACAAATCACCTAAGGTGTTAGTTTTCAGGTTTCTGTGTGTAGACATAGCCATTAGGGTGGGGAGGGGGGACAGAATATACCTTCCTAATGCTTTTAGAAATGCAAATTCCCCAAACATTTTTCAGAGTGTAGACTCTTGAAGACTGATTGTCTTGTAGGCTACTTCCTCCTATTGGCTAGCAGAGAACATTCCCATGGCAACTTCAATTGTTTACCAGGAAAAGTAAAATTAGGAAAGAGTTTCTGTATCTTTACCTGCTTTAGTGATAAATGCCCTAAATGTTAATCACAGTGACTCCTTTTGCTCATTTTATCTTCCTCTTCTATCTGTTCTGTTCCTTTCCCTCACTCCCTGCTTTTTGCACATGCTTCTCGGCTGTTCTGTTCCCTTTTCCTCCTCTTCCTCTGCAGTTGCTTCCCTACTTATTTGTTCCCCTTTCTCCCTATGATTCCTTTTCACTTGGTTCCCATCTCTTCTGCTTCCTGGTCATGCTGACCAGCAACTGGAGAATTTCCCGGGCCTAAGGGAAGTCCAAATGGGCGTAAAGTTAGCAGAACCACACTCCATTCCTGGCATATGGGGTGTGTTAAGGTCATTCTCTAGTCTGCTACACAGATCCTTCAATGGCATAGAGCATTTATGACCTTGAGCTCCTATGCAGCTTTAACTTATGCTTGAGCTGACCAGAGCAGAACTACTCCCATGGGCACCCAACCCAGTACTTGGGCACAGTGGAGAATTGAGCCTAGTATATTAATTGTCTCATGAAATAGTTAAAAGTACAGTAAAGTAAGAGGGTACTTAGTACTGCCATCAATGCAGGGGACTGGATCCAATGATCTCTCATGATTCCTTCCAGTTTCTATGATTCTATGGTTCTATACAGTTGTTCTCTGAAAAGTCGCTATATAAAAATTACTTTCTTATACAGCAGTGGGGTCTCTGCACATAAAATCGTATCTTCTTATTTTTATCAAATTGTGGTGTTAAGTTGCTCCATCTTAAAAGCAGTTCAGTGCAAATAAGGTATTTGATTTACGTGTAAAAACCACGAACATGAATATTGTTCATTCCTGTCCATAGGTTTTATGGAGATTTCCTTCTCTTAGCACCGCAGGAGTTATTGCAGCTATTGGAGAGGGAGCTGGAGTCTGTTCTAGTTCAAACATCATTAACAGAATCATTCGCTTCTACTTGTGGGACCACATTCTGTCTCCTGTTACAGCGTGCAACCTCACTGAAATGTGTAAACAAAGAGCTAATCTAAAGACAGTGGGGCTGCACAGGCTTGCACAACCTTTATAACTGGCAATGATGCACAAGGCAAAAAGAATGTAGACTTCCTGATCTCAGGGACTGCTTCTAGGGCAGACAGAAAAAAAATCACTTTTTATATAGATTGTGTAAATATAATCTGGATAAATTTGATTTGGCAGCTACTGAAACACAATAAATATGGACTCCACGATCATATTTTTAAAGTAACTTTTCAGGATAGAACATTAAGTCCATTTACCACATCAGATTTATAGTATTTTCTGCTTATCGTTATTCTTTGAACATTACAAACATTCCTTTATTAATTTTGGATTAGTAATGCATCTTTTATATTATAAGAATAAAAAGCATGACAGTTTCCTATTGTATAAGTAAAAATCAATTCAGAATAAATGTCATCATGGATCCTAAGGTTTTACTGCAAGAAAATAAAAACATGAATTGGTTTACACACTACCTATAAACCAGTGGATAAACTTCATGAAAGTTGTCTCAACTTCTTTATGCTGGTAATGTTATCAGACCTTATCGCCGTGCCACTAAAGTCGAAGAGAGCTTTGTGACTGGCTTTAATGGGCACAGGATCACACTTGATCAGTTCTTGAAATAATGTTATATAAAGACAAATCTTACCTCAGAATATTTATCGCCATAATCTTCTCTGCTCTGCAGACTGGGCACTGCTGAGTCATCTAAGCACGAAATATTTGGTATTAAAAAGACAAATGTGGCTAAAGTAAATAAAATAAACCTTCTGAATGAAATGATTTTCATTTTCTCTTATATTAAGTTTACATAGAGAGCTCAGAATCTGTACAGCAAAGAAAACTATCGTCTTTTTATATGATTAGAAAACAAAAAGATTCCTTTAGCTGGGATAGCAACTCCAAATGCTTTATTTCTTAATATTAATTAGGGACACAGTTTAAATATATATTTGAAGAATGCTGAGAATTTGTTTTGTGAATATATTTAATAAACACTGCTCCCTACTGCAAACACATTGCCTTTACAAATATTTTCCTTGCTATGAAAGAGCTTTTAATTAGCTAAATTTGAAGGCCACACCAATCAGCACTCATAACAACCATGTTTCATCGCTACATTTTTTTAACAAAAGCATCTTGTTCCTGTTCTCATATTGACTGTCTGATAAAGATATAGAAATAAGACTTTCAATACATGCATTTTTCTGATTACATTATATATGTTTGGGGGATGGTTATGAATGTCTTGAGACAAGCAAAATTATTAATACAGAGTCCATTGAAATCAATGGCTGTCTTTCTATTGAATTCAATGGGCATTGAACTGGCCCAGAGAATTATTGAGTGGTCACAAGTCCAGTTGAAATTCAGAGGAGCTTCTTTCAGGATCTAGGTTATGTATTAAAGATCTTCATCTATAGTAGAGCTAAAAAAGGCATGTTAATTATAGGAACGCTCCATCTGTTGTGTTTTAAAAAAATTTAAAACGGACATGTTGGTTGAGTATGGTAAAATGATATTTTAGGGCCAAATTTTCAAAATCAACCTTTAAAACTGCATTCATAGGTTTATTGCACACATTTGGTTGTATGCACTCATTGGGTAGACAGCCAACTAGCCAATTAGTGCACAGATACGACTGTATGTTCCTGCACTAGTCTTGAGGCTGATTAAAATTTGGCCTGTATCCTTAAAACATGTAAGGACTCTTTTGATGGACATTTTGAAGAAGAAGCATGTGAGCATAAAGCCTGGAAATATTTCAAGAGCTTGCATGATGTGCCCAATTTGGTTTAAGAAGGTTCTTGGTCCTGCCATGAGTGCAGGGGACTGGACTCGATGACCTCTCATGGTCCCTTCCAGTTTCTATGATTCTGTGATTCTTGCATGATGTGCCCAATTCCCAAGTATGAGCATCTACATATAGATTGTATAAATCTTATATTTTCAGTGTTTAGATTGACGTGTTGACCCCTTAAATGAATATACAGATGCATAAGTACAATAAGAACCAAATTAGAAACTCTCACTGAGTACACAAATTACAAACTCTCACTGGAAAATTGGAGTAATTTTTGACGTTCCGTTCTGTGGTTGTGAAGATGAAAAGTTTATTTAATTCCACCATCGTACCTGCAAAATTCTCAGATGAGAAGTTGTTTTAGATTGTGAACAACCTATATAATCTGGACTGTTCATATCCACCACAGTTATGTATTCTTTACTGTGAAGTATTTTTGAGTTTGCAAATAAAATCACTCTTTGGGCTAAGCTAGTTGTTTTCATGAGCACAAAGCTCTGCGTATGACAAATATAGAGTCTTCTCTGATTTAGTTTTTGTTCGTTAAGGTTCTGGAGGTGTGGGGGAGTTTTGTATTATGACCTTTCTAAGGCTTCAGGACACAGGACTTAGTGGAAAGAAGATGGATTTTCTAAATTCTTATTCTTTATAATAACCACTCATAGTGGATTCTCCATCACTGATTGTGACCGGGGCCTCCTGGGATGCCCTCCTGGACGTGCAAAAATCAGGGCAAGCTGCAAAACTGGGAGCCAAACTCCCCACACACTGATGGGTGGTACTTAAACCAATCTCCCTATCAGTCACAAACAGGCTTTTGGTTCCCCACACCGGGTACCAAGAAGTCTGTCCAAAATAGAAACAGCTCCCTTTATTGCACTCCAGCTCCTCTGGCTCCCACATAGCTGCACGGTCCCTTAAAGACATAGGTTCTCCTGACCCCAAAGGGCCAGCCACAGCACACAGAACAATATAGGTTTGGATCTTACCCAAAATACCATACTGGTAGCCAATCCTTTAGCAACTACAACTAAAGGTTTAATATAAGAAGAAAAGAAGCAAAATGTGAGAGATGTTTGCAGGCTTGTTCCTCTGGTAAACACCCAGCATCAGGGTGGGCCTCAATCCTTTGTTCAGTCTCAGAGGAATAGTTCCAGAGATGGGTGTTGGCTGTAGACAGGGGACTTGAGAGCAAGATGGAGTTGGGGCTGCTGCCTTTTATCACCTCTGGCCTTCTCCATGCTGTGTGCAGTTCTTTCCAATCAAATTGGAGTTGAGTCACATGTTCAAGTCCTAGTGGCTCAACAAGTTTTCTTCTTCGGCCCATTATACTGGGGAGCTTCCTTAATGGGCCATTAAGGAGACAATGGCTGGGTAGACATTCAGTCTGGGGAGTTTTCCCAGCCTTACACAAGTTAAAATATAACAATCACGTTCCTAAATTCTAATATGAATACAAATCCTACACATAAACTATATAATCATTCCCCACAAATTATTACCTTTCTATTGACATCAAACATGGCACAGTTCCTATGGATGATAACAATTATAAAATATTAATATAAAATAATATCATAAATGGTCCCTAAATCCGGACAGCGTCACACTGATAATTTTAAAAATCAAGATTGGATGTTTTCCTAAAAGATATCATCTAAGGATTATTTGGTAGGAGTTTTATGTCCTCTGTTATACAGGTCAGACTAGATGATCACAACGGTCCCTTACAGTCTTGGAATCTATGAATTAATGATAGGGAATAATGAGTGCATGTCATATACTAATATCTAACATTCAGTAAGTGTGCCATCACATTTCCCTTTTATTTGGCCATTAGATTTTGAACATTTCTTTCTCAAATGGTCTTTCACTTAATTGCTTAGAGATAGTCTGTCTCTAAATTAAACAGACTTGGCAAGACCCAAACTCTTAAATACTTTTATTGAGCATCAGGTTCCATTTTCTTTAGGCAGGATAGGGACACTAGGACTGTCATGATACATACAGCAACCAATGTCTGTCAATCTCTGTTTCAGTCTCCTCCACCTACTCTCTCTCCTGTGTTACTTTATTTCTTAAATCTATTTAGAGGAGAGTTCTCACTCAAGTATGCAGGGCAATCAACTTTCCTTTCTTAGTTTATACTATGTTTATGCCATACACACAGGGAAATTAGATACAAAACAGAACACTCATGCTAGGACATTGGAATGTAACATGACTTTATTTCTTAGAATAAATAGAAGGATAGCATGATATTACCCCAAAATACGGAGAGAAAGCAGGCAGCTCACAGAAACAAAGAGCAACAACTCATCGGCTATTAGTGGGGTTTTTTTGCGCGCTCTCTTTCTCTCTCTCTGTGTAAAATATGGTTTTCCAGTACATTTTAGCAATAATTAGCTATTGTTGGTCTTTGGAATCCTTTTTGTTGGGTGGCAGCCAGTGGTCAGTTCTTCATCATTTCTAGATCTGATGTAACCCTAGATATATTAGACTCCAGGGTCCTCTTTAACATGGGCTGGAACCCACCCACTATGTAGCGAGGAAGGAGGCAAAAATCATTTGAATACCATTAGTCCGTCAGTGTCCTTCCTACAGTTCCCCCAGAAGGAAACACAGTTGCCTGGGAAAGAACCCTAAAGTGCCTCAGAACAGAGTACCACTATATTCTGCCAGATTCATACAGGTGAGTGCAGGACATAGTAATGTGGGTGGGACTTTGCAGAGGGGTTGCTCACAGGTGGGCAAGGTTAACCTGGGTACTTCAGACTCCTGTGCCAGTCAGCTGTGCAGTGAAGACGTACCCTGAGAACAATCAGCACCCAGAATGTTCAGGGGACTTGGTTATGACTAGACTCCTGTTCTGAAAATATTGAAAGTACCCAAACATGCATTGAGTGCCCATCAGTTTGGCAGGCTTTTGAAAATATAGACAATACAATTTTCACCCATATGTTAGCTGGGAAATTTCCTAGTGCTTTCCGGAATGCTAGACATGATCTTCCTTGTGGCTTGTGCAGGGCAGGTGGGGGTGGAAAAGAGCCCTCTGCTAGCTCCCACATATCATTGGCTATGTCTACACTTGTTAATTTAAGTCTACTTTGTTAAATTGACTTAGCATGTCTACACTTAAATTTTAAGTCGACTTTGGGAGGACCCTACAAAGTCGACCTAGAGCGTCCACACTGGACGCCTAGGTCAACTTGTAGGGGCTAGGGGGACCTTGGACTGGTCCACGGTGGTGGGGGGCACCCCTTGCCAAGTGCCAGGGGGTTCAGCCTTTGCCCCATTGTACCTGGGTACAATGGGGCAAATGGGGACAGGGACACTGGCAGGGCATAGGGGCAGGGTGGGCATGCCAGGCTCTTCCTGTGCCAGCCACCCTGGCAGGGAGGGCAGTGGGGGAGTCCTGGAGAGCCCTAAGACAACTTAGAGTCAACTTAGGGCTACTCCAGGTCTACACTGGCTTAAGTCGACTTTAGAAAGTCGACTTAAAATGAGGTTTTATAAAGTCGACTGAATTTTCCTTAAGTCGACTTAAGCAGCTTGCTTAAGTTGACTTAAAGAAAGTGTAGTGTAGATGCAGAGTAAATTAAGTCGACTTAAGCAGGCTTAAGTCGACTTAATTTACAAGTGTAGACACATCCTTTGCAATGAGGAGCAGCATCTAGTCCATGATAATCATCTGCATTGGTCCAGAGAATATCTACTTTAATATTTGATATTAAAATGTGATTAGTAGTAATGGCATAGATATCCCAGACTATAAGCAACTGAGTACATGGTAAGTTACAGGATGCCAGTGAAAAAACAAACTTTAATATTGTTCATTCCATTTCATATAAAGATAAAACCTTATCCACTTTTCAAATCTACTGTGTGAAAATTACATGTTACAAGACTCATGTCACCAATAAGCATCCAAGCATTTCAATAATGAGGAATCATTCATAGCACATGCATTTTGCCATTGTGTTTTTTACATGAACTATTTTATAGCTCACTTTGAAATAGCAAGATTTAAAACTATACATTTTTGTTCCCATTGAACAAACAAGCTGGTCATTTTTCAATCATTCTGCTTGGCCTGCAATATGCCATTCTTATACCATGTTCTAGTTAGGCTCAGGTTTATGACACAGGTTGGTACAGCAGGCAGCCAGGGCCAAGAAGGTATCTTCAGTAAAATCAGAATTCTGGTACTATACAATACAATGGGCAGGATTCTTTTCTTATACCAATATAAAGCAAGAGTGACTCCACTGAAAAGACTTTGGTATAAAAACCTGTGTGAGATCACAATCAGAAACCTTATTTTGACCATACTGATAATTTTCATCTTTAAGAAGCAATGTTATCTATTCTCTCAGCTTGTGCAGGAGAAGAAAGGAGCTTATTCAACCTTGACAGCTACCTGCATTGTGGATCACAGCTCTGTGGGAAAAGCAGCCTTCACCTTCTGAAGCAGTCAACCACAGCATCCTTATTAAAATACCCGCTCCCAGGTGTACATAGTTTTGAGAATTTCCATTTTTCAGGTACTCTTAGGTGAAGAATTGATACAAACAACATTATTTTAAACACAGAATCTTATCCGTCAGCCTCCAGTTTGAGAATTTTTTCCTTGATTAGCTAAATCCAGTAAGTGACTGTATAACACATCACATTTTAATATGCTTTTTCCTGGACACTGGGGCAATCGAACAGCACAGGAAACAGAAAACAATGGGATAGAGGGTGGGTTTGAGTCATTAGAGTAACAAGCTGAAAACAACTGTATCCTCTTGGTAAATAAGGTGTGAACAATAATTTTAGGTTGGACAGGTTCTTTAATTATACATTCATTGTAGTAATAAAATAAACATGATTCCAATAACATTTGGACTGGATTGCTCTTTTTTACTAACTACTCTGCAGAGTGTAGTACTGTACTTACTACAGACAGCAGTATATTGGTATGTCTAAGCCATTCTTGTCTATTAAAAATTAAACCCTTTTACCATAAATTATTAAAAGTACCTTCGCTGGCTGCAAATCAACAAAGGTTTCATAAAGTCTTACGGCAGACAGAGAGTGGAATCTGATTAACTCTGGCTCAGGAGGCAATGATTAAAAGTGCCTGAGGAAAAAATATATTACATTTAAAAACTCTTTCAGGACTTTAAAAAAATCATTAGTAGCTTTTGTTCAAATTAACTATTCACTGAAGGCCTTTCAGTATATACATTATTCTACAATTTATTAGAATATAGTTCTACACTCCAAAACTGGCATTATTAGTCCACTTTTTATTTAGATATTTCTAACTCCATTTAAAAAATATTTAATGTGTAATCCTTATAGAAATGGACATTACTTGACCCATCTTATCCTTTTAAGCATGATTTGAACTTGAAATATTATTCTTGATTATTTGTCCACACATGTACAGTGGGAGGAAGTATGTGGAAGGGAACGAAGTCTATCCCATTATAAATTGGGATGGCTATGGCTAGAGTCAGTGAATTATTTTCACATTGGGTAATAATGAAAGAATATTTAGGCTAAAGAGTTATATTTCCTGGAGTGAAAAAGGAGCTGCATTCACCTTACCACCAGAGCTGGACAAAACATATCAAGTTTACACGTGAGGAAGCTCTTTTTGATTGCTTTTCATGTAGGTTTGGAACATGGAAATCCTCTTTTTGTCCTGTGCTGTTTTGTCACATTTAGTGTTGGGAAAAAGGTTAGAACAGAAAATGGCATTTTACTGAACAGTATGGAAATTGGTGTGTCATAGGTGAAGGAGCTGATTGTCAAAGTGGCAGTCCATCTTGTATTAACACGTAGCCTTGATCGGAATGTTATGTGCATACTGAACAGCACTTTGCTCCTTCATCTTCCTTGTAATTTTCCAGTTGTGTGACCAAGATACTATAATACGGCACTATCCATGACTGGACTTCCTATCCACTACTGTGCTAAAATGCCTAACAATTAATAATAGCACATTTAAAAGGGATGTCATCAGGAGATCAGCTGTCAATGGGCTTGATTGCCTAACAACCCAATGCACCCGGCAGGACCCAGTAAGCCCTCACTATGGGTGCGTCTACACTTACAAGTTAGGTCGACTTAAGAAGGCTTAAGTCTACCTAAACTATTCCGCGTCCACACTGGGCTTTCCTTAAGTCTATTTAAGGAAGAGTTAAGTCGACTTAATAACACCTCATTTTAGGTCGACTTAATGCTTAAATCGACCTTATTAGGTTGACTTAAGCCAATGTGGATGGGGATTAGCGCCTACGTTGACTTTATTAAGTCGACTTAAAGTGTTAAGTCAACTTAATGAGGTTGAAAAGGGCTATGTCTACACTAGAAAAGTTGTCAACTTTTGTAAAGTCGACTTAATAAGGCTGACTTTCAGTCACCTTAAAATTGACATTATTAAGTTGACTTAATAAAGTCGACTTAACTTTTCTAGTGTAGACATAGCCTATGAGACTGTGCTTCCTGACTTGTTAGATCACCATTTAAGCCCTGTTCCAACAGCAGCACAGTGACTGCTCAAAGCATTCTATGCCTACAGCTGCTCTAGATCTGCTTCCTGTGTTGTCTATCAGTAGGTAGTCAGAAAATACAAATACAAATACTTTTGTAAACTTTCAAAATAGAAGATCTCACATTTTCTCTGGGGATTTTGTTTGGAAATAAACTGTAAAATAAAAAAAAAACTTTTTGCACTCTGTCACATACTTCCTTAATTTCCAGGGGTAACAAGCAGGGCAAATGTGTGTGTGTGTGTGGGGGGGGGGGGAGAAGAAAAATTGAGGAAAAAATCCCCCCAAATCCAAAAATGGAAACCAAAACAATAAGGACATTTTGCTTCAGAATAATGATTTGAAATTTTGAATTTTAAACGTTTAGCTAAATGTTACATGTTCCCATAGAGACTGTTGATTTTGGTAATACTACATTTTCTGACAGGAACATTTTTTGCATAAAACCTTTCAACCATCTTTTTTCATTAGACGGCACGTTGCTGACTTATTTTCTCAACATAGTGGGGATGGCTGCTATACATAATGAAGTATTCAAATTTGATATTTACTCTAGATAATTCACTGAGAAAAAGTAAATATACCTCTACTTTAGACCTTATAAAAGGGTATTGGCAAATCTCATTGGATGAGGTATTCAAAAAGAAAGTAGCCAAGACATCACGAGCCTTGTTCTGATTCAAGGCTATTCCTTTGGGTCTTCATGGAATCTCAGTAATGTTCCATTGCTTGATGGACTCACTGTCTCTACAGCCTCCTGTCTAGAGTACAGCTTCTCTGCATGAGCTACACATGCCTGTGTGAACTTTTTGGAAGTGCTGTGAGCATGGATGGAAGGCAGTTAACCTCCTGTCGGTACCAGAGACACAAAAGCCAAGTGTCAGAGACAGAGCCATAAGCCAAAGTCAAGACTGGGGAGGTTGAAGCCAGAAGTTTGAAACCACAGATGAATAACAGCTGGAGCACAGCAGAAGCAGGGACTAAAACAAGGGCTGGAGCAGTTGCTGTATCGCGATGGGGGCCAAGCTTATAAGCAGGACCTCTTAACCAGCAGCCAATTAGGGGGCTGTGATTATTCAACATTCTCAAGCAGTGCAACTGGGCTAAGTGGTTGCCTCACAGCACTGTTAGTCAGGGAGCAGGCAGCACCTGGGCCTGTCTCTGACAAAATGGTGTACTCCACCCCAGTGCACCCCTGGCTGCTGCACCTCTGCTCTGCCTTAATTTTCCCACTCTGTCTACTGTAGCTTTTAGATATCAAACAACACCTCGCCCTTTTGAGATCTGACGTTATCAGCCGGAAATTCAAACACAAGAAAGACCTTCACCCGAGTTTTTAAACAAGGAGACAGATTCCAGCTGAGTTTGTCAATCCCACTAGGCACTCTTGACCTTGATTCCATTTCTGCAGACAGGGCCTTCCTGCCAACTTCAGCTCCTCTCCTGGTGTCATATTTGCTGTTAATTTAGGTGGTCCCTCCCAGAATTCCTTTCCCTAGGCATTCTGCTCTATTTCCTAGGCACTCCTTCCTCTAGGAGACTCTTTTCCCTAGAAAAACTCAACTTCAAGTAAGGTTTGGTAGCCTTTTAGGTCCAATGTTCATTAGCCAATTAACTGCAATCCAGCCAGCTAAGCAGTTCATTACTTGCAGGTGGGCTGAGAGGACTTATTCTCCTTAAAGCAGACTATCATGGGTCAACTGAGCCTTGACTCTCTTTAAAGGGGCCGGCCACCTGTGACAGGTTTTTTAACCTAAAAATTAAAAGCTAGTATTTTAGAAAAATAGAATATTTCCCTAGTTTGCAGTGCATGGAGAACCCTGTCTTATCAACAGTTCTGCCCCATGTGCATTAAGTGTGAGGAACAAAAATGAAATGTGAAACATGACAGAATGCTTTATATGCTGGGTTTTTATAGGCAGCCAGTTTTTCCTATAGTTAAATCTTACCAATTAGAGAAAAGGCTGGGGTAAATAGAGTGGAAAAGTGACTAAAATGTCTACAGGGATGTCACAGAAATACTGCCAAACACCAGTTCTTTAAATGAACAGTTAAAAACAGGACGATCTCTCTTACTACGAAATATAAAAGCTCGTGTTTGAGTTTTGATTTGGGCTAGTTGGGACAATTATTACTATTCGCTCATTTCTATCTTTGCTCTGCTTCTAACTCCCTTTCTGCTCTTGATAAGCACCAACAAAACAGGCCAACAACAAGGTATCTTGTCTTTCCCCACCAACTCCAAATATGCTTTCTGAGGTACGATTTGGGCCTGGTGGTCAACAACATGGTAACTCTAAAGATAGGATGACAATAAACTCTCTCTCTCTATTCATCTTGCTTGGGAAAGAAACTGAGATCTGCAGATAGCCATGATACAGACAACCTAAAAGAAAGGTGGAAGAGACTTTCTTTTGGGGACAGATTATCCCATGTTTACTGGAGAGTTTTGTGCACAATCCACTCTGAAGAATTGGCTGCTGAAAAGAGGAGGCTGGGCTAGATAGAGAGTGGGTCTGATCCAATACGGCAATTTTTGTGTTCCTATCAAAATTAGTCTATTTCTTTTCCTTCCTAATTATTTCTTTGTGGTTTCATTGTTGTTTGTGTGTCTCTCTATAATCTGAAGTACTGTTCTTTGTGAATATATGAAATATCTGTGAGGAAGGACCATGGCATTTGTATGCTCCTAATGGAAAATGTGACCCTCGAAGTCCTATGAGTGCAAGTGACTAAATGAACACTTGAATGATTTTCTGAGGCTGCTCTGTGTTATACCAGGGTATCCTTTCATGGAGAAAGAATCAAACAAAACACCCAAAAATGCTGAAAAAGAAACCTGCATGTTATATTTATACAGGAGGTAATGGAGCATTTTCAGCTATGCACTGAAATCAATGGGACTACTCACATGCTTAAAACCATGCACTGTGAGGGAAGCAGCAGGAGCATTGTGTGATACCTGGGAAGAAAGAAAGAAAAAAGAGGCAGACGTATCAGGAGAAGATGCAGCAATAGCAGGAGTGAGGAGCCTGTATAAGGCCTTGATCCAAAGTTCACGCTCATGCATTGTAAAATTTCAGAAATAAGTAAAGTTTGAATGAGAGGGCTGGAATTCCATCTCAGGATTGTAGTAACTAAGGAAAACCACTTGAGCTTTTTTTTTTGGTGGTGGTGGTTTATGATGTCACCACAATTCCAGGATGGAGTTAGAGTCCTGTCATTGCCAGTAGTAGCTTGTTTAATTTTATACTTACTACAGTACAGCGGCGTAAGAGAGACTGATGTCATTTATGTCATAGTATGGCATCGTGTTCCCATACTGTTCTATTTGGCTTTGGAAAATCCAAAGTTATTCTTTGGGAACTGGCATCCACACAACAGGTATGGGGTTCTGCCTATGTCTCTTTGTCCCATTAAGGGGTCCTCTTTAATTTAGCAACACTCTGTCCAGACACACAGGAATGCATATTGATTGCTGATTTCACATCATTATATGGCAAGCAACCTTCTGGTTCTAAACTTCTGCAACGTTTTCTTTTCTCCTTTTTTTAACCCCTTGTAGTATACTAATTTGTCATCTTAGTCTTATTCTACCAGCTCCCTGATACTATCTATGAGCCTAATACAAAGTTCAGTGTCCTAAAGCCAAAGGGAAACAGGCCCCCCATTTCCTGACTGGGGCAAACCACAAACAAAGCACAGGCCTTCTGGACTAGCGGTGTAGGCTGCCATCTTAGGGGTTTGGCAACAGGAGTAGCGTGGCCCAGGCCCATCCTACTCCACCAGGTTACAGGGGAGCTAAGGGGGGGGGGGGAGAGGGGTCAGCAGGGATCCCACTGTAACGTGCTGACTTGTGCTCCAGAGACAAAAACTGACTAAAGCCTGGTTTCCTGGGCTACTTTCTACCCCAGTTCAGGGGCAGATTTTCTATTTCCTGGATACAGAGCCAATAGCAGTCCTGGTAACCCCTGTCTAGTGTTGATCCCTTCCAGGGGATAGGTACTGCTCAGCACAGTTTCAGATCCAGAGCTCCTCAGGGGAGCTGCAGACATCTGCTTCCTTCCATGACTCCCAGTCAATTGAGACACAGGGCCCTCCCCATGCTTCCTGCCTTGCCCCCATGCTTTTGACATGGAGGATGGGGGGCAGGTTTAGCTCCATCCACCAGGGAGAGAGTGTAGTAGTCCTTTGCTCTCAAATTCAGAGGGAGATTATGTCACCTTACTATAGTATCTTTTAGAAAAACACACAAACTTGACTTAAAAATTCAGTGAAGGAGAATCCACCACAACCCTTGGTAAATTGTTCTAATGGTTAATTGCTCTCACTGTGAAAAACAGTGGCTCCCAAACTTTGAAAGTCATGCTCCCCCTTATTTGTAATGTAATCTGCCTGCTTGCCCCAGGAGCTGTAGCTAGGAGTAAGGCTCTGGTCAGGGCCAGGACCAGAGCTGCTGCTGGGGCTGAGCAGGGGGGCCATCCACCAGCACAGCTGCGGACAGGGCCATGGTTGAGACTGAGCTGGGAGAAGAATAGGGCTGGATGGTGCTCCCTTACCACCCTTTATGGGGGTTGACCCAGATCCCGCCACAACCCTGGAATGTTCCTCTGGTGGCATGAGGGACCACAGTTGGGGACCACTGTTTAAAATTTTACAATGGTGTCCTCTAGAGGGCCTTTTCTCTCCTTGTTTCTTGAATTCTCCCATGGGCCCACTGAAGGGTCTGGAGATAGATGTTTGTCCTCACTGCTGCTAGATGCTCCTTGGCTCATGCAAGGGTTGTGAAGTGAAAGACTTCTGAACCCACTCACCAAACTGCTGGTTTTCCTTACCCCAGCAGGGGTCTCCCTTGTCCCTTCTGCCAGATTCCTGCTGGCTCTGTGTATAGAGGTTTCTTTGAATACTCCTCAAGCTTCTGTTGCTTCTCAGTCCTATACTGAGGAAGAAACTACACCTCTTCAACCCCAAACACAGAGACAGAGCAGCTCTGCTGCTATTATCAGTAAACACATTTTTAGAAGGCTTAAGGAGGAGCATGCACATATTTCCCGTAGAGCAATGTGTGAGAATGGTGTGATCATAACAATTCATGACACGGGATGTGCAACTGATTAGCCACATACCAGTGACACCGTGAAGATGACATTAAGAAGTTATTGATACTTCCTGTACTGCTGCTGTGAGGATGATATTTGCAAATCATCACAGCGTCATGATGGTCATATTCACAGAGAGAAGTTACACAAAACCATAAAATTCTCCTTTAGGAAGGTTGTATGCAACACTATTTTATTTCTTAAAATCTAGAACTTTACCACACAATAACCAAAATCAGAGAGAGAAAAAGCAGGTTGCTCCATAAGGCGGAGAGGTACAGCTCACCTGATCTTGCTCTTGGCTGACTCTTTCCAGAATGACTCTGATCATATGCTTTCCTACAGAGCCCCTGAGCCTGCAAGCTGGACCATGAAACCCCCCAACAATTTAAAGTGATCACTGGCAATCACTGTGGTGTTTGAAAACTATGTTGGAATTATAGGTTAACACAATTTACAGGCCTTTTCTCCTTCTCCACTTAATTGTTACAAAACAAGTACTAAAGAACTTGAAGCAAGTGCTTTGATCATGGGGTAGGACCAGATGACCTCCTGAGGTACCTTCCAATCCTAATCTTCTATGATTCTACGATCTGCATGCAGACAAGAATAATGCACACAGGGGAAGAGAGGGGAGGCTCTCCTGTGGTTCTCTAGTGCATGGAGGAGGAGGCTCTGCTGAGAGTTGACAGCATCACGAGAGACTATTTGACATTTGGAGAGGAGATGCAAGAGAAAAATGGGGACAAGGAAGGATACAAGGAGGACCTTATAGAATGTTAATTTAACAATGCAGTTTTCTTTTTTCTTTGCCATAGTTATGAACAAATTCACTAATAACTATCCTTCAATGATCTCAGGCTGCTGATTTGTATTTGATAGCCATATTTGTGACATGTGCAACTGAGTTAAATTATTTGAGAGTGGAGGGAGAGAAGGAATCACAAACATAAGCTTCTGGTCAACACTCTCTGATAGATGAGAATGGTGGGGAAGACATGGAACTGTACAACACTTGGCGGCTATGGACAGGTGCTCAAGGGCACCGAGGGAGCGTGAATCGGTCAAATCAGCAAAACAAACAAGGAGTCCTGTGGCACTTTTAAAGACTAACAAATTTATTTATCACATGAGCTTCCTTGGGAGAAAATCCCGGAAAGCTCATGTGATAAATAAATTTGTTTGTCTTTTAAATGCCACAGGACTCCTTGTTTGTTTTGCTGAACTTGACTAACATGGCTGTCCCTTTGGAATCAGTCAAATCAGGTCACTGATGGGTAGCAAGGTCATAATTTGGCATTTTTATTACGCATATTTAAAAATGAAAAGTCAAAGTAAGTTACAAGGGACTATAGAGATGTTGGGTGTGCTTATCAGTCACAGACTTTCTTATGCTATGTCTTAAGTAATGATTTTACACACATATTTTATAAGTAAAACATCCAAAGCTATCTGTTTAAATCAGTTGCAGTGCTTCATTTGTGTGTGCGATACTGCATACATTTTGTGTAAAAATGGAAAGAAAAGATAAAATTGCTTTTCTGGACATATCCAGCAGCCTCTCAGTTTAACCACATGGGGGCATGAGATATTTATTTAAGAGAAATTTGGACTGGAAGTTACACAGTGTTGGTAAGCCTTATTGGTAAACAGAGAACTGAATAGTCACATTTTTTAAGCAATTTGCTGTCAAATAAGAATACTTGTCTCAAAAATATTTAAAAATGAGATTTGTCTGAAATAATTCTAAAATACAATACGCTGTTGTGGGAAGAATATCAAAGCAGATTTTTAAAATGCTGATTTATTAACCTAACTCGCAGATTATATTTTTCTGACACTATTTTGAAAGACAGTGGTTCTGCAAATAAAATCCCAAATCATATATATAGCCTAGCACATCTGACTTTTAGATAACCTGTACATTTTCATAGATCTAAATTCAGTGGTACAAATTCTTTTTTCAGCTATGCCATGCTAAATCTGGAGTAAATCCACTGAGCTCCTAGTTATGCTGGATCTACTGTGGTGTAATGACCAATTCTGCCCCAAGGAATTCTGATAAGTATTCTATTTGCTATTATCTATTGTTTTAATTGCAGTGGAAGTGTTTTTTTAAAGGAGAGTTTTTCTTTCACTAGTTACTTAGGAACTAATTCCGTCTCCTTTACTAACAGTATTATACTGGATGCATTCTGATCCACGTCCTCCAAATCAGGTAAACAAATGCTAAATAACGGTAAATACTTGAGTAATCTTATTGACCTCATTCAGGCATCTGCTTAATATTAAGTATGTGCTTAAATGGATTGGGGCATAAGATTTTTTTTTACATGAGGAGGATGGCAGGATCAATCTCTTAATTACTTTACAAATATAATTCAAAATTCAGTGGTATTCTTTGCATTGAGAAAAGTGCATGTGGACAAGACAGATTTGACTAAACCTATTTATCCACTTTGGTTTCCAAATGAGATGGAAGTGGGGCTGGTTGATTGTTGCTGCTTTTCTCTCCTAAATTTGTGAAGTTAATTTTCTCCCACGTAAACTCATGCGATAATCTTTTTGTCTTTAAAAGTGCCCCAAGACTCTGTTTCTCAGACTTCCATGGATCAGGAACAAAAGTAACAATCACCATTACCCAAAAGAACAACAATAGTGTGAATTCATTGTTATATATAAATATATCACAGCAAAATGACTGACCAAGTATTTTATTAACTATAGTGGGTTAATAGCATAAATAAAAGCATTCTGACTGGTTAATAACAGATTGGTTTATTAAATCACACAGTGTTTTACTATTGTGTTTTTCAAAGAGCTGCAGGAGACACACTGAAGAAACACTTGCAGTTCTTGAGTCTTAGTCCAAGTATCATTGCTTAAACAATGTTCTACTGAAAGCTTGAATGAAGGAATAATCTTTCAAAAACAAAAAGATCCTGTGCATTAAATAATTAAGTACTCAGAGGTTGATGATCAACCTGCAAAACAAAGAAATACAATTAAATTCCCTCCTGCGCTAAGTTTGCAAATTGAAATGAAATAAGTCTTAACAAAAAAGAAATACCCCAATCCTGCAGTCTTGCTCAGGCAAAATTTCCATTGACAACAGAATTCCATGAGCTGGCTCCAAGCTAGTAAGAACTGGTAAAGCTGGGCCTCTCTCTTTCATATTCTCTAACATGTCTATTTAGCAATGTAATATTGGTGAGTACCAATAAGTAAAGTTATTATCTCATTTCTATTATCTGTGAAATTGACAGAGCAACAAATACAGTGTAGGATACCACTTGCCTGTAAGCTTTTCTGATCCACTAATACATCAAATATATTTGAATTTAGGACTCACATAACTTTTTATAAAGCACTATTAAACCAATTTGGTTGATAACCACTGTAACCTTTGTAATTTACTACAGCAACAATGAGATTACTATTCCTGGATGTGTTCCACTATACCATCCATGAGCTACATGCAGATTGATCCCCCTGTGTGAAGGAAAAAAAAGATTTTTTTTTAAAGGTTGCTTGTTCTTAAATGGAGAACTGATTAGTAAGAGTGATTTAATTTCTCCCTGTCTTCAAATGGAAATTTGGGAAAGGATCAAACATTCCTTCCAAGTTGGCTACAACCTTCCTTGCTTAATATTGTTTTTAAATGAAACATCTGACACATTTTCAAGCAGGGATGTTATTTTGTTCCTCATGATGAAATGTTTCAAAATTCACTGAAAAACAGGCTGAATGGAAGAAGTCCCCCACCCCCCAAACATCTGGAGTTTTCTTTCAAATCTGATGCAATCTTTCATCTGGACAAGAAAGGCTTTGATCCAAACTCGAAGATCCCCTATCTCCCAGTTAATTGGTGTTAGTGAGGTACGTTTGACAGCCTCTGACACCAGTCTCTGGAATGCCTTACTCTATTAAGACCTGTCCTTTGTGACTCAGTCAACTCAAAGACATCAGCATTCTCTCATTTGACTTCTGCCCCTCTGGAGATGGTTACAGGTTTTACCTGCTTTCATTATTTTTTCTTTTAAAACCATTGAAAGTCAAGAACTAAATACACTTCTGAAACCAAGCACAAGATACTTAAGACTATGTACACACTACCGACTTGTCCTGCACTAAAGTTGTTGTGGGACAAGCAAGCGTTATAACTATAACGCTTTCCCCCATCCACACAGCACTCCTTGTAACAAAAAGGAGCGTTCACACGCTCCTTTGAATTTTCGTTGCGAGGAGCAGTGCATGGTGGGCACCTATCCCATGCACTGCCGCAGCCAGCTTTTGGGCTGGCAGCGGGGCTGCTTCCACCCCTCCCTTCCCCCACAGGGCTGTAGGGCTGCCTGGGGGGTTTCCTGGGGCTGCCTTGCCCAGCTGGACCCCCTCTGGGGGGAGCGGGGCTCAAGCCACCGGTGGCAGCGAAGCCTAGCCCTGGGGAAGCTCTGCGGCAGCCCCAGAGAAGCTCTCCGGGGCTGGGGCTACGCTGCCTCTGAGAAGCCAAGAACCCCCAGGGCAGTGTGTCTCCAGCCGTCGAGAGCCACGGCCCCAGGCAGGCGGCTCCCAAGTGGGAACTGCCTGCCCGGGGGGCTTCAGCCCTGCTGACTGCCCAGGCGGCAGGCAGCTCGGCTCAAGCCACCTGTGCTTGGGGGCTCCTGCTTGGCCTTGACTGGCACTCTGGGACATTTCCGAGGCTGTCAAAAGCGCAAGGAGCGTACATGCTGGCTCTATTGCAGAACATCTGTTCCGTGGTAAGCCTAACCACACTTGTTTAGGTGGTTTACCTGTTGTTCGGCAAGAGGGCTGTTGCCGTGCAACAAGCAAGATTGTAGTGTGTACGCTCACAGCCTTAGCGTGCGGTAAAGCTCCTTACCGCGTGTTAAGGCTGTAGCATGTACAAGCCCTATAATGCATACATGAGCAATGGTTTTTTACAAACTCTCCTAGTTAATGCAGCAGAAGAAACAGCATAAGAGAGAGGGAGGTGGAGATAAATTCCAAGCATCCATTTAATTAGGATATTATAGTTCTGATGGTAGCACATGTATATTTTTTCTGCAATATATTTAGTAAAGAATGGTGGGAAAACATTCACTGATGATTCACCATATGAGTTATAGGATAAATCATTCAAATGTATCGTTCACTCTTTGGTTGATGTATTATACTAAAATAGGGTTGGGTAATTTAAGGCTGGATTGTGACCAACCCTATTATGGTGCAACACACAGGAGTAAAGGAAATCTTGCTTACTTGCCTGCATGGGCTATTTGCGTTGTGGGCAATAGGTTGGCAAGTAGTCTCCACAGGACAGCTATCTTCCCAACAGAGTAGAGAGGCTGGGAATGGCTGGGCAGGGACAGGCAATGGGTGGAGTTGTGGTTCTATCTCAGCCAATGCACTGACCAGTAGGGATGGGCTGGCATAGAGGGGGAGGTAGTCTATTCCTGGTACAGAGCTATAACAGATGACTTGCACTCTGGAGCCAGGAAAGAACCAGGGAATGCATTATGCCAGAAGCCTGTGGCCGAACAGTTATAAAACCTCTCTCACTCAGGATAGACTACAGTATCACCATCAGGTCTTTAGATTGCAATGTGTTTTTAATATTAGTGCAGCACTTTGCCTCTCACTTCCAGAGACACAGGCCCTCATTTCAGCCCCTTTTCTGGTAGTGTAGATACTCCTCAGACTTCAGAACGTACACCAGCACAGTTGATAAATTCTAACTTCTTCATGGACTGGTGTGTGACTCCATCCGTTGCATGTGGTTTTGGGGTTGTCTCCTGTGAGATGCTGCATACTCCTCTCACTGTACGGGAACTATTCGGAGATTGTTATTTTGTCTCACTGAGATATTTTCAGGAGACAACAATTTCATAATCCCTTTTCAGCATAAATTAGTACCAAAACCAGTGAGATGCTCCCATTTAAATATCAGCTGTTAGGCAAAACTGAGCAGTCACAGTGTCAATTCAGTTCCCTATCATCAAATCCCAATTCTAAGAACTACTGGATGGACTCTAACACTGAAGAGGGCACCTGACTCCATAACATGTTGCCTCAGAATTACCATTTACAGCAAAGATATAAAACCTGTGAAATATATTGTGTGCTAAGCTGGGGAAAGAGCTAATTCATATTCTTGATATGTGACCATGAGTGAATATTTACACTGCAAGTTGAAAATATCATATGAGATGGATGCAGAGATCTCTGGTCCAACAGAGTTAGTTGGTACTGCTTAGAAAGTATATCCAGCTATATGTTACCCTGCAACTGTTATTGATTTGGAGAGTTAGCAGTTTAATATTGATTAGCAATTGATATACCACTGCTTTTTACATGGCAGAAAGTGCAACCCATTGTCTTTCTCTGGTGCAAACATCACAGATCTCACTCAACCACTCAAAACTGGGTTCTTTCTATTGGACCTTTCCTACACCTGACATGCAGAACTTACACCAGAAGCATATTAGAATAAAATGGCTATAGAAAGGCAGCTTCCCTGCATGTGTGTTTGGGAAGTGAAAGGTTTGACAGAGTAATGGTGAATCTTTGGTGATAAAAGGTGGCGAGAAATAGAAAGCAGAATAATTAAAAAAAAAAAAATCCATTTTACAAGCAGCAAATGCAACATAACAGAGAAGCCAGAAAGTAAGTAGGCACATTACCGTGTTGAGTTTGACAATTGTTTTTGATGATTAGGACTGAAAAAAAAGTTTTAAAATGAAGCTTCCCGCCCCCTTCCCCTTGGCTAAGAATAAACAGACATAGAAGGTCCAATCCTTTTCTCCTTGATCCCAGTATCTCTATCTCCAGTATCCCAGTTCCATAGACAGGGGAGCTGTGTTGATTCACCATTGTGTTACTCCAGTTTTGCTGCAATGTAACTCTGGTGAGTTATGCAGTGAATCAGATCCAGCACTGCTCTCGAAAAAGTAAATCAACACTAATTCAAAGGTGTATGCCACCATTCAGTGTCTGTTATTGGTGTTTGTTGCCTCTGGTGGTTGATTTTTTAAACATGAATGAAATACTGATTTTGGTTGTGGGTTGTTTTTTGGTTCTATGAATTCCCCCCCCCCCCCCAATGAATTCTTTAGGAAAAGGATTTTTTTTAAAAAAATATGGCAAATGAAAATATTAGAATCAAATGCTAGGCTGTTTTCCACATCTTTAGGGGAATCTGAGAAGAATGAGCTAAGGAGGTCACTTGTTAAATTACATACATAAGCTCAAAATGTTCTACATGAGCTTAGGCTATTTCACATGTTTAAGCACTGAGAGCTGATTCAAAGTGACTTTGATGGAATAACCACGCTTTCTGCATTAGACTTGAAAGGCATTTGAATAAATTCCAGTTCAGTGTTTTAGGTCTGGCATTTCCAAGATTTAGCCCTCGCTCATTTCCTTTCAAGAAAATTCTTCTCAAACATTCCCAGAGAAATAAATATCTCCGGAGAAGAGAAATCTGGTTATAAGAACTTAATCACTTCCTTGATTATTCACCATTTCAACAACAATTGCAGGCAGCTTTTTATTTTTAACCCTAGTAGTGCTGAAGTGTGAGAAAATTCATGGCCACAACTGACAGGGCTTTCATTTATTCTGCTCTAATACTGTTAGATTGGCATAGATGTATTCTCATTAGTTTATCCATGGAGATTTACAAGCACAAGAAAACAACATCTATTGTTTACTTGCACTGTATATTGGGATAATCTGAGAGGGCCCTAATGAAGCTGTTACTATGCACATGCTGATTGGAAGCATTAATATTAACATAAAACTCTATTAATGGCATCAGGGAATCTGAATAAACAAATAAAGCCACACTGAGCAATAAATGTTAGCCTTTAAGAACTACATGACTTTCCTCATAACTACACTAATTAATTGCTACAAACTGAATAATTTTATGATACAACATGGCCATTGGAAGGCATGGCTTAGTGGGCTAAGCATTATATTGGAAAAGGCTCCAAGTCATGAATTGGTTCAAATTTCAGCAGTACCCTACGTATGTGTAGACAGGGAAATCTATTTAAGCATAATGGAATTGTTCTCTGAATAATGATGGGACAGAATTGTGTTCAGTGCATTTGGGACACTTTTGAGCAGAATCTTAAAATAAGATAACATTGATCTCTTATACAGATTGTTTTGGTGGTTTAACTTCTAGATGAGGATTACTGGATGAGATTTCATATAGAGCCTATTAATACTGCTTCTAATTTGGAGAGTAAATCAAGGTAGCTTCTTCCTCTGCATGGATAACTGCCCTACAATGAAATATTGAATTTGAATAAAAACTGGGTCTTTTAAATTGAAGGGAGAATTAATCACAGGGTCATCAGTCTGCCTGTTAGTCATTTCAGTGAAGAAGAATCAGCTAATACACTATCCTTGTATTTATAGATTCTGGTTGTCACTGTTAATTATGTTTAACTTATTTATGGGCGGTGGGAAGCCAGGCAAACTTTATGTTGCGTCCTCCGTGTTTGGTACCTAAATTATTCTGAGTCTAAATAACCAGGGTTTGTCTTCACAGGAGAGTTTCCAGTTGCGTTCCCATGCCTTATTATTTACATGCTTTGACCAAGATTTATTTAAAAAAACGAATGGCTAACAGTAGGTGTCGAAGTCCATATATAGGGACCCAACTAAGTGTCCTGATTTTCAAAAGTGCTGATCATCCAGGATTAGTAGCTCACGCTAAGCGTCCAGGCACTTATTTTATTAAAAAGTATCCAGTCCTTTCTTACTGTTATTATTCTGATTATTTTTTATCTGTATTGCAGCAACACATTAGAACTCCCAGCCATGGGCGAGGACTCCACTGTGCTAGGTGCAACACCAATACAGGAGACAAAGTAATTTATTATTACTAATATAATTAGCATATTTCTAAACAGGTATAAAGCCAGAATACATACAGATAATGCAGCAAGTCAATATTTAGCACATCATGCCTGTTTTCTGGAAGATATTCAGTCATCATCACTTCAAAACTAGTTAACAAATAGGCTTTGATTAGACAAAATGACAGCATTGCCCTTTCCATCATTCTTTGATGATTCTCTGGCCCCATGGTTAGTGTTTCTATCTGTTGCTCCCCATCATTTGATATTGCACAATGTCATTCAGTATGAGTTGAGCATGATCTCCCAGCTCATCACTAATGGTTATTTTGGCTAAAATGACAAGTCCTCTTCTGCTAGAGGGTTTCTTTTTCATTCGTGCTCAAAAAGAAAATGTCTACAAAGGTGCAGCCAGAGGATACGGTAGAGGGGAAGGGGAGAAAAAAGAAATTCAATTTAGTTGGGAAACAATTTAAATGCTTAATTAGTAAGGGGAAAAAATCCAAATTCTGAACAGGTGGTGTATTATTCTGCCAGGGATCGTCAATGGGAGTCAGTGCATATTGTTAGCTTGATGTAGAATGAAAAATGTGAAGACCTGCAGTACACGGATACATAATAGCATGTGAGCTGCTGAGGTGAGGCCATGATTATGTAAAAAAATCCAATCTGCACAGGAGAAAACACTCCTTTTTACCTACAATTCTACTCTGAGATTTGCATGGATGTGACATTAGGAGTACCCTCATTTAGCTGCACATACCCAAAGGAACAGCAAAATGATGGCCCAGAAGAAAACTGCCACATTTCAAACACTCCAGCTGTGCTCTGCCACCATCTCTACCTTCCTCTGCCAAATGCAGTAATTTATGATTTTGTCTTTTCATTTTTATCTACCAAAAATGTTAATGTATAGAATGAGAGAAAGCCCGGGAAAGGAATAACACAGTTGGTAAAGAGACACTTGTGTTTTCTGTTATCCTCATTACACTTTTCCCCCCAAGCTTGTAAATATTACTAAAACTTACATGATCGGTATTGTTGTGTACATGATGCTTTAAAATAGAAGAGCAGTTGCAGCAAATAACAGTCCCTGTTTCCAAGAGCTTGTCGTCTTAAAGGCACAGTAATCCAGCTGGCACTTACAGAGTACACCGTACTGTAAAATAGATAATGAATTTTGAGTCATAATGATGTTTGTTATTTAAGAACTGGGAGTATGCTCTAAAAAGAATAATTGTTGTATTTGCAGAAGAAAATGCTGGCAAGTTGGTTCATATCCTGAGGGATAAAACTGTGTGTGTATCAATCTATAGCTGTATGAAACAGCATAAAGCATATGTTTCTTTGTGGAATTAGCTGAGTGAAGGGAAAGCCCTGTAATCACTGTGCTACTAAAAATTAAAAATGTTCAGTTCTGTGCCTGCTTCTGACTAATTCCAAAGGGGTGGTCGGGTCAGTCTAGTTCAGCAAAACAAACAAGGAGTCCTGTGGCACTTAAAAACTAACAAATTTATTTATTGCACAGATTTCGTGGCAGAAAACCCCACTTTGTTAGATGCCTGAAGATGGAGAACTACAGATGAATGGGAGGAAAGTAAATGCAGGGAAGTGTAAGTCATAGAATTAGGTCAGACTGTTACAGCAAATCAATGTAGTTGTTTAGATTCAAACAGTGGAGAACAGCATATTAGAAGGAGGTGAGGGAAAAAGGAAAGCAAAGTTACCTGTTGTAATGAGAAAAGAAACCATGGTCCCTATTTAACCCTAAGTTGATAGTGTCAAATCTGCATATGAATTCCAATTCTGCAGTTTCGTTTTGAAGCTTTGATTTGTAATCTATGTGCCTAAGCATGGCTATTAACAGATCATCAATGCAGTGATCAGGAAGATTGAAGTGTTCCCCTATTGGTTTTTGAATTTTGTTATTTCTCATGTCAGATTTGTGTCCATTTATTCTTTTGCACAGAGACTGTCCTGTTTGTCCAATGTATAAGGTGGGGGGAGGGGGGGATGACATTTCTGGCACATGATGGCATAAATCACATTGATGGATGAGCAGGTGAATGAGCCCTTGATG
This sequence comes from Pelusios castaneus, assembly GCA_007922175.1. NCBI lineage: Eukaryota > Metazoa > Chordata > Testudines > Pelomedusidae > Pelusios > Pelusios castaneus. The sequence goes on from ML685787.1 coordinate 10,932,225, forward strand.
GAGTAGCTGGTTGATTAGGTCCTATGATGGTGTCTTTTGTGTAGATATGTGGGCAAAGGCAAAGTTGTCAACGGGGTTTGTTGCAGGGATATGAGCCTACTTTAATGTTTCTGTTAGGTCTGTAGTTGCTGGTGAGTATCTGCTTAAGGTTGGGGGGCTGTCTGTAAGCGAGGAAGAGTCTGCCTCCCTAAGGCCTAAAAGAGTGAGGGATTGTCTTGTACAATAGGCTGTAGATCCTTGATGAAGTCCTGTAGAGGTTTGGCTTGGGGATTATAGGTGATGACTAGTGGCGTTCTGTTGTTTTCTTTTTGGGGCTTCTTTTGTAGTAGTTGACTTTTGGGTACTCGTCTTGCTCCGTCAATCTGTTTCTTTACTTCCCCAGGGGGTTTGAAGTTTTAAGGATGCTTGATAGAGATCCTGGTGGTTTCTGTCTCTGTCTGAGAGATCTGAGCAAATGTGGTTATATCTTATGACTTGGCTGTAGACAATGCATTGTATGGTGTGTTCTGGATAGCAGCTTGAGGGATGTAGGTAACTATAATGGTCTGTAGGTTTTTGGTATAGGGTGGTGTTTATATCTCCATCACTCATTTGTACTGTAGTGTCCAGAAAGTGGATCTCCTGTGTGAAGTGTTCTAGGCTAAGTTTGATTGTGGAGTGGAAATTGTTGAAATCCTGTGGAAATTTTCAAGGGCATCCTTACTGTGGGTCCAAACGATGAAGATGTTATCAGTGTTGTGTAAGTAGAGGAGTGGTACTTGGGGACAAGAATGGAGGATCATCAAGGATCTACAACCTATTCTATAAGTCGATCCCTCAACCAGGACAGCCTCTGTGCAAAAGAATAAATGGACACAAATCTGATATCAGAAATCAAAACATACAAAAACCAATAGGGGAACACTTCAACCTTCCTGATCACTGCATTGATGATTTGTTAATAGCCATGCTTAGGCACATGGATTACAAATCAAAACTTCAAAGCAAAACTGCAGAATTGGAATTCATATGCAGATTTGACACCATCAATTTAGGGTTAAATAGGGACTGTGGTTTCTCTTCTCATTACAACAGGTAATTTTGCATGCTGCTCAAACTGAGCACATATGCCATCTTTGGCACGTGTGCTGCAGATTGCCAACCCCTGTCTTAGAAGTGCTGCACAGGACCGTATATACCAAATAGAAGAGCTCTAAAGGCAACAGCATCCTGCAAAGCTGTCTGGTTTGTCACTGTAGCTATCCCACTAGAGAGGTTCCTAAATCAGAGAAAAAATGAGGATGCTGACACTGATTGTTGAACTAAAGTCATAGCAGTCCAACTGGCTGATGATGTTACAGGCTCATAGCACATATCCAGTAATTCCTTACATTGTGTAGGTGGACACATTAGCACCCTTTATTTTCTCTGTCTTCTGGCACCCCTTCTGCTGTATTTCCATTTACTAATATATCACCATTCTGAAATGTATTTACCCTTTTTTACAGTTTTCTAAATTGAACAGTATGATTGGAAAACCTCTCAGATTTGGTTGCTGTTGAAGATTTTTTTTTCGAGGTTCTGCTTTTATTCTCTGCCAAACCATGACAGTGAGTGACTCTCAGGTATTTATTATCCGGTGTATAAAAGGTCAGGTTTTAATGCTCTATGTGATATATGTACATGGCTTAAGATCAGGCAGTCTTGAATGATAGATCTTAAACCATGATTCAGGGAAAGGGGCAAGAAATGAAAAATCACAATGTTCATTAAACAATCCTGAAAAACACTTGCACATATATGAGCTAGGGGTGGAACCCTGCCAATTCCAACTGGCATGGTGAGCCACAGTTTCATCACTCATAGGTCATAGCAGGCTGAGATTTGAACTGAATTTGAAGAGCTCTAGTGTTCATCTGAGAGCTTTCTTTTCCCTCTAAAGAAGTCTTCCAATTACATAAGATACAACATCTCTAAATAAAAAAATAATAATGCTTCAAGCTAACCCCTCACCATGGTTCGCACAGAGACCAGTATACTGCCCCTAGTTTAGTGAAGTCCTTAGGTGGCAGAAAGCCGGCATTGCTGCTTCTGTGCCATTCACTTCCTCCCTGCTAAGTTAGGATATGTGACAGAGAGTGGGAGAGATGGGACCCAGGACATGACCTTGAGTAGGAGGGGTTGGACTGGAGCACAACACTGATCCTCTGTCACACAGGGGAACATGGCTTGCAGTATAATATAGAATGTTACTCGCACACTCTAGGGCACCCTACCTTTACCCTTCCATGGACTCAAGAAATAACACAAATAATATAGGCATTCCTACCCTAGTTCGTAGGGCTCCAGGTGGAAGACATCTACCCGTATCCAATTCCTAGGGTTTAGGGCCACCCAATCCCCAGTTCATAAGGCTCAGGATGTAACCTGGTTAATTTAAATACCCACCATGACCCAGTTCCTTTGGTTCTGGGCGTAATCTTCTGTTGGTCCGTGGGGCCTTTTACTAGTGAAAGAACCTCACACAGTAATAGCCTTAACCTCTATCTTTTAATAGTTACCAAAACAGAACCACACATGCTAAGCATACAATGCTCACCACTCAAAAGGCAGACAAATTTTTCCTGGTGGGCTCCTCCAGCTTCTGTACAATATGGTTGGCATGGTGTTGAAGTCTGGAAGTTCTGATCCTGTGCTGTGTTCTGGAGTTAAGTTCCAAAGAACTTCCTTTTGGACTCCAGTTTATATCACTAAGTTTGAGTCCTGCTCACCTATACCATAATGTTTAAAACTAAAGCACTATTAAAACATTATTTTTTACCAGCCCCAGCCCATTATGAAACAATTCTTCAACCAATCATACCCCACCACCTTAGTTGATTTAAATCTTACCCAAATAGTTATGCGGCAGACAAAAACAAAGAAGCACACAGAAACTATACAGATAAAGAACAGAGAAGTGGACAAAACAACTGAAGAATAGATTTTACGATCACAACTTTTGATAAGTAGTTTCTTGCCAGACAATACTATCAGAGGAAGTTTTTTTAAACAACTGATGATCTGTTTCTGGTGATAAATAAATAAATAATAAAGTCAACTTAACTTTTCAAGTGTAGACATAGTCAAAGAGACATATTATTTTGTTTTAACTGTAACCATTTTCTGTTCCTGTTATCTCTGCTTTGTGTATCAATTAAATTTGTGTTCTCTGTTAATAAAGTTATTGGTTTGTTATAACTGCCTCTCCGGGCTGTTATATCAGAGTGAGATGAGCATCCTCTGCCGAACTAACAGACTAGTGTGTATTCTGTCTCTCTGGAGACAGTCTACTTCGTATTTCTGTGGGAATCCAGTGACAGGGAGTGGAAGCTGCAGGGAGATGCTTCAAGTTTGGGAACTGAAGTACATCAAGGATTAACTGATGAGGCAAAGTTTGGTCTGGCAGTGTCCTGAGAAGTTTGTTTGGCTGGCTAACAGACTGGAGTGGCATGGAGCTGTCACCCAGTAAAGCACCAAAAAAATCTCTCACTTTCTGAGGCAGAAAGGTAACAAAGTGGCATACAGTTCTGGATGCCCTCAGAAAGTGTCAGGCAATGGTACAGTGGCATGTTAATCTCAAAGAAAGTGAAGGCCTCCAGCTCCATTTGCTTTTGATAACCTTTTTCAGATGTGTGTCTTCTTGTTTTCAAGTTCCAAAGGGGTAGCCATGTTAGTCTACTGCAGAAACACAACAGAGTCCTGTGGCACTTTTAAAGACTAACAGATTTATTTATCTCATGAGCTTTCGTGGGAGAAAATCTCACTTCGTGAGTTCTCCCACGAAAGCTCATGCGATAAATAAATCTGTTAAAGTCTTTAAAAGTGCCACAGGACTCTGTTGTTTTTTTGTGTGTTGTTTTTCACTGTCTAATGTTATTATTTATATTTGATTTATAGGCGGAATAATTCTGAGGATACAAAAATCAGGGCAGAAAGTTTTGAAAGATGGTTCCTAACCTGTACTTCAGTAAACTGCATATTACAAGTATAGTGTAGAAATGAAATTCCCCAGAACTGATTCTTCTCTTGACTTACTCTTTTGTACATCAGGTGTCCCCTGAAGCCAACTCAGTTACAGCAGTGTGAAAGGGCTGTATGTTGTCCCTGCCAGCAGGTAGAGGATCTTGGGGAGCAGCTGCCACACACACACACGCTAGCGAGGTTTGAATTAATAAGTGTTTTTATTGGGGGTGAACAAGGGTAAATGGAATGGGGCAGTGAGGTGTATAGGGGGTACTGGGAGATGGGCCTCTCTATTGAACAGTATAGTGTCACAGTGGTGGAATCGATGTAAACCAGTGTAAATTAATATAAACCAATGTAACTTAATATAAACCAATGTAACTTAATATAAATCAATGTAAATTAATATAAACCAATGGGGTTTTTTACAAGTACAAACATACAAGGCAACTGTATCAATGAGAGAGTGAGGTTAAGGGAAATGGCCAGGGAGTATGGGCAGGCAGTAGCAGAGAGTTAAGGAAAGAAAACAGCAGCAGAGGCTGCAGTAACAGAGGCTGCAGTGAGCCTTGAAGACCTGCAGGGGGAGTCCTGGAAAGTAAGGTTAGGGGA
>ML685787.1:10936830-11066210 GCA_007922175.1 Pelusios castaneus
TAAGGTTAGGGGAAATGGCCAGGGAGTATGGGCAGGCAGTAGCAGAGGGTTAAGGAAAGAAAACACAGCAGCAGAGGCTGCAGTATTGGAGCAGAGGTGAGCAGGGGAACAGACCAGGGAAGCACACTCAGAAGGTGGGATGAGTAATCAGTGGCAGAGGAAGAGGGAAGAGTACAGCTGCAAGGGATGCAGCAAGAGGCAGTCTGTAAGAGTGTACCTAGAGGCTGGGTTAAGGAGCAGAGGTGGGGGTGGGGTGAGTAATTAGTGGCAGAGGAAGAGAGAAGAGTACAGCTGCAAGGGATTCAGCAAGAGGCACTGAAGCCCTGCAGGGTGAGGCTCAGAGCAGTCTTCAGGAGCCTGTAAGCTAAACACAGAGGAAGTTTAAGGAGAGGGGGAAACAGCAGCAGAGGACTTGGGGTGTTCGGGGAGAGATGAAGACACAGAGGCACTTATTTAACAACTTAACAGCAACTATACAACTTATGCTAATAATGAACAACAGAAAGAAGGAAAAACAAAAAGGAGAGGAGTAATACAGTAAAACAATTATCTTTAACCTAGTTTAACTATGGCCACACAATATAACAGGTAATGGCAAACAAGTATCCCACTTAACTACCACTAAACACAGACACAAAATACAATTCTAACAGGACTACAGCTTATACAAGCTAGTAAAAATACAGCTTAACAAAACTACTATACTGGCCCTATTGACCAGGGGGAGCAGTCCCAGGGGCAGAGTGGTGTGAGCCCAGGATACAGCTCCTGAAGGGGTCAGGGGATGGTGGCTGCAGCAGTGGAAACAGCTGAAAGCAGGGAGCCCCAGGACAGAGCATAAAGAGGCAGAGCTTAGCAGCAGCACAGGCTTTTCTTTAAGCAGCAAGGGAACCGCAGAGCAGGAGGGGGTCTCTGTTACAGACCCCAAGGTAAATTTAGAGAGAGTTTGAGAGGGGGGAATCTTACCAATCCCCAGGAGAGCAGCAAGGACAGAAACTGAGGCAGCAGCAGCATAGATGAGTGCAGAGAGGACTCAGTTCTCGTAGTTCGTGGTTCATGGTTCAGGAGACGATTCGTTGTTTGTGGGAGGGGGGGTTTAAAACGGGGGTACGCTCAATTACATAGCCGGGAGCGGAGAAAGGCCAGGAGGCAGTGCAGGAACCTATTCTGGGGGCTGGCCCCAAAATGTCTGGTTTTTAAAGGCAAACTTAGGCAGCTTCCCGCCAGTAACTCTGATAGGCTCCCTGAATTACAGGGGCGGAGAGAGGGCAGGGAAAGCTGTAGGACAAGTCCGGGCAGAGTCCTGGGCTGCAGGTATGTGACTCATAGTCACAGGTATTGGTGTGTGACTCATGCCCTTTGTGAAAAACGAGCCATATTGGTCTTGCACTCCTGGGCATTGTCCACCCTACGCCGAGCCAGGGCTGGAACAATAGTTAATGTGCCTCCTCCTTAGGCAGGGCCATGGCACAAAAGAAGCTGAAAGAAAAGGGCCATTCCCATGAGCAGCCTGGGAGGGGTGGCCACACAAACAGGGGAGACAGAAACTGGCACAGGGGTACATCTGTCAGGGACATATGTGAGCGCCTAAGGAGTCTCTTCATCTGTTTCTTCTTTATTCTCTCAATCCATATTTTATTTCTTTCCTCTTCTTATTAGAGGATCATTATTATTTTATAATTATTTACTAAGCACCCATAATGTGCAAAATTCTGATATTTTCAAACCTTGCTTTGGTCCAAAATTGGTACTCTTTCACAGGTGCAATAGTCTGTGTGCATCTTCTTCCAGGATCACACCTAAAAGAATAGGCAGTGTAGCTATAATCAAGTCATAAAATTATTTAATCCCAAACTCAATGTTAGTGGATGTGATGGGTTGGATGAACTCCATACTGGGGAACTGAGAGTGCAGGAACAACTCTGGGCCTGCTCTGACAGACCTGCTGGGAATGCTTCAGTTGGAGAAGGGACTCAAAGGAATCTCTTGAGCACAGCTGGGTGGCAGGCAGAGAGAGGCACATTTGCATTCACTGCTTCAGAGGGACTATGTTAGGAAGGGATTGCCAGGAGGAGTTCTGCTGCACAGAGCCAAGATTCCCTCGCTGGGTGAGGCCCATGCACCAGGTTGCCAAGGACAATTGCCAGCCATAAATGTGCCCCACAGGGAGGGGCAGAGTGGCAGGGAAGAGGCCCTTGGGAGAGCATTAACCAGAAGACAGATGAGGGACTCCTGCATTACGGTGCTTAAGAGGGTACCTGGGTTGGAACTTGGTGGAGTGGAAGGGTCAGGTTCGGGGTTCCTCTACCTCATGACTGCCAAGTGGGTTACTGTTACCACTAGGCAAGAAGGCTCACATCACTCACAGTGAAACATTTATATTCTGACTTAAACCAGTCAAAAGTCTGGACATTCAGTTAAGCTTCCCCACAGCAGCCTTAATCCTTGCCCCAGAGCTTATGATTTATTGTAAGGCACAGGTTACAATGTATAATAAATGCGAGAGAAAGGATTATGCCAAAATGACATTAGGCTGCATTTCCTACTGATGTCTCTGAGAGTCTTTCTACTGAGTTTAATGGGAGCTGAACCGGGTTCTATGTGAAGATAATCATTCATCTGATGTTTTCACTTGATTCCCTCTCTCTTGAAATAGTTTTGCTTATCTCTGTTATCTCCCCTCTTACACTTTTGCTTCCTTTATTAGTTGTTGGTATAACCGAGTCAATGAGTCACAGAAGTGACCACCAGATTAGCTAGTCTGACCTCCTGTAAATCACAGACCACTCCCCCCCCCCCCTTAGTAACTAGATTAGACTGAAGTATTACAGCCCTCTGGAGATGAAACTAACATATGCTACTGGCAGAGAACAGGAGGGACAAAGGTGTATCAGTGCCCAGGGCCCTTGCAATGGCAGGGAATCGATGCGGTGAGGTAGTCCCAGATGATCCTAGCAAGACTTGATTTTGGACTTGACTCTCCCCTTCTCCTAAATTCTTCATTGTATAGGAGAGGGAAGTGGTTGGGAGCCATAGGAGGGAGCATCAAGGAGCTGGTTCCAATTCCCTGATTCACAGGCCAACCCCCAATGTGTATCAAAACAGGTTCTGAGCCTCTCTAATTTGTACCCTGGTTGCAGGACCCTTAATCAACCCTATATCATACAAAAGCCATTTAAACAGAGCTTTGCTCTGTCATACCCCTTTGTGCCCATCACATGCCTTCTGTCTCTCCCATACCCTAGGAGAGGGTGCAGGAACAGAGGTGTTGAGTCACACTGCAGTGCAGATGTGACAGCAGGAAATTCCCCTGTACCCGAGGAACTCTTTGCTGGGAATTTTAAGCTGGGTTACAGTCCCTTTACACCAATAGAATGGAATAAAGAGGTTGCAACCTAACTTCAGAATCCTGCCCATTATTCATTATTAAGCACCGTGTTCTCAGTATAGTACAAAATGCAAATTGAAGACAGCTTTTACTTCCCAAATAGCTTTCCACATTTGTCATTGTGCCTAAGAAACATGACTAGATCATATTAAGAAGTACTTGCTTGCTGCACTCTGTTATGTTAAAACAGTTATTTCTGAGCCACAGATTGCAAAGATGTCTGGAATCATCAGAACTATCTTTTCTGCTCATTGTTATTTCAAAATGATTGGACTGAATTATTTCAGGAGAATGGAAAATTGGGTTGTAAAAAGCAATTTCATTTAGAATGATTTGCAATGCTTTTGTCCAACATTTTTGCTATGTCTGGGGTAAGTATTGAGAGTCAGCATCTGCCATGAAGGAGATGCAATTCCTAACATTTGCTGTGCTCTCACTTTATTAGTGGACTGCACCAATCATTTCATGAGAACTCCAAGGAATTGGTTTAGCAGAAAAAAATGCAACAGCTAAAAGTTGGATTTGAGAACATTCTAGCTTGGGGAGTTTTTGCAGAGAACACTCCCCTTCCCCATAGTTCCATACCAGGATATTTTGTGAATTTTTTTCTCAGCAGAGGGTTCTGAACATGAACTTGCTTCAATGTGCTTACAAAATAATAAACAGCTTTGGAGTATAAAACCTCTCAGATTGTTTTCTACAGAAGGAATTTGCATGCTGACTCATTCCTGATATATTTATAATGTAGTAGCAAACCACTGCAACGGCAAGATTTCTAATAAAGCTATGGAAATTACACATTGCAATGGGAGTTGAATAAATTTACATTTGTAGTATTCTACCATTTCACAATTTATGGCAGATTACCTTGTTTGTGCATGCCTGGGCTTTAATGGTTATTTTTTATAGCAGAAAATTGTAGTTTATGATAGTATTCCCAATAGAAATTTATTATGAGTCTACCATATGGAGTATTACATAAAATTGAAATTGTATTGGTGGTTGTTTTATTGTTAGTTAAGATGTACTGTATATTATTGAGAATTAGTGATTACAAAACTCTTAGAAAAGTTGACTTTTTATTAAAGTGATATTTTTTCACACACTTTTTTTTAGCTTAAATTAACAATAGATTAAATGTCTCATTCCTTCTCAGGAAAAATCCTCATTGACTTCCAGGGGCCCTGTCCTAAGTATTTAAAACTGATAGCATATATAACACAATCCCAATCTTCTCTTCTTCTCCTGCATGGATTCTCCTGCATGGATTCATGGTCTTCAGGTCAAACCGGCCTATTTATGATTTGATTCAGGAAAGAACTAAGTAGATCTAGAAAGCTTTTAACCTGTTCCACAAAATCAAGCATTATTCATTCATGTATTCTTCACCACAGTTCAGAGCCATCAGTTTTTTTGTTCTGCACGGAAGGTGGAAGATATTACCAGAAGATGTCATGATATGATCTCTCAATCTCTCTGTCTTTCTCTTTTCTACACTAACTTTGCCTGCCTAACTTATTAGTTTAGTAAGTTATGCTCTCTTGTGCTCAGTGTTTCTGAAGGTGTCTGCTGTGATTCAGAAGAAGCAGAATTTAAAATGATTCAGAGAGGTATAGATAAATGCAGACAGCATTCCTTGTGCCCACCTTTTTCTGCTAAAAGAAACAAATCCTTTGTCTGGGAAGTGAGGAAGTAGTAAACACAACTGAGATGTTTAAAAATTTTGGCAAAAAAAAAAGCCCCACTTACTACTTTGGATTTTTGTTCTGTCTTCCATCCCAATTTCTCAAAATACTTTCCCCAGGATGAATTAATTTACCCTCACAATGCACCAGTGGGAGTAGGTAAATATTGTGTCCATTTTACAGATGAAAAACTGAGGTACAGACAGACTAAGGGCCAATTTTTGTGATCCATTATCAAGCAACCTTCCATTAAACACAGGATCACAGAATTTGGACCTAAGAGTTCAAACCTGCAAGGTGCTTGGCACTCCTATGAGATGCTGAGTACCTTCAACTGCCATTAACTTTAATAGGCACTGGCGATACTCCTCACCTCACTTGTCTCCCCTATGTGCTCCTGATGCCTCCCTCCTGTAGAGACTGTAGATGGTTGTGTATGAGCCAGTTAGGGACTCTTCTACAGGAGATCCATGAGCTTTCTGGCAGTGTGAAGGGGCCAAGAAAATCTGATCCTTATGTCTGGAAAACTATTTCTGTTAAAAATGGTTATGGGTAGTCCCTTCAGAGTATAGCATGGATTTGATGACGCAGTTTCAGGTTAGTTTCTGCTGAACAACCCAGAACTTCTCTGTCTTACTGCTTTACCATGGGTAGAATTCAAATAGTTTGTAGATGACAAGGTAACTGAGTGTCAGTTAGTCATAGATTTTAAGACTAGAAGGTATCAAGAGATCATCTAGTCTGTTCTCTAGTATAGCACTGGTATCTTTGGGTTCCTACTCCTGCTGTTCACTAGATTACTGTTGAGAACCTGTGCAAATCTGCATTATAGGATAGATCCTCAGCTGGTGTGAACTGTGGGGGAGTCACTGATTATTTAAAGTTTAAAGTTTAAACCAACTCAGGATCTTTTTCTATGCCTATCAGATTATTTGAATGAAAGTCCATGTAGTTTTTCTACTGCCTGATGTACCATAGTCTCTCAGCTGTCTTCCTTTGCTCTAAATTGGACACTAATACTGTATATTACTGATTAAATGAGTCAGCCCACAAATTTCTTTTTCATATAATATGTGTTGTTCAGGCTTCACAGTTAATACACAGCATCTTCAGCACTGGAACTTGAAACCAATCTACAGCTGCCCTGTATCAGATCTTGCTATGAAACAGAACACAAAATGAAGGGTTGAATGTAATCTTTATCTTCAATATTGTGTCAGATGCCCTAAAAGGTGTGCAGTGGGGACTGGGGAAAAAGAAATGGTTTCACTAGATGTACTGAAAACCTCCCAGTGAATTATGCATTCACAGCTTTCGACTTGTTTATTCACAATTGCTGATACCAGCTTTTATAACCACAGGAAAAATCTTTTGTGGTTGTTGCTATTGTTATCCACTAGAATATTGCAGCGCTGTTTGTTCTCTAGTAGCTAATCTAGGGTAGCTACTCTGTAAACCTTTTTGGAGATGGGGTATTTTTAGAGCCACAGTTTCAGAGTTCATAACCTTTTGCCTTCTCTTTACCATTATATGCATGGGATCACTACAAACTACCTTTTCCGAAGCACAACATTAAATGGGGAAAAAAAAGTATACACATAGGCATTTTCAGCCAGCTGTGACCCTGTTGCGCTACTGGATCAGCGTTCCAGAATGAGCTCATGCCCTGTTTTAATTTGGTAATAACATTTTTCTTTTTCTCTCATTTGTGAAATCAAATTTCCCATGCTATATTTCTCCATTTGTCTGCAAAGATAATATTAGTCCATTTATGGAATGGTTTAGGAAATGTATCTCTCTGTGTGTGTTACATTAATCTGGTTTCATTCTAGTCTAAACAATGAGCTAAAAGTGAGCCCTTATGTGTGGTAGTTTACTAAGGTCTGACATCTGAGTCAAGATCTGTGTGCCTCACTATGAAAATATAAATGTAAAGAGCTAGAATTCTACTGAAAACACAGAAGAATTATGTGGGTTATTTGTGATTTTTGTGTGCAGCTGCTATAAGGGAGGTGGACTATGCCTGGTGTAAAACGCCAAAAAAGGTCTGGCTGGGGATTTATGCAGGTGCTTTCTTTCACTCTGGCCAACCAAATCTGATGAGGATCATAAATGCTAGTTCTTTCCTGTCATTATTCAGATTAAACTCAGTGTAAAAATAAAAAGTAAACATGCACATAAACCAACAAGGGGTTTTATGGGTCTAAGACCTAATCATACCTAAGTGCCCTCGAATCACATCTGAGTCGATGGAATTTGACAGACACATAGGGTGCATCTACACTTACAAGTTAGGTCGACTTGAGGAGGCTTAAATTGATCTAATTTACTCCCTGTCCACACTGGGTTTTTATTAAACCGACTTAATCTGTTCCATAAGTCGACTTAAGGAAAACGTACGTCGACTTAATAACACCTAGTTTTAGGTCGACTTAAGGCTTAAGTTGATTCCTTAAATCAACTTAAATCAGTGTGGACAGGGATTAGCACCTACGTTGACCTTATTAAGTTGACTTAAAGTGTTAAGTCGCCTTAACAATGTCAACAATGGTTAAATAAATCTGTTAGTCTTTAAAAGTGCCACAGGACTCTGTTGTCTTTCAACAATGGTTATGTCTACACAAGAAAAAGTTAAGTCGACTTTGTTAAGTTGACTTAATAAGGTTGAATTTCAGTCGACTTAAAGTCGACTTAACTTTTCTAGTGTAGACATAGCCAGTGTGTCTGACAAGATCAGCTTCTTAGAAACATTCTCTGAGATTTAAAGTGTGATTCTGTGTCCAGTCTTAAAAAAAGAAAGTGAGGGGTAGAGAAAGAGAGCAGGGATAAGAGGGAGAAAATGGACAGACTAAAATGAGATAGTGGCAGCTGTGCTGAGATGGTGCCAGAGTGTAAGGCTATGTCTACACTTGCACTTCTAAGTCAACTTTAACTAAGTCGATTAAATAATGTGAACAACCATTGTCTCCTTAATGTTTAGGAATTTTCCAGGGATAATGGTCCCAGGGAGTATCCTGATGAACCATTAAGGACATAAAGAATACAACCATTGTGTCCTTAATGGTTCATCAGTTTACTCCCTGGGACCATTATCCCTGGAAAATTCCTAAACATTAAGGAGACAATGGTTGTTCACACCCTCCCTTCTAAGACATTCCTCCAGAATGACACAAGTTAAAGTATGGATATAACATCGCATTCCTAACTTCTAATCAAAATAGAATTCCTAGACATAAACTATATAATCATTCCCAGAAAACTACTACCTTTCTATTAATACCAAACATGACATAGTTCCTATGGATTATAGCATTTATGAGATATCCATAGAAAATAATATCATAAATGCTTCCCTAAATCCAGACAGCATCACACCCTGCCCACATGCCCTGCCCTTTGGGGGGCATGCCAGGCTCCCCCTGTGCCCCCCCCAGCAGGGAGGGCATTGGTGTAGTCCTGGGGTAGCCCTAAATCGACTTAGGGCTACCCCAGGGCTACACTGGCTTAATTCGACTTTAAAAAGTCGAATTAAGCCTTAGGTCGAGTAGAAAGGTGGTTTAATAACGTCGACTTAATTTTCGTTGTCGACTTTATTTTCCTTAAGTCGACTTAAGCAAGCTGCTTAAGTCGACTTAATTTACCAGTGTAGACGCAGCCTAAGAGAGCACTGATAATGGGCAAGGGCTGGTGGCCAGCTGCTGAATGGACTCTGACACAAAAAGTGCTGGGACCTATGGACCCATGAAAAATCAGATTTTAGTTATACCGCAATAAAATACGCACAGCCTTTATGTCACACAGATTTTCCTAGGTAATCAGACATTTAGACAAGTGCCCGGGCTATCATTTTCCTTCTCTACGGGGGTCTGAGTTGAGTGTTTTCAAGTGTGGATACTTGTCAGATCCTTGGAATCATACACTAGCATGGCAAAGAGAGGAACAGTGTGACATTTTACCGTAATGATTCAGCAAAGAGAGAACTCAATAGCCCTCCTACCATGATTGTTATACAGGTATCTCACTCGTCTCTTACAGTCTAACCACTCACCAGTTCAATTGTTAATGCTCTGTATATTGTACTTTATAGAATTTTAATTTATTTTGATTAACGTGTCAAGGGCCGAGGATTTAAGATTGATCAAAGCTACTTGCTAGCAATATGCCAATAGTTTAACAGCCAGTTTCAGAAGATTATTACCTAGAAGATTCAATGATGTAACACCCAAGACATAGAAATTTTTACAGCAGGAGGATATATTATTTGGATTTTATTCATGGGCCTGACATTGTAAGAAAGGAACTAAAGAGATGCTCTGTGCTGCCCTGTAAAGCAAATGACTTCAGTCCCAATCTTCCTCCAGTTGAAATTAATGGAGGTTTTACTATTGACTTCTCTAGGATAAGCATCAGACCTTTGGTTAATAATAATACAAATGCAGGGTGGTGCATCATGTGGAGCACCTTTACTTCACTGAATAGGACATGTAACACTATGGTACGGTCAACCAGTGAAAGGGAGATCTATAGGAGGACTGGCTGGCTGAGGTGATTGATAACTGGCCTGAAAAGTCCCTCAATACTGAATTATTGGTTTGAATCCAGCTCAGTGAGGTTGTGCCCAAAAGTCATTAACCAACTGACTGATGTTCCATAGGAATGAAAGGGTGATTTCTGTCTCTTAGGCTCTCGACTAGCCAAGCACTTATATATACATGTATCTTTAAACATCTGAGTAGGCCCTTTGGAGTTAATAGGATCTAGTCTACTCAGATGTTCTCAAGTCTATTCATGTACTTAGGTGCTTGGTTGGACTGGGATCTTAGGGTATGTCTACACTAGCAATTTAGGTCGACTTAAGGACTCTTAAGTCGACCTAAATTACTCCATGCCCAAACTGGGCTTTCATTAAGTCTACTTAAGAAATTCTTTAAGTCTACTTAATGAAAGCTTAAGTCGACTTAATAACTACCTCTCCTTAGGTCGACTTAAACCTTCAGTCGACTTTTTAAGTCGACTTAAGGACAGTGTGGATGGGGAGTAGCACTTAAGTCGACTTCATTAAGTCAACTTAATGCCAGCGTGGACGCCTATGTCCAATGTTAGGTCGACTTAATAAAGTCGACTTAAAAGGAGCCACTTTGTTAAGTTGACTTTTTCTAGTGTAGACATACCCTTAGAGTGCTGGTGTACACCTCACCAAAACCATCATCACAAATGGTTAGCAGTTGGAGCTGAAAAGCCCCAGGTCAAATGGGCATGAAGTGTAAATCATATCACCTTGACAGACATCCCTGCCATTCAGGCTTGAAGTGCATTGGAAAAGTAATGAGAGGAATGCTTGCCATTATGTGTTTCCTGATGCATCTGTCATGTGGATAAATGAACAATTTGGGTTTCCAGAGCTGTCAGTCAAGCACCTTTTTGTTGCATTTAATTTAGAAATTGAAAAAAGAGATACAACTTTGAAGGAAGCAGGGGCTGGTGTGAAAGTCTGTATTATTCACAGCCGACTCTGAGAAATTTGTTCCTGCTGCGCAGTTTGGTCTCAGTATTGCTGGCCCTAGGATAAACTTGGTAAACTTATGGATTGAGGTCTATAGCAGAACTCTGCAAAGGGATGGAAATCACATTGGATGCAGTTTGGTGTTGATTGTGATTATAATATGAAGCTCCTTTGAAACCATAATCAGTACAGTCCTATTTTAGTCATATTCAGTGTGATGCAGTGTTCCCTACTCTGTATCTCAGATAAAAGGAGAAAAATACTCTTGATTGCTTGCTACAATAACTGTCTCACAAATAATTGCTCTAAGTTTCAATAGTGTTTGCATGCGTGTGTGTAAACGACCATACGGTACTATAAACTAAAGTCAATTCTGTTTCAGACTCACTCTGTCTACTTTGTGTTACTCTGGCAATACAAAGAAGCTATAAATTCATCTTCACTAAAATAGTTGGTTAAACTAGGTCTGCCACTGCTCTGAGTGACACAAAGCAGTCAGACTCCTGATGAATCTGCTACTTGTATTTAAGCGATTTCTTAATTCCTCATGTTGTTGTTTAGGCTGTGGCTTTGTTGAATACATCCGAATAACTAATTGTGATCTTTACTTTGTGTAATAAAGAGTAGTGTAGTTCTTAGAGATTTTATTGACTACAATAATTCTAACTGAAATAAACATGTTGATTGCAGTTCTGTTTAGCTTAATGGTGAAATAAAATAATTTTCAATAACCATTTACCCTAAATTAGATTCATTTAGCATGACAATTATTCTAGGTATTTATTACCACATTGCTTGCTGAGAGCTTTGCAGAATACAACTTAAGTGCATTATATATTATAAAAAATGTATAATAGATCAAATTAAACCCTAATGAGATCCAAGCACAAAGTATGGATCTATAGATATGGGCCAGGTTCTCAGCTGGTGTAAATGAACATAGCTTCAAGTGACTATAGTAGCACAATAGCAGGAACCAGAAGACGAGCATAGGCCAAGACTGCACACATCTTTTTGAAAGCCTTCCGAATACTGTAATTCCCTGCAGTTCCTTGGTGTTATTCTACTTTGTTATTTACATCAGAAATGTGTAATCATGAAGCTGAACATGTAATAAAACTTGATTTATGTTAAGGAAATTAATTTCAAGTTTCTGCTACTGCTATTTTTTATTGCATTCATTATGTTGAGGTTCTGGGCTGGATTTTTCCAAAGGAATAAGACAAAGATAATTTTTTGTTTAGAATTTTTAATAAACTTTCATGCCCCCATTATTTATCTGCTTTCACAAAAAGCTGTCAATTTTCTGATTTCAAATAGTTATACTTCATATACTGTACATAGAAAATGAATATTTCTTACCGGCTCAACTATGATATTATCTAAATGTATGCCCATTGTCTAAAATACTGAACATTAGAAATGATCACTAGATCAAATTCATTGGCAGAAAAACAGCATCTGGGAATTGCATTTATTTACTGTAATTCTACAAACAACAACAAAAATCTAACTGTCTGAATTGAATCAGACGAAGTGGGATTTTCTCCCACGAAAGCTCATGCGATAAATAAATCTGTTAGTCTTTAAAAGTGCTACAGGACTTGGCTGTTTGTCTGAATTGGGATGTCTGATTGTTTGTCCCCTCTTTATGGATCAGAAGGCCTTAGCAGGTTGAGAACTCTGCATCTAAAGCACAAGGTCCTTTTTCTTTCAGTGGAGAACCATATGAAGCTGCTCAAGGTACAGTACTACACACAGATGCATGGGCTTATCTTCAAGCACCTCAGCAGCCCAATTAACTTCAATGGAACTTGGGCACATTCCTTAAGTTAATCATGTGCTAAGTACTTTGCTGAATGGAGGACTTAGACTGTAAGCTCCTATTTCTTCTTCTTCTTCTTCTTCTTCTTCTTCTTCTTCTTCATTAATAATAATCGTGTTTATTAGAGTAGTGGCTAGGAACCAATTGAGAACAGGGCTCCATTGCCATAAACATGGTATAAACACAGAATTACAGGAGAGCCCTGCCCTGAAAAGCTTACAGTCTCTATAGACCAGACAGACATAGGCTGAAAAATGTGACAGCAGAGAACAGCGTGTTAATTCTACGATTTATGCATTTATTTTCGGGGAGGAGATTGTTACGAGCACATACAAGTGAAAAGTCAAAAGTGTCTGCGACAGACTATGACACTGGAATAAGTGCAGTGGTGGGGAAGTACATTCTGCCACTGAAATACAAAGGAAAATGACTAAACCAGAGTTTGTCGTAGGACACAAAGTCAGGTAACCAGACCTGAGTCTACACACGTGTCAGGTGCTTGGTTTCATTCAGAGGATGTTCATTACAGAGAAACAAAGCAGCTCAGGACAGGGTGATCACATGATGCAGCTATCCAGCTTAGCAGAACGTTCTGCTACCTCATTGCTGTACATAGCTTCTGCTCAGAATAAAGGGTTTGCTTGGAAAGCAGTCTGTAAAATACTATAAGGATGGGCTAAATGGAAAGAGAAGTAAAGCGAAGAGGAGGACAGGATAGGGAGAAGGTAAGAGGGACAGGTGTGGAGTAAAGAGCCTGTGAGAGAGAGAGTTGGAGAAAACAACCGATCAGCACAGGGCAGAGAATGTAACTGTAGAAAGGTCTCTGACTGTCCAAAAGTCTTTGCCTTGGCTCCTCCTGCAGCTGCTCCTACTGTCTGGAGACTCTGGTTGATACTTCCCTGAAGTTTTTTCCCAAGACCACATGGTGGGGAGGAAGGATAGTCCCTGGGCCCTAATTTCTCCAGAATGTGTCTGTGGGACTCTCCCCTGCAACATCCTAGGCTGCATCTTCAGTGCAGAATTATCTCAAGTAATCTGTATTAGAATTCTTTCTCTGTGTTATCTTAGCTACACTGCAAGAGAACAGTTGAGTTGCAGTAGTGACCTCGCACTGTACGCATAGCCTCGCACTCTAGACTGTACTCATTCGTATGTGGTGCTAAAACTTCTGGGAGCACGTCCCATCCTAGGTAGAGCTGCAATGAGCTGAGCTGCTCTACAGGTACTTTGTAGTTTAGAGATGGATAGGGAGCAGCATAGAAGAAGAAACAAAGATGCTTGTGGGAGATGTGGATCAATGGGTCATCAGTGCTGGCTTGGGGCTGGAAGGATGCAAAAAGAAACAAGAGTGGGAAGGGAAAAAAGGTGAAAAGCTGTGAAGTGCCCTGAAGATGAGAGCAAGAAGTTTGAATTTTGTATGTTGTGTTTAGTAGTAAGGAAGCAGTTTCCATCACTGCAGACCTTCAAAACCATTTGAACATTTTGCTGCTCTTGATATTGCAAATAGTGGTATCGATAGATCCTCTGCTGTTGGTACTACTGCACATGCTCCAGCGGTTGGCAAGTGGCTCCCTATGGATCCGCACACAGAGAAATGAATCAATTAGAGGAAGCATATCACTTATGTATCTTGGCTCCTGGCACGATACAGAGGCTAAAGCAGACAAATTCAAATAACGCAGCTTTAAAAAGTTACACTGTAATTTCAGGCGTAACCTTTACACTGTGAGGAAAAGAATTTTTCTTGAAGAGAAAACCTGGGACCTTGGGTCTCATAATGAAACAGTCCAGTCCTTTTACTTCTGTTTTCATTTAAGTGAAATAGGGGGATGCATCAGAACCAATAAAATTAGCTAAATGTCTCTCATATAAATGCCAAAACTTCTACAAAATGTAGTCTCTATATTATCTCATAGGAACTGCTGGCCAAAGTGAATTTCCAGGTTAACATTTTATTATTGCCCATTTCAGATAAAGCAATTAAGAGTAATCATCTCAACAGAATACAGCCAGGAGTGTAGTGACCTACTAATTGCAATTCTGCATCAAACCAGTGGTCCGTTTGTCCAGTGTACTGTGTCAGACAGTGGACAATGCTAGCTGCTTAAGTGAAGGTGCAAGAAAACCTGCATTTTGTAACTGTGGAGCAATTTCCCTACAAAGAAAGCTACCTACCCCATATGAATTAGAACTTTTTTACACCTTTTTATATCAAAATGTTATTTTTAAATTACTTACTCTTGTAACTCTGAATGCTCTCTTTATATACATATATAAATGCTAATCCTTTCTTAAATCTTAACAGACCTTTGACCCCAATGTTAACTTGTGGCAATGAGTCCCAGTGGCTAATTCGAGGACTGTGTGTAAAATTGTTTCCTAGCTGAACATACTTTGGAACTCCTATGAACTGAAAGGAAGAGGTAAAGAGGAAGAGGAAGATGATTACATAGCCATCTTCGTGTAGGTGGCAAAAGCTGACAAGGGAGCACATTTCTTAAACCTTAGTCTTTTCACAAAAGCCTTTTGTGTAAATTCCCAGCATGACTCTAGTTCACTACTGTAAGTAGATCTATGGTATATACCAAAAATCTGATCAAGCAGAAACAATACCTCTAGGGGAATTATTGTAACATGTGAACTAGAAAGCATTACTTTCCTTCTGTCAAATGGCATGGCTGTGCAATGTATATCCTACTCCAATTAGACATTGTCTTTTGTGGATTAACTTCTTGTCAACTTGTACTTGTAAAAACAATTTTGACAGATCTAGGGCAGATATATAAGTGAAGGATTTATAGCTAGGCATCAGTTTTGCAGAAAGGATACTTTTCATTTGTTTACAGAATATAAAGAGCTAAACAAATCCTTTTATTTATTCTGGTTTGGTGGCTAACGGCAGATCTGTTTTGTTCATGGGATATACTGGACTTGAGAAATGTAAAAAGGTCTGATTTGGCAGTATTCCTTTGTGCTGAAATCTCTGAGAAGGTCAGAAGCATACAGTATTTTCCACACTATTTACAAATCTCCAGTTTTATTGAAGTGATTCTTTAAAGGCAGCACAAAGTGGAGAAAAAAAAGGCTGCTAATGTGTACTGTGTATTTGTATATGCCAGAAGAATGCTGTGTGACACATCCTCTACCACTGTGGACAGATGGGGAGGTCAAGTTTCCCGCCATTGTAAACCGGAAGGCCAGCAACATAGCTGAATTAAAAACCTACCTTAGCAGCAATGAAACAGGCATATAACAGACCTGGCAGAAACCCAACAAACATGAAGTCAGCAGGATGCAGCTTAGAGGAGTAGGTAATTGCTAGGTCATTCTCCTAGGCCTACAGGATGGAAGTGTGCACCATTACAACTCAGCTGAGCAGCTCTGCATAGCTTGTCTCCCCTATACAGATCTTAAGTTGCAGGGGTGACGCACAGGGTGTGCATGTGTATGAGGTCTCATGCCTCACACTGATTTGCTACTTGGCTTCTATTGAGCATGCTCACATGGACTGAGAATGTTCAGTTACACTGCTGAAGCAGGCTGCCTCCAACCCCACTATTGGCAGGCTCGAATCGTCTCTGCTAAGTTGCCCTCCAACATATCTTTGGCTATGTCTACACTTGTTACTTTAAGTCGACTTAGCTAAGTCGACTTAACAAAGTCGACCATAAGTCGACTTTGTTAAGTCAACTTAGCATGTCTGCACTTACCTTTTAAGATGACTTTGGGGGGACCCTACAAAGTCGACCTAGAGCGTCCACACTGGATGCCTAGGTCGACTTCTAGGGGCTAGGTAGACCTGGGACAGGTCCACGGTGGCAGGGGGGCACCCCTTGCCAAGTGCCAGGGGGCTCAGCCTTTGCCCCATTGTGCCTGGGTAAAATGGGGCAAAGGGGGACAGGGACACTGGCAGGGCATAGGGGCAGGGTGAGCTG
The DNA here is from genome assembly GCA_007922175.1 of Pelusios castaneus. Lineage (NCBI taxonomy): Eukaryota > Metazoa > Chordata > Testudines > Pelomedusidae > Pelusios > Pelusios castaneus. Next base: position 10,953,167 of record ML685787.1, read on the forward strand.
GGCTCTGCCCTGCCCTGTGTAGGGGCATGCCAGGCTCTCCCTGTGCCACACCCCCTGGCAGGGAGGGCAGTGGGGGAGTCCTGGAGAGCCTTAACTCGACTTAGAGTCGATTTAGGGCTACTCCAGGTCTACGCTGGCTTAAGTCGACTTTAGAAAGTCGACTTAAGCCAAAAGTCGACTTAAAACGAGGTTTTAAAAAGTCAACTTAATTTTCCTTAAGTCGACTTAAGGAAAGTGTAGTGTAGACGCAGAGTAAATTAAGTCGACTTAAGCAAGCTTAAGTTGACTTAATTTACAAGTGTAGACACACCCTTAGGGACAGTGTAGGATGAAAGCAGTGCAGCTGTGCAAACCTCTCAAACTACACACAAATGAAGCTCAGCTTGACTTCAGCATAGTTTAGGACATTTTATATCTCCTTTAAAAAGAAAAAAAGAGCTAGATTGTACAGCCATTTTTGGAAGTGAAGAAATGTGATATACATGGGTCCCTCTCTGCAGATACTTCCCCACTCCGCTTACCAGTTGCTTCCATAACTCATTCTCTTCTCTGGTCTTTTGAAAGGTGAAGAAAATGTTTGATTACATTCCCTATCACACTGCCACCAGCCCTTTCCATTTATCCCCACTGAGCGGTGTAAAAAGACCTCAGAATTAGACACTAAAGTGACTTGTTGATTTTAATCAATATAGGGTGCTAAATGCTTTGTCAGGTTTATACTTAAGGCCTACTTCTTAGCCTGTTGAAGTCCAGTTTCACTGACTTCAGTGGAATTCAGATCAGGCTCATATTTACCAAAAATGAGAAGATGATGTATTTTGGACTGTGCTTTTCACTGGTGGGTGAAATTCACTGCTGTACAGAGGACCAGTACCAGGCCTAAGTGCTACGCAAGTGCTATTTCAATCCCAATTTGAAAACTTAGATTGGGGCAGGAGGAGGAGAAGCCTTTGGGTGAGTCTACTGCAGGAGTGAAGTGTACTGGCCATAAAAGAAAGGGACCCAAGTTTACTCAGTGCAGCATTCTAGACGCTCCTGAGGAGTGGGGCACTTCTCACCATCAATAAACGATAAATTGTATTTCAAATGAAAGTTTTTAATTAGAATTGGTGTCACCGACCTGCATATTGGCAGCTCCAGTACTGCTGAAATGTGACATCATTTATGACACTAGCAGTTAAGTTGTCCGAGATTGTAAAACAGGTTTCAGGTTTGATTTGATATTGATTTCACAGTCAGGATCACTTTACCCTCCTTCAGTATTTAAACAAAATGTCTCATGGCTAAGCATTAAAGATGTTCTTTCGAGCTTTTCTGTAGCTTTGACCCAACATTTTCTAAGTCACAATAATCTCCAGTGAGCAATGTTTTGACTTTTTTCTACAGAGCAGTTTTCTCTGTAGCACTTCCTGATTTACCACACTGCACGGTACAATGCAGCTACAATACAGAATCCCTTAGCTATCCTTTTTGACCTTAACTTTGAACCATGATGTTTTTGCAGTGGCCACCAAATTTCTTCTAATATCAGCAGCTGTCAAATTTTTGTGGTTATAATATTTAATCTCCCTCTACAGATACAATATTATTCTTCACTTATATTGCTACTGGCCGTCTACTGTGCTGATTCTCACTTCTTTAAAGTCCCATTCATTTCTCTGGCTCTCTCTTAAATGAATATACTTCCTCTAACTTAACTACCTTCTTTTCCTTGCTTCTAATGTCCATTCAAAAGATAGATATTTTTCATTTCTGTTTTCTCCCTCAGTCACCTTTTCCTTCTTACATCAAACACAAAAGTAGAGAGATTGGAGGAATTTATTGATGAGCCACAATTCTGAATTTATGCCCTAATCCCTTTACATTTAAGAGTCTAATTCCCAGATCCACACTCACCTGCATGGTTTTGTTGCTGGTGTTGGCAGTAACTCAATTTCCTTCTTTTTTTTTCTGGTACTATTTCAAAATCTTGTGAAAACTGTTGTTCTTGTGAGATTTCAGGCAAGGTGATGGTAATCATAGACTCAGAGTCTAAAGAGTCTAAAGTCAGAAGTGACCTCCCGTACAATGCAGGCCACAGAACCTCACCCACAGAACCTCTAGCCTATGACTAAATTATTAAAGTTTTCAAATAATGATTTAAAGACTTTAAAGTACACAGAATCCACTAGCAATTGAGTCATGTCGCATGGTACAGAGGAAGGTGAAAAACTCCCAGAGCCTTTGCCAATCTACCTCGGGGGAAATTCCTTCCTGACCCCAATCAGAGGCGGCTTTTGGGGTAGGTGAAGCAGACACATGCCGAGGGCCCTGAGCAATAAGGGGCCCCCTTGCCTGCTTCACCTAGCCCAAAAGCCATGTCTCTTGGCAGCAGCAGTAGGTGGAGCGGGCTCAGGGGGCCAGGGCCACGTGGGAGAGAGCTGGGGCTGGGGGGTGGGGGCAGGGTGGCGAGGGGGAAACGGGGGGTTGGGGAAGCGGGGCCACAGAGGGGCTCCCCCTGGCCCTATAAGCGATCCCCATGGATCTATAGGGGCCCCTCAATTGGCCTTTGCCTAGGGCCCCCACTAGTCAAAGGCTGCCTCTGACCCCAATTCAGTAAAACCCTGAGCATGTGGGCAAGACTCACCAACCAGTCAGCCAAGAATGAATTCTCTGTAATAACTCAGAACTCACCCCATCAATCATCCCACTGGCATATCTACCACCAGGAGCCAAAGATCAGTCAATTGTCTTATGTAAGAACTCCAGAATTAAAGCTGAGACAAATCTCATGAGATCAACAGATGGCAATCTTGGGAGATTACTGCCATTCTAGGCCGACTCTCACCAACGGAAGATGATCCAATAAAAGGTACTACCTCCCCCCCTTGTCTCTCTAATACCATGAAGGTGTTTCGCTCAGGTCTGAACTCAATCTTTATTCCTTATGTAGCCTCAGAAATAGAGCCAGATCTTAGCCTGAGCCTGATCTAATGACCGGATACCATCTCCCATTTTCTCTGTTTGAGAAGGCATTTAGGATGGCTGAAGAAGATAGGATATTTTTTATTGGAGGAGTATATTAGGCTATGTCTACACTGGTTAAGTTAAGTTGACTCTGTTAAGTCAACTTAGAGCGTCCACACTGGAAACTTAAGTCGATTGCCTGTGTCCATACTGGCAGGTGTTAGGTTGATGGAGGAGAGCCACGGCTTGGGAGATTGCGCAGGGGAGAAGGGAGAGCCGTGGCTTGGGAAATCAGGCAGGGGAGAAGGGAGAGCCGTTGCTTGGGAGATCGGGCAGGGGAGAAGGGAGAGCCATGGCTTGAGGGATCAGGCTGCAGCTCTCCATTCTCCCCAGCTCATCCCTGAGCCTGGAGGCCAATTAGGTTGACGTAGGGTGTCCACTCTGGCTTAAGTCAATTTAATAAGGTCACTTAACTCCACCTCTGAAGGTCAACTAAACGCTTAAGTAAGTCGACTTAAGGAAGCGCCCAGTGTGGACGCAGCATTCTGTGGGTTGACTTAAGCGTTGTTAAGTTGACTTAAGTGTAGACATGCCCTTAGAGATTGGAAATTTTTGTTTGTATTATATTGTTGATTAGTGGTTGAGATAGGTGGGTGTTGGAAATGCGATGCACTTTGAAATTTCGAGATAATTTTTGCAATGTATCCTTTAATTAATATCAAGGGTGCTGAGAGCTCAGGTCAGTGTTCTATTATGTTATGGAATTTGAATCTAAAAAAATAAATCAATCATCAACCCTTGTTTTGGAAATACATGCCTGGCTGCCTTGGCATACTTAAAAACAGCTGGGCTTAAATGTCACCAGTTCCTTTTTTTTAACAACAACTCTGGATTTATTGTTTTAAATAAATCTCTGTGCTGAAAGATTGGCTGCCAGAATAGAAAATTCCCTGAGATAGCCTAAGGGACACACCTGCTCACCCTTAAAGGGTACTGTTAACTCAAATTTGGCCCCAATTTTTTTTTTATTTTTTTACAAAAAAACAAAAAAACACCTCACCAAGCAAAATTTAAGATCAACTGAAGTATTTTCATGTTTGATTCCCCCCCGAATTCCAGTGGAAACAATTGTTTTTCAATAAACATTTTTCCTTTAGGGCTGGAAACCCAGACACACTGGAGTCTCTGAGAACTTGAGATAGAAACCAGCTGTTAATAAAAGAGGAATCAAAGTTTCATTGGTGTGTACTGTCCAGGTTGAGAGACATGCAAAAACAAAAGCTAAATAAATGCATCAGCTAAAACATACTGGATTTTAAAAACCCTTCAGCAATCTGAAATTTTACTAGTAACCTAGACAAACATGTTCATTTGTTTGGAATATGTGGGCTCTGAACACAGTCCCACTGGATCTGTTTGTTAAAAGTTAGCCAATTCAATCTGTACAGTATTCGAGGTGTTTGGTTGGTCAGATACCCGACTGGCCAGTGCGCACCAGCAAAACAATCAAAGCTTGGTGGACCAGATTCATTGCGGCTGATGATAGCCCAACAAGAGGCAACTCAGCCCCAAGAAGAGCAAGAGGAATTATTCACAGAAGAAGGCAGATTTAGTTTACAGCTGGATCCTATCAGAATCCCACACCAGGACAGGCTGCTGAGGAACACACTGAATCGACCCATATTCCAAAACTGGTGAATAAGTTCAGCCATGTTCCCTGATGACCAAAAAGTGATTTCGGAGAATGCTGCCCATCAATGCGCAGGGCTGACAACAGCTCCAGATTATTTACATGTTGCACTATGGCTCAGCGAGATCTCAAAGCAGGTAAAAATAAAGAGTTAATGATTGAATTCTATATTGTCTTCTTGTGATTGAAAATAATATAAGAAAACTGACTTGGCTACAAACAGACAAATGACATAAGCACAAGTTAAGTAGGAGGATAAAAATGAGTGATAGTCCTTCTTGATTTAAATACAGCACTAAGTAGTATGCCCTTGAATGTAGCATAAAGCAATTTTCTCCTCCTCAGTAACAGCTGGGGGCATTCCAAATGCAAATAGAGTCAGCTTTGCATTTTTAATATTTCATAGATACATAATTCACAGCCATGGTTTAGAAACGTTATTGCTCCCTCTTCTGTGCATTTAAATGATTTTGCCCCTCCGAACTTTAATTTTAATGTCAGCCCTTAAAATGTATTTTGTGGGGGTTAGCCTGTGCTTGTAGCTCTTGAAAGTCACAGATTGCACGAATGCATACAGAGGCACAAAGAGGTAATACCAGTGAACCTGTGTTGTTCCACTGCGACTAAAGTCTCGTTTAGAAAGGGTTTTTACTAAAATCAGTGATGGTTATCCCAAAGCCATTAAAATCAATAGGTAACAAATGGGAACAAAACAAGCGCAAGTGATATTACAATACCACATTTGTGTGCAGTGTATTCCGCATGCTACGTAGCCCAGGGGTACAATGAAAACTCAGGCTGATCAATATTAAACAATTGTGTCTCATAAACTGCTTTGGCGGTAATAGAAATCAGAGATGGAAGAGCCCTGTTATAGGATAAAGGCCATCCTCCTGCTGCTGCAGAAGTAGCTCCTATGGTTATGTGCAGTGGCAGAAAGATGTGGTGTGCTTGTGTGGAGTGTTTATTTTATTTGGTGCTACAGATATGATATAAATCCAGAGTCCTCTCTAGAGGCCACTAACACCCTCAGTGGTACTTGCTGGAGGAGGAAGGTTTTTCTAGCTTCCCAGAGACCAGGTTTTGCAAGCATGTCAAAGTTTTGCAAGCTTGGACTGAAGATTTCAAATACGTCCGACCTCAGATCTAAGGCTCAGTCTGAGTGAGTCTGAGATGTGGTGTCAGTGTCTTGTGCAGTCCTGTTCAGACTGTTCATTATGTGCAACCTCCCTCTGGCCCCCACGCATTGTGACTTGTGGAGGTTCCCCACTGCACTGCCTGTATTAAAAGCCAGGCAGAATTCCAGTCCCAGTGCTCCTGGAAATGCAGGGACAGCTCCCACTTTACACCCAGGGGAACACATGGTACCCCCAAAAGAGGCAGTGGCTTATGCAGAGGGAGTAAATTGCACCCTCTACAGTCTGTGCAGGTGGGAGCTCAGGTAAGCTCTGTCACTTCCTGTGGCAGTCCATGCTTTCCGATCCTCCCCCTCCAGGCAGTTCTCACTCCTTCGTACCATGCGTAGCACGAGCAAGCCCTAAATGATGTCATTACAGTAGCTCAGTCTGAGGCTATCATTTTGTCAGCATTTCTGTTATCATGATAATAAATTCCTTTTCTAAGGGAGAATGAGTCTATAAAAAGGCAGAATCAATTTTTCCACTGATGTCACCCCATTAACTGTTTCCTCACTGCCAGCTCTACAAATTCAACCTGGAAGCTGAAAATCAAGGCCGCATTCTTCCACTGACATTAATGAAGAATATGGTCTCCTGTCTTCAATAAAATTGCACCGTTTTTATACTTTACGTATGGTAGCTCAGCAGAGCCAAACCAGCTAGGGATCGTGTAATAATGGACAGACACGTGAATGCTGGTAAGAGATGGAAACTTTATTTTCTCGCCCTAGAGGCCATTGTAACAGAAAATGTCTCTCTCTACTGGTTTGAGCATCCTTGAACGCACTTGTCAACTAAGATCCTCATCCTGCAGGCCTCAATAGCGATTTTGCCTGAATAAGGACTGAAGGATCGAGACCCAAGTTCTTTTTTCACACTAACTTTATCACTGCTGCACTGACAGATGGACAGAATACAACTCAATGTTTATATAGCTGGCTGAGTTTGCAGGGCTGGTGGTAAGAAAACCTACATAAATTTGGCAAAAGGGGTGCGGTGGTCACTAAGATAATAAGCGTGGCAGTCTGAAAAGCAAATTTTCAGGAAACGTTTTGGAGCAAAACCTCACTTTAAACATTTAAGAAAATCATCTGTGTGCTTATGATCTTTTAGTGCACAATGCTACTGGCAGAGAGTCATCTTAGTACACAGTTTAGACTCAGTTCTTAGTATCCTAGCATTTCTAAGGTGCTTTCAAAACAGTCCCTTAACATAATGTACTCTTTTGGTTGTAAATTTCATGCACAAATTTGGACAAATCACTTAGACCCTCCATGACTCAGTTTCTCCATTTGTAAAATGAAGCTAATACCTTCCACCTCACAGGGACGTTGTGAGAATTTATTCACTAATATCTGCAAGGCTCTATGGGTATGTCTACCCTGGAGGCTCTGTTAAGTTGACTTAGAGAGTTCACACTGAAAACTCCAGTCGACTGCCAGCATCCACACTGGCAGGGGCTAGGTTGATGGAGTAGTGGTGCATTGTGGGTAACTGTCCCACATTACACCGGGGACTGGAGGCCAATGAGGTCAACTTAAGGGCACTCTCTGTCCACACTGGCTTAAATCAACTTAAAAAGGTCGACTTAAGCATTAAAGTCGACCGTAAGAGGTGGTGTTATTAAGTCGACTCAAGGAAGTGCTTAAGTTGAATTAATAAAAGCCCAATGTGGACACAGCAATCTGTAGGTCTACTTAACCTTCCTTAAGTCGACCTAAGGTTCCAGTGTAGACATACATTGAGACCTTTGGGTATAAGTCACTCTATTAGCACTAAATATTATTTTTATTTTTCTGTTATCTTTGGAGGAAAATTGCATGCAGCATGGTGTAGATATCAAGTTGTATTAATAGATACAGTATAAAGGAGCGCAAATTTCTCACCAAACTTTAAGCCCTACATTCCTCCTCATTTTCTTCCACCCTAGGAAAGAGGTGGTATCCTTCAAAGAGTGACCTCCTTTAGAACTGGTGTTCATCTTATTTATTTCTTGGTTCTGCCATCATTCATTACATTAAAGGTTATTTTTTTAATGAAGCACTATGGGTAGGAGAAATAACTTCTGCCTTCTGTTCTAATTGATAAATGATGTGTGAAATAATCAGAAAGCTTTGCTGTAGCCACCATTAAAGCAACAGATGTATGTGGCTCAGGAGAGATTTGTTGAATAGCTTCAACCTTTAAGTGCAGAGGATAAATGGATGGTGACATCATTATACCTTGACAAATAGAAATTATATCATTCTCTTTTTTCATTACTGAAGGGTGATTTATTTCTATGGCTTTCATTTTCATAAGTCCATCCATTGTCTGTAAAGTTAAAGCATTTTAAAATTGCAATGTGCAAATAAAGTAGCTAATAATGTACCATGTATGATCAAAGAGCATATTGTTTTCTGAGTTGTTCTCTTGGAAAATACTTTTAATAAAACAATACTATGATTTACAGTAGTGGAAGAAAAAATATGTTTGCATCCTACACCTGAGTTTATTTTTAAATCAACTACAATTCACAAGTATAATAAACTAGAAGACACTTGACCTAGTGATACTCCATCTTCATCAGCTACTAGAGGATGTTGCTCTGTTGGGAGGGTTTTGAAACTGAAGCCTCAGAACAGTTAGGATTGTTCTGCATAACAGTTTTGTGCTGTAATAAATGGGCAAATGTTTTTCTGTCATCAGTGATCTACCTGTACATTTTGGGCTGTTTCATTGTTTGATCACATTTCTCATATAATTATTCAGATGGACGAGTATTTCCATGACATTTTTAGTTATTACTGAAGATTGCACGTTTTCCACTTTTACTGCACCGTACAAATCAGAAATCCTAATAATAAATTGTGCATCTCTCTGTATAGTCCATTCCCCAGAATAGATTAAAATGACAGAATTAATGTTGGAAGAAGCTTTGAATTAATTACAACAGGAGATGAAAAAGGCTGATTTTGTTGGTTTAGGACATAAATGAGAGAATTATGATGATGTTATGTCAGGACAAAGTATGCAGGATAAAACAGGGATCACAGCATGGAATATGGAAATATAATGAATAGATTAAAGATGGGATTTCTACCGATAGGTTTCTGGTGCAATGTCAGAAATAAGATCAAAGTTAGCTGCAAGAGACAGAAACTTGGGAAGATAGAATTTAAATGGAAGGACAGATTATTACAGCTAGCAGGCTACTCTGTTGGCAGTCTCAGCATTGAGAACAAGGACTGAGTAACTGACCTAGCCTCTTACTTTAGAAATAGTACCTAAAACTCATGGCTAAGCAATTCCTCTACCTACTCTGTGGATAAGGAGAGAATCTTATGCCCAAACTTTTACATATGGCTGCCTAAAGCTAAGCACCTTAAATCCTACTCAGGGCTATGTCTACACTTGTAAATTTAGGTCGACTTAGCATGTCTACACCTAAATTTTAAGTCGATTTAGGGGGGAACTTACAAAGTCGATCTAGAGCGTCCACACTGGACGCCTAGGTCGACTTCTATGGGCTAAGGGGACCGGGGATAGGCCCACGGTGGCGGGGGGGCACCCCTTGCCCAGTGCCAGGTGGCTCAGCCTTTGCCCCATTGTACATGGGAACAATGGGGCAAAGGGGGGACAGGAACCCTGGCAGGGCATAGGGGCAGGGTGGGCAGGGCTCTGCTCTGCCCTGTGGGGGGGCATGCCAGGATCTCCCTGTGTCTCCCCCCCCGGCAGGGAGGGCAATGAGAGAGTCCTGGAGTAGCCCTAAGTCGACTTAGGGCTATTCCAGGTCTACACTGGCTTAAGTCGATTTAAAAAAAGTCAACTTAAGCCTAAAGTCAAACTAAAAGTAGGTTTAATAAAGTCGATTTAATTTTCATTGTCGACTTTATTTTTCTTAAGTTGACTTAAGGAAAGTGTAGTGTAGACGCAGAGTAAATTAAGTCGACTTAAGTAAGCTTAAGTCGACTTAATTTACAAGTGTAGACGCACCCTAGTGCCTAAGTGACCTCGTCTTCACAGGTGCTGGAGATCCACAAGTCCCCTCTAAGGAGTGAAGGTGGGATTTAATTTAAATAGGTGCCCGTGTATGGATTTAGGCAACTCAGGGGTAGTCTATATTTAAAATTTACAGTGGTACAGATGTATCGGTACATCTGTGCTGCTGTAAGAGCACTTGTGCACCCGCATTATGTCGACAGGAGATGCTTTCCCACCAGCATGGCACTTATGCAGACAAAATTTTATGTTGCTCAGGGGTGTGTTTTACACACATTGAGCAACAAAAGTTTTATTATTGCAGGTGCTCAGGTAGACAAGGCCTAAGGTTATGTCTACACTCAAAATGCCACAGCTACCCCATTTGTAGCGCTTCAGTGTAGACATTACCTGTACCAGCAGGAGGGGTTCTCCCACTGAGAGAGGTATTCCACCGCCCCAAAAGAGAGCAGCTCTGTCTATACATCAATTCTCCCATCAACCTAATGCTGGCTACCCTAAGTGTCGGGGATTTCACACCCTTGAGGGATGTGGCTTTACTGATATAAGTTCCTAGTGTAGACTAGCCCTAAGACTGAAAATTTGGGCATTAGTCCCTAGTGTTTTAATCAGCCCCTTACATGAATGTTAAATTCACTGACGGGTGGGGAAGGCAACGAAAGTGCAATTTACTATCAATATACAATGTCTACCATTTCCTTGATTAAAAGACACTTTGGAAAAAAATATGTGCTGTAGCTCACCAGCAGGGATGGCCTTGATGCAGGCACCTCTGGGAGAAGCTCTATGGCATGTGTTATGCAGAAGGTAAATCTAGCTGATCGCAGTGGTTCCTTTTGGCCTTACAATCTGTGAAATTACTCATTTGTGTCAGATCTCTCAGTCTAATCTGTTAAGAAATATAATGCAAATGTTAAAAATAATCACATTTCTCCCGCTAAGGTGCGATACTCTTATTAACAATTTGGGTTTTGTCTAAATCTACTAGAAAAGCAGTATTTCTGACTAGAATTTTTTTTTTTCATTTCTGCCTGTACAGTTTGGATCCAAACAAAGAAAATCTCCTTCTTGCTGTACACAAAGTACTAAGAGCAATGGACGTGCCAGTAGCACATTGTGTAACGCCCCTAGAACGTTGGAAGCAGGCCACAATTATACAAAAGGAGAGGTGTGACAAAAATTGCAACCACTGATGTAAATATGAATAAATACACACAGAAATGTTGTCATTTGGGATGGGCAAACACAATTTAGAAGTTCTAAATCATTTTAAAATTCCTTCAGACCATTAGAAGTTGTTCTTAAATGTTTCATGAAACACTGGATCATTTTTACAGTGTTATTTGAAAACAGTGGTTCCTCCTGGAAAATGGATGATGTGGGAATCCAACTTGTGTTTGCTTGATCAAAGTTATTATAGTGGGCAAGATGCCTGCACTTGCCAAGGTTGTAGGCTGCATTCAGCACTGACAAACTCATAGCTGGAAACCAGACCAGTTCACATGTATGTTAGTATAGTTCAAAATATGTTAGACTTGTAAAGATATGTTCAGACACTATATAATGCTTGTAAGCTGCTGCAGGCATTAATCTTACTTTTAATGTCTGTATCCCATGCTATAAAGTAATATGCAGGTTTTGCTTTATAACTTTATAAAAATGCCTGCTCTGCACTTGTGAACTCAGACAGGAGGAAAGTTAGTCAAAAAGGACTATCAAAATGAAGTGGGCCATTGTGAAGCATCAGGATAAAAAGACTGGGCTAATGGCCTGGCAGACCTATAAAGGTGCTCTGTACAAGGAAGCTCATCCCATCATCTTGAATTCTGGAAGAAGGAAATAAAGACAGCTGACATGAAAATTCTTCAGCTGTTTGGACACTCAGAGAACTGGAGCTTGGAAACAAAAGCAGAGATCCCAAGGTCAACCTCAGTTAACCCTAAAAGATGGTCATTGCTGAGAGATTACTGCATCTTTCTCATCTTTTGAAAACCATAAACTGTGTAACTCATTTGTGTATATATGTTGCCTGCTTTAACCTGTAAATCACTCTCTCATTTCTTTTCCTAATTAATAAATTAGGACTGGCTACAAGTGTTGGCTTTCGTGTGAGATGCAAGGTACAAATTGTCCCGGGATAAGTCACTGGTCTCTTGGAACAGGGAGAAAGCTGAATCTTATGGGATTTTAGGTGTAAGTGACCATATATCATTACACTCAGCTTGCCTCGGCGGCAAGATAGAGAAGAGAGGCCAAGAGTATGTCTGTGACTCCATGGTAAGATTGTTACAGTATTCCAGCATTTGTTACGGGGTTGGTGAAATCTAATTATAGAATGTACCACTAGTTTGGTGTGTCTGCCAGACTTTTGACAGTCTGCCCAGAGGCTGGTACTCTTGGGAACCGCACCAGACAGTGTGCCAGTTGTATTTTTACTCTCTACACAACAATCGCAATATGAGGAAACCATATTGACACAGATGGGTTCAAAATAACCATATGAATCAACTTAATACATACATATAAGACCAAGTTAAATATATTCACTGTTGTTTGCCAGCTGACAGGGACAGGCACAAGTAGAGCAGAGACTGCAGTACTGGGTGAGTAGGGGGGAAAATGACGCCCAAAGTGGGTTGCCACTCTCTCCAGCACCCCTCTGGACCTAGGTCAGATCTCTACACACTCTCTCTGAAGTCTCCCTCACCATGTATGCTTATGAGAAAACTGCAGAAAGGAGCAGCTAAAGACTCCAGCATATAGGGGAAGAATCAGCCAAAACAGGGACCTCTGGACCTCCAGATATTCTCAGAACTTTGACTTGACTTTGTCTGCCCAGTGCTGTTTGACTATTTTCTCCAACCCATTCCTTCTCAGCCTCACTCCCCTGCCTCTCTTCTCTCTTTATCTTTGCCCCTCATCCCCCTTCTATTTTCTTCCTCAGAACAACTCTCCCTGCCCTCCTCGGCAAAGCATAAATTGCATTAACATTCTGTTTGCTGCCATCACATTGTTCACTCTGTTTGGGTGTTCCACCTCTTACCTGTGTCTGTCTGGTCTATTCAGGTTGTGAGCTCTTTGGGGCAGGGACTGTATCCTAGTCTGTGTTTGTTCAGTCCCTTGCACAATGGCCTTTAGGGACTCTGGTGGGGTGGCAGGCATGGCCACATGTGAAATAATCATGCTTTGTTAGGTTCCTGTGGCTTCTGCAACAGTAGAAAAGGAGCTGCCCCCCCCAAAAAAAAGTCTGCACAAACTAATTAAAGGATAATACCTAATTCCTAGACATCACAATTTTTTTTTTAAATTGATTTTAAGTTTCTGGGATAGAGACTGTCTTTTATTTTGTGCTTCACCAGCATCTAGCATAATGGGGCTCCATCCTGCTTGAGTCCTCTGGGTATCAGTGTAACACAAATAATAATTTAACATGGCTGATTAGCCCCGGTGTAGTGTATGTGCTGTAGAGTTGGTACCATAAATTGGAATGTTGAAGTCCGCTAGGACTGAGATCCCCTTTGGATGAGCAGGTAGTGGTGTGCTCTTTCTCAGAATTACTGTGGTCCCAAATCTCTAAGGAGACACTTCAGGAGAGGAATAAGTACATTCAGGGGAGGCCAATGGTACAAAAACATCATATTTTGTTCATTTCATACTGGATTGTTGTGATGTAGGACTGAGCTAAATAGAACAATTTGTTCAATACTGAACACTCATTAGAAACTTTGTCTTGTGATGAGTGTCAGAGATGTCTCTCCAAAGTACTAGCTGTGCTTTAACTATGTAGTTTCTTATTGATTTATCTGTTGCAGTCATCACTCAGTTTTTCTTTTGGTATGGAGTAGAACTCTCCAGTGCCTTTTTATTTAATGTTACACATCTGGAATGTGGCTCAAATGCAGCTTTCTGTCTCCGATAATTATTTTTAACCTATTAATCACTGAATTATCGCTCAGCCACATGGGTCTTGAAAAATTACATTTCTGTTCCCATTAAGGCCCTTTTATTTTGCCACAGGAAGAGAATCAGTCTATCTGTCTCTGTAGTTAGGAGCCGACAGTACAAATTCAAAAATTTGGGCTCCCATGTGTGTGATATAGGCAAGAATAGTATCACTGGGTGCATCCACACTAGTAAATTAAGTCGATTTAAGCATGCTTAAGTCGACTTAATTTACTCTGCGTCTACAGTGGCATTTCCTTAAGTCAACTTAAACTGCTGCTTAAGTCGACTTAAGGAAATTCAAAGTCGACGTTATAACACCTCGTATAAAGTTGACTTTGAAGCTTAAGTTGACTTTTTAATTCGACTTAAGCAGTGTAGATGACCTAAGTCGACTTAGTCGACTTAGTGCACGGGTCCCTTCTCCCCAGGACCCGCGCTCCAGCTGCTGAGCTGGCTGAGCATCTGAGCCAGTCAAGCACTTCCTAAATATCAACAAGAGAGGCACCTTGAAACTCAGATGAGAAGGGCCATGCACTTGTCCCATCCTTCTTTGTGGGTTTGTCTACATACAGTGTATTAGTATGCACCAGCTGTGTTGTAAATTCTAGCGAGCACACACTATCCATTAGCACCCAGCTGGCACAAACTTCAAGTTCCCTAGTGTACATTGATGCAGTACTGTTGGTAAGTCCCAAAGGTGTAGCCATGTTAATCTAGTTCAGCAAAACAAACAAGGAGTCCTGGGGCACTTTTAAAGACTAACAAATTTATTTATCACACGAGCTTTTGTGGAAGAAAATCTCGCTTTGTCAGATGCTTTGAAGATGGGGAGCTTACAGAATGGGAGGAAATTAAATGAAGGGAAGTGTATGACATAGGATTAGGTCAGGGTGTAACAGCAAATTAAAATAGGTGTTAAGATTCAAACACTGGGGAACAGCTTATAGAGGATGGTGAGGTCAAATCACCTGTTGTAATGAGAAAAAAAATCCATAGTCCCTGTTTGACCCTAAGGCAACTGAGTTGAATTTACATATAATTCAAATTCTGCAGTTTCTCTTTGAAGCTGTGATTTGTTATTCATCTGTTTGAGCACAGCTATTAACAAGTCGTCAATGGAGTGAACAGGGAGATTGAAGTGTTCCCCTATTGGTTTTTGAATGTTGTAATTTCTGATGTCAGACTTGTGTCCATTTATTCTTTTGTGTAGAGACTGTCCTGTTTGTCCAATATATAAGGCAGAGGGGCATTTCTGGCATAAATCACATTGGTGGATGAGCAGATGAATGAGCCCCTGCCTGAGTAGGTGGCTTGATTAGGTCCTGTGATGGTGTCTTTTGTGGGGGCAAAGTTGGTGGCGTGGTCTCTTGCAGGGATATTTTCCTGCTTTAATGTTTCTGTTGTTTGATTTGTAGTTGCAGGTGAGTATCCATTTAAGGTTGGGGGGCTGTCTGTAAGCGAGGAGAGGTCTGTCTGAGAGAGTGAGGGATTGTTTTGTAGAATATGCTGTAGATCTTTGATGATGTGCTGAAGAGGTTGACTTGGGGGTTGTAGGTGATGACCAATGGCATTCTGATGCTTTTTTTCTTGGGGTTCTCCTATAGTAGTTGACTTCTGGGTACCTGTCTGGCTCTGTCAATCACTTTCTTCACTTCTGTAGGTGGGTACTGTAGTTTTAAGAATGCTTGATAGAGATCCTGAAGGTGTCTGTCTCTGTCTGAAGGATCAGAGCAAATGCAATTATATCTTAGGGCTTGACTGTAGACAATGGATCGTGTGGTGTGTCTTGGATGAAAGCTTGAGGGATGAAGGTAACTATAGCGATCTGTAGGTTTTCGGTATAGGGTGGTGTTTGTGTCTCCCACTAATTTGCACTGTAGTGTCCAGAAAGTGGATCTCCTGTGTGGAGTGTTCCAGGCTAAGCTTGATTGTGAAGTGGAAATTGTTGAAATCTCTGCGGAAATCTTCAAGGGCATCCTTACCGTGGGTCCAGATGATGAAGATGTCATCAATGTAGCATAAGTAGAGTAGAAGTGCTTTGGGATGAGACCTGAGGAAGCATTGTTCTAAGTCAGTCATAAAGATGTTGGCATATTGTGGGGTACCCATAGCAGTGCCGCTGACTTGAAGGTATAAATTATCTTCAAATCTGAAATGGTTGTGAGTGAGTACCAAGTCATAAAGTTTAGCCACAAGGTGTGCTGTGGCATCATTTGGGATGGTTCTTCTAATGGCTTGTAATTTGTCTTTGTGGGGGATTTTGGTATAAAGAGCTTCTACATCCACAATGGCCAGGATGGTGTTTTCTGGAATTTCACCAATGGATTGGATTTTTCTCAGGAAGTCCATGGTGTCTTGAAGATAGATAGGAGTGTTGATAGCATAGGGTCTGAGGAGAGAGTCCACATATCCAGATAAGCCTGCTGTAAGAGTGCCAATGCCTGAGATGATGGGGCATTGGAAGTTTCCTTTTTTATAGATTTTCGGTGAATATCCCTGCTCGGGGTTTTGGTGGTGTGTCTGTCTTGATTTGTTCTTGTGCTGCTTCAGGGAGTTTCCTGAGTAGGTGGTGTAGTTCCTTTTGGTATTCCTCAGTGGGGTCAGAGAGAAGTGGTTGCCAATAATAATCATAGCTTCCCCAGTTCTTGGAACAGCTTTGAAGCACTTTTTTCTAGTTTAAAGTCAGGTTTTCCCACAGCAAGTTCTATCCTTCTAAAAACATCTGCATCTTGGATTGCTGTTTGGCCAAGCAAGACAGCACAAAGGCCATGTAGCTCGTAGATCTCTTCGGATGTAGCATCCCAAGGGATATAGCATTTTAAGATGGTGCAAAAACCCTCATTCCTTTCATGTGGGTCATGTCCAAGGCTTGGTGTGAAGATACCATAATATTCCAGGAAAGGGAGTCTGGTGTGGCCATTATATCTACTCTGGCTTATGCTTTAAATTCCATTCTGCTTTCTCCCCTGGAGAACCCAGTAAGCTATGGTGGATACTGTCAGCTGGCTTCCATAGTTTGGAGGAAGGCAATCTTAGAGCCAGATCCTCAGCTGGTATGTGTCAATGTGGCTTCACTGAAGTCACCAGAGCTACACCAATTTACACCAGCTGAGTATCTGGCATTTGGTATTTCTATTCAAATATCTGTGTCCGTTTGACTCAGTGCCTGTACCCTACTGTGTACTATCCTTTCTAAAGCCATTTTCTACATGTGGCTTTCTTTGGTGAGCCAGTAGCTTCTTTTTCAAATCCTTGCACCAACTGGCTCCCTGTATTAAAATCAACAGGGCATACATATCTTGTTGACAGCTAATGCTGAATCAGAGAAAATGCTCAAATGTTTCCTTGAAGATCACCTAACTCACTCTTTGTGCTGCTTTGTCAGTTTGTTCCATGTGTGTCTACAGAGGATAGCTCACTTTTGTAAGACCATACCTTTCAGGTTCTTGAAAATTCCCTCAAAGAGAATGGTGTCCAGGCACCTACATGGTGCACAGAAGAACAATGACTCCATTAAGGTGAATTATACTTATGATTTGATTATGAACTGAATCTCTGAAGCAGACCATTTATCATTTGCCAGTCTGTGGGGTTCAAGGGATCTGAAGCTTTATTAAAGGCCACCTATTAGTCTTTAGTCTGAGCAGAAGATGAATTAGAGGCAATGTAACCTAGTGGTTAGCACACAGCTCAGAAAACAGTACTCCTGTATTCTGTTACTGATTCCACTCTGTGACACACACAGGTTGTTTTAACCATTTGGTATCTCAGTTTGCCCACCTGCATAATGGTTTTAATAATGTCTATTGACCTCACCTGAATGTTGTGTGGCTTGACTAACATTTGTAAAGTGCTTTGATTCTTTGCATAAAAGGCACTGCATAAAACCATGCTATTTTTATTATTGCAAGTATTATTAATTTTCTCAGAGGAACCATCCAACATCAGTATTTACCTTTACCATTTTTAAGCTGCACAGTTGAATCAAGGTAAGCATTAAAGTTATTATATTTCTGGTTGTCAGTGTCTGAATATGGGGTTCATCTGGCTATCCTGAATATTCAAGATTTCCCAAGGCTAACTTTCCCTTGAAAATAGATTTGTTAAAAATAAATCAATATAGGACACTATACATAAATATAAAGACATAAAAAGATTTGACTGAAGCAAGGTAGCAATTTTGCATTCATCTGGACATACTGAAAGAATCACTAGATTATTAATAGCAGAGTAATTGTATATGGATCCCACTCCTTCCTTTCTTTAGGTATACTTTCACTGATGTCAAGGATTGGAACTTTGTTTTGAAAAATATTGGTTTTCTCATCTTTTCTACTGACTTGCCTACACTACCAGTGGATAATTGAACAACTCAGTAAAAAGCCTTCTACTTTACAACTTCTTGAAGATTACAAGCATTTAATAAAACAAAAAAACATTCAGCATTTCCTGTTACTACCAAGAAAAGTGTCTTTAAATTTAACAGCAGCTGTGTTCTGAATGTAGAGAAAGCAACCCCCCAAAGCCAATATTTTAAAAATGCGACCAAAAGCTTTTCAGAAATGAAGTCAGAAGAAATGAGAAATGTTTTCCTCCAATGTTACAACATAATGATAAATTGCTTTTGCCTTTCCAAAACCAAGTTAGAAAACCTCTGCTCACCTCTATTATCTACTCCTGGTCTCTAAAGACACATTACCATATTAATTCATTGTATTATACAATTTGAGCAGCTAAATGAGCTTACCTTATGCCCTCTTAATAGTATTACCTTTTAATGTTAGCTTTAAATGATACATTTTAGGAGGTATTTGTAGCAGGATGCATCAAGGAAATGTATTTAAACTCAATTTTGTTTAAAAATTATGAGTTGTTTCATCTTGATGAACCAAGTATAGAAAAACCAAACAGCCTCCACATATACCACACCATTTATCTTCCAATGGACATTGAGAAGTCAATTATGGAATAGGGGGCAAGATTTTCAAAAGAGATAAAGTGATTTAGGTGCACTAAAATTCAGTGGGACTTGAGTTCTTAAAACACTTTAACTCTTCTGAAAATCTCACCCTACAGAGGGTCAATTTGTGGGGAAAGAAACTGATTCAAGAACTTGTTCACACATTTGAGCCCAGAGTTCAATTAATTGCATAAGAACTTTAAAATGACCTTACTAGGTCAGAACAATGGTCCATCTAGCCTAGTATCCTGTCTTCTGACAGTGGCAATTAGGTGCTTCAGAGGGAATGAATAGATAAACATCAAGTAATCCATCCTGTTGACCATTCCCAGTCTCTGACCAGCAGCAATCCTTGCCTATCATGGCTAATAGCCATTGATGGACCTATCCTCTATGAACTTATCTAGGTCTTTTTTGAACCCTGTTATAGTTTTGGCCTCCACATCATCCTCTGGCAAGGAGTTCCATAGGTTGACTGTACGTTGTGTGAAGAAATACTTCCTTTTGTTGATTTAAAACCTGCTGCCTATTAATTTCATTTGGTGACTCTAGTTTTTGTGTTATGAGAAGGAGAAAATAACACTTTCTTATTTACTTTCTCCACACCAGTCATGATTTTATAGACCTCTATTATATCTCCTCTTAATCATTTAATTTCCAAGCTGAAAAGTCCCAGTTTTATTAATGTCTTCTCATATGGAAGTTTTTCCATACCCCTAATCTTTTTAGCTGCTCTTTCTGTATCTTTTCCAATTCCAGTACATCTTTTCTTGAGATGACGTGACCAGCTCTGTAGTAAGTATTCAAGATGTGGGTGTACCATGGATTTAAAAAGAGGCAATATAATATTTTCTGTCTTATTATGTATCTTTTCCCAATGATTCCAATATTCTGTTGGCTTTTTTGACTGCTGCTGCACATTGAGTGGATGTTTTCAGAGAACTATCCACAACGAGTCCAAGATCTCTTTCTTGAGTGGTAACAAATAAACCCTATCATTTCATATAGTTGGGATTATGTTTCTAAGGTCAAGGTGCATTACTTGGTATGTATCAACCTTGAATTTCATATGACAGTTTGTTGCCCAGTCATCTGGTTTTGTGAAATCCCTTTGTAACTCTTCACAGTCTGCTTTGGACTTAACTATTTCGAGTAGTTTTGTATATTGTACCACTTTTGTTCCCTCACTCTTTACCCCTTATTCCAGATTCTTTATGAATATGTTGAACAGTAATGACCCCAGTATAGATCCTTCTGGGGGCACCACTTTATTTACTTCTCTCCATTCTGAAAACTGACCATTTATTCCTACCCTTTGTTTCCTATTTTTTAACCAGTTACTGGTCCAGGAGTGGACCGTCCCTCTTATCCCAGGACAGCTTACTTTGCTTAAGATCCTTTGCTGAAAGACTTTCTGAAAATGTAAGTACACTCTTGTCCACATGTTTATTGACTTCCTCAAAGAATCCCTGGTAGGTTGGTGAGGCATGATTTCCCTTTACGAAAACAATGCTGATTCTTCCCTCACAAATTGTATTTCATTAGGTGTCTGATAATTCTGTATTTTGTTATAATTTCAACTAATTTGCCTGGTACTAAACTTGGGTTTACCAGCTTGTAATTACTGGGATCATCTCTGGAGCCCTCTAAGTCAATTTGGGTTGGTTGGCTGGCTATCCTTGTTTATTGCTGTTATCTTTTGAGTCACCTGGCTCTTTGCTTTTTAGAGTGACCAATGTAAGTAGCTCTATCGTTCTGCCAAATTGCATGTCAGTTCTTCTCTAACCTTCCAGTGCATATTAAACACATTTCCAGTTTTTTAGCAGAGTTTCATTTCAGTTGTGTGACATTGACATAGGTTAATAAATGGAAGATGTCTCCTATAAGTACATGATCGTTCAATTCTTCAGTTTGCTGATTTTAATGGCAGAAGCTTATCCCTATGCTAGATATAGTTTTCATTTAAATTGACCTTTCTTTATTTGAATTATTGCTCAGATTTGCACAAGTATAAATTGCCTAATCTCCCAAAATACATTTTCTGATTGACATAAGCAAAGGGTCTAAAGAAGCAATTATGTAAAAGAAATGGTTTTAAGCAACAAATGGCCCTATAAATAAACAACTACTTCCCAATCATAGGCTAAAAGAGTGTTCCATTTTTCTTACTTTTTAAATAAAAAATAGTCAAATTGAATGAACTTTAATGCTTACGGAAGTAACAGTGCTGTCTGAAGTCAATATAGTGCATGCAAATATACAATGCACCTAAATCTGACGGGCATTACCTCTGTCATTCCAGTTCTGGACTTATCAGCAAGAGATTAGCAAATCCATTATAATTTGCTACCTACAGTAGCTGAACCAAATTCTTTTATTCTTTTATGGCAGAGGTGAATAGTGCTTTAACCCATGAGGTTACCACCCCACCTTCATATCTGTTCTGTTTTCATCCTGGAAGGTATGCGGAACTCCCATTATTTATTGGGACTTGTATTTTTCCCTAAAATAAATAAAATAAGCATATGTTAGAATCTTATTTGAGGAGCGAATGTTCATCAATTATTGTATCTTTGGGAGAAAGCACAATTGTTAGCTGGCAAGAAGAGAGACTGAGGAATCAATATAGCACAATATTGCTCTGATCCTTCAGACAGAGACAGGCACCTTCAGGATCTCTATCAAGCATTCTTAAAACTATAGTACCTACCAACAGAAGTGAAGAAGCTGATTGACAGAGCCAGACGGGTACCCAGAAGTCAACTACTACAGGAGAAGCTCAAGAAAAAAAACAACAGAATGCCATTGGTCATCACCTACAATCCCCAGGTCAGACCTCTTCAGCACCTCAAAGATCTACAGCCTATTCTACAAGACAATCCCTCACTCTCTCAAGCCTTGGGAGACAGACCTATCCTCACTTACAGACAGCTCCCCAACCTTAAACGGATAGTCACCAGCAACTACAGATCAAACACTAAAATTAAAGCAGGAACATATCCCTGCAACAGACCACGCTGCCAACTTTGCCCTCATGTCTACACAAAAGACACAATCGCAGGACCTAATCAAGCCACCTACTCAGTTAGGGGCTCATTCATCTGCTCATCCACCAATGTGATTTATGCCAGAAATGCCCCTCTGCCTTATATATTGGACAAACAGGACAGTCTCTACACAAAAGAATAAATGGACACAAATCTGACATCAGAAATTACAACATTCAAAAACAATAGGGGAACACTTTAATCTCCCTGTTCACTCCATTGACGACTTGTTAATAGCTGTGCTCAAACAGATGAATAACAAATCACAGCTTCAAAGAGAAACCGTAGAACTTTAATTTATATGTAAATTCAACTCAGTTGCCTTAGGGTCAAACAGGAATATGGATTTTTTTCTCATTACAACAGGTGATTTGACCTCACCTTCCTCTATATGCTGTTCCCCAGTGTTTGAATCCTAACATCTATTTTGATTTGCTGTTAGAGCCTGACCTAATCCTATGTCATACATTTCCCTGCATTTAATTTCCTACCATTCTGTAAGTTTCCCATCTTCAAAGCGTCTCCCACGAAAGCTTGTGCGATAAATAAATCTGTTAGTCTTTAAAAGTGCCACAGGACTCTGTTTGTTTCTCTGCAATAGACTAACATGGCTACCCCTTTGTAACTTGACAACATTTTTATATAGCTAGCTATGAGCAAGATGTCTACAGAAGAGAAGAAAATGTTGACGGTCCAGATTATCTGCCTGGCCCATGGAAACTCACCTGGAAAGAAACGTAGAGGGAAATCACTCTGAGCTTTCTCTTTGCTTTCTCCTCTGATGCAAGAATATAAATGGGATGAGTGTGCATGGTGGAGCTGCAGATTTTGGAGGCTACACATCTTTTCAAATCTATAGATTTTAGTGATCCATGAGCAGGACTGGCTTTACCATGAGGCGAACTGAGGCGGCTGCCTCAGGTGCCAGACTGTAGGTGGGTGCCATTAGGACCTACAATGTAGAAAATTGCATCTGCTGCTGGTGCATATGTATTCTCTCTGCTCTTGATGCACAGAGATGGTGGAGTGCTTTGCTGGAGGAAGGAGGGCACAAGAGACATAACAGGCAGGCGGGAGAGAAGGTGAGAGGGAATAACAGAAAGCAGCAGGAGCTGCAGGTATAGAGAGGAGGAGAAGCCTCTTATGTACCTCTCTAGCACCTCCCGGAGCCTGGACTGCTTACACCAGCTTCTCAGGGAGCTTCCTGTTTCCTGCTGCTTCCCTGAACCCACTTGAGGAGAACAGGCAGTCAACTGAAGTAGTAGGAGCCAGTTAGGCCCTTAAAACGCTGATATCTTCCCTCACTCAGGTCCTGCTACCAGCCTGCTTATTTGTCTCCTTCAATTGAGTGTTGAGAGCCACTATAGTTGGCACAGAACATCAGTCATGAGTGAAAGAAGAAAACACCCCTCTGGGGCACCATTCAGAAAGAGAAAGAAAGCAAAGGAAGCTTTTCTATCTAAGCAGGAAGGAGCTCTCCTGAGATACATAGACACAAATGTTCCAGCCCCAATGAGGATGTGAGTAGTGAGGAGATGCCTGATCTTCCAGTTAGTCAGAGTGCAGGTGACTTGGCAGCTATTGCAGCATCTATATCTCCATCTCAAATGGATGTAACCATGCACATCCCTGAAGAAAAGTGTAGATCAGAGAAGAGCGTGGTGAAGGCTCAAGAAAAAGTTGCTGCTGAGTTTAGTTCCTTAAGTCTAGATGATCCAGGACTGTGGACTCACTTGAGCAGTAGCCTGAGGGACTTCCTTGTACTGCATGGGCCACAGCAAGTGAAAAACTTCATGTTCCCCAAAGGCAACGAAAATATAAGTTTCCATCAAACACATTACTGGCGTGAAATCCCCAATGGTGACAAAGTGGAGAGGCCATGGCTTATTACTCAAAAACCTAGAATGCTGCATACTGTTTTTGTTGCAAACTCTTCCAGTCTAATGTTCCAGCCACATTGGGTTCTACAGGAACAAAGGACTGGAAAAATCTGGCTAGAAATCTGGCATGCCATGAAAAAGCAGCAAATCACCAGAGAGCATTCCATAGGTGGAAAGAGCTTGAGATGAGACTAAGGTTAAAGGCCACCATAGATGATCAGCATCAAGAGAAGATTGCATCAGAGTCTCTTTACTGGCAAAATATTCTGAAAAGTCTCATTCCTATTGTAAGAATGCTTGCTACGCAAAACCTAGCACTGCATGGCTCTTCAGATCACCTGTATGTACCAAACAATGGAAGCTTCCTTAAAATTGTGAAACTGATGGCTGAGTTTGATGCTGTACTCCAGGAGCATCTAAGAAGAGTCACCACCCAAGAAATCTACACACACCACTACCTTGGAAAAGGAATTCAAAATGAGATCCTACAGTTAATAGCAACAAAATTCAAATGGAAGATTGTGGCAGATCTGAAGTCAGCAAGATATTACTCTGTTATTCTGGACTGCACACCTGACATCAGCCATATGGAACAAATGACTTTAATGGTGTGTTTTATAACAACAATAGAACCTAGTGAAAATGTCCCTGCAATGGTAACGGTCAGAGAGCATTTTCTAGAATTTATTGATATTGATGATACTACAGGAGCTGGTATGACAAATGTGCTTCTTAAAAAGCTGGAAAATACGGGAATTGCGATAGCTGACATGAGAGGTCAGGGCTACGATAATGGTGCCAACAGGAGAAGAAAGAACAGAGGAGTGCAGACACAGATCCGAAAGTTAAACCGTCAAGCTTTTTTTGTTCCATGCAGTTCTCATTCATTGAACTTGGTGGTCATTGATGCAGCAACAGCTTCTAGTGAGGCTGCTGAATTTTTTTTATGTAATTCAAAGTATCTATGTATTTTTCTCTGCATCAACTCATTGATGGCAAATTTTGAAGCAACATCTGGGAACATCCTCTCTGACACTGAAACCACTGAGTGCCACATGACAGGAAAGTCGAGTGGAGGCGATAAAGCCTAACAAACACCAAATTGGGAAGATAGATGATGCCATAGTTGCCATTATGGAGGATAATGCTATGACAGGAACTGTTTGTGGGAGAATGGTGGCAGAGGGAAAAGGAATCACCAGAAACATACATAACTTCAAATTTCCGTTGGGCTCAGTGTTGTGGCATGACATCCTGTTTGAAATAAATATTGTAAGCAAGAGACTCCAAGGTGTTGACCTTCATCTATCTGGAGCAATGGAACAGCTGGACAAAGCAAAGTCATACCTACAGTCTTACTGGTCAGATGAGAGATTTCAAAACATTCTGAAGAGTGCATAGAAGTTGGCAGAGGAACTTCACACTGAAGCTATTTTCCCACCCATTCAAGAATACAAGAGTCACTGAAGAAGAAGATATTGTGATTACGAGGCACGGGATAATCCCATAAGGGACCCCAAACAACAATTCAAAGTTGAATTCTTTAAGCAGGTGCTGGATTGTGCAATACAGTCAGTTGAAGAACGTTTCATGCAGCTCAAGGAACACAGCAGTATATTTGGGATGTTGTTTGATATTCCAAAACTCCTCACTATACCTGAAGAAGACCTACACCAGCAATGCAGGGCACTAGAGACAGTGTTGAAACATGATGACATGTGTGATATTGATGTGAGTGATTTGGGTGATGAACTGAAAGCCCTTTCAAGATACATTTCAGCAGGATCAACCCCAAAGGCTGTTCTGGAATATATGTGCACAAATAAGATGACCACCCTCTTTCCAAATGCTTTTGTTGCTCTGCGAATACTTCTAACACTTCCTGTAACAGTTGCCAGTGGAGAACGCAGCTTCTCCAAGCTGAAGCTAATAAAAACACATCTATGCCCCACAATGACACAGGAGAGGCTGGTCGGCCTTGCAACCATCTCACTAGAACATGAGCTGGCCCTTACTGTGGACTTTCAGGAAGCAGTTCAAATCTTTGCAATCAAGATGGCATGGAAAGCACCACTTTGATTATTCAAACAGATAAAAATGCCAGCATTTACTATGCAGACAAGAAAAGTTACATTTGCTGTTTGAACATTTGAAAGTTAATTAACATTTTTGAACAAGGCATCTTAAGTTGTTAGTTCTCCTTTATTGGGGTAGGTAGCAGAGCAGTATCATGAGAGGAGTAGAACAGGAAGAAAGCTGAATTGAGACCTTTCAAAGTTTTGGCCCAAGCGAGGGACTTGGGGGCATAATTTGAGCTCTCTGCCTCAGGTGCCAAAATGTTGTGGGCCGGCCCTGTCCACTGGGAAGGAATCTCTTGCAAAAACCACGCTGCCATTGGCTGGGTCATGCTGCAGCTGCTCTTTGGAGGCCACACAGAGGATAAATAAAGAGGTAATTAACTCCTAAATATGTCATTTACAGCCTAGATTTCCAAACAGAAGCCTGGATGCATAAATGGGATGGTGCCTCAGGGAGTGGCACCTCTTCTGTTCTCCCTGGCTGCCAGAATTGTTTAGAGCTGCCTTTGGGCGACTTCCACAATGGGACAGGTGGGATGCATGGTTTCTGGGTGATAGCACTCTCCCAACTCAAAAAGTATGGGGGATCTGCATGCAGTGGGCCCCTTCCACAGCAAAGATCTCTCATGGACAATCTAAATCAATCTTTGGAACACAACAAAAGGTGGACAAATAAATGGCTCTGTCAGTTTAAATAAATACACCCTTATGTTGCTCATGGAAATGTCTTTTCAACAATGTCACACAAGATGAAAATAAGAAATTCAGTGTCCCTGAAGGAAGGAGCACCTTTTAGAGGTACAAATAAGTCAGTAATTTAGAGTTCTTCTAGGAAAAAGGAGAGTGAATGTGGAGGGGTGGGAGAAACTATCCTTGATAGACACAGAATGTAATGCAAATATTTTAGATATATGTCTCCAGGATGCATGTTGCCTTTTCTAAACTATATATGTTTGTGCAAAAGACAACCAAAAATACTCATCAGAAGGAGAACATTTAAAGGAGAGTCAGAACATAAAATGCTAGGCTAGATAACTGTTCATTTCCTCAGACTTCTGCATTTCTCAGATACTTCTGTTTTACATGCTTTGGACCATGGAAGACGTTTCCATGGTGACAAATAGATGTTAGGTTTATTTATTGGGCAGCAGGGAATGACAATGTCTGCAAATGGTATTTTTGTTCTTGTCTCTTTTTATCCAGAGGAGATTTGTTTTTGTTAATGAACTAGCAGCAGAAGCACCATCAGCTTATTTTTTTCTGTAGCAAAAATAAATAGCAGTTAATTTGATTCTGTAATTCTCTGAACAACACTTTAAAAGCCTTGTTCTCTAGCCTATATGCAAATGGTTTGTGGTGTGCAGGTGCTGGCTGCAGAGTGAAAAGCATATTTCAGGTCTCACTCATGGGAACAGACCCAAATATTTCCTACTGTGGATATGTATCCACCTGCGCTTTTATCGAACTCTTCCACAGATTCATTCTTGTTGACAGCCCTGCTACTTTGTCCATAAAAATGACCCAACAAAAGGTTAATGCTGTTTTAGTAGATGCTGCCCAGAGAAAAACTTTGTATTTTCAGGAGATCTTAATCACTGGAGATGAGGTAAGGCATCAGAAGAAGCCTGAGGCAAAGTTTATACTGACGGCGGCAAATTCACTGCCGTCAGTTTGATCTCTCTGGTTCGACTGAGTGGTCAGTGAAGACCTGCTCAATTGATCCAGAGTTTGACTCAGTAACAGCACCCCTGTAAGAAGAGTAGCACTGAGTTGAATGGACAGGATTTCTCTTCGACTCAGTGCAGTTGCACTGTTGAGGTAAGTGGGTGTTAGAAAGTCTAGAGCAGATACGCAAGTTATTTTACATCATAGAGAGAGGCTACATTTCATCTGGAGCAGCCTCCAGACACCCACACCAGGTTCTGGATATTTCTCCTTTATTACCATAATTTATTCTTTGTATTGTGGTAGAGCCTAGGAGCCCCAGCCATGGACCAGGACCCCATTGTGCTAGGCACTGTACTAATTGAGAACAAAAAGATGGTCTGTACCCCAAAAAGCTTGGCATTTATAAGCCAGGTTCTTCTCTCAGTTATAGTGCCCAGCAGATTCACCTGCAGTGACACGAATATGCAACCAAGATCAGAGTCTCAGAAGAGATGGGCTATGGTTCTTCAAACTTGTTTTAAGGTCACTATATCTACATAATAAATTAGACCCATTTTTGAGACACCTTAGTTATACCTCTAAAGTTCAAAGCTATGCCCTGGATCACCCCATAATGATCAAATCATGATATAAAGCAGACCTGAGACATGGGGAAGGACAGAGAAAATATTGGTAACTAAGATACATTTATTTTTTATAGTCTTTTTGATATTAGCTTTCTCATTAGGGGTTCCAAAATGATTCTTTACGATGATAGGTTACCCACTTGCCTTCAAGTTGCCAACCTGCCATATCCTATTTCTCTCTGACTGGGTTTAGGTGAGGAGTTTCATCTTACCAGTTCTTTCTTGTTTGTTTTGTATCCTTTATATTTCAATATTATACTCTCAAATATTACAGAAAAAGCAAACAGTGGGATAGACAAAATGCCAGGCACCTTAGTGGGATGTAAAAGGGTGCACAACAGCTGAATGAGGCAGATTTCTTCCTGGGAGCTCCCAGGCTGTGAATATTAGTGTACCCACTGCACAAACATGAGGACAGTACAACTCATTTTCAACCATCTTTGTTGGCCAATGTGGCAGAAGGGAATGGAAAAGGGAGAGAAGGGAAAGGTGTGGAGCCATCCTCTTTAAGGAAACAAGTGCCTACAGGCAAATGATGAGGGATCAGGGATTGTACTTCTCATTGAAATTCTGGCTAGTTCCTATATAGGTGCAAGATTATGGGACTTTATCCCTTCCATCTTCCCTCTCTGCACCTTGTGCAAGAGCTGGTAGAATCTGGTCCTGTCTCTCAAAAGTATGAAGCCATCATTACAAATATTACCATGTAATATTAACAAGCTGTATGTAGAATCTGGCTATAGGAGAAATATTACTTTGACTCCGAATTAAATTACAGAACTAAACTTTAAAAAGCATTGAATAAGTCAAAACTCAATGGACACTTTTCTTCGTACTGTAGATCCACTAATATGCCTTAGTCCTAAAATTTGCTATAAAAACTCCCACTTTAATTATCAGTCAAATATGAAAAGCAATCATATAATGGAAAGTAGCAACATAAAAATCAAATGAACATATCCCTAGGCAAAAGAGAAAATATTAGTCCAATAACCATGGTTAAAAGCTGAAATGTTATCATATAAGAGTCTGTGTATAAGCAATTCCTAATTAGGAGTGCATTTTGTGCTTCCACCATTCAGGTTTTCATGTCTGCTTCAGTCTCAGGGGATCACCCCTGACAGTTCTCTGATTTTATCTGGCAAGCAGTTTGCATCATCGAAGTCCTAGGACATGTAGAATTTCTCCTCACATGCCAGTGTGACCCTTCAATTAGCTGTGAAATGAACATAAGGTTCCAGACATGCCACTTTAAGGGGACCTGCGTAAGTCTGGTTAGACATAATTCCATGATACAATCAGCCCAAACTGGCACTGTTTTTGGATAAGGAAGCCATTTATGGCTCCCTGACTCAGGAGCTATGTGAGTGGTGACCCTCGCAATCATAGAGAAGAGCAACCTGGGGGCTACTCTAACCTATGTCAGCTGGCAATGGCTCCCCAAGGGCCCAATGCTGTGCTATTAATTTGCTGGAGCACAAAAATGCTCCCATTCATGCTTTCTGCTTCAGAAGCTCTCCTGTGTCAGGGAAATTCTCAGCTGGAATGATCCAGTGCTTATGTGGCCTCCAACTGCACTGTGTGAGAACTCCATACAATCAAAATCAAAGGGTCAGATTCTCTTTTGTGATTCTGCCACTTAGCTATACAAGTACAAGAACTAAGAGGAAATCTCTCTCTGTTGCACAAGATCCAGCAACCTGAAATTTTCTCTATCATGTGATCAAATACCACCCCCACACTCCTCTCCAATACAGGATTGTGTACAGTAGCAAGGAAAGAAGAAGAAGAAGAAGAAAGAGCCGTGAAATTGACAAGACAGCCAAGGTTCCCAGCAGGAGTAGGAGGGGAAGCTGCCCAGGACTTCTTGCCTCCCTGTTTCCTGCTGGGAGTGGGAGCAGGCTGCCAGGCTTCTTGCCCTGACTCTCAGTTGGGAGCAGAGTCCAGCTGCCTGCAACTCCTAGTGGAATGGGGTCCATTCTCTCCCAGTTCCCAACTGGGAGCGGCGTCCTGCCACCCAGCTTTCTGGGGGAGCGTGGGACAGCTGAGCTCTAGCTGCCCTGCTTTCTTATCAACTTCAGGGCTCCAGCAGAGTCATGCAAATTGACAAGAATGACAGCCTACAGCCGATGTATGGAAGGCAGTGTCTACACAGACATTGCTTTGCCTCCACTACCCCAACATAAGCCCTACGCCATTCACTGAGGCGATTTTATTATGTTGGCATAGCAAGGGAGTTACATCAGCAGGAGGACCATTTCAGTGTGATAAAAGCTGACTTTTGTCCACAAAACTGTGTAGTGTAGACAAGGCCTTAGTCACAGTGCTCCCTTGCATGGGTTAATTTAAAACCATTTGCAAATCCAGTTTCTCTAGTCCCGTCTTCAATAGGAAAACAAACTAGAGTTGAAAACTGTTTTCAATCCTGGATTCCTATTGCCCTAAACTAAACCAAAAGATGGTTAGATCAGGCTTAGAGTCAGGATGATACAATTATGACTTTGGCAAAATTAACTAGATCTCTGAAGGAACTGCTTCCACTTGGGGTATGTGCCCTGCTCCTGGTCAGCAGGAAGGCTTGCTTGCTACAGGATGTGTCAATATGATTTAGGATGCTAGGTCATTAATTGAGAGAAGCAAGATGCAGGAGCACAAAGGTACAGCTTTAAGGGTTTAGGAAAGATGTACACTGAGTGTGACGAGCCATTGGTCCTCTCCTCCTGAGACTGATCCTTTGCAGCTCTGGCCAAGTAAAGATTATGGTTTCAAATCCTCTCTGTATTATGTGGGCTTAAAAAACCCCAAGCTAAATAAGTGGGTTTTCTGTATGAATTACTTGAAGAAAGCAGAGAAAAAGGGGAAAGTATCTGTATATTGTAGCATACAAGCTGTTTTATTCCATCCATTTTCTTGGTGTGTAGTGAGCTCACCCATGGGAGAGTGGGGTTTCCTCTGGCTGTCCTTTCCTAGACCCAAAGCATGCTGTCTGCTGATCTTAGGTGGTCAAACCTTTTCATCTTTGCTACCAATGGCCTCATTATCTCTCACATGAGCTTTCATGGGAGAAATCCCACTTTGTTAGATGCTTGAAATCATCTGATGAAGTGGGATTTCTCCCACGAAAGCTTATGCGATGAATACATTTCTTGGTCTTTAAAAGTGCCAGAGGACTCCTTGTTTGTTTTGCTGAACTAGACTAACACAGCTTCCCCTCCTGGAACTCATTATCTCTGTTGCTGTAGTGATGAACAACAAACAGTCAGAAAGCAGTCTCTCTTGCCAGGCTGCCAGCAATGCTGCATCATAAAAACAGAATAGAAAGTTTGAGGAGCGTTCACAGACCTTCCTTTTACTGGCAGAAAAGCTATATTACCCGGAGGTAAAATCCTAGGTGAAGACAAGGCAGTTTGTAGTTTTCCCATAAGTTAGCAGGTCAAGCTAAACCCCAGGATCTCATAGTCTTTAACTTGACCTGTTAACTCAAGGGAAAACTACAAACTTCCTTGTTTTCACTAGAATTTTACCTTATGTTAGCTAACTCATGTGAGGAACATCTTTTTTTTTCTCTAGTGAAGATGTATCCAAAGAGTCAATGGCCATCCCTCTTAAAACATACTCACTCTTTGTACCTAAGACTGACAAAATATTTTATCTCCACTGGTCAGAGAAAACAAGAACTTCTAGGCATGTTCCAAACCCTATATCTGGTTGGTGTGGTAAGTAAATAACTTAAAAAAAAATGTTTAGTGGTCTAATGAGAAAATTTCTCATCATGCAAAAAGGGAGGCCTTAGGAGCAGAAACGCCTATGAGTTGTACAAAGTTCTCCTGCTTTGCAGAAAAGGAAGTGGTCAGAGGCCAAGGGACTTCCAGAGTTTTCAGTCTCAGTTCTCAGAGCCAGCTCCATTGCAGAAGAATAAGCTTTTTAAGGGACCGAACAGCAAGGCTGTGTCTCATATAAGATATGAAATGCAGAGATAGCCACACATTACAGAAATGTCCTTTTTGAAACATCAATGATCACTTTGCAAAATTCCCCAAGAAACTACCTATTTGCATAGGGATTGTAAATAAGGTTAATTAAAGAGAAAGGTTTAAGATGGAAAGCATTTACTTTAATACCTAACAAATCTTTAAAGAAGACAGTTTAACAATAAACTAAGAAAGGAACAGCAGGGATGGTGAGTGTAGGCAAAAGTCAGGACCCTTCAAAAGAAACAAATAAAATATCTTTATGTTCACAAGCATTTGCCAGCAACAGCCTCAGTCTGTAGTGTGGAGCACGCTGCTGTAGTGATTTGAAATTCTGCTAAATCATTCTGTGAATCTCTAACCAACACTAATAGCTTTTAGGCAGGCAATTTCTTTCCAATATTAAGCCTTGCACTGACTTTCGTAACCAGTTGTGTGTGTATGTGCACATGTGTGTGCTTGAGAGACTCTCATATATTTAATGTAGTGCCCTGGGTGGCTTTCATTGGAAAATAAATTAATCACTTGAGATTTCTGGAGAGAGAAAGGGTGGGAGGGGGTACATTTAGAGTGGAAAAAAAAATAACCATAAAGATGAAATTTTCTTCCCGGTCTTCATTTTCTGTTTTAAACAGTAAATTGTTCTGTCATTGCACGATAATTGGTAAATATACTGAAATGGGTTATTAGCGTTAAAATGGACTCTCTGGGTATACAATAACTATATTTTATAATGTGCCCTTTAGGTATGATTGCTAATTACATTTCTGTCTGGGAGAAACATGGATTATACTTTGAAGCAGGCATCTTCTAACGGTGAGGCCGGCCCCACAGATTCTGTACATCACTAAATGCACAGTCTAAGGCTAAGCACAAAGCCAGGGGTTTGCAGCAAAACTGAACATCGGATCCTTCATCAGACAATTATTTGTGAAGTATTTTACAATTCGCTAGCAACCTCTTCTGAAATGACATAAGTGTTCCATTTGGTGGTGAAGAGATACATTGTATATAAAACATACACAAAAGAGCTGTGCACAGTTACACTGGGAGTCCAATTTGATCAAACAAGTTAACAAGAAGAAGAAATGTAGGGACAAATTCAGTGATATGAATAGAGCCCTGCACGGATACAAATATGTGGCTCTGCATCTGATTTGCGTCTGCAAGGAATGCTCCGCAGATATAATGTGGATATCTGTGGATTTGCAGGGCTCTAGAGATGAGTGTAAATCTAGGATAACGCCACTGAAGTTGATGAGATTACTCCATATTTACACCAGGATGGAGAGCAGATCAGTACAATGGAGATATATGATATATGGAGTATGATGATGGAAAGCAGATCAATATAATGAGCCTAATTCTGATCTTACCGCCACATAATGTGAGGAGGAACTTCATTAAGGTCTGTAATTTCCAGTGGGGTAGCCGTGTTAGTCTGTGTACAGAAAAAAACAATGAGAGTCCTGTGGCACCTTACAGACTAACAGATTTTCTTCGGCATAAGCTTTCGTGGGCTATAACCCACTTCATCAGATGCATCTGACGAAATGGGTTATAGCCCACGAAAGCTTATGCCGAAGAAAATCTGTTAGTCTATAAGGTGCCACAGGACTCTCGGGTTTTTTTGTTATTAAGGTCTGTGAGGTTGCAGTGGAGTAAAAAATAGGTTGAAATCAGAATCAAGCTGATAAGCTATTGGGTTGCGGATCTCTCCAGAGTAAAAGGATCTCTCTCCTGTTCTCTGCATATGGCGGAGAGCAGTTTAGTTTCCTGAGGCCTGAAATATTTGTATCTAACTTGACCTGAAGACGAGATCTGTGTCGCTTGAGGGTTTGTCTCTTTTAGCAACAGAAGTTGGTCCAGTAACTTCACCCACTTTGTTAGTTTAACTAAGTCATTGTGCTTAATGTATGAGTGAGTATCTTGGAGAAGTTTAAAGGACTGTGGTAACTGGAAAGTCAGACTAAATGATCTAATGGCCTCTTCCGGCTTTAAACTCTATGAAATCTCTGAGTTAGCTTCGGCTGGAGTTCATAGCCTTCTAGCGAAATCTGCAGGTACTCTTGCTGCAAGCCACTGATAGCATTCTCGCTGCTCTGGTTGGGTGAGGAATACTTATATATTTTGTTCACTGTTCTGTAATTTTTGTTCTGTAATTGGCCATCGGATAGAGCCTTTCCTATGTTTGGAGCCACACCTCCGCAGTAAAAAACCAGACATCACAGCTGGCATCTTTATCCTATTCTTCACAGCTGTTCTTGCTTTGGCAACCCTCCCCCTTGAGCTGGAGGGTGGGCTATATAGCCTCCTTCTCATCTGCTAGTAACACCGCTCCAGGGACCGCTCACCAATCATGCCATGGAGCAGCTGGCAGGCTTCCCTGTTGCCACCTCCACAAAGCTCTTGGTTTCCCTTGGAATAAGAGTTACTGTAAGGATCCTGTAACTTCAGTCTCCAAGTAATGGCTTCACAGTGTGTTTCTGGCATTAGGTCATCTGCAGAGGTGGTTCTTAAATTGTTCTGGATTTATTCCCCAGCACATTTTCTGATTTTGTACATTCAGCATTTGGCTTGTTCTTTCTCTCTTCCAGCCACAGAGATCAATTTTTCCTCAAAGTGACAGTGCTGATGGCTGCCTTGTCTTCCCTCAACCTAATGTCTTCAGCACACATTTTGAGTTGGGAAGGCACATACACTATAAACTTCTCAGTCATTCAGTATGGGGGAAGTGAATGTTTCCAGTCTGAAATTACTGAATTTCTTCAAAAGAGATACCCAAATGCTGAAACAGTCTCAACCATATAATGGAAATACTGTGATGGGATCCTGTCTTTGGGGAAACTTTGCTCCAGAGTTTCCAGCTATTTGTTCTTTCAGTGAAAAGTCAACATTTTCTATAGAAAGCACATATTTTTCAGGAAATTTTTCATTTAGTTGAAAACCGAATTGTCTGTTGAAAAACAGTTTTGACAGGAAAAATTGAAGCTTCTCGTTGCAAAATATTATATAACAACAAGGCTGCTAATCCAACCTTATAAAATGAACCTTTAAAAATAGTATTTTGAAAAAGTATTAGGTACATTTTTTTTTCAAATATTTATTGACTCTAAAAATAAGCTATATCTTTGGCAGTGGTCATGTTTATATTGTAGTGATATTATTTTGTGCTGTGAGCTCATCCTTCCTTGAAAAATAAGCAAGACTACACTTAGGCTTTGCCTATACTGGGTTTTCTACCCATCAGCTTCAAACTGCAGTCATACTTCACAGCAGTGCATAAAGTCTACACTAGGGGTGGCAATGGTGTAACTACATCAGAGTAGCTGTGTGACACATTGCACCCCTGTATGCCCTTATGGTGTGATTGTGTATCATTCATGTTTATCCTTATCATGTAACGGTGTATTGTTTAATCCAAGTATGTCATATTAGGTGTTTTTGGAATGCTCATGACATACTGAATATTACTGTTATAGAAGGATGTTTCTTGCAATATCATGTGTATGGTTATGAAGCTCTACTATGTAATCTCTCTCTCTCTCTCTCTCTCTCTCTCTCTCTCACACACACACACACACACACACACACACACACACTTGTTTTGAAACAGATTCAGGGTAAAAGGAGGGAGATACTTCCTGCCTCTGTAAGGCATGCAACCCAGCTCTTCCAGGGACAAAGGACTGGCCAAAGCATCTGATAAGGGAATGATCATTGATTCAGGATGTGGAGAAAGTCATGAATTGATAGTTTCGTTACCTGACCCTGAAAGGGGAGGGGTGAGACCCGAAAAGGCGTTGAAAGGACCTGTTAAAGAACAGACAGTTGGTTCTCTTGCAATCCATCTACAGCGACATCAAGCAACTTAAAGACTGTCCACAGGGGAGGGGCCTGGCTGAAGGAGTCAGCCAGCCCATGGTGAGCGTTATCTAAGACTGGAAAGTTGTTGAAGTGTTAAACTTAGTTTAGAATGTGATTTGCTTTTTGTTTACTTTTGATTCAATCTGACCAACCTTCCTCTGGCTTATAATCATTTAAAATCTTTCTGCATTTAATAATTATTTTTTTTTTAACCTAAAGTAGTGTTTGTGGTTTGGGTGTGTTTGAGACTTCATTTAAAGGAACAGTGCTGGTCTGTATCAATTTCTTTGATAAATTGATGGTCATATGAGCTTGCAGCGTCCAGTGGGTAGCACTGAACTCTGTAATATGGCAATTCCTACATCTGCACCTGGAGCCGGGGGTTTTGCTGGGTCATTGTATTGCATAATCCCATGTGTGGCTGGCCAAGTAGCATTCACTCACTAAAGTTAAGGACTGCTTGCTTGCAAGAGGCTGTGTGTGGGTTGACCCGGGGGGGGGGGGCCATACTGTGGGGGCAAGTGCCAGATGGGTCCCAGGAGTGAGGTATTGGAGTGACTCTATTATACACCAGTCCAGATTGCAGAGGGGAACATCACAAATGTACTAGTGAGTACGAGTCCCAGTACAGATAAGTCATTTTTTGAATAAGAGGCCCATCAAGTACTCATAGGTGCTAGAAGTTATGGCTGGGATTCAATAGATGGCATTCTTCTTTCTAAGCTAGTATGTTTCATCATGGATGTGGCTGAAGGCAACATCTTTCAGATGAGATGTTACATTAAAATTCTCCATGCCTCTCCATGCCTCTGATCATTATAAGTCCCATAGCCATTTTTAAAATAGACTGAGCATTAACCTAGGTATCTTAGGCTATGTCTACACTTGAAAAAGTTATGCCAACTTTGTTAAGTCGACTTAATAAGGTCGACTTTAAGTCGACTTAAAGTCGACCTTATTAAGTTGACTGAACAAAGTGGACTAAGTCGACTTAACTTGAAGTCGACTTAGTTCACTTTGTTAAGTCGACCTAACCACCCTTAAGTCGACTTCATAAAGTCGACTTAAGGGTTACTCCATGTCCACACCATCCTTATGTCGACTTAAAGAGTCAATTTAAGGCTTTAGTCGACCTAATGGGTGGTTCTTATTAAGTGGACTTAAGCTTTCATTTAGTCAACTTAAGGAATTTCTTAAGTTGACAATAAAAGTCTGGTATAGACAGGGAGAAATTTAAGTCGATTTAGGCCTCCTGCATTGTGCAGGATTGCTGACTGCTGTTAAACTAGTGGTCTTATCCTGAACCAAAGATAAGTGTATCTCAAAGGTGAGAGGAATGGTCTCCCTATGTCTACTTTGACTCCCTCACAAGACTGTTTTTAAATTAATTGTTCTTTTAAAGTGCTCCAGGAACCACAGATGAAAGGTGTTATACGGTGAAAAGGATTATTATTACCACAATGACTTACTACAGAACTAAGACATAAGCATTATTTGTCATTTTGTTATGACTCCTACAGTATTGTGATACACTGGGTAAATCAACAAAGTTATTAAAATGTGCTAATTTATATGGCAAATTAAGAATAAATTAAATTAACTGATCATACAAATTAGCTATTTTATTAGGAAGATTAAAAGGAGGTAGTTAAGAACCAAATTAAAAAGGAGTCAATTTCAGTTAATTTGAGTGATTTTAAAAGGAGAAAGTTAGAAAACATACTAATTAGAAGGGCATTGTCTGTGGCAGTGCAGCCTTGGAAAGAATTCAGACCCACTGTGAATCTTGTACTTTGTTGTTATATCAGCCATCTTGTATTGTAAAGTTAGATCTGCTTAACAAACAGGAATGGAGTAGGTCAAATCAGCAGGATATCAATGAAAGCAGACACCTTTATTTGAGTAGCAAAAATCTGATAAAATGTTTGCATCAAAGACCTTTGGAAGCTTAGAATAATAAGACTCAGCTAGGGCTGATGTAGTCTTGGACAACCATGGATAGAAAGCAGGTTCAGAAGAATTATGCAGGTTGAAAGGAAGTATTTCTATGAGGTATTAATGTGCAGTTTTATATTCTGAATCAACATTTCAAGCAGTTTCATTTTAAAATAACATTTAAAAAAAATGCCTGGATCACAAAAAAATTAGTCAGA
Source organism: Pelusios castaneus (assembly GCA_007922175.1). NCBI lineage: Eukaryota > Metazoa > Chordata > Testudines > Pelomedusidae > Pelusios > Pelusios castaneus. The sequence continues at coordinate 10,991,157 of ML685787.1, forward strand.
CTGCTTATGAATAAAATTTTAAGCCCTACTGATTTATTCTGTTGATTAACTCTGTTGGATTTATTGGCTGTTAATAGTCTGCTAAAACAAATAACAAGCCACTTGATGAGAATAAAAGATATTTTCAGACTCTTAAACTATTAGGCTACATTTCACTACTAACAGCAAGTCAGCCCAGGGAGACTATTTGGAGATGTAATGGCTTAGATCCAAAACATAAGTCAGAAATAGGGGTGATAGTGTTATTTTGATTATTTCCAAGGAGTCGATTCATGGAAGTGAAAGGATGGGGGAGAAAAACAAGAGGAGAGAGGCGAGCCACTGAAAATGTTTAGTTTATCATGTGAAATATCTAGTCATGGTGATGCTGATCAACATCAGCCATCACAAGGATTCTTTTCTCAGCCCCTGAACCATGGGTTAGGTTTTAGACATTACCATTAATTACTGAAACTCAGAAGGCTGCAAAAACATCTTGATTCATTGGCAAACTGACAAACATATGGTGTGTTTTGCAAACCTCTAGGTTTCTGTTCAGAGGAGGAGAACATTAATTGCATACAAATTCTACTGGGAGTTCTGCAACCAGCCGTTGTTAAAATAGTTAGATGTTGTATCTGGTAAACTCAATGCATTTTAAATTCCAAGTAACAAATTAGAACTTTTATAGAGGCTTAGGGCAATCAAAGTGCTTAAACATAATAAACCCAAGGAACAACAACAATGTATCAGACAGCTTTGCTTTTGATTGATAGTCTGGATGACGTGTTTATTTACTGGCAAGCAGAAGCTAATGTCTGGAATCTGTTGTTTCATGATGTTCCTGGGGCTGTACCAACATCACTTAAGTCATTTGATTGTCAGGTTGACATTTGAAATCCCATTAATATCAAGATTCCAGATCTCTATTCACTGGACATAAGATTTAAACATGATCGGTACTAGATCTTGGAGAAGAGTGATTGTGTCTGTAGCTCTAAGCCACTGGACTGTGGACAGCCTCAGAATGTTGGAAAATATCAGGTGACAAACACTCACATAGAAGAAAGGCCCTAATTCATTTAGGTCATAAAATGGCAAGAGCTACTCCACATTGGAAGTCGCAACGCTTTTTTTGTTTGTTTGCTTGTTTGTTTAAACTGAATATCAAATTTGTGTTTTGTTGGATTTTGGCAGGAAGTAAAATTTACTCTTCCACTAAAGTACAAGAATATTGTGGTCCTACTGTGTTCAAGATTGCCTAGGACCCGAGATGCATCCAAAAGCAAGGAAGATATAATTTTGGGAGTAACCTTTTTGACTGAACTGATGGCGTGTAGCAGAAATGACAAGTTTTCTTACTTGATTTATGATTCATTCTTACCAACTACTTCCTGGATCAAAAAAACAGCCTCAGAGGAAGTTGCTTGCCCACACAACTTGAAGAAGAAGAATGCAATGTATGTTGTTATCAGAACAGGGGTTGTGCAAGCTGTAAAACATGCAGGAACAAATTCATGTGAGCAGCTGTATCTCCATGCACTTCATTGGAAGCCACATTCTCTCATGAGTGTGCCTGAGATCATTTGGTTGACTGTTCAAAACAAGTGTCCGTAACCCTGAAAAACCTTGTGTAGAAAATAACAAGCAGCTCTGTTCAGTACACAAAACACCTTACATCATAATGGCTTGTTGTATGTATTATTAGTTAAGTGAGAGCAGTGTACTCCGTGTTATACCAGACTCAAAGGAAGATATGGTCTTTGCTGAGAGGAGTTTAGACTCTAAATAGATGGACATAGTATGGAACCTAGGGACATGTCAGAGGGTGTTTTTTCCTTCTTTTTTCCATTGATATTTTCTTTCTCCTCCTTCATTGTAGTATGCTATGTGGGTGACATAATGAGGCATGAGTATAAGATGTGAGTGACAGTGAAATGGGCTAGCACACAGGACATCTTCTGCTATAAAAAGAGCTGTAGGATCTTTTAATGACCTTGTTTCTATTTCTCTTTTTAAAAAAGTAGCAGCACTGCTTGCCACAAGCATCCCCTGATACCAAGATGGGATTCTGAGTACAGTAGTGACTCAAAGAAAGAACATTCATGGCTCTGAATTCCCCTCATTAAGGAATGCCCTAATTATATGGGACAGCTTTAACCATTGTTTTTACAGAAGTCTGGAGAACTTCTGACCTACTGAGTGATCTTTTTTTCCTGGAAAACTCAGTGGGATTTCATTTCAAGACAAAAAGAAGAATTGTACTATCAAAATTTAGAATTTGCTGAACTGAAATGGATTTAAAACATCCTGGATTTAAAAAATGCTAATAACCCAGTGTGATCCTCCAGGAATGCTGCCACCTTGATCTGCATCTGGACTGTGTTTCAGTAACTCTTAGGTCTGTAACATATTTAACATTGTTAGTTAGTTTGTGAACCAAAGTATACATAGATTATTCCAATCTACTATTCCCAACAACCCAGTCACAGAAATATTCCTTACATTTTTCAGCCACAGAAGAAAGACAGTGTAAATCAGCCATGCTCTACTGACTCCTTTCTAATCCTGCTGAGTTGACCCAGAATTTTTCATTTTTATTTTCTTTTACTAAAAAGAGATCTGCAATATTTGATTTCTGTAGTACCAGCATCAGACCCTAAGTTAAGGCAGATGTTCATGAGACCTCTGTTCTGAAGTGACTGCCCTCCAATAGCCTGGAATTAAAGAGGAAAGAACATCTAGAATCATACAGAATTACAGAAATTCCAGTGTGGCAGAGTTGGATTTGTCTGTATCAGTTATGAACACTATTTTATATTGTGTGCTGAGCACACAACTAAACTTACCCAAGGGAAGCTTATTGTATTACATTCCACTTCATCAAAAGCTTTGAAGATGGGAAACTTACAGACGCGTCTGATGAAGTGGGATTTTCTCCCACGAAAGCTCATGCGATAAATAAATCTGTTAGTCTTTAAAAGTGCCACAGGACTTTGTTGTTTTTCTGCAATAGACTAATACGGCTACCCCTCTGGAACTTGTATTACATTCAAGACAGTCACTCTGCCCTGGAAAGGGGCTTGATCCCCTGTTGAAGATCTATCACAGAGAAGCCATCAATACAGCCATCTGGGGCTATCAACTTTGAATGACACTCAGCTATTAGACCACCCCTATAGAACACTGGGTTTTTTACACTGATGGAGACAGTCGGGAAGGGCTGGAGTTTTTCAACTGAACCCATGGCTAACAGAGACAGACTACTTAAGAAAGGATTCAATTCTGTTCAGAACAATAGTGCACGTGTAAGAAAAACTTACAGGAACAAAAAGGGGCAGAAGGGACTCTGCCCAGCCTGAAATGTTGACATACCTCAGAATCAAAGGAGGACCTCTTTATTACTCAAAGATCTATAGCATGTGTGTGTGTGTGTGTGTAAGTAATTAAGAAATCCCTCTGCTAGGCTTGTTCTTCTTATCCTACCACATCTTCCCTAAGGGGACTAAACCTGAAGCCAAGAGTGCCCAAAGTGGAGCTCTGAGAGACCAAATATAAGTGCCTGTGAATGGGGCTTGGGAGGCCTGAGGCACCAGACTTCAGGGGCTAGGCTAGGCTGGTTGGACTGTGGAGTCTCAGGTCCTAGGAAAAGGTGTCAAACAGGAGATCTGAGGCTGGGAGTCCCACAGCTTAACAGAGCCAAAGTTAATCAAACCAAGTAGACTCTTCCCAGGCTCGGAGACTGTGTCCATTTACAACAGACTGGGGTCTGTGCAGAGGAATACTGGGCCACAGTATGGCAGAACTGGAAGAAGACTTGTTTAATCTCCCAGTCCATCCTTCTATCAGTGCCTTTTACCATTTTTTCCAGATTAAAATGATTCAAGTGACAGAGTTTCCAACTCACTTTTAGATGGGATAAATTCTACAGTATTTAGCCCCTAATGTATATTTGTATTGATGCTCCTGTTAAGGGATATCAAGTACTGTATCCAAACCTCATTTCAAACTCTGCAAACCAAGCAGTTTCCATTGTACTTGTGTGCGCATGACTGCAAGTTCTATTCTGCAGTGCGCTCTGAAATAGAGAATGCTGGGTGGCTTTCTTGCTTCTATCCTCCACATCACATTTTTATGTGCGTAAATTTTAAAACTTAGCCCCAGTGAGCTTATAAAATAGTAGGTTATTGACAATGGTAGTGCTCATTTGCTGTGGCCCATTTAGCACTAATAAGCTGAAACTGCACTATGGGGATTCTTCTACATGAAACTTAAAATCCTTTTCCTTCACTATCAAGAGCACTTTCCTATAAAATGAGGGCAGTCTTCTCTATGTTAGTAACCAATTTCTGTACCTATTAGTGCTATTTTCCCCAATAGCGTTCACTGTAACACATATCAGCTCTGTTACAAGGCATTGAATCAACGAATACATACTATGTCGTCCATTGAACTGCTCTGTGGAATATTGGGAATCCAGCATGTGATCGAGCATCTCATGTATTCATACTACCATGGTTCTTGAAAAACATCCAGTACTGGACAACGTGGAATTTCCTACAATAAACCAGATCCACAGCTCAGGTTAGTTGTGAGGTCTCTGTTTATTTGTTTCTATTATTTTAGGGTAATTTTCAGAAATACTGAATCTAGGACCCCCTAAACCTCCAAACGAGGAACAGCACCAACAGTTGGGAGGAGCATTCAGGTTGTCTCAATACCATTTATTCACTCTATTCCAAAATAGGCACTCTGTATAAACTCTTCTCATTCACTGGGTTGATGTGTCACTTTTCCTTCAAAACAAACAAGGAGTCTGGTGATACTTTTACAGACTAACAAATTTATTTATCACATGAGCTTTCCTGCGATAAATAAATTTGTTAGTTTTTAAAAGTGCCACCGGACTCCTTGTTTGTTTTGCTGAACTAGACTAACACATCTAACCCCTTTTGAACTTGCTTCTTGTTCAGTGCTCCTTTCCCCTATCACTGTAACCACTCGGCTATCCCAGTTCATTCTTTTTTTTTTGGGGGGGGGGTGTCATCCTCCTTGTCCCTTCCCTTCTTTTATGTTTCTCTTCCTCAGTTTCCCCATCTCTTATTCTGACAGTCTGTTCCTCTCCTCCACTTCAAGCCTGAGTCCAAAAATAACCACACTCATACTCCCAAAGCTAAGTTTGTGTTATATATAATATAAATATATGTATTATATAAATATATAAAACAAAATTGTAAGGAGAAAAGACATATGGAATGAACATGATATGTGCCTTATCTCATCCTGATCACTTTGCTTCTGTGCACCTCTACCCTTTGATCCAGCTATTCCACTGGTTTAAATCTACAGACTTCAGTGGTGCTGTGTGAATTTACAGTGGCTATAGATCTGAGTGCACGTCTTCCTGTATGCTTCTACAGAGCCTAGCACAATGCGACTTCCTGAGCAGAGCCTCTGGGCTCAGTAAAATAAATAAATAAGTACAGAATCTAATGAAGGACGATCCAGCAATAAAGCTATATAAGCTGCTCTCTCTCTTATTGCATAATACATGTGGATCCTCTTGTCTGCTTGGACTCCAGCTCGGGAGTGATTTCATTCCGTAATAAAATGACTCATATTTTTACCCAGAATAAATTGACTTGTGTGACATCATTAGTGTCCAGAGCATTCTGAGGAGCCTTAACTAAGCACAGCCTCCAGACAGAAAATGGGAGGACACCGCTATCTTACTTCTTGAATGTTGCAGGGCCTGTATTGTTAGGAATTCAAACCAAAGCTTATTAATTTTGTATTAATTAAGCTTTTATTATAGCAATGGTATCATTTCTCCTGTTTCCCTTGGCAGCAAGCAGATTCTCTTTAGTGATAAACTTCTTGGCCTTTGGCCTTTTAATTTATCCACCTGAGAACTGAATTATTACCTCATAAAAGAGAAGGTTGATTATACAATCACTTAATTAAATGTCATACTCAGTCACTGCTGAGCTACTCCTAAAATGCATTTGGCATCTGTATTCACTAGTGGAGTTTAGACATCTGAAGACATTTTTTTTTCCAGATGTGCTACTTTAAAGGTTATTTTTACCTATGTTCTTTTGTTTGTACTGCTTGATTATCATCCTTGTGTCACATTCCCAGTCACAGTGGGAATGAAATGCTCTCTGAGTTCCTGTCTAATTTGGAGACAGCAGTCAAATTCTTACTCTTCTTTTTATTTTGGAAATGTTTTCCCTCTTTCTGTCTGCAAAAACATCCCTCATCCATCAGGCAGTTCTGTCAAGGATCAAGGACTTGATCCAAAGCCCACAGAAGTTAATGGGAGTCTCTCAGCTGACTTCAGTGCAGGACTGGATTAAACCAGGGGCTTTCGGGCCCTGGCCAAAAGGGACCCCTGGTTCCAGCCCCTAAATGCCCTATCTGGCTCCCTCTCTCTCTGCTCAGACTGGCAGTGCTGGAGCGCTGAGAGTGCTCCTGCCTTGCTGATGCTGGGGGGCGGGGGGTCTGGGCCCTGGGGACAGAGGCTGGGCTCTGTGCTCCTGCCCCATTCCTGGGCCGGCCAGTCTGCTCTTGGAGGTGGAATGGGGCAGGCCAGAGCCTGTTTGCTCCACCTGGGGGCTGGGGCCAGCTGCCTCTGGGGTGGCCTTCCAGAGCCTATGGCCCTGGGGGGCTGTACCGGAGGCCATGCCACATGCCAGTTGGCCCTGCCCCTGGGGCCAGACGGGCCAGAGTGAGGCCAGGATGGGAGCGCCCTTTGACCCTCGCCTCCCACCCCCAGACACAGGCCTCCATTCTGGGGGGGTGAGGGCCCAGGCAGTGGGGGAGTTCATAGTGGCGGGGGCAGTCCAGGGAACCCAGGTGGGTTAATCCAGCCCTGCTTCAGTGAGGTTTGGATCTGGCCTTATAAAGGAAAAATCCACATGTACTACATCCTGAGACCAAACAGTGTTTGTTACAACCTTGAGAGCTCTCCCTGGTGGATACCTGAGCTTCAGTATTAGACCCAAATCTTGAGTCCCACATACTTTTAAGCTTACTGAGACTGAGCAGCATGCATACACTGGTTCTCTGTCTTGTCTTTTCAGGCACACACATGGGATCAGACTGCGATGCTTGTACCCCTTCTTGGAGTGTGGGGCTCCTCACCGTAGCTGTCTTCAGCTCAACTGCGATAGGCCCTAAGACGATCATTGACCCAGCGAATCTCCCCAGTAGCTGATCACACATGCCTGCCCCCACACTCTTCTCCAGAGCTTCATGGATACTTTGGATCATTGGCCTGGTCAACCTTCAAACAAATAAACACTTGCACATACGACCATCCCTCTTTTTTTCCACCCATACTGAAAGGGCACTTTGGATCTGAGTAAGTGTCTTCCAGGGAGTCCAGGATTTTTCTGCACTCCTTCTTCTCCTGTGCAGTATGTCTTCTGAATCTGTTCTCCTCTTACAGAAGCCCTCCTGCTTATAAGTATTGATGTGATATCTCATTCCTTGGCCACGGTGCTTTCATTTGCATAACATCCCTTTGTTTCAAAGGGGCAAGGGTAGAGCCAATAAGACATATTACCAACCAACTGTTCTTCCAGGGAGTCTCCATTGTCCTTCTAGGGCAAGGGATTATATAGTTGATAGCCCCTAATGTCTGTCCCACTTAGGGACAGAGCTCAGGTGCCAGTCCCCTCCTTTTAACACAAGGCAGATAATGCAAGGATACAGTGAAGGACATCAGTGAGACAAGAAGCACACAGAGTACATACAATCAAACGGGAACTCATAGGCAGATCCTCAAACTGCCGCAGTGTTTCTCTGATAACACAGTACAAGTGGCAGAATGAATCCAAACCAATTTCGGTGGCTCCAAACTGCACACTTATCCTGAATTAGTTTTTGCAGTTAAAAGTTAAAGGGAAAGAAAAAAGATACCTGAGGAAGGAATGGGTAGCTGATTAGATAGATAGTCACAAATGAATACATTTGGGAAAAAACTTCAGTGTTTCTATTCTTTTGGGGGTGAAAGCCCTAGGGTTCCTGTGACTCAGCTTGCCTAAATCAAAGGGCTTCCTACACTGTTTCTATGCAGCTTGAATTTTCACCTACCAGCTGAATTGTATGGAACAGGGCATTTCACTCCTTCCATCAGTAGTGATGGAAGGCCATTCACACTTGACCTAACATATGCGAAGTTAGGGCCTGACACAGCTCCCGCTGAATTCATTGAGAATCTTTCGCTTGATGTCAGTGGGAGCTAGGTAGATCACTCACCCCCCTGGCAACAGTAGACTGGAAAGCTTTCATGAGCAGATTGAGGCCATCTTCAATAATTTCACTACCTTAGAAAGAAAAAAACAAGTTCCTTTGCTATAGCCACTTGCACCCTGCTCAGCTGCATCTGTGCGAGAGAGGAAAGATGGAAAGGTTAAAGTATTATTTAATCTAAATTTTAACTCAAGATGCTATTGACATTCTTTGTCACATTTTAATCAACAATGGGCCAGATTAACCCACTGAAGTCACTGAAATTACATTAGTGATGAATTAGACCCAGAACTACTTGTTCCACTGACATAAAGCTTCTGTACATTATGGGATAGTGTGTGGGGGGGGAGTAGGGAGTAAACTCATTAGTTAAATCATGTTTCATTGAAATGCACTGGTCATGTTCTGGCTAGGTATTGTATACCCTCAGATCTGTTTCTTCCTGATCGCAGTGTTACATGTCAATAATTTCTACAGGATTAACTACCCTCATTTGTCAGTGTGCGCCTTTTTCCTCCTCAGGAAGGTCTGTTCTGGACAGTGTATCTTTTATAAGCATGTGTTTGGAGTATAAATTACTTTCAATCATATCTTTGCAATTCTAACAACATTCTCTATATCACAACAGGTTCTTTCCCTAGTGATTACTTATATAAATTCTAATGGCTTGTCATCTGTCTATGCAGCCACTTCCCTGCCAAATACATAATAGAGAAATTTTCTAGTTGCATAAGGCTGTGCTATTTTTGGTTCTTTAAAAATCTAGGGTTTTTTTTTTTTTAAATCTGGTTGTACATAGCTCTGTTCTGTAGAACTTTAATAGTCAGATTAGAACTGTGGAAGAATTTCATTTGGAATCCTGAAACCACCGAAAATCAGAGTAAATTCAGGTTGTGTTCCTTCCACCAATGTTGGGATAAGATTGGGAACTGGTTGCTACTGAGCACATAGCCTGTGCACCCACTCAGAACTACTCCATCACCCTAGCATGTCTCGCTGGAGGGGACAGTGACAGCTATCTCCCTTACCCCTCCCTGTTCAGTCCTGGTGTTAAAAGCCTGCAGGAGAGGACATCTAAGAGGAGAACTTATTGACAGTCCTACTGACTGGATCTTTGCAGAACTATCTGGGAAGGATTTCCAGACCCCTCCTTTTTGTAAGTTTTTGGGTGCACATATGTACAGGATACGCTTTTGCACTCACATATCAGGTATTCAGTGTTCACATGACAATAATTGTTCCTGCAGAAATAATATTAACGTATTTTAATTCTCTCTCTCTTTGTGCGTATGTACCATGCAAAGCAATACATAAAATCAGCTAAGGAAAGCAGCCACTGGGCTTGCTCATCCCACTAAGCTTTTTCTGAGATCTGAGGTTGGAAGCTGTGTTCTCTTATCTGAAAATGGCTTTTCCAGCAGCAAAATGCCTCCAAACCAGTGTCGCCAGAAGTAGTAATAAAAGGGACTTGAGTATAAATGCTAAGTATACCATCTCAGGATAAATACAAGTATGCTTGAAAATAGCACATCTGTATTTATAAGTAAAAGTGCAAGCACATGTATAAGAATAAGCACTTTCAAATCCTGTATTCCCTGCAATTGTCTGGTTAATATATAGACAACTACCTAAATAATATGAGGACATAGTAGAAGAATTTGTTTACTCAAATAAGCATGGAATAACAATACAAAAATCTCTTTCAAAAGTCAATACATTTATAAATTTCATTTCCATTTTGTTTTTATATACGCACGTCACACACACTCATACATGAATGATATTATGCACAGACTGCATATCGTTCCATGAAATAGATATTTTTCTTTAATAACAGCATAATCTTGAAAATATCCTCTTGACAATGGTACCTCTTGGTAACAGGACATGTCCAAGATTACTGAATAGTTTTTCCACAGTAAAGAGGTTGTGGTATGAAATTTGATTAAAATAACAATAAAAAAAAAATTAGCCACTGCTGCTTATCTTTTCACTTGATCCTGTTCCTGCAATGAATCGTTGAGAAACTGAAGCCCAACCATTCTTAAAATGGAATTAGAGACAGATGCCCCTGCTCATCAAAGCCATAGAAATTATTGGTAGCCCTGGAACATGGCCAGTGGGTATGAGGTGTTTCCTACCACTCCTTGCAGGGGTGGTGGTACAGCAGGCTTGTCTCTTGAGGAAAGACATGTGTCTGCCAGTTCTACGTGCGCCCCCCCACACCCAATTCCAAAATTACTCTTCTGGTCTTGCTGGACTAGGCCAGGCAGCAAATCTCTCTGCTGCTGGTTGCAGTGACCAATCAGAAGTGAAGGGGGCTGGTGCCACAGTTGAGCCAACAGAAAAAATGATGTCCGCTGGAACTCAGGCCTGAATCTCCCAAATAGCAGCAGTGGGTTCTGGGAGATGTGATGGTTTCAAGAATTATTATTTTTTTAAAAGTAGTTTAAGATTTAAAAATTGTGTTATGCTTTAAGCACCTTTAAAATATACTTAAATGCAAATACTGGGTACAAAATATTTGAAGTCCTTACATATATGTGTTTTCAGAGAGTCAAAATACATAAGTATATGCTTAAGTACAAATGTATTTAAGTACAGGTGAACACTGCTCCTAACTTCATGTTGGGACATTGGTTCAATGTTGACCGAGGGGTAGAGTATCACAGTACTATTTCTTGCATGAGCCGCTGGTGTAGAGTAACCACTAAGGCAATGCTAGAGAGACTGGCAGGTCAGATACAATAATGTTGCTCCACAAAATACCATGTGAGAAAAATCCTTATCCATACCCAAGACTTCTCAAAACTTAGCATAGAAACCATCATGGGATCTTTATGAACAAACTGTATTCCGTAATGCACCTGGCTCCCCCCAGCATCCACTGAAAGAATCCCAGTCAAGGGGTACATCTACACTGGAGCCTTAGGTCAATTTAAGGAGGGTTAGGTCAACCTAAAGAACCCTGTGTCCGCATTGGGCGCTTATTAAGTCGACTTAAGTGCTTCCTTAAATTGACTTAATAACATCACCTTTGAAGGTCGACTTAAGGCTCAAGTTGACCTTATTAAGTTGACTTAAGACCGTGTAGATGGGGAGTGCCCTTAAGTAGACCTAATTGGCCTCCAGGCCCCCTCCCAGGGCTACCCACAATGCACCACTCCTCCATCGACCTAACACCTGCCAGAGTGGACGCAGGCAGTCGACAGAAGTGTTCAGTGTGGACTCTCTAAGTTGACTTAACAAGGTCAACTTTAAAGTCGACCTTGTTAAGTCGACTGAACAGAGCTTCCAGTGTAGACATACTTAAGGAGCCCACGTGACCTCATCCAGAGTGGGAAGTAAGGCTCATTCTGGGAAGAGGTTGAATCCTGGGGCCTGAAGAGAACGTGTCACCTGAGGAAGCAGTGGCTGATCTTGCATGGAAGAGAGCAGGAGGTGTCACTGCAACAACACTTGCCAGTGTACCTTAGAGTTTCAGCCAAAGAAACAAGGAGTCTCGTGGTACTTTAAAAGACCAACAAATTTATTTTTCACATGAGCTTTTGTGGGCAAAGTCCCTCTTCATCAGATGCCAGAGTGGAGAACAGTAATCCAAATGAACTAACTTCTGAAGGAGGGTGTTTAACTGTATTGGAGAGGCATTCCCTGGGCTTCCAGGGCCAACTTTATCAGAGTTCTGTGCAGTGAAGGAATGCTGTGGTGCAACCAGTAGTGATTGCAAAGCTGAGGAAGCAATTGCTATTGCTATACCAAGAGCTTGCTTTCCTCTCCACTGAACAAACTGCCTACAATTCAGGAGTTGCTGTGATGACGACAAGCACCACGGAAGAGGAATGGACGTTACTGACAGTGGCATTGAACCTGATCTTTCTCTCATTGAGTTCATTGGTGGAGGAGTGGATCTTTGAGAGCATTAAATTATGTTTCCTGTGCCAAAGGGTCTTCTCATTGTCTGCAATAATGGGTAATGAGAGGTGAGGCTATGGGATAGTCACAAGGCTCTGTGATGGAGGAAAAGTAGGGCCAACTGAATTACTCTTTTTCTGCAATATAAATTCCCATCTCCTCAGCATCTAGGATTGCTCTAAAGTTCAGAAGAGCTTCAGCAGGAATATTGTTGCTCTATGGAGCACTCTTTTAGCCGAGAAGTAAGGAGTTTACTTTTCCTGTTGAGAATCATTCACTTCAGCAGTGGTGTTCTGATTTTACAAAAATGAGATTAGAAGATAAAACCAAACATTAGAGAGACTTCTAGTGTGGGGCAGAGGGGCAGGGCGTGGAGGGAAATAAAGAAACACTTTATAATAAACTCCAACATGCTTCTAGGGCAACTCTTATACTGTATATAAATAGATTAAGGATCTTGTTCCATTTTTGTCAGCACTTCCCAGGTTTGCTTATGTGTCTCCTCACTCATGAAAAGAGAGTATCATGCCATACCATATTAATTCTGCTGTCACATACGGTTTTATATTTTTACAGCCCTTAGGGACTGAAGGAGAATTATAGCTATTGCAGATAAGCTGGCAAGCAGAAAATCAAACCAGATCTCTGTAGCTGCATGTGTGTCATGTTTTTTGCCCACTGTGTTAGAATCAGACACAGTTATTATGTGTAATGTACGTTAGAAAGGGGAGGAACCAGTGGAATCAGAATATCTTCAACCCAATTTGAGGACTCTCAGTTTTCCTGTTCCTCTTTCTGTATCCATGGGATTACTCACACAAGTAAGGATTGGAGGATTTGGCCCTTGGCTTTCCTCCTCCACCCTGTGGCAGAGGTACAAAATACTGATCAGAGATCAGGCAAGACTGAGTTTAACCCAATTAAACACCTGAAAGGCTGACCATAATATCAGGGGGAGATGGATGGAGGTTAGCCAGTGTCTGGCACTGTTGTCTAATGCCCCTTATTGGTCAAAACAAGAAGACAAGTTTGTTTCAGAGGCAGTACTAACTAGTCTTCCTACACTAGAAGGAGGGTCAGCATAGTGCTGAGACATTGAAGAATGGTGGCAAGGAGAGGAAGGAATGTCTCATGTGCGCAGAAGAGCCCCGAAGATTCTATCTCTTCAGCCATAAGACAAAGGACATTGACCTCCTGAGGTAAATTGTTGTGTGTAGCTAGTAGATCAGTTTACTTGGGTAGCTAGTAGATCAGTTTACTCAGGGTCTCATGGGAGGATATGTGAGTAGCTAAGATTTGTTGACCTTCAAGGCACCAGGCAAAGTCCACCCTTTTAAAGCAGCATTGTGGGAGGGCTGAGTGGCCGGGGAGTTAGGTGTTAGGGGTTCACACTGGCTGCTTTATGCTGGGTAGGATTTACTGCTGGTTGAATTTTATGGTTATGGACTGCATTTTTAATTGAAGGCAGGATGCACAGAGCTTGGGATGGGCATTGTGTAAAAAAAATCAAAACGATAAATAAATATACTTAGAGGGCTGTGTGTATTTGTGATTTATCAAAAAATGGTTTCCCTTCTGGTCTGGTTCTGTGCTTATTTACATCAATGTAAATCAGAAGTAATGCCACTGAGCTCAGTGGAATACAGCAGTGGAAATAAAAGTCAGGTCCTCATCTCATTTCACAGCACCTGCTCTGTGTCCTGACCCATGAAGTCACAATTCTGTCCCCATTCTTCACATTGGTTTCTAGTACAACAGATTTTGATGAAACAACTGAAAATCAAAGACTTCTTTTCATTGGGAAGGAGAAAAGCATGTGCTCTAAAGGAACAGCTGGCTCTCACCACAAACTTACAACACTTCATTAGAATCATTGTCATTTGAAAAAGGTATTGCTTTCTTTCGAAAAAGAACCAGCAGCCTCAGGAATGCAAAACAACTGCAATTCTTAAAAGTTCCAGTTAGTGGAGCTACTACATTGCCTGTGACAATACAGTATTGGGAAACAATTCTCGCCGTACTGAAAGGACTGGAGGAAACGTCCCCCAACAGATATCCCTGCGATGGCTGTCCATGATTCCCTTTTACTGAATAAGTGATTGGAAATAGTTTGTGCAGCTTTCCACATGAGCTTCTGGGACAAAGAGTTAAATATCTGATGCTTTCTACCACTCCCTTCTGTGTATTTTACTGAACTTCTGATGTATTAGTACATCTTTAAGCAAACTGTGTGCATTATGGAAGGCTGTGCATAGTGTTATACGCTTTCTTAAGGCTACATCCTGCATTTCTATTCCCCCTAGATCTTTCACTCATGTCAATGGGAGATACGGGAGCAAAAGGAATGCAGGATGGAGCCCTTATTTGTTAAAAATCTTACATTAAAATAATATAAATATTTAAAATTAAACTGTCAAATAATCAACGTAATGGTATCAAATTTTGAACAGAATATACCGGAAACATTATTTTGAAGAAATGATCTTAAAGAAATAGTATAGTAATAAAAACTGCAAGCTGGCTACAATTAGCATGAACTCTCCAGATCTTTCCTTTTAAAAAACAGAGCTACTGGTATCTACTTATAAATGTCCATAGGGCAGGCAGTTATTAACTAGGGGATCTGTTCATCATGAATGAGATTTTACTGGAGAAATTCCCTGCAAATCAAGAGAACATTAAATCCTTAATCCTCCTTACTCTCGCTATAAAATACAAAGATCCTGTTTAACTGGGCCCTGTTGTTTACTTTAAATGCTTGTAAACAAAGAAACAAAAGTCACTTTTATTAGGACTAGATTGTGCAGTGTGTGGTAGGATGGAGCATTTCCCTCTCCCACTCACTCCTTGGGTCAGAGGTTGTAACAGTCATAGTTCTTGTGCTCCCTGGGGCAAAAGCTCCCCAAAATAAGCACTTATAATGGTACTAGTCTTCTAAAGAGGACCAGAAGGACCTGGTTGCCCCTCTGGGTGTGGGGGAGCAGCATATGCTGTGTTTTCAAAAGGCCGCACTATTGGCCAAGTGTGCAGCAGCTTCAGCTGGTGTCAATTGGCACCACCCCACTGGTTTCAAGGGAGTTACACTAAGTTAGACCAGCTGAGGATCCAGCCCATCATGCCTGTCTAAGGTAGTGGGGCACCCCCATATCCCCAGATTGCTGTGCAGTTTCACAACCACAGTCCAGACCTTCATAGACTGATGAAAATTATCCATGGAACTACCGTATCCAGGGTCTGTCTAAGGCTGGCATAGAAATCCAGTTCAAATGTTTTTCCTCATTGTCTACCTCTTTCTAAGTAAAATCAGTGTCCAAGGGAGCCATCTGTCTGACTAACACTCCTATGCAAATGATTACAAAAGCACTCCCCCCCGTCATTGTCCTGAGAGGCATGTCTCCCGCAGCAGCGCGGGGGTGGAGGCAGCTACCATATCATGGGATTTTCACAGCACCAGCTGAGATATCACATCACAGTGGCAGCTCTCCAGAGGCAGCAGAGAGTCTGTTGTACCTGTTTACAATGTGTTTAGCTGTTATCAGGATTTATAAAGTCATTCAGGAAATGGAGACAGGATGGCTCTGGGGATTGGTTATGGGATATGAGCCTTTCATCTCTAGGTCATCTAACAGCTGTTTAGTGGCCTACGGTGTGTGTGACATGAGTGATGGTCTGAGTGCAGTACCTTGAAGACAAGTTTCCACATCACAAAAAACCTCCTTCACAATTAGCACTAATTGGCACTCCCAGTGGCAACCACCGCGGAGAAGCCAGAAACTCAATGACCAGCTATGGGGCCTGCTCTGCAGTATATATGTACCTTATAATAAAACTCAATATTTGTCTTCAAAATTCATCTCAGGTTTCTTGGTTTATAAAGGTCAAGTGTGCCCTGGAGTGGCGACCATGGTCCCAAATCTCTTCGTTTCAATATGTTTTTCAGTCTCAACACCTAGAAACACATATAATGGGTGTGTGAAAGACTGGATCATTTAAAACAGATAATCTGGTAGTTTTCCACCAATTTATTTTAAAATGAACAGATACAACAAAGAACCAGGCTTCTTTTCCCCCCCCCCCCCCTTTTTTTTTTAAAAGGACTGATGGGTGTGTGGGTAGTGAATTCAAGGGTAAACTTTACAACACAATTTACAAAATAGTTTGCCTCAAACATTTTACAACTCTTTTTATTTTGTATATTAGAATCACAGAAATGTAGGGCTGCAAGCGATCTTGAGAGGTCATCAAGTCCAGCTCCTTGCCCTGTGGCAGGACCAAGTAAACTTTATCATCCCTGACCAGTGTTTGTGCAACTTGTTAAAAAACTTCCAGTGATGCAGATTTCACAACATTGTTTGGAAGCCTATTCCAGAGTTTATCTGCCCTTATAGTTAGAAAGTTTTCCCTGATATTTGCCCTAAATCTTCCTTGCTGCAGATTAAGCCTGGTTACTTCTTTTCCCATCTTACTTGGATAAGAGATCCCTACCCTCTTTATGACAGCCCTTGACATATTTGAAGACTGTTAACGGCCCCCATTCAGTCTTCTTTTCTCATGAATAAATATGCCCAATTGTTTTAATCTTTCCACATAAATCAGGTCTTCTAAACCTTTTATCATTTTTGTTGCTGTCCTCCACATATTTCCTAAAGTGTGGCACCCAGAATGCAGTACTCCAGCTGAGACCTCACCAGTGCTGTGTACAATGGGGTTAATTGTCTGTGTTTTACATATGACACTCCTATTAATATACTCCAGAATGATATTAGCCTTTTTTACAACAGCATCATGATGTTGACTCCTGTTCAATTTGTGACTTACTATAACCCTCAAATCCTTTTACTCAGTTATTCCTCCTTTGTAGCTGTGCAATTGATTTGTCCTTTCTAAATGTAGTACTTTACATTTATCTTTATCGAATTCCATCTTGCTGTTTCTAGACAATTCTCCAATCTGTCAAGGTTGTTTTGATTTCTAATGAAGCCCTGCAAAGTGCTTGCAACCCCTCCCATCTTAGTGTCTTCTGGAAATTTTATAAACATATTCTCCACCCAATTATCCAAGTCCTTAATGAAAATGTTGAATAGTATAGAACCCAGGACCGATCCTGTGGTTTTTCCAAGAAATGTGAACATTTTTTGTTTTGGTTCAATCAAAAAAAAAAAGAAAGATTTTTACTGATTTATTTACAGTGGTACCTTGACTTACGGAGTGTCCCAACTAGCGAGTTTTTCGAGATACGAGCCGTCTCTCGGCTGATTTTTTGCTTTGAGTTGAGAGCTAAAATTCGGGTTACAAGCCCGAGCTTCAGATAACCCACTACTAGGTGGCGCAGTGAATGCCGCAACATCCGCCCAGCATTTGACATACGAGAAATTTGAGTTACGAGCTCTGTCACGGAACGAATTAAACTCGTAAGTCAAGGCAACACTTTATTGTTTGGCCACCAAACCAAAAAATTGGTTATTTGCCCAGTGCTGCTCATGTTACCTTGGTCCATTAAGCCTTAACACTCACATATTCTTGTGCATCTTTTTGTCTAGCAGTTCATGATATACTTGTAGGACCTGATCAAAAGTCCATTGAAGTCGATGGGAGTCTTTCTATGGACCTTGTTGAGCTTCGGAGCAGTCATTTGTTAAAAAAAGATCTAGTTAGGTCTCGATACATTGAAATATATTGGTCTGAATCAGTGACTGACCACCAATGGTCTTTATGTTCATGCGACTGTACCATGTTATTTGGGTTGATCCTGTCTAACCCCCAAAAGGCATTGTGTAAGTGTGGAGAAAGGCAGTACAGTACAGTATCTAGTTTACTGGATTAGGATTTGGGAGGCCTGTATTTTATTCCCTGCTTTGCCACTGACCTGCTATGAGACCCTGCTCAAGTTATTGCACCTATCAGTATGCCTGATTCCCCTCCTACCTTTTGCCTGTTTTATCTATTTATGAGCACTTTTTATTATGAGCACTTTTGTCCAGGAACTGTCTCTATAGAAATCTTCAAAACTGTGGGGCACGCCCTTGAATGTTTGGGGGGTATGGGAGGAAAGGGAGAAAATCTTGCTCTGCTCTGGGCCTGAGTGAAGCCTCTGACTTCCAGCTTGGGCTTGGGGCCTGGCTCTGCCCCTAGAGCAAGGCCTTGGTACCTCAGCCCTCGGCTGTGGTACCCAGCCTTGGCCCCAACTGCTGTGGCCTGCCGTGGCCCCTAGCCCTGACCACAGACTGCTGGCACCAGCTATAGCCCAGCCCCAGTTGGGGAGGGGAAGGGGGTGTGAATAGGATTAAGAGAGGAGAGCGGGATAAAATGTTTGGGGACCACTGACCTACTTGCAAAGATCTTAACACAACCGCATCCCAATCTCAGTTGGGCCTCTAGATCCTACTGTAATACAAATGGTAGATTCGCATTTCATATTAGTTCTGTTCTCTAACCGCTTTTCAAATCACTCAAAAACATATTTCAAAAGTATTTAATTATCACTAATAATAATTTTATACAACATTTCATGTGGTTGTGTTGATGGAATTTCCTTAGTTCATGTCAGGTGAAAAATAATTATAGAATGCAAAAAGAGGTTTCGAGCCATTAGAATAGGATGAAAAATGTTACCAAATGAGAAATTATTCAAAATACATTCAAACCCTGATTTCAATCCTCTTTCAGAGACTCTTTGATATGACAAACTCTTTTTGCATCTTTTCCTGCCAAAAGTTGAGTATCTCTCTAGTTTCCAAGGAAATTATTGTTGTTTGAGGTTAATAAGAGAGAAATTTGTGTACAGTTTGTCAAAGTACTTTAGAAAAGTAAAATACATCTAGAACTGTGGAGGAAAAAAAAACAACTCAGCAATTTGTTTGTGCTCAGCAACCCTCTGCAACATTCCAACAAAGACATGCCTCTTTTTGATCTTATATTCAGGAGGGTTGTTTATTTTCTTAGACAAACAATTGTCAGGGATGGTCTTAGTCCTGCCTTGAGTATAGGGATTGGACTAGAAGACCTTTTAAAGTCCCTTTCTGTTCTACACTTATATGATTCAAACTAATATTACCACATCACTCAGGACTTCTGGTAGAAAATTGTGCTCCAGTGCAGAAAAGGATGTGGCATCACATTGTTTGACAGGAAAAAACCTAGGCGAGAGATCATCCACTTGCCCATCTATACATTAGTTGGCATCCCCATACATGGAGAATCTTGGCTCTTTGCTTGGAGAGGGTAAAGTGTATGTTAGTCAAGTTAATTAAGTGCCACATACTTTTATGCAAACTAATTCCATTGTCTGCAGTGGGACTATTCATTGTGAATTGCTGTTCATCATAAGTAAGTGTAACTATCTGGCCCCAATTTAGCACAGGGAGTGCTTAAAGCATTATAATGGCTACGGCAGGACTGTTTTTCTGAGACATTGCTCCATTGGCTTCAAATGGAGTTATAGGAGCTTAGTTCTTGGGAAAGTCAGGGCCCTCTGCATATTACTAAATCCATATTTTCAGCTGCAGAACAGATTTCCTCCCAAATCCTTCCTTTTCCTTTGACTAGTAGAATAATAATATCATTTTGTACAGTACCTCAAAATGCATAGTATCCTCTATTTATTTTTGCAATAGTACCCCCAATGTGCGTTTGGCACTGTCCACACAAACAGATTGTGAGCGGGCAGCCTTTCCCAGCAAACCAGGAAGGAACCAGTGTCCAGCCCATTCCATTTTTGACCCTTCCCTCAGAGCACAACTGATTGTTCAAACACAAAACCAAAGCAATCCCTCTGCAGCCCCAGATGCTTTTCCCTTGATTCTCTCTGTCCCCGCCTTAGAAAAAGATCACTTACTTCCCTTAAATTCCCTGCTGGGTTATATGACATGGAGATAGCTCTTAACTCTTTCCTAGCTGTTTTATCCTACCACAGAAGAGAGTTTCTTCCCCCAAAACCAGACTACCTCCAAACAAAAAAAAATTGATGAAAGATGTGATGAAGGTGTACAACAAACAAACTAACAGGATAATGACAAGTATATGTCAATAGATCCAAGAGTGGAGGTGCCAGTTGGGCATTTTATTTGTTTTTAAGTATGAAAGCACTCAGTTTTTCATTAAAATGCCATAGAGGAGGCATTTTATAAGCAGAAAGTTCCTTCCCTTTCATCTTTGCGGCTCGCCAGAATTGTTAAAAACTATATTATTACATTGAAATGCAGCCTCCTTTGGGTACAGACAGCAATCAGTTATTGCAGAATAGAAGAGAGGAAAGTCTTGGCCAGGGAGATTGATGCAAAGTGAAATCTTTAGGGTCAGATATTCAAAAGTAACCATGTACATCCTACTTTTAGTTTATATATATATAATTACTCTATCTATGACAGCAAATCTGGTATTCATATGCATAAATTATCTGTCATCAAGTGTATGTGCCCAAATGCAGATAATTAACTTTGAAAATCTGTCTCTTAAGATTCACTCCAAGTAGAGAGGACTTTAATATTTCATGTCCCATACAAGACTTTTCAACAAAGCAGAGTAGACTTGATACTCCACTTACAAGCAATGAAGAATTTGGATGATAGAGTGTAATATTTCATTTTATTGAATGTCTTTTTATTGTGCACTGCCAAAATGCATTTAAAGAAATAGATTACAAAAATCCAGGGAGAAAGTTTCATGACAGCGGATGCTTTTGAAAAGGCAGAGCACTATCTTGAAATCATTTAGTTTTAAGATTCAAATGGTCATTTAACAAAAACATATTTTATTGAGGAATTTCCTGTACTACTTTACATTCACCGTGATGTATATGCACACAATACAGGGTTACTCTTTGTGTAGCATGGACTCTGGTATTTGTTGCGTTAATATTTTTTATCACATTACATTCCCCATCATTCTTCACATGTAGGAATAAGATTAGGGTATAATATAATTGCAGGCCTGATTCTCCTTCTACACTGTTTTTGCTTCTATTTTATCCCCTTGACTGGATGATACTCACTCCTGATTAGAACATAAGAACAGATATACTGGGTCAGTCTGATGGTCCATCTAGCCCTTGTCCGTTCTGTCCTTCGATAGTGGCCAATGCAAGGTATTTCAGAGGGATTGAATTGAAGAGATAATCATCAAGTGATCCATCCATCAGCTATTCCCGGCCTCTGGCAAATAGCAGTTCCTCCCAATCCTGGCTAGTAGTCACTGATGGGCTTATTCTCCATCAAGGAGTTCCACAGGTTGATGGTGTATTGTGTGATGAAGTACTGTCTTTTGTTTGCTTTAAACCAACTGCCTATTAATTTCATCTGGTGATCCCTAGTTCTTGTGTTATGAGAAAGAGTAAATAACATGTCCTTAATTACTTTCTCCATACCAGTCATGATTTTATAGACTTATATCACATACCCACCTTAATTATCTCTTTTCCAAGCTGAAAAGACCCTGTTTTATTAATTTCTTCTCATAACATGTACAGGCTTTTGTATGCAGAGACATTTAAAAAAATAATTATTAGGATTATATTGTTCAGAGAGGAGAAAACTAAGAGGGAGAATAAAGCTATATGAAACAATGGATTATGTCAAGAGGGTTGGGTCAGGGATCACCTTTTGTTTGGTATTAGTGCAGTCCCTAGCACAGGGGATCTGGGTCCCCTGGGAACTACCCCAATACAAGGAATAATAATAATAATAATAATTAATATAGGTGCTCAGATTTTCACTCTTTCTCAAGATGCAAAGACCAAGATGCAGAGCCTTTGATCTTCTCTCATTTACACAGATTTTATATCAGCATCACTCACTTTATTTAAATACACTGGTGCAAATTAGGAGTGAGAGCAGAATCAGCTCACAGAGATTGAGAGAATCTGTGAGTGCCCTCTCCCCACCCAATTCCACTTCTAAATCATTAATCTCTAGTAAATTTGCTTTGAATTTTTCTTTGGACTGATCTTGGGAGATGGGAAGAAGGGTTTCGGTAAATACTGTGTTGGATTTGATCAAACCTGAGTCTCTGTCAATAATGGCAATAGGCTAGCAAATTGCAGACTGAAGCATGAAAAACCATTTCACAGGCTTGGCTTGATTTTTATTCCACAACATACTCTTAGGGATAGATTCTCTTCTCAGGTCCATTAGCACAAATCTGTAGAAACTCCTTGGGAGTGAATGGATTTACCCCAGATTTACATCACTATAATAAGAACAATGTTTGACATGTACAGTGTTATGCTAACAATATTTTCCTCGGAGTTGTAACAATACCCGTAATACAGGGGATTGATTTTGATTTCACATCTGTTTAATTCCATTGTCTTCAGAGGAGTTTCTCTTGATTCACATATGCATAGGTGAGAGCAGAATGAGGCCCTACATCTGTTAGTAGTTGGCACACAGCAGACCAGATTCTCTTTTACATCTATCACCTTTGCACTGATCAGGAGATACAAATGGGTCCCCAGCAGAGAATTCCCCTCGAAAGGAGAAATGCCTGGCCCAATTTAAAGCTGGCAGAGCAGCTCTTATGCAAACTGCCCCCTCTCTCCAGCATAGTGACATACTAGAAGAGGGAATAAGTGCGGTGGAATAACACTGTGTTATACTAACCTATCACTGGTGTAAAGTCCCTTGACCCTGCAGGCTGCCCTAATACCAGGGCCAGGCCAGTACAGAACCAGAGCCATAGCTGGCTTCTCCCTTCTCAGAAGCAAACAGAATTCAGATGCCATGAGAATCAAACTCTAAATCTCTGTTCTCACAGTCCATTTTCTCTTATGTCCAGTGAAGTTCCTCTAGCCTTGGCACAGTGCAGTATGATGGAGTTGTTCCCATACCTTCTTTTTTTTCATCCCGTTTCTCTCCCATCTCTTCTGAACTGTATACCTTTAACCTATCACTTTAACAGCTCCTACCAGCTGTTTTCCTCTGGTACCTTATGCAGATGGAATTTCAAGGTCTTCTTAGGACAAGCTGCTGAAAGCGCTATAGCTCTCGGACTCACTTCAAAGCAGCTTTCATCATTTTTCATGCATTGTTTTTAGGATAATGTTCTTTCCCCGAAACAGATTCTCTGAAAGATCATACTGTGCAATATCACTATGTACACTGTGTCAGCAGGAGACATCATAGAGGGGTTGTTGTTTTTTGTCTGATTTGTACACATCCAACTGACCTGTCAAGGTTAAAGAGACACCATTTTTTTCCTTTTTGATTATAATGTGTTGTTTTTTTAAGGGAACGGGTGGGAGAGGCGGTTACTGTTGGAGCTGCCAGAAATATGAGGGTCAACTCTAATTTACTTGACGTTCCTGTCCTTAAGGTTCTATAGCTCCTGCACTGGACCATCAAGGCTTATCCTTTGGAGGCCCTGACTCAACACCAGTATTAACTGTGACTAACCTATCCCCCCAATTTCTAGAGCTTTGCAGCTGAATTTGGAAGCGAATCAGTCCACAGTTTGCTCAGTTAGTGGGCAAGATAATCATAGAATAATAGGGTTGGAAGAGACCTCAGAAGGTCACCTATCCCCTAGTCCAATCTCCTGCTCAAAGCAGGACCAACCCCAACTAAATTATCAATGCCTAGTGATAGTAAATCACTATCGACAATTGCCATCCCAACCCTACCTCTCAAGAAACAGCTGACAGCATCTAAGCTTTTCAAAACTCCTTTCCACTTGACTGGGCTTAAAGTAGGATTGCAATTGTAGAAGATTTACAGGATATTTCTTGTAGTTAGGAGGACAAATGGCAAGAGTTCTTGAAAATAGCTGGCTTCAGACAGACAGGGTCAAATTCAACCCTAGGACAAGGGGATGTGACTTCTGAATTCAGTGAAGTTTCACTCCTTTGCACCAAGGCAGAATTTGGTTCAGTATCTACATTTACTTGGAATTAAAAGCCAAAATGCAGAAGGAAAGAAGGAGAGGTTTGAAATACTGATTCCTTTCGGTGGCACATAGCAATTTGGCCCATTTGAGCATAATGAACATTATCTACATTCCCTGCCCTTTAATTCTTTTTCTTTTGCAGGATCAGGATATCCTTTTTACAAGAACACGATTTTATGCAATGGAATTCTCCTTGTCCAACAGGAGGAATTTTAAAGGGCTAGGACTGTATCATCTGCCTTTTCCATTATTTTCTTTGTGGACTGACCGATATTCAGGGCCTGGTGCTCCTCTAGCTTAGGCCTGGCCTACACTAAAAAATTAAGTTGACCCAGCTATATCACTTTGCAGTGTGAAAAATCCACAACCCTGAGCCACACAATTACGCTAACCAAGCCTCCATTGTAGACAGAACCAAGCCAATGGAAGAATTCTTCCACTGACTTATCTATTGCTTCTCATGGGGGGGAAGGGGGTGATATACACCAATGGGAGAACCCCTCCCATTGGTGTTGGTAGCATCCACATTGAAGTATTAGAGCTCTGCAGCTATGCCTCTGAAGTGATTCAACTGTAGGTAAGTATAAAAATGGTCTAAGTGAAGTGAGAGTCAAGCCCAGTATGCTGTGTCTTGTGAAGGGTATAAAGTGATATTCAATGGTGTTGCCTAAAAAGGTAGGACATTTACAGCAATTGTAATAGTAAATCACCATGATACATATTACTTTAAACGTTAGTTGATGAAGGCCCAAATCCTGCGGCTCACTCCTTGGATGTGCAGAGCTCCAAATGTAATGGAAATGCTGCTTTTGTGCTTTACGCCTCACCAGGCAGGGGCCAGCACAGCATGTTGTGTTGCAGAGCTTCACATGGATCACAGATGTGAAGAGAGGACTGTGTGGTAGCTGAGGTTCACAGGTATGACCCATGCCTGGCAATAGAGGGCCATGTGAGGGCAACCAACTTCAGTAGTGTTGCTGAGCGTGCTGGGTCTGTGTGAGCATGCTCAGTCCAAGCGAAGAACCAAATCGGGAGGGATGTGTGACCCCGAATGTCCGCTCACGTGTTGCCTCAGGAGTGCAGAAGGGAAAATGTGCTCAGGGCACCATGCTTGCTATGGAGGAAGTGTGGAGAAGCTCATAGGTCCCGTAACTGCAGAATTGTGCACACACTATTCTCATGTGGGCTTGAGAATTCTGTCCCATGTGTCTAAAAAACCAAAATCCTTTCCATGGTTTCAGCTCCTGTGCTCTGGATTTGGGGCTATTATTTTTAGTCATTTTAAAATACTCTGCTGGGATATTTTTATCTAAACAGTTGACCTTTATTTGTTCCTCCCTGTCATCTAGTCAAACAAATGAATGTAACAATTACAGAACATCTTGTTGTTATGGCTACCAAATGTTCCTGAGTGATATTGCCCATACACCCAAGTGGATGACTGCCAGGCAAATCATAGGTAGTTGTTTTCTTAACTTTAGAAAGCTGAAGATCATATACAATTTATTTGCAAAATGTGTGCCTTTGGGACATTTTCTTCGGGTCATTTCAGCACTGAAGGCAGATATACTCTTGATTTAGCGCTGTGAGGAGAAGTATGCATATTTAAGTTGAGACCATGAGCTTGCTGTTTTCTTGCAAACCCTCCTAGGCTCAGGGAAGAGAAGGTAGGATTTGGTAGCACTGTGGTCTGATAAGACAGCAGAACTTTCAAGGGGCCTGGTGTGGTCCAGTGAGTATTAGACTGGGAATCACAGGTTCAATTCCTACGTCTGTTACTGAATTCCATGTGACCTCATCTAACCTCTTTGCATCAGCTCTTCCATTGATAAAATGGAAATAACTTTTACCTACATAGTTTTGTAGAGCATTTTTATAGGTGAGAATTTACCATGACATTGCCCAGGGTGCAATCTGGACTGTTGAACAGCTGTGTCCCTAAATTTTCCAACGTGGGGTGCCTTTTACACTTCTTTGCTGTAAGTGCAACCCCTCCCAGCTATCTTGCATGAGTGCTGGAGCCAGCCACCCATAGGTTACACTGCAGGGCATCACCAGCAAATTTCTAGTCCCAGACTTTCCCTCAGAAATTTTCATCTTGTACTGCCCAGCAACCTTCCTGGACAATACAAGCTCATATAAAGTCCATCATAGAGGTGTAAAACCATGGTAACTCTAAGGAAATCACCAGGCCCAAATCCTTGGTTTCAGCCAAGTTATGCTCTGTGCAGAATTCAAGTGTGTGTCTGTGTGTGTGCGTGTGCATGCGTGCGCATGTGTGTGTGCACACACGCTGCTGGGCAGGGCGGGGCAGGGCAAAGGTGGGCTTTATACCCCCACCCTCTTGTTGAGGTTGGCCAGGGACTGGTTAGGATCCTGGTGCAAGTTAGAGGAGCCTCAGAGCACGTTAGCTACTCTAATCTGTGCCATCTGATGACAGCCAAAGAGCTGTTTCACCAGCTGGAGATCACTGGAGAGCAGCAGTGCTCTATCCACAACCCAGTACCCACTCTGTATGTTACTTGAGGACTTTTCCAGATTGTGGAAGAATTCAGAGCTGTCTGCTTAACACAGCTTTACATTCTCTTTGTATCACAGAGCAACTCAAAGGGGCAGTAGCAGGAACTACTCAGTTTAGTAGTTATTACAGTATAGATGATACCCTGCTGTATAGCTCTATCATGACTAGGCCAACTGATGCAATGGAACAGGGTAATCCAGTATTTCCAGGTCACTGGGGATTAAACAGGGTAACTGACTGAGGCTCAAGATGGAGATGGCAGGGCAGACTTTTGGGTCTTGTCAAGCTGTACTCAATGCACAGGACTTGAGGAATGGGATAAAACTCTTTAAGTCACCTTTTTACTTCTCTGATCCTGGAAACAGAAGTTAGAGCAGCCTCAAATCCTCTAGTTCTATTGAGGTGAGCAATGGATTACCTGGAATGTACCTTATTGGGCCTGGGGCCTAAACTCTCAGGATGCCTACAGATCTGTGAGGATTTATCTGAAAATCTCAGGACAGCCAAGGGCCAAAAGGCCCTCTCCACCAGCCTCCTCTACAGGAGTGCATCTACACTTGTAAATTAAGCCGACTTAAGCCTGTTTAAGTCAACTTAATTTACTCTGTGTCTACACTACAATTTCCTTAACTTGACTTAAACTGCTGCTTAAGTCGACTTAAGGAAATTTTAAGTCGACTTTATAAAACCTAGTTTAAAGTCGACTTA
Organism: Pelusios castaneus; assembly: GCA_007922175.1. Classification (NCBI taxonomy): domain Eukaryota; kingdom Metazoa; phylum Chordata; order Testudines; family Pelomedusidae; genus Pelusios; species Pelusios castaneus. The sequence goes on from ML685787.1 coordinate 11,018,413, forward strand.
CTGGCTACGTCGACTTTATTAAGTCGACTTAAGCCAGTGTAGATGTGGCTTAGCCCTAAGTCGACTTTAAGTCGACTTAAAGGGCCTCCAGGGCTCCCCGACTGCCCTCCCTGCCAGGGTGGCTGGCACAACCAGAGCCTGGCGTGCCCATCCACAGGGTGGGATACAGCCCTGCCCACCCTGCTGCTGTACCCTGTCCCTGTCCTGCTCAGCCCCCATTGTACCCTGGTACAGTGGGCAAAATGCTGAGCCCCCTGGCACTTTTAAAGGCATGCCCCCCTCCCACCATGGCCCACTTCCAGGTCCACCTAGCCCCTAGAAGTTGAGTTAGGCATCCAGTGTGGACGCTCTAAGTTGGTTTGGCAAGGTCGACGTTAAGTCGACCTAATTTTATAGTGTGGACATGCTAAGTCGACTTATTTGGCCAAGTGTAGACATAGCCCAGCTGTCTAAACTGTGTGTCCCAGCTGTATGGTACATGGGAATGTCTGCATATGTGAGGCTGTGGAATGTCCAAGTGTCTGTAATCTCCAATCAATTCTGAAAGGAAAGTGTATTTGCTGACTCTTATTCAGTTTCATCATATTGACCATGCACTGCAGTTACAATTTGCTTTTTGGTGCATTCAAGGAATTTCTCTGCCATTGGGGGAGGGAAAGGGGGGGAATGCAGTATGGATATATCTAGTATTTTATCTTGTTAGAAAGGGTTACTATTGGCCAAATGCAGAAACCTGATTTACATGAACTTGAACTAAAGCATACAGTAAAGGCATGTTTGTGCGTGTGGTTGTATAGGCAAGGAACTGACAATGAGAAACGTATCAGTGAATGTTCCCTAGAATTCATACTCTTTTAGTACATTTGGGAGGTGGGGGCGGAGTGGAAATATATACTGGAGGAAAAAAGAAAAATACAGCACCGTAGGCCCTTAGGGGACACAATGTAGATTAATATGAGTTAAATGGAATGTGACCAATTTGTAAGGCATTTGGTTTGTATCTTGCAAAATTGAAGAAATCATTTTCCCATGCAATCAGAACAAGCCGTAGGCTACAGGGCCATAGTCTCTATGCCTTCTATCAGCCACTTCTCTTAATATGTTAGAATATCCTAGACCTCCAAAATCCAATGGTGTTATAAATTTGCCTATATGACACTAATGTCTCCTTTCTTTGGGAAGAGCCTCCATTACTTCAAACAGGCATACAAAGCTTTTGTCAGGGGATATCATCTATCGTGGGGTAATATTGTGCCAGCAGATTTTATTTGTGCAAGATGTTACAGTAATCTATCCTTGTACATTATATAGGGATTATGCAATGTCTGAAGTCTTATTTACACTTTAGCTGGCATCACATGAACTTTGTTTTTCAGTTAAAATTTTTCAGATAAGCTAAGGACTAGAAATTGCCAAGCTTCCACTCGGTTGTGAGTGCATTCTGGGTTTTCTAATAAAAGTTCATAATTCTTAGGGTGGCAAAAATTATACAGCTTTCGGATTTCTGTTCATAAGTACTGGGGATGTGACCAGAGCATGGCTGCTGTCCAGTGATCCCCAGCTAATGTAACAGGTTCTTGGGTTTTATCGGGTGGCACAGGCTAGAGTAGCTAACCTGCCCTAAGGCTGCTCTAAGTTGCACCAGGATCCCAATCGGCACCAGGCCAATTTCAGCATAAGGATGGGGGTTTAAAGCTACCTTTACCCTACCCCACCCCACCCAGCACACACACTTGAATTCTGCACAGATCATAGCTTGGCTGAACCCAAGGTTTGGGCCCAGTGTCCTCTTTGGAGTTACCATGGATTTACACCATTATAGCTGACAGCAGAATTTGGCTCACTAATACTGCAAGTAGATTCTGAAATCATAGAATCTTAGGACTGGAAGGGACCTCAGTAGGTCATCTAGTCCAACCCCCTGCTAAAAACAGGACCACTCCCACTAAATCATCCCAGCCAGGGTTTTGTCTAACCAGGCCTTAAATATCTCCAAAGATGGAGATTCCACCACCTCCCTATGTAACCCATTCCAATGCTTCACTACCCTCCTAGCAAGAAAGTTTTTCCTAATATCCAACATTGACCTCCCCAGCTGTAATTTGAAACCATTGCTCCTTGTTCTGGCCTCTGTTACCCTCCAGAACAGCCTAGCTCCCTCCTCTTTGGAGCAACCCTTCAAGTAGTTGAAGGTTGCTATCAAATCCCCCCTCAGTCTTCTCTTCTGCAGACTAAATAAACCTAGTTCCTTCAGTCTCTCCTCGTAAGTCGTGTGCCCCAGCCCCCTAATCATTTTTGTTGCCCCCCGCTGGACTCTTTCTAATTTGTCCACATCCTTTCTGTAGTGGGGAGCCCAAAACTCGACACAGTATTCCAGATGTAGCCTCACCAGTGTCGAATAGAGGGGAATAATCACATCCTTTGATCTCCTGGCAACAATCCTACTGATGCAGCCCAATATGCCATTGGCCTTTTTGGCAACAAGAGCACACTGTTGGCTCATATCCAGCTTCCTGTCCACCATAACCCCCAGGTCCTCATATGCAGATTCACTGGGCCCAGTTCTCCTCACACAGACATCAATTTTAAACCAGCATAACTCCACAGAGTTTATTGCTGCCCACTGGTATATGTGAGGGTGGAATCAGGCTTGGTACCTGCCTGACCTCTTAAATGAAAAGATGTATTTGCCAGTAACCTAAGGGAAGACTTCACCTGCTCTCACCACTTTTTGAAAGAACACTCAGTACAGTGAGGCCCTCATGGTGAATATAAACAGTTGCAGAGAGGAAAATGGAAACAGCAGCAAATGTTATTTTCCCTCCCAGTGCCGTGCTCTAGTCACTGCTTGTGCCACATCTGTGCTTTTGAAGGAAATGTCATAACATTGCTAATCAATAAGAAGAGTGACAGGACCATTTGTCAAGAACAAGCCAGTACTGCAGCTGTTGTAGTCATCCTCTCCCTCTGTTTTGCAATGAGAAACGGAGGGAAAGGTCTGATTATTTGCCTCAGGCAACGCCAGTGCTCTTGTGGACAGCCGCTGTGTGAAAATAGCAACCATCAGCTCTCTAATGTGCTGCACAGGACTGCAGCACTTGGACTGAATAAGGAGGCAAGAGCTTGGCAGGAAGTATAGAGTTTCTAACAATGGGATGTGAAAGACACTAGACACCCTGCAAAGGAGAAACGATCCTCAGTATCGGAGAAGTCTTGACCTTTAATCCCCAGATCACTGTTGCATATGCATTTCTTTTGAGCTGCAGATGTTCCTTCCTGGTCCACTGGTTTGGAGGACAAGCAGTTGATCTTTAAGAGAAGCAGGCAGGGCTCAGATAGAACTTAATGAAGACTTTAATCTTTACATTCCAATTAAAATCTAACAACGAGGACAGCGCAGGATGGATCTATAAAGTCCTGCAGCTGCTCTTCCTACAGTAGCTGCTGCAAGGTAATGTAAATGCTAATGGGTCCAGCTCCTCTCTACAATGAGAGCAGTCATGCATTTAGTGGAGTTGTTTGCAGAGGTGACAACACCGAGCTGCCCTTTCCCACCTCGTCAAAATAATTTTTCAATTAGGAAATTTATCTTAATCTACTCGCCTATCTGTGTGCTTCACAGTCGCAGATTATGCTCCATAACTTTCCAGCTAAATCTCTTAAAAAAAGATCAATGTTTAATAGGTACAATGAAGCAAGTTCTGTTATGACAACAGTAAGGGTTGTCTTCAAACACTGAAAACATGGGTTTGGCCCTGAATGAACTTTTGATAAGAGAAGGTAAATCCCATGCAGCATGACGAAAGAGTGCCTTTTCTACGCTTTCTTTAAAATTTAAAAGAGATTTAAAATAGTCCCTAACAAAATATTGCCTGTGTTCTTAGAAATCTGTGTGTATTAATTGTAATATTAGCTCTGCTTAAGATGCCAATATTAAAAATGAAGTATTAAGCTCTTTAACAATATCTCTACCAAAATATAAGTAGAATAGTGTCCCTTTTAATTAAACGGGAAAACGGATCTTTAACTGAAGTTATTATTTGGCATATGCAATCTGGTGAAGCCAAGTCATAGCATTCTTATCAATTATATTCAGGCATGAAGACCTCCAGGCAATTGAATTATTTTGCAGTCCTCAACAATGTATGTCATGGTTTGTGGTTGCCCACAACAACATAGTGGACAGGCTCTAAGGCTATGTCTACACTTGTTAATTTAAGTCGACTTAGCTAAGTCGACTTAAAGTCAACTTTAAGTCGACTTTGTTAAGTCGACTTGGCATGTCCCCTCCCAAAAATTAAGTCGACTTAGAGGGGACCCTGCCAAATTGACCTGGAGTGTCCACACTGGACGCCTAGGTCTACTTGTAGGGGCTAGGTGGACCTGGGACAGGTCCATGGTGGCAGGGGGGGCACCCCTTGCCAAGTGCCAGAGGGCTTAGCCTTTTCCCCATTGTACCTTGGTACAATGGGGGCTGAGGGGGACAGGGACACTGGCAGGACATAGGAGCACGGTGGACAGGGCTCTGTCCTGCCCTGTGGGGGGGTACGCCAGGCTGTGACTGTGCCAGCCACCCTGGCAGGGAGGGCAGTGGGGAAGCCCTGAAGCCCCCTAAGTCGACTTAAAGTTGACTTAGGGCTACTCTGTGTCCACACTGCCTAAGTCGACTTTCTAAAGTCTAAAGTCAGAAAAGTCGACTTAAAACTAGGTTTAGTAAAGTTGACTTTAATTTTCCTTAGGTTGACTTAAGCAGCTGCTTAAGTCGATTTAAGGAAAATGAAGTCGATTTAAGCAGGCTTAAGTCGACTTAATTTGTAAGTGTAGACGCACCCTAAAACGCCACTGAAATTCTGCTGCAGCACATATTCCATGTCTGGTATGAAACCAGTTCAGAAGGATTTATATATTCCATAGCAAGCTTGAAAACCTGCAGCAAGACCCTAGATTCTGCTTCAGTCTAATGCAGTAGACACATGTAATGTCTGGGCATTGGCGTCTCATGTCGTGGCATTGTTTGGGCATTGGCGTCTCATGTTCTAGCCAGTTTTCCAGAGAAATTTGCCATAGCTCGATTTCGAAACTAAGGCTCTGGCCCAGGATCAGATCCTCTGCTCTGCCCACCTTGTACGACAAAACAGGAAAGCTGCCATGGAACTAATTCTAGCTCCTTGATTCACTGCAGCAGTCCAAAAGATCCCATGTTATCGTCCTCTGATGTTGTCTCAGTGTGTAGCCTTGGACCAGCCACTCATCATCCTGTGTATGAAATGGGGATAGTACTACTTTGTCCACCTGCCTCAAAGTGGTGTTGTGAGGATTAATACAAGTTTTAATTCAATCCTATAAAATGCTTCGTGTTTTCTCATATTTCCCCATATTAGCAACACATTGCAGATCTGCAGATTATCTCTGTGAATTCTAATTTGGGTGACCAATCCATGGTAGTAGCAGATTAAAAGATGAATTATTCGATGGGCCAAATGTGATGTTGATTTTTAAAAAAAGTTTCATAAATAACATATATTCCTTCTGGAATTCATAATCCATACATCTACGAGGCTGCAATGCCCCATTGGGTTTTTTTTATGGGTCTAATTTATTAAAACATATAAACACATACCTTGGTGAATATGAATGGATTGCTGAATTGAGACCTCGATCTGTAACCCAAGTATTTAATATTTTCTAACAATTTTGTGCATCTTTAATACTATATCAGTAATTTTAAAAGTTTTCATTGACCTTTTTACCAGTAGCTTAGGTGTTATTGGTTACAGCAGGTATTCCCTGCTCTGTATTTACCTGCCAGCATAAAAAGTAAAAGGAATTTTTTAAAACTTCATTCCCCTGCAATAGTGACAAGGTGGGGAGGTAATCTTTGATTGGACCAGGCAGGCTTTTGATTGGACCAAGTAATTTTTGATTCGGCCAGGCAAGCTTTTCAGCTACATACAGCTCTTCTTCAGTTTGAAAAAGGTAGCCAGAGCGTCACAGTTAAATACAGTTCATATTGCTTGGTGACTGTTTTTGAATGTAAAACAAACAAGAAGTCCTGTGGCAGTTTTAAAGACTAACAAATTTATTTATCGCATGAGCTTTTGTGGGAGAAAATCCCACTTCATCAGATGTCAGACTCGTCAAAGAGTCTGACGAAGTGGGATTTTCTCCCACAAAAGCTCATGCGATAAATAAATTTGTTAGTCTTTAAAAGTGCCACAGGTCTTCTTGTTTGTTTTGCTGAACTCGACTAACACGGCTCCCCCTTTGGAACTTGTTTTTGAATGGGTTCTATCTCCTTTGGCTTAAAGAGTTCTCTGAAGCACCAATTTCTAAAGTGTGCAGAAGAGAGGGTGAAATGTGGATGGGCTAACAACACACCTGTATCCATTTGCAATAGCCTTGGTTGATTTGTAGATTAACAAGAAATATTTTACCATCTGTTACACTCTAGAGGAAAGCAAACTTGTGCAAATATTGGCTGGCAATCAACAAATGACTTAGTGTCTCTCCCATTAAAGGAAATCACGGTACCTCTGAAAAATACAGCTCATAGAGTTATAGGAATAATACCTCCCCACCCTGCAGGATTTTTAGTGGGAGTGGATTAATTAGTCCTAAATACCACTGGAACCTAATTAAAAAGACTGAGGAAGGTTTGGAAACTACCTTATTGAACATGGTGTTTGAGATTAAAGCACTAATTTCTGGTCTAGTTGTAGTTTATCTTAGATACTCTATAGCCTCGCTTACAATCTTAAATGACACCTGCCTGACTTCTTTTGAACTGGCAGGCATGTCGTTCTTGTAAACAAAAATAATAAATCTATTTCTCTACCAGAAATGACTCACTGGCTAATACACCTCAAAATACACACTATACTCTTTTAAAACTGAAGTCTGTGTGGAGGCTGTTATGGCTGTCTCCTTTCATCACTTTCATGTTAATGAATTGAGGAATTCCTATACCTAAAATGCCCCAGCTCTTTTTTAACAGTAGATTAACCATCTTCACTAAGGAGTGATGACAACCTACAAGAGGCATGACAAGAGACTTTTTGCATGCTTGGTTAGGCATATGAACCTGCCATAGGATTTGATCCTGCAAGGTGCTGAGTGCTCTGGTTCTGATCTAGCAAAACATTTAAGCATGCACCTGAGTAATTGACTTCAATGGGACTACATGAGCTCATCGCAAATGTTCATTTGAAGCCTATCTTATTTTCTGAAATAAAAAAGAAAAATCCTTTACTTCTTTGTCTCGCCTTCTACCTAATAAAATCCCCATTCAATAACAACCTGCTGGTTGTGCTGGCAAGGAGCAGACTATACGCCTTCATCCCCTGAATCTTCAATATGCTTCTGATTTGGAAACGCTTCCACACTGTGTCTCCTCTCAAGGTTCTTTCTTTTTGTTTATTCTTTTTTCTTTCTGTGCTTGCGTTTGAAGGCTGGTGCTCAGATTTGCAGAAACAATGCACAGGCATGCTAGAGTGCCCGTAAGTCAAATATAAACCTCACACTGCCACAGTGCAGCACTCTGCAGCAAAAAAACCACACAGTAATAGAAAGGAGCAGAAAATCCTGACAAAGCTGTTAGAACACCAAGGGGCTGACAAGAGAAAGCAACCTGTTCTGCTCTGAAGAGTCAGTAAATTTGGAAGGAAGTAATGGAACTGATGACTCCAAGCCATTACTTTAGCGAATCTGTGCCTGGATCTCCCTTCAGCAAATTAATATTGCACTAAAATGCATGAAATACCTTAGGGTATGTCTACACTAGAAAAAGTTAAGTCGACTTTGTTAAGTCGACTTAATAAGGTCGACCTTATTAAGTCGACTTAACTGGCCTTAAGTTGACTTAATAAAGTTGACCTAAGGGTTACTCCCTGTCCACACTGTCCTTAAGTCAACTTAAGGAGTCGACTTACGGCTTAAGTCGACCTAATGGGTGGTTGTTATTAAGTTGACTTAAGGAATTTCTTAAGTTGACTTAATGAAAGTCAGGTGTAGACATGGAGTAATTTAGGTTGACTTAAGTGTCCTTAAGTCGACCTAAATTGCTAGTGTAGACATACCCCTGGTGTCTTCACACCTCCATTTCACGTAGAATCAAACTCCAGAAGATGGCAGCTTGCTGCAATGGTGCTATGAGAAGGCAAAAATAATTGAGCAACAACAGAGGAACATACACACACACATCCATCCCGTTTGACTGTCTCATATGGATCAATTTTCTGGATGCTTCCTAGAACTATGTTTAATTTTCATCTGTTTCCCTAATATTGTACTGTAAACTTGTACATACTTCAGTAAAAATGATTTGTTAAGAAATGGACATCTTCCAAACTTAATTGGAATAGTTACTGCACTGCCTCGCCAGTGGAGAAATGACTTGTTTGAGGCAGAGATCATGCTGCTTCATGGTGAGTTGTCATATCACACTTGCTTCCCAAATGTTATTGCGAACAGCAGCCACTTATTGAATTCCATAAATGTATGAAACGTTAACATTGGGGTGTGCTTTCCATCTCGTTATGTTTTCACAAGATGATATATGTGGCGGGTAAGTTACTCTGATTTGTTGACTGAGATAACAACATTTAGGTTAAATAAATGTGACAGTTTGGGCTATGATATTTGCAGCTTCATGATGTGGGAAATCAAGCTTTATGCTAACAACTTCAGGGATTTGTAAATTCTGGTAAACAAGCCTTTCACAGGGTGTGAGTTTTAGCTTTTTGCCTTCCTGTAGTCCACCTGTGGCCTTGGCTGAACTGGTGAGTTTGGGAGACTCGCCAGTGGTAGCAGTGGTGAGTGTATTACTAATTATCTGTTACCAACGTTACCACTACGTCATCTCGCCTCACTAAGAAGGAACAGGTTAGTCCCCTCAGCCCTGTCCTGCTACTGCAAAGTTGTAAACCACGAAGAAAACTCACCTATCCTCTGATTCTGTCAGCACAGCATATCAGACCTCTCAGGGTGCCAAGGCCCAAATGCAGCTTGCAATATGTAAATAATTCTCCATGAAAAAAGTGATGGGACTCATTTATATGGAACACAGGGAGCTCTGGGACTAAGGTGAGTGATGGCCCTTGAAATGAGGGACACTGGAAATGTAGGGAGTTTGCATAGTCTCCACTTAAGTTCCTGTTGCTATTTGCATTCAGTTGCTGACAGTGATTTGTTGTCTCTGAAGCCTTCATCTGTTAATGTGCAGTGTAACACTGTTTAAATATTAAGATTCAAATGAATTGGACAGGCTGGGTAGAGAACTTGTGCATATTTCTGCATATATCATTGGGTATGGGGATTTTAATGTTATGACTGATGTCAGGAAAGGGTTACTCTGGTGCTTTTCATTTGTATTTGAAAAATTTGTATCTTTTTGGAGTTGTCTATTTAAATGTTACATGGATTGTATTTAGCACAATGGCCTATAGATAAGATGCTATACAATAAACTTTTAAACTTCATATTGCAGGGTGGCCTGTATTGTGCTGTTTGAGGGCCCTTCATACTGGTGATGGGACAATCTATCATAGTTTGGCTACTCCCCATGAGTACTGAGTGCTGTCTACAGATTGCCTCTGACTCTGTCAGCCAAACTCTGAGCTAGTGGTACCAATTCGGCTTTTCAAGCAGCCTGTTGATAACAAGCCTAAGGAGTAGTCTGAGGTACTAATTAGGACTTTAATAGTATTTTGACTGACAGGATTACTCTGGGGAATGTGGATTATGAAGTCTAGCAAAGTGAGTTGTGTTCTCCTATCCTGTCAGCTTCTGTCCTTGGGGGTAAATCCTGTTTCCTTCCAGCCCTGGAAGCAAATCCTAACCTCTGCCACCATTTAGCTACAGAGGTCACTTGCTAAAGCAAAGCTCTCTGGTGGAAGATGGTGGCAGAATGAAGCTCTGCTCATAGCATCCCTGTAAAATTATCATTTCCATTTTACAGACAGGAAAACAGCACAGAGAGCTCAAGTAACTTGCTCACAATCTCACAGCATCGCTCTTGCAGGGACAGGAAGAGGACTCCTGTCTGACTATTACCACATGATCACTCATGGTATAAAAAATATACTGCCTGGCAGCTCAGCTTTATTAAAGTGGACCTTATGTTTGGAGCCACTTTCCTATTAGACATGGAGGAGGGGGTTCATTCAACAGATTCTTCTTGTGACACCGTTTTGCTCCCAATTTTTAGTTTATCTACATGCCTAGATTAACCCTGGATAAAGGCTTTCCGGTAGGGAGGAGAAAGGCTTAGAGATATTTGGTGGCTGTCCAGCCTACAGTGGAGGCTCCTCAAGGATGGAGTGGTCTATGCTGTCTTGAATCATACACATTATCTTCACTTGCTGCTGCAAAGTGGCTCTGTGGGCATCTTCACTAACTGATAAAGTGATAAGAGCTAGATAAACATCATGGCTAGAAACCTTTATCTGCTTATTTTCAGTTATGATCATCTTCTAATGCACTCCTAGAGCCTTTACAGCCTGAGATAGGCTTACCACACAGGCTGACAAGATTTATTTTTTGATTTTTATTAAAAAGCACCCCTAGCTAGTTTCAGATATCTGCAGCTACTTGAGACCTGACCTTCTAGCTAGGTAGGTACTATAGTGAGACACCATAAAAGGGTATAAGGTAGCTGGATATGAACAGGCCTGTATGATCTAACCCTTCTTACCAGAAGATATTGCATTGTACATGTTTCCTAGTAACACATGCTGTTTCCTTATTCAAAATTGGCAACTTTTTTTCACAGTTTAATAAATAAAACTCACCCCACCATCTAGGGCAACTCTCAGACAGGCCTTAGGGATTCACTGGGTCTTAGACCTCTCTTGACTAAACCTCCAGGATTCCTACTCTAACAGGGATGGCCAATTGCTTTAGGACTCAATAAACCCACCCTCTCTAAGCATGGAGAGCTCTTTGTCTTTATTCAATTAACCTTCCAGGTGCAGAATACCCCTGTGTCACAAACCTCTGAGAAAACATCAGCACCACATTTCTGAGCCAGGCATCAGAATGAATAATCACCCCTTCCTGCTATAGCATGTTCTAACACCAGCTACAAAACAAAGTCCAGCTATCTGTTCTTGCCATCTAGTCTAACCCCACTCCTGAAAGCTCCCTTACTCAGCCTCTCCTGCAAATAGAGCTTTTCCTCCAGCTAACCTTTCTCTTATAACTGCTCCCTAATGAGCCCCAAATGGAGTTAATAGGCAGCCAGGCAACTTCTTCCCACTGCAATTTTTAATCTCTGTTTTCCCTGATTAATTATGGGGGCATGTTTACATCATTGGCACATCCTACCTAAAAAAAATCACATGTTTATAACCAGATCTTTAAATTGTAGGAAAAGGCAAAGATCAGATGCCTTAGGTGGGCTATCTTAGCAGGGCTTTGGTCTTTAGAAGAACTGAAGATCTGATTTGACCTTCCTAGTTCTAATTTCTTTGCTGATTTGCAGCTAAAGCCTATTATACACTCAAAGGTGCATGAACTCAGCATGGGCTTTATTTTGTCTTCTCCAGGAAAGCTAGTGGATGGACCAGGCTCAAGCAAGGGTCAGATCTCTGCACTGTATAGAGTATTTATTCAACCAGGAAGCCTGACAGGGGAAAACACAGGAATATATGGTGTAAGTGAACAGGACATAAAGGATATTAAATGTTGTAGAATTAGTAGACTTATTGCCAGTGTTGTTGATAGGCAAGAAAACCAACATAAAATTATGTACAAGCCCTATTTTACTTCTGCTTTCTGTAGTAACTGGGTCACTGATTCTTCCCACAAGTGTCTCAAATGTGAAATGTTTGGACATTTGATTCCTTGCTGATAATCTTGCCCTTCAATAGAAGTTCCCTGAGGTGAAGAAATTGATTTACTGATTATTAAAATTCCATGCTACTAATACAGGGTGGGGTTTCATTTGTGTCAGTTCTGCCCCTTTGATTATAAACTCCTCAGGGTGGTAACTTGGTTGTCTATAAACCACCATGCACACTCTGCACAAATGAATAATAATAAGAAATAATCTTGACTTTCATCTTGATACTGCTCTTTGTACTGCTAGTGTGTGAAACATTATTACTGTGGACTGAATATAAAATAAACACATACAAATAATTTGTGAAGAGTTTATATTATACAAAGTACTCACACCAAAATCTTCTGGAGATTTCCTGGCCTCTCCCAATACTTAGGGGACTTGCAGTTCTCCTATGTAAGCTCCAATTTCTCAGGGCTTGTATTTGGTGACTGGTATTGCAGGAGTGCTCTGTGAAAAAGAGAGGTCTGTATATATGTAGATAGATAGATAAAAGAAGATGGTGCTCAAGAACACACAGTATTGTTCCTGGATTTTGTAGGACTAATAAAACATCTTGTTGCTGTGCACTGCAAATGATTTCTTGTGCATAGCTCTTTATATGAAGCTTTTAACAACTGAGCTGAATATAGCATAAGGAACCACATGAAAGCAGAATTTTTCTTCCTTCCATTTATGTTTGCTTTCAGATTTGTTGACTCAATAATAGGAGAATAAACTACAAAGCAAGGGCCTGACCAAAAACTCACTGAAGTCAAGGGGAAAGATTCTCCTTGACTTCAACAGACATTGAATCAAGGTCTAGATATGAGCAATTTGCTAGTACAATGTGAAAAATAGAAAACGGCACGCCTCTTTGTTAATTAAGGGGCAAATTTAGAAGCCTTAAATCTAGTATAAGGATTTTAAATCCTGGGAAATTTGTTTATAGACAATTGTATTCTTTAATTTGCAGCAAAATTAATTAATCTTATTTTATCATTATTATTCATTTATTGGAGATAATTCTGGGCCCAGTCCAGTTCCCACAGAAGTCAAGGGAAGTTTTGCCATAAACTTCAATGGTTCCTATGTAAATAGGCTAGGATCAAAACTGTGCCACTTTTGAGAACTGTTTAAAATTAGATCATTCATCCAAAAGATTGATATAGCTTAAAATACAATAACAACATAGTAAACAGTCACAAAGACTGCTGGAGAGTATTCATTATTACATTAACAATTAATACTGAAACCAGAAAGAATAAAAATGGGCCAGAAAAAAAGGTTAGATAAGCAGAGAGCTTCTACGGTAAAAAAAAAAAAAAGTCGGGGGTTAGTCTTTTAAGAATTCTGGGGAAAGATCTGAATTACCAATCTGCTGAACAGCAGTGAATGCCTCAAAGTTCCTGCAAGGCAAATTTTCTTTTGCCCTGAAGGAAAAAAAAAATAGACAGAAGGCACTATTGAACCATTAGATCAATGTCCAGCGCTGGCCAAGCTTTGAAATAGGAAAGTATGCAACAACACTAGCCTTTCAAAGATCCTTCTTTAAAGAATTCTAAATACAACAGGAGGAGAATGGAAGTGATGGAGAGTGTTGGGTGGTGGGATAGAAACAAAAGACTGAGATGCAAAGATTCAAAAATGCTTATGTAACTAAACATAATAATGGAAAAATGATTAGGACATTGCAAAAAGAGAATGGTACATACCAATTTGAAAAGGAAAAACAATTCTCACCCTGTTAAACTGGATTTATAACTTATTTCTATTGCTAGATTTGCAAAATAATATATACAGACTAAATCCCTTGATATTCACTGTCTTCCATGCTTAATGATAATTGAAAAGATTATATAAACCTCTGAATAGGGGAGGTGTGTATCTTACTTTTTCCCCATTTCTTATCTCATTCTGTACTGCTGAATTGTATTATTAGACTATCTCATATGATTTTTTTCAGCCAGTGTAATATTTACATTTCAAATCAAGTTTGGTAAACACTTCCTTCCCGGTCTTTCTTTGGAGGTCATTCAAAGACAATATTCAAATTATCATCTCATTTCTCCCTTCGCAGAGAATACATCTACTTCATTTGAGCAGAGGAAGGTAACATACGTAGGGACATCCCTGTATAGTAACTGCTGCTGGTTAGAGAGAGGAAGTTCCATTTTCTGAAGAATTTTGAGATTTCAAAATTTGTTTTTGTTCCAAATTGGATAAAAAACCTAAAAAAATTGAAATTCTCTGCAAAAAGGAAATTTCCAGGCATAAAAATTGTTTAGGAAAAATATTTTGATTTGATTTGATTCTTTAAAAATGTTTGTATTATATTATGTCCCAGATCCAGTGGAGCACCCCTCTTGGTCACTCATCAGACTGCTGTGAGGGAAACCACTTCATTATATCCTTTGTGCTTTAATCTGCCAGTCTCTGAAATGAGTCCACGTACTACCTAGTAAAACAAACAGAGTCCTGTGGCAGTCTTTAAAAGTACCACAGGATTCTGTTTGTTTTTCTGCAATAGACTAACATGACTACCCCTCTGGAACTGTACTACCCAGTGTGTTCCAAGGTAAAGTCTCATGACCTCCTAAATGCTGTGATCCTGTGATCCAACTACCTAGCCTCTTTTACAAGTGCTGACCTTTCAGACTTTTCCGTAACTTAAACTTACCCTCTCCCAATACTCCTGACATGTGGGTATTCTGGACTCACAGGTTAACTTCAGGGGCCCATAATAGATGTGACACATGACAGACAGACACCCCACCTTCTCTTTCTTCAGTAGCACTAGAAATGAAGATAGGTAAACAAAAATGATAAAGTCTACTTAGATTTACCTGCCTCAGTCTTCTCACCCTTCTGGAAATCTTCTCTGGGCTGAGATCCTCTGGGGGTATTCCTCTGCTGCAGTTCATTGCTTGACTTCTGAACCATGGCGCCTGCCTGCCTCATGATCACTTCTTTTCCTCTTGTCCTTTACAAAGGCTTCCTATGTGGGTTTACAAGGCCCAGTTTAAACTGCTGGCCAAATTTGGTGGCAGTTGACAGGAGTTACACAAGCTATGAAGAGTATTTTGCATAACTCCTCTCAACTTCATAACTTCCCTTTAGTGTGTTGTCTTCACTGTGCTGCACCAAGAGGGAATGCATTCCCATCGAAGTAGCATTTTGCCACTTGAGGGAGTGGTTTTATTAGATCGACTTCTAGATCAATTAAGCGTGTCTTTAGCGACCATTCAGTTGATCTGGAAAACTTGAGCTGACAGTGGCAAATTTGCCACTGTCAATATAGAAATACCCGTAAGTCCCTTAGGTTTATATGTCCCATGTCCCATTACCAACAAATGCATCCTTGGCCCAGGTGCTGGTAATATTTCTGTCTCCAAACCACAGCCTCTATAGACAAGTTGGAGGAAGTGGCTTTTCACAGCTCCAGCCAACCTCCTTCGCTTATCCATTGACTGGTCAAAGTATATTCATTAAGGTTAAATACCCTCCATTGTAGCTAGTCTATGAAAAAGATGTGCTTATACAACTTGTTAGCTATGGTGAATACACAGAGCCAAAGAGGCATTCCTTGATACAGCAATTATTATAATTGTTACAAATTTCACAATGGCAACCAGAATTCATAAACTGTGCAGATACCCCAAATGGTCACGTTTGATAATATACAATACAAAATAAAGAATTCTAAAACTAATTTCAAAACCCAAAACTGCAACATTTAGGCCTGAAAATATCAAAGTATTATGTTTGGACATTATTTGAATTTCCCCCTCTCCCCTCCCCAGCTTTCTTCCAAAATTAAGTTCTAGTGAAATACGCCTGATTTCACAAATGGAACTGCCTCTTCTGGTGGAATATAATTCTACTGATAATTCTCTGACCAGCTCT
The DNA here is from genome assembly GCA_007922175.1 of Pelusios castaneus. Lineage (NCBI taxonomy): Eukaryota > Metazoa > Chordata > Testudines > Pelomedusidae > Pelusios > Pelusios castaneus. The sequence continues at coordinate 11,034,137 of ML685787.1, forward strand.
AGCTGTGGGATTTAGAGCCATAGCCTTATAGGGAATACAACCATGTACCACATGAGAAACAGTTGCTAGAAGCATTCTGTGTGAGGAGTGGTGAGATGGCAGATTGTTTTAAAGGAAAAATTTTAAAGAACAGAACAGAAAAACAGTATGGGCTTTCACTCACTCTCTATGGGGTACCAGAAAATTCTTTTGCTTCTGTGGAACTCTGAAACTTACAGAAAGGAGACCATTGTGTGTCCAGCTTCAGATTTACTTCTACAAAATTGTATCAAATGTATAATGAGTCTTACTGGTGAGTCGAGGTGGTAAGCACTCTGGCCCCAATCTAGCAAAGCACTTATGCTCATGCTTAATGTATAGCATATGACTATTCCCATTGTAGGCTTAATCACATGATCATTTCAATAGGACTTTCCCACAAAGGGTGGTCCTGGGAAAGATATCTGGGGAACACATTCTGAGGCAGGCAGTAACCATTACAGTCTGGAAAGAGGCCATGTTGTGGAGGGAAGACCCCAGAGAAGTCTTCCAGATCTTATCAGGTGCAGAAGGGGAAGGTGCATATGGACATGCTTCCAGCCTAGATTTTATGAAAGTGCTAAAAGAGCACTAATAGTAGGATTCAATCTGCCTCCTGTACGCAAAGGAGGAAAATTTCGCTGTGTTTTTCTTGCATGAGCAACTAGAACCTAACCCTAAATTATTCATGGATTATGCTATATTGTCTTCAAAAGAATGTCAGATAATAAAATATGAACCCTTATATTACATAATAAATTTCATTTATTGTTCTGCTTTTACTCACAGAGCTTTTAAAAGCAAATATCTAGATTGAGGTACATTTTAACAAGGTTCTTTCCTCTCTTAATTGTTCAGTTTTTATTACATTTTGATCTAAAAAGTATTTTTCCATTGCCCCCAGCTCTGTACAAAGAAGTCATGGACAGTACAGACAAAATGGAGGACCAAGAGAGAAATCAGAAACAGTTTCTGCTATGAATAATGATCTCAAAAACCTGGTTTTAATCTGGAAAGAATTTGCAAAGGAAGGAGATATGTTGATGTAAAATTAGTTAGCTAAACATAGATTCTTTTATTAATGCATGTGAGTCACCAAACTCATTCTAATCAAAGGATGCTTGTTAATATTCAGTGATGCCAGCAGCGAATATAAAAATATAGACTCTTATTCTTCAGTGCCCTCATTGTGCATAGTTATTTACATCCACGCAGTGTTGGTATAAAATGCTAACAAATCAGAATGGTAGCATTTTGCCTTCGCTTTAAACTGACGTAAATGATTTCATGATGCAGGGCAATGGAGAATTAGGTCCATAGACATTTTTTGGGGTGCGTGGGTAAGAGGAATATTCAAAGATCAGGGAGCACTGCTGTCATAACCAACTACTATAGCATGCTGAACAGAAATTATATACAGACAAATCCTGCACCCTCCATACTAATAAAATCGAGGAGGTGGGGAGGGGCCAAACATTAGAGTTAGTTTCTGATATGAAGTGCTAAAGACTTCAATGCTCTTTTTAACCTGACTTCAGTGAAAATTGCCATGGCTAGGCCCTTCAGAAAATCAGACCCTTTCTACTTAAAACATTCAAGAAATAGCACGTAGCATTACTAATGTCTTCTTGCTTGTTACAAAGGAATGGTAAAATACAGCCTATGAGAAATATCTTGTTAACTTGTTGGTTCCAAACTGAACTGCTTCATTTGATGTGAGACATTTTTAGTATTTGAAATTAATAGTTTGAGAATGATATTCTGTCTGCTCATAATTACTTTATCCTGTCTTCAGAAGTAAAAGACACTGTTAAAAACAGCAGTTGCTACATCAAAATAGGTCTCATTAAGTGAGATTATAATGCATGGGCTCAGGCACTGATGTCACTGAAGCTATTTTATAACTACTTAACTGCAGAAATAATGACACAGCATAAGGTGGGAGTGAACATTAAAACTGATCTTTATTCTGCTTGATGTTCTCAATGTATTCTTCCTTTGTTTAACAATTGGTGCAATATACTGCATCTAACCCTGAGAGCCAAAATTAAGATCAGTTACCGTAACATGCATAAAATATAAGATACCTATTATTTTACAAGAACAGGATTCAGATAATGAATATTATAAAACACTTACAAAGAATCAGGGAAATTCTGAAATCTCATATTGCCCAATCTCTTGGGTGAAGTCTCCATTTAAAAATATCATGTGAAAACTTTTCTTTCTTTTACTCTCCTTAATTTAGAAAGTAAGTTGTTGGGGAGAATGCCCTACATTTTTCTTTATGCACATACAGTAGCTCTTCAGCACTACACTGTATTAAAGGCATTATCTTATCATGAGAAGTGTATTGCGAATGCATAAGCAAAGAAAAAGATATTCACAAAGGTTATGGGAAGAAGACCTAAAAGGCTCACACTGAATTTCAGCCTCACATCAAACACTGCAAGCAATAGAACGTTTTCTATGCATATTTCACAAACAGCTAGTGGCTCCAGTTTTCCAATGCCCTAGGTTACATTTTAATCCAAAGGCATAACACTCTCACTGTTTAAAAAGATGATCAATCAGAGAGGCCATTCTTGGGTTCACTTACACTTAGCATAGCCATGGTCAACCATTCAGTACCTTTGACCTGACCTTTGAACAGTAAAATGCAAAGACAGCAACAGCTGGGCTTAGAAATAAAAGCCCATAACAAAAAGCCTGGAGAAACATTTTCATAACAATAGGAACTGTTTAATAAGATGTTGACTACAAGTTGGAAGTAGATATTGGAACTGTTACCAGATGAAACTGCTTCTGGAATTAGTCAAATTGACAAAAAGTTTAAAAACTCATTAGCGGAAAATACTCAGTATTTACTGAAAGTACAGCCATGAAGGGGTTAGCCATGTATAGCCATGAAAGAATAATTAGGGTAATATCAAAGGCATGTAATTTTTTGTTAATACTTTGCAAAGGCATTGCATTTTCCATATTCAGAGGCAATGTTTTTGATATGAGAATGAAAATAGTACATGCATTCAGCACATATAAATATGGAGGTAATTTAATAAGCCACATGCTAGCCAGCTTTTATTAAATCAGCACTTCAAAATAAATGAGACTTTTAGATCTGGCATGTGTTTGTTATTTTGTGTGGTTTTCTGGTAGTATTGTGATTAAAATACCTATTTGCCAATTGCCTCATTTGTCTTGGTTTATCAGATTACAAGATTAAATTACAGATTTCAAACCCTTTAAGAGCACTTGCACATAAATCACTTTTTTCTCTCAAAGACTACATCAATTCCCCACTGCGAATAAAGTTTAAATTTATTTCATGGGAAAATAATCAAGATCCATAACCCAATTAATATGCTCAAATAAAATGCTTTGGAAATGTCTTTGTTCATTTGTATGTGGAAACTGCTGCATCTTTGTGTATGTGGTAATTTTATTCACTTTCTGACTTACATTTCCTGGAGAAAAAAAACAAACCAATCCTGTAAACAATTAAACTTTCAAATGATTGAAAATCCATGTTCAAAACTGCATATGCCCTAAAAGAGGGGAATTCACTATAATCAGAAGAAGGTATTATTGAATATATTTCTTGGGAAGCAGAAGCATGCATTTGATTTCCACAAGATTTCTTAGCCCATGGAAGTCTATAGGGATGACCTCTTTATTATATATTAGAGGTCAGTAGAAGAGGAACCCAAAAAATAAAGTAGAGTTGTAAAAAGCAGGTATATGTCAAATTTAAGATGAAAACTGTGGTTCTCAAAGAGTTTTGCAAAAAGAAAGGAACTTATGTATCTGCCAAGAACCAGCCTCAAAATGTGTGTTAGTTAACAGTCTATCTTTTATATTGATATATATATAATTTTATTTAAACAAAGAAATATTTACATCTTGCAAAAATACAGGGTATATTTATCTCTAAAATAGTCATGAACATGAAATATAGTTTACATTACATATAGTATAGTATATATATATATAGTACAGTATAGTATACATTATATATATTTTACACTATATTTAGAGGGCTCATTTGCAATATACTAGCCTGTTCAAAATTTTCCTTATGCATTATTTCTGGGAGACATGTATTTTTGCATCAAACTTTCAGCATGAGCCAAACAGATTTGCATATATAAACTGCATTTTTGCTTGCAGTTTCGATAGTTACACTTCTCAGTACTAAATCTGAGGATGGAAATACAATCTGCACACAGACTGGGAGTGTAAAAGTGTATGCATAAAAATTTGCTCATACACAGCTGTGGATGCAGTAATAGAAGCCACTTTTGAACCTTTGGCCTTTTCCTTGAACAATCATTAATCACTATTATAGCTGCAATGTACTTGTTTTTGTTATGTATCAGCTCACTATTGAAAAGGATTTTTTGTGGCCAAGCCTATGTCTGGTCATGGCATAGGTGCATAGGTATAAGAAGTTTTCCCTACTGTGTTATTGCAGTGACCTAGCAAGTAATGGTACTGTTCTCTCCTGGGGCCCCTGTGGATGTCCAAGGAAGGTGGGGAGGAGTGAAAGGGAAATTAACTGTAGGATGACCAGACATCCTGATATTACCAGAACGATTCCAATATTCAGGAGTTTGTTTTTTATGGGCAACTATATTAACCCCAATTTTTCACACTTATTGGGTCACTCTAGCTGCTGCACCCTTACAAGTTCTATGCACTGGTCAGCAGAGACTGTCAGGTCCGCTGGTGGACCCTTTGAAAAGCTGGAGCAGCAGGAACACTCCACCCCTGTGCTCCAGGAAGCCTGGTGTGGTGGATCTCTGCAGTGGTCCTCACTCAGAGCTGTGCTTCTCGTATATAGCTTTATAGCTGTTTCATATGACTGACATATCTGGACAACATGTATACAGGCTATATACAAAGTCAAATTGCACCTTGTGAGTACTGATCTGCACTGAGAAAAGTGAGAAAGCACAATTCTGCCCAGATCTCCATGGTGCACAGTGGAAGTGTTCCAAATTTACAAGGATGCAATATGCACTCCACTGCCAATCAGCTCTGCATCCTTGTTCCCTTGACATAGATCCGCGATCTCCCTGACAGCTTGAGCCAGAGCAGTCACAGTAGAAAACAGTCCTGAAATGTCACCCAGATACCAGCCACAAGTTGTTATATGTCCAGCAAGTGGATAATGTTTCTTTCTAAATGCAATGTGAAATTTACAGCATTAGTTACATGCCCAAGATCAGGAGTAAAACACTTGACACTCAAGTATTGTATACAAAGAGAGATCTTCTTGAAGAGGCCTGGTTCTGAATTTCTAAAATCCAGAGTGTATGACAATCCTGTCCAAACAATCCTTTCTCAAAGGGAAAGAAAAAAAATAAAAGCAAACAACTTCACACACAGGTGGTCTTTTCAAAATGTCTTTCAGTTCTCAAAGGGAAAGGTTTAGAAATCTGGTGGCTGTGGTGAATTAACACACTGACCTCTTATCTTTAGAGGCTGCTGATGCTTGAAGACAGCTCAGTTCTTGAATGAAATAACTTTGGGTGGTCTAGGTCCACTTTCAGTTAGGCTGAAAATAGGGGCATAATAATACACAGACATAAAAATGAATTCGATCTCACTCCAAAGCAAGCAGCTGCCCTTAGGCCAAAACCTGAGGTGCATTAACAGGTTTTCATCAACCAAAAAAAGGCTAGTAAATACCTGTGAATTTTATTTGGATGAATAAAGGTTGCCATGAATGGCACAATTGATTTAATGTAATAAAAATGTACAGTGTGATAAAATAAGAGATTAGTGTCCTCTTATCTGCTGAAAGTAATTTTGAAGCATAAACAGGTTGTCGCCATTTGACACCGAAAGTCATCGACTAATTCTGGGAGCATCATTATTGATCATTTCAAACAGAATCAGTGATGAGGATAGTACTTTCTGTTTGAATTTGCCAAGGCCCCTTTTACCCTAATCATTTCAGTACCAGTGACTTGTAAAGGGTGTGAGAAAATATACCATGTGTTAAATTCCTTGGCTTCAACTTCCCACACATAGCTCCTTAGAAGAAAGAAGGAAACAAAACTTTCAATGTACAACTCCATCTTTGCGAGCTCACATATTACCTTCCATAACCCCAGATTTTCTGGGTTCTTTCCCTTTTTCTCTAGTCATAAGGGCTATGTCTACACTGGCAATTTAAGTCAACTTAAGGAGGCTCAAATCGATTTAAATTAAGCCACGTCCACACGAGGCTTTCATTAAGTCAACTTAAGAAATTCCATAAGTCGACTTAATGAAAGCTTGTTGACTTTATAACTATCACTCATTAGGTCAACTTAACGCTTAAGTCGGTTCCTTAAGTTGACTTAAGGACGGTGTGGACCTGGAGTAACACTTAAGTCAACTTTATTAAGTTGACTTAAAGGTGGTAAGGTTGACTTAACAAAGTGGACTAAGTCAACTTACAGTTAAGTCAACTTAGTCCACTTTGTTAAGTCGCCTTTAATAAGGTCGACTTAAAGTCAACTTTATTAAGTTGACTTAACAAAGTCGACCTAACTTTTCCTAGTGTAGACATAGCCAATATGACTGCAAAACTGTGGCCATTGGTTTGATAGCTTTACATTAGCGTACATCATTTATAGAACAAATTGTGTAGGAGCTAAAAAGCGGAGAGCCTCTTTCTGCTTTTTAATCTGCTTCAAGACATGCCAGGGCTGTCTCTGAACTGTGAGGTTTTTAGGTTGCTGCCATGGGCTTTGAAAAAGGGAGCGAGACCCTAGGTAGGAGGCAGAAGATCTTGACTGCATGTGGTGTGCTGGTCTTACATTATTTGGGAAGATAATCCCCCAAATCTTGTTTAATATCACCATATAGATTACTCAGTTATTACCCTACATTTCTGTCTACTTGTGTAAGAAGTCAACATACAATATTAACCTAATATTAAAACACATACATACATTTTAAGTGATTGCAAATTTGATGTCCAATTTCTTGAAGAAAGTAGAACTCATTACATTGGTATATATAAAATGGTATGTGCTTGGGAACTTTATATCCATGTTCTTTCCATGTCTGCTTTTTATTTGGCTGTATACATAGAGAACTGTCCTGCTTGGGTTGACCTCTGTATCATTTGCACTATTTATCTTGCAGGTTGGGAATTTTCTGAGCAAAAAAAAAAAGTTAATTGGCCTTGATTAACAAGCATCTGGTGTGAGTATAAATGGTTATTTCAACAATAATGAGAAAGAACATGGGGAAGCTGTCAACCCAATTTCTGGCAATTGAACTGTTACTAATCTATATGTTACAGAATTCCTTTTCCTTGTAGGTGGGGGAGGGATTTCTCCACATGCTTCGAACCCTGATATTTTTAACAAATTACTTAGCTCTGCATTTGTAGCAAATACAACTAGTTCTGTTGCCTTTTCACACACAAATCTCCCATTAGCTTTACTGGGAGTTTCAAACAATGGAAGAACTACCAAAGCAAGCTGTGTGTTATAGCAATTTATTAAAGCTGGTCAAAAAATGGGGAAAAAATTGAGAAAATGTTTGTGAAAAAAATCCCTACTTTTCACTGAAATATTTCAAAATTGGAAGCGTTTTGGCTGGTTCTATTATTTGTATTACAGTCGCATTTACAGAACCCACTAAGGTTGTGTACATACAGTTAGTAAAAGATGGTCACTCCCCTGAAGTTCTTGCAATTGGCATGGATATATCAGTGAGAGAAAGGAACTATCCCATGATACAGATGAGGCACAGAAGAATTAAGTGACTTCCTCAAAATCAAACTGGAGTGCTGTGGCAGATCCAAAAATTGAACTAGAGTGAGCAACTTGGTAGTTGTCCTGCACTCCCCCAGTTTGGTATAAGTTGGGAGCTGTCTTATGTGGCACACCCAAAGTTGTAGGGTCCAGGCATTTACTCCTTTCCCACCAACCATTGCATTACTGTGTGCTGAAGACTACAGTTTTCTAGCGCTTAGTGATGAGCCCAGTAGGTGGGCAAAGTTTTCATATATTGTCTGCAGACATAATCTTAAAAAAATGTTAACACAAAAATGCTTCTGTTTTTGCAATATTTATTTTTGTTTCCTATTTTAAATCTATAATAATCTTGTCTGTAGAGAATGTCTAAAATACATATATGTAGGAGGAGATAGGCTAAACTGGCCCAAGCCTATCAGTTAATTATCTCATATATATGTAGTACTCTCTTCTCTCTCATGCACACATGCACACTCACAGACACACCCACAGGCATACCATATATTTTCCCCCTGATTTTCAAGAGTAATGTTAACTAAAAGGACAACTGTGCAAGTATTTTGGAATGCGTGGGAAGGGAAGATTTTGTACACCTTGAAACTTTAATTCAATTGTGAGCCACTATGTCATCAAAGGAATACAATAAATACGTGATAAGCCTAATATATGTATATATGTTAAATTGGCAATATGCATCTGACCAGGTGACAAGGATTCTGTGCCATGAGATTATTTCATTATGATCACACACAGAGGCACTTATTAGCCACATCATCCTTTCTCTCAACAACACGCTCGCAAAAAGAGAGAAAAAGTTAAGAAATCTTTAGTATTCTTTGCAGTGGAGCATACAGAAAAATTGAGATCTTTCTCAGAAATGCCAGCCTTTCAGAAGAAAGATGATGATTTGATTTCTTGATGAGAGCTAAATATTGAAGACTTTAAAACTTGGCACTTATTAGAAAAAATGATGTTATTCTGAATTGTCAGCATTTCAGAACTGAACCATATCTCTCTTAGTAGCACTCCTTTCCAATAATCTGCCCCCACAGACTCATATCTTTCATTATAGGCCAACAGACTCATGTCTTTCATTATGAACGGAACAGAAATTTTTTAGCTCTATGGGGTTGCTATTCGGTTCTAATGTTCCTCCAGTCACAATTAATTTCATGGGCCTCTTATAATGTAGCTGTAAATTACTTTTAATTAAACATGTTTTCAGTGTCTGTTTGTTTTATTTGAATGGACTATAGACACATCCATTTGAAATACTACACGGAAAACACTGCTTTGGGGGACGTTGCACAATTCAAGCTTCAGCAAGTACAGAATTTATAGAGAAATAGACTCAGCGGATCTCAGCCTCAAAAATTAAAAATCTGTGATTTTTTTGTCATAAATATTTTGGTTCTGAGTGAAGAGCCATCAAAATTCCTAAAAAGTCCCCCCCTTCTCCCCCACCTATAAGATTACAAATATCTGGTAATTTTTTAATTTTAAAAGGATCAGAAATCTCTCAGAAACATGTGACTCCATGTAGGAAGGCTTGATTTCAGTGAAATTACAGTGAAGATGAACTTGGCCCAGTATGACAGACGATGCACATAGGATCTTTTAAAGCACATGGGTTCACTGGAGCACATTACACTGAAGGATATTTAGGGCAAGTTCACTGAATTGAGAGGAGGTTCTATCTGCACTGTCATAAGGTTTTACAAAGTAATAAGCAAATTCAGCTGCCTGGAATAAGCACATATATTTCTACTGCTTTCAGATAGAAAAGGTTAGCGTGTATTTTTGGGCAAGCACATCTCTAATTACTGCTATGCTTGTCTCTAGCACTGTCAGCTTCACTGGATAGCTAGGTAGGTAGTTAGATACATCTTACTGAGAAGCACGGTAATGTTGAAGGCACCTGCACTCCGAACAGGACAATATGCACTTAAATGGAGTGCATCATCTGAAACATCTGTACTGGTGGAGTACGTATTGGTAAACCAATCTTAGGTGAGCTTTTAATGCGTGCTAATTTGACATTACAGCTTTTGGTTTCTATACTGTAATATTATAAATGCTGTTCTGCAGCCTCTCCTGTGCTGTAGGTAGGAAGCTGACAAATGGCAGGTACCGTGCCATATAATGATAGCCCTGAGTATAAAAATTGCTATGATAACATTTTGTTATGGTAGGCCTGAGAGAGCCAAAAGTGTGATTCTGAACTTGGGAGATTGCCAGCGCTGAAAGGCAGAGCTGTCGAGATAAAATATCTAACAAATGAGATGTTTAAAAGAGTATCTGATATCAGTCTTTCACTAAGATACATTAGGAAGCCATTAATGAAGAGGTGAATAAGTTTATAGTAGAATTTCCTGAAGACAAAAATGTGTGAGTCTTACCATTTACCACTGATAACTGACAGCACAGTCCATCTGTGGAGAGGAAAAAATTAAATTAAATGGGCCACTTCAGTAGCAAACAGTTTGGTCCCTTTGACTTAGTCTGCTCCCCACCACTCAGTAAGTAATATTTCCTATTTCGAAGAGAAATACATTTCTCTGGAAATAGTTTGCTAAGATGCCTGAGGAAATCTTTGAAGGGTTTTTCAGTCAGTTTACATCCTGGACCAGATACTCAATTTTCAACATATAGCAGAGTGTGGCCCTTCACTCTTGGCCTTCCTCTGGATGCCACATTACCCATCCTGGCATGCAGGACTGGTCGCAGAATGCAGCAGTTTGAAGACTCAGCCTCCTGAGCTTGCAGAAGACTGAGATCTATGGGAATAACTACATTTTGGCCCTTGGATCCTGGCTCATCCACGTTCACTCCATTCTCATGCCCCCTGCAGCTGTGGAAACATACAGCTCTCAGATCTGCCATGCTGCCAATAGCTGGGCCCATTACTTTAGTCCCACCACATTAACATTTTCCATATGAATAAATTTATCATTTTTTCCCATAGAGACCAGGAGAATGACATGGCCTAAGCTGTCGCTGAGAGTCAGTATAATGTAAGGTGTAGAGAACGGGCAAATGAAGTAAAAAAGATGCCCATTGTGGTTGCTTTTTTTGGGCAACGGTCAAGATGGCAACAGATTTCAGTCACTCCAATTTGGGTTGGATATAATCTAGTGACATCAGTCTATTTTTCTATCTGGCATCTTGAGTGATCACCCCCATCTCTGCATGATTCTACAGGAATAGTAGAGAAGTTAGAGCTGGTTAAAAGGGGAGGATACTGCTGACAAATTAGTGACGATCCCTGGACTCTAGTATTTATTCCCTTTTTTATCTAAAAGTGGCTAAATAATCTGAGCTTCCAGTCATTTTTCAAAGCTTGACTATTTGTGTGGGTTTGAGGGAAGGGCTGAGGCTATGGAAGTACGCAGGGGCCATTGAACATATTTTGTAATTTATATTACTGACCAGCAGATTCACTTGTTGGGGGTAGGTCTGCCTACAAGACCGAGCGATAATTTTTTTTACATGTGAAATGTCACTTTAAACCCACTTTTTCACTTTTACATGTGAAATGTCACTTTAAACCCAGAAGGATGGAATTCCTACTTTGTGTATACATATTGGTCCATAGTCTGTTCTGAGGTAAATTGATACAGTTACATTAACTTCAATTTACATCATTTTAGACCAGCTGAGGACCAAAATAATTGAAATGATTTTGCAGACAGAAGACTTGACTAACCTCAATTTTACACTTGGTGTAACTTCATAGATTTCAGTGGCATTGGTGCTGATTTACACTATTATAAGAGAGAGAGGAATAAGATGAAAAGGGCCAGATGCTCATCTGGGGTAAATTGATGTAATTCATTTGAAGCCAATCTGTTCGCATAGCCCACAGCAGGTAGCAAACAATATTTTGCAAAGACAAGAAATAATAATGGTTAAATGTTCTAAAAGTGGCTGTAAATTTACCTCCATAGGTTGTTTCTTACAAATGACATCCATGTTTAAACATAGACTTGTCAATTAGGGATCTAACTTAGTGCAGTCTTCAGGGTGTTGAAGGAGAGAAACATCCAAATGATCTTCGCTGAGCTTTTTCCTGTTCTGAAAGCAAAGAGAGATGGTAGAAGATTCTGGAAGGGAACTGCTGGCCAGGTAAGTGGTCTAAGGTAGAGAGGTTTTGGTTTTGTGGAACACTGGTCTACCTTCTGTGGAGAGAGCGAGCTGTACAGTTTGGAAGGATGGCCTCCATCTTTGTAGAAGGAAAATCAATCTGCTAGGGAACAGGCTGGCTGGAGTAGTTAGGAGGGTGTTAAACTAATAATAAAAGAGAAGCGTGAAAAGAGGGAAACAAATCAGCACTCATTTAGGACAAACTCAAGATGTCAAGAGCAAAATTAACCAAGGCACCAAGGGACATGAAGACAAGAAATTCTTAACTGCCTATACAACAATGCCAGGAGCCAGGTAACAAACAAGAGGCAGAGGAATTGTTCATTTATGAGCATAAATTCAATGTAGTTGCTGTGACTTAAACCAGGTGGGATGAGTCACATGACTGCAATGTTACACTCTCTGGTTAACACCTATTTAGAAAGGATCGAGTGGGCAAAAGGGCAGCAAGCATTACCTCTTCCCAAAAGTGGCATAATCTGTTCCTGATTCACTGATAAATTGGAAATAAATTAATTTGAATGCTTGTGGATCAGTGTCCTAACAGATGGGGTGCTGGCTGATATCGTCTATAAACTGCCACATCACGCTAGAGAACAGGATGATGGGTTCTTTAAACACCTTTCTAAACTGTGTAGAGAAAAAAATCTTCAGCCATCATAGGGGACTTCAATCCTAGGAAAACAAACAAGAAGTCCTTTGGCACTTTAAAAGACTAACAAATTTATTTATTGCATGAGCTTCCATGGGAGAAAATCCCACTTCGTCAGAGGCTTGGAAGATGGGGAACTTACTATTCAATTCTAGGGTTTGTTTAGACAATGAGATAGTGTGTGGCAAACCAGTATAAATCTAGTGTTCCAGCGTGCCATATGCTAACTGTTCCTATGGATCTTTCTACCATGCTCTGAAAATTCCCTAATGTACTTTGATTTACTCCACTTTGAAACAGGAGTATGTCAAAGCACTCTAGAGAACTTTAAATGCATAGTAGCCGAGTCCAAACAGCCCATTTGGGTGCTGCACACTCTAGTGTATGGTAAATTTGCATCCCATTTAGTCGTAGACTAGCTCACCATCTAGACAAACCCCAAGAGTCATATGCTGGAGGTCTCATTGCTGCTGGTACTAAAACATGCTCAGAATTTCTCAGAATTATAGATGACAATTTCCTAACTGAAAATGTATTTCATCCAACACGGGGGACTTATAATTTAGACATACTCTTGACAGATTAAGGATCACAGAACTAAAATCTAGTGGCAGTTTAGCTAAAGCTGAAAACAATTATGAGCCAAATCAGCTGGGAGAAAGAATTTAATGTGAAAAATAATTGAGAACTGCTTAAGAGCATTTTTCTAGATGCCCCCAAAACCACAATCCCCCAATCAAGAATGTGGACTACTCTAGCTAAAACACACCCTGATTTAGAGAGAAAAGAAAAAAGAAAAATCTGTTCTATATCTGTGGAAAAGACAGATGATGTTTTTGCGTCATATGATGAGAGTAAAATATTTTCCATTCCAACAGTAGCTAAGGAGGATGTTAAACAGCAACTACTAAATTTAGACATTTTAAAATCAGCAGCTCTAGATACAAGAGTTTTAAAAGTGCTGGCTGAGGAGCTTTCTGGACTATTAATGCTACAGAGGGCTGAAAGAAAGCAAAGGCTGCAAATATTTAAAAAGAATAAATGGTGTGACTGAAATAACTGTAGGCCTTTTGGGCAGAATGATTCTCAAGAAAAATAACTGAATGGCTTATATGTGATTTGATTAATAAAGAATTAAAGGAGAGTAATATAATTAATGCCAGTCTAAATGTATTTATAGAAAAGAGATATCAAAATCACTTTATATCTTTTTGGATCAGATTACAAGCTTGGTTGATAAAATTAATAGTGTTGATTGTTATATACTTTGGTAAGGCATTTGACTTGGATCTGTGTGATAGCTTGATTAGAAAACTAGAATGGTACAAAATAAACATGTCATATATTAAATGGATAAAACTGGTAACTCAAAATGTAAGTGGGGAATCATCATCAAGTGGATGGGTTTCTAGTGGGGTCCCACAAGGATCAGAGTATATTATTTAATATTATAATAATTAGAGTCTACAATATTTAATATTTATGTCAATGACCTGAAAGAAAACATAAAATCACTGCTGATGAAGTTAGCAGATGACACAAACATTGAGGGTATGGTAAATAACTAAATGGACAGGTCACTGATGCACAGCAATCTGAATCACTTGGTGAGCTGGGCACAAGCAAACAACATATGTTTCCATGCATGAAAAATTATATATCTAGGAAAAAAGAATGTATTGTAGGGATACTGACAGGTTGAGGGACTCTGTCTATTATGGGAAAGACTTCTGTGGATCATGATGTAAAATCAGCTGAGTATGAGCTCCCAGTGCAAAGCTTTGGCCAAAAGGGCTAAGAAGATCCTTGGCTGCATAAAACAGGGGAATTTCAAGTTGGTATAGAGGTTATTTTACCTCTGGATTTGTCAGTGGTGGGACAGCTGCTGGAATGCTGTGTCCAGTTCTGTTATTTATAATTTTAAAAGAATGTTGTTAAATTAGAGATGGTTCCGAGAAGAGCTCTGAGAATGATTAAAGGATTGGAAAAGATACTTAGAGTGAAATTCACAAAGAATTCAATCTCTTTAATTTATCATAGAGAAAGTTAAGGGGTGACTTCACCACAGTCTGTAAGTACCTGCATGGGGAATAGAAATCTGATAATAGAAGTTCCAAAGGGGTAGCTGTGTCAGTCTAGTTCAGCAAGACAAACAAGAAGTCTGGTGGCACTTCTAAAGACTAACAAATGTATTTATCACAGAAGCTTTCATGGGAGAAAATCCCACAGCTCTGCTATCTAGAAGACAAACATATGGAAAGATCCAATGACCAGAAACTGAAGATAGAAAAATTCAGATTAGGAGTAAGGCACAAATATTTAATAGTGAGGGTAGTTAACCAATGGAACAATTTATCAAGAACTGTGGTGGAGAATTCACCACTGGATTTTTTTAATTCGAGAGTGTTTGGTTTTTTTAAAAAAGATATTCTCTATTTCAAGTGTCAAAGGCTACAGTGGGGGGGCACTGATAAAGAATTTTGCTGTCTCTGTCTCTTTCTCAGCCTTGAGCTCTGGCTGTTTCTAGATTGTCTTGTTTTTCCTATCTTTCTGTCTGGAAAGAATCACACTAACTTCGAAAATGTTTTCACCAGAGCAAGGTAATGTGCAGCTGGAAGGAGTGCCATACTAACCTATTAGAAACTGTATTTGATTCCTGTAACATGAACTAAAGTTTATAAGAGAAGCTGTTGCTACATCACAGGTTGGAGATTTCCTTTGTTCTCTCCCCATGAGCGCTCCTGTATACAGATCTAAGTAAAGGCTTGTTAATCACACTTAAGAGATTTGCATTTTTCCTTGACAGTATTTTGGTGCTTTGACTCGGATCTAGCTTGCCTGTGCCTGCTGCCTGCTGCTCTTCTCCTTCGCTCGCCTCCAAGCTGGTGTCCAGGAAGGCGTCTTCACTTGCGGCCGTTGCTCTCAGACAGATAGCCGGGTGAGCAGACAAGGGGGGAGGCGGTGGACGCTGGAGAGCCTGGAATGCCGGACATATTTGTCTAAGTGTGATTACCAAGACCAGGACTGGATGCCCTGGGCTTCGGATGTAGGATGCCTTGGGCTCCTGAGGACGCCTTGGGTACCTATGAGTTTTCTGTTTAGTCCTTGGACTCTGTGAAATGGGGGAGGGAGGAGTGCCAGAGTGACTGACAGTGTGCTCTGATTGTGTGCCTGCTAATCCACTTGTAAACCCCGCAGCTGACCAAGGCTGGCCACAGAGTATTCCAGCCACACCAGGCCTGCCGCGAGCCTCACAGCTGTGGCCGGTGGTGTCCTGAATGCAAGGGGAGTGCTCTGTGAGTCCGTGCTCCAATGGGCATTGCATGTTATGAAGCCTGGGTTTGCTTGTTGTTTGAAGGGCAACGGGGAACAATGGGGGTGGGTGAGACGAAGGTTGCCGCTCCCCCCGTGGGCACCTCAGGTTATTTTATGTTTGTTCACTATGGATCTGAAACTTGTACCCTTTTACCTAAATGGAACCAGTATACAAAGGACAACTGTGCTGCAGTTTCCCTTAGAAGGCAGCTTTGATAAGGAACAGATCTCATATTTAAGGGGAGCGTTGGAAGCCCTGAGTTCCAAAATACCTCAGAAACACTGGCAATTGTATTTTTTGTGGTATGATGAGCCAGTCAAGAGGGATAGGGAATCCCTAGTAAAGAGTTGGAAAGGAAATGTGTCTAAATTAAAAGATGATGCTGTAAAACTACAGGGGCAGCTAGAGAAAGCTACCAACAGGAAAGTACAGGGTCTGTATCCACAGCTGCCTGTCACACAGCCAGAAGGGAAGCAGATTGAGGAGGAGGCGGGGACAACTAGCCCAGATGTGCTAGATGCCGGGTGCCCTTTCCCATCACCTTCACCACCTCCGGTGCCTCGTCCTGCTGCCTCTGTACCCCCACTTGAGCAACAAAGGTTATACCCACGTGGTGCTGGTGCTCAATCCATGCTGGAGGCTGATTCTGTAATTCAGAAGGAGGAGAAAGCTCCCAAGCAGTTGGACCAAATAGCAGGAAAGACAAGCAGCCTAGTTCACCAACGGCACACTGAAGCACAACGTTTAGAGGATGGACTGTCATCTTATTTCCAGCCTAAACATCCTCTCCGGGGACAAAAGCAGGAAGTTAAGCAGGAGATTAGATGACAGTCCATCCTCTAAACAACCACAACTATTGAACCTGAAACAGGAAGTAACTAAAGCCAATATTTTGACCTGTGTTATGCAGCAAGTCAGACAAGATGATCACAATAGTTCCTTCTTGCCTTGACATTTATGAATCTATGAATAAATACCAATTTGTATGCATAGTTAAATGTATGTGTATAATTGTGGGCAGAGAGACTGTTGTAAAACTTCTCAGAAGTGGCTGGTGTAACACTGCCTGGTTTGGGATACAGCAAAGAGTGCCAGTTTCAGGGCATGTACTCCTGACAGGTTGTATACTCTGTCAGAAGACTTTGTAAAGCCAGTATCAGATGTGTGCTTTCACAATACTGTACTAGTTTTTATGAAGCCATGGCCAGTCCCTTCATGCAGTCCCTTCACCCAGACAAACCAGACTTCTGTGATAAATGATTATTAAAATCAGAAATCACATATACTAGATTCCTCCAGCTCCAGAGAGTCAGCTACTTGCCTCATGTCAAAATATATTTCAGGATCTCATCCAAAAACTATGCTGGTAGCCAATCCTTAGTAAACTAATGAAAGATTCATTAATATATAGAAAAAGGAGAAGAACTTTATTAAAAGGTTAAAGTGAATCATATACATTTCAATTGATTTAATAGTTTATTGGTCAGGATAATAGCAGGGATGTTAAAACTTCTAGTTTGCAATAAGTCTCTGGTTCATTGCAAATACTGGGTCCACAGTCCAGCAGTCAAAGTTGTTAGAAATCACAGTCTAGACTCCAGAGATATGGGCAGAAATGAGGAAAGGAGGTAATGTTACAGTCTCCAATTTATACCCCCAGTCCATGTGCATGGAAAATTATTGTCTCGAACATGAAGTTATGGATCATAAGTTCAGCGTGCCCTGTTGAGTCATTGGGCCTCCATTATCCATATGCTCTCTGAAACAACCTCAGAAAAGACCCACCGGAAGAATTAATTCCAAATGGCCCATCAACACATGGCTGACTACAACACTGGTGATAATAGTAGTGTAAACATGGTCACCTTCCTTTTTATACAGCTGGAGGGCACCTGGTCTACACTTTCCAGTCCAATCTCTATTCAAGCAAAATGGAGCTCATGGGCTTTCAAGCCAGGCTCAGTGATTATCTCTTATTGGGACCCTACATCACTGGTTCCCTGTCCAGCTGCTGCCGCTCCCCCATAAATCCTGCGAATACCTGAACGTTCTATAATGTCCAGCAGTCACAGCCCATTCCTCATGTAGCTCTGCATCCAATCCCTGGGAATTCATCTCTGCTCCCAGAATTCTTTCTAGCTCCTGGCTAGCTATGCAGCCACCACTTCCAAACAGAGCTCGGCCACTTCCTGTACAGGAGCCTTCCCCTTACCTTGCCGGGGGAGGTGGAAGTGCCGTAGCATGGGGAGTGTGTGATGCAAACTCACGTCCCTGTTTAGCCAGGAGGAAGGAGATGTGCAGTGGGGGAATGGGCTGGTGGAAGTTGTAGTCCCCTGCCTAGTAAATCCATCAGAAGTGATTCTCTGATGTCATAGAACCAGCATAGAGATTCTTAGGCTTCTCCCCCTTCTTGCTGCTGAAGTAGAAAAAAGCAGTGTGGCTTGAGGCAAGAAGCAATGGCTGGGATGGCCGGTGCCATGCTGCTCCTTAGTTATAACCTGTTGGGGCCATGGCAGCCAGCATGAGGTAGAGCAGTCCTCAGCCTGCTGTAGCACAGTGCAGAGGGACCTAAACTGCAGCAAGATCCAGAGACTGAGATGCTAATCTTTAAACTATCTTTATACAGTATCTCTCAGACCAGTGCTTTGTGCAGATTAGACACACTTCAGCATTTGGCCCAATGCATGCAATGTAGAGTGGATGAGAGTGGGCTCTCAGATAAATGCTTAGTGCTTTATGTTCTTTCATCTTTATGTGGTTAATTAGCTCTCCTTCCTTGAGTGTCTGCTTTATTTTTGCTTTCTTCAAAGAGGACCGGGAAAGAGATATAAAAGTGCATATATGCTAAACCTCTTTTCTAACAAAAGAAAAAGGAAGCAGGTCTAAGATCTCAGGAGCTCTGGTTTATTTTGAGCACGGACTAGATACCACTGAGGCTCTTCACTGGTGGGACTAAAAACTTGAACTCTTTAAAGAACAAACACATTATTTTTGAGATAGGGAGAAAATTCGAACAAGCACCTGGTTCCAGAGTTATCCGATGAGCCAACTACAGCACGTTTGACTTTCCATCTGGACTTTCATCTTGACTTTCATCTGGACATTTCAATTTCCCTTTGAAGTCTGAGGTTGCGTCTTGTGATTTGTAGCATTTCAACAGGAATGCCACTGTTGTGTCAAATGATTTCAGGGAGGGAACTGTACAGCACTTGAGTTTACCATCAGTTCAATAATAGCAACATCACTCACACGTAACTTTGTTTCACTGGCTGATATTAAGAAAAATTGTTGCTTGCTGAATGATGCACAGATCTGTCAACTATCCCCATACATGCCCTTTGGACTGAAAATGATTTTGTTTTATAGCCTCAATTCGATGGTACAAAGTTCATAAATTTGTATTAGGAATGTGATTGCATCATTCTGATGCCGCAGCCCTAAATCATCAGAGGAAAGAACCCAATTACTATGAAAAACATTGGAAGTTTTGCGTAAAAATCAATGGCAGAATATGACCCATAGTTTGAAAACTTTAAGTAAGTAAAAAGGACTTAAATCTTTAATAAGATTATGATTATGGCTTCTAAAATTATAGCAAGCATTAACTGCACCACTGCAACAGTTTTATGAGTCAATAATCTGGTTCTGAAGTGGATAAACTATGGGGTCAAAGACTGAGAAGTTTATCTCAATGAAAGAACTGGATTATTGCTTACTAAAACAGAAAGATTGGTAGCATTATCAGCTGTGTGCAGTAAGTAACATATATTAAACTAAAATTGTAAGTAATTTGACAGCCGGGGCCAGGGACAAAGCTATTCTAATAACTGGAATAGCCAGTGGAACTGAATCTAATAACTGGAATGGCCAATGACGATGGTGTGGGAAGAAAGTATTTAAATGTCCCATTGCAAAGAGGTCATGTTGTGCAGGGGACCTATGCTGTCCCTGTATAGTGCTCATAGATACAGGTTTGGCTTCTCAGTCCTAATACAATATTGGGGTATCTCAGAAAGTTACCTGCCAGAGGAACTGAGACAAAGAAAGATCACCAGATTATGCTAAACTGTAATATTTGTGACTCGTTCTCCTTGCTGTGTTGCATAAACAATATCTTTTTTCCCCCTCTGCAACCCTTTCCCCCTCTTCCTGTGAGTCCTGCAGTTAGCAGGATTTAAACACGGAAACAATTTCAGCAGAAATTCCAGAGGAAAAGGCAAATTAATGTCAAATTCTAGGCAACAAGTGATTATGCCGGAGCATGGCTCTCTTAACACGTATATTTCTCATGGCCTGAGAGTATGCTATCTATAACAAAAAGGAATGATTGCAAAGATGCCGGGATAAAACTGTTTTAAGACATTGTGCTTCCCTGTAAGTTTTGCTTCTGACTGCTTATGATCCCTACACAATTACTATATATTAATGAAACACAGCATTAAAATTACAGAGAGTTCTGGGTGTGTAGCAATGATCAGACACAATACAAGCACAAAACCTTTGTAAAGAGAGGTGAAGGCTATGATTTTTTTTAACAGCATGCTGAAATAATGTATTCTGAGTTAACTGCCGCATGAAAACAACATCTAAACTGGATACATGTTGCTCTGCAATTTAAAAAAAATTACAGTGCACTGAGATTTAAAGGCTATTGGGCCTGATTCTGCTTCTAATTACATCACTGGGGTGAAATCCTGGCTCCACTGAAGTCAATGGGTGCTTTACCATTTTTACTGTTATCTTTGCTGAAGCCAGTGTAGTTGTAGCAGGGTAAAAACGAAATAAGTGAGACCCAGACTAGACCCATTCTCTCAAAAGCATTCAGTAAAAAGGCTGTGCCTCAAAGGTCATGGCCAGTGTTCCGTCTAAGCTGCGCGGGTGCGCGGCTGCGCAGCGGCCGTCACACCCCCCGCGCAGCACTGAGGGACCCCCGCGCAGTCTGGCAGCCCCCGCCGCTCCCTCCAGACCCCCGGAGCTGTGGCTTTGCCGTGGCAGACCCGGCCTGCACCCGGCCTCTGGGCTGGCCCTCCCCACCCCCAGGGTGGGACAGGCAGGCTCAGGCTCAGGCTCAGCTCAGGTGCGCGGGCCTGCCTGCCTGCTCCACACGGCCAGGGCAGCAGGGTGGCTGCGGCCGTAGAGGGCTCCTAGGCTCCCACCCGCTGACCGCCTCGACTTTCCAGCCCGGGGCCGGGATCAGCATCCGGGGCTGGGGTCTGCTCCGCTCCACCGGCGGCTTCCCAGGGCCGCGGTAGGGTCCTCCCCCGCCAGCGGCCTTGGCTTCTCTCTTTCTTTCTCTTCCTTCTTTCTCTTCTTTGCCTGCCTTCTTTTTTCTTTCTTTCTCTCTTTCTCTTCCTTCTTTCTCTTTTTTCCTTATTTGTCTTTCTTTCTTTCTTTCTTTCTTTCTTTTCCTGTTTCCTCTTCTTTCCTTCTTTCTCTCTTTCTTTGCTTCCTTCCTTCCTTTCTCTTCCTTCTCTTTTTTCTTTCTCTCTTCCTTCTCTTTTTTCTTTCTCTCTTTCTTTCCTTCTTTCTCTTCTTTTCTTCTTTTTCTTTCTTCTTTCTCTTCCTTTCTCTTCCTTCCTTCTTTCTCTCCCTTTCTCTTCCTTCCTTCTCTCTTTTTTCTTTCTCCCTTCCTTTTTCTTTCCTTCTTTCTCTCCTTTGCTTTCCTTTTTCTTTCCTTCTTTCTCTTTGCCTTCCTTCTTTTTTCTTCCTCTCTTTCTCTTCGTTCTCTCTTTTTTCCTTCTTTGTCTTCCTTTTTCTTTCCTTCTTTTTTCTTTCTTTCTTTCTCTTCTTCCCTTCCTCTTTCTTCTTTCTCTTCCTTCTTTCTTTCTCTTTTCTTCTTTCTTTTCCTTCTTTCCTCTTCTTTCATTCTCTCTTTCTTTTTCTCTTCCTTCCTTTTTCTCTTTTTTCTCTCTTCCTTCCTTCCTTCCTTCTTTCTTTCCTTCCTTTTTAAAAAAAACTTTTTAAAAATTAATTTTAAATAAAAACCTTTCTAAAAATTAAATTTCAATTCAAAATTCATTCAAATTCAATTAAACACAATTAATTAATTCTATTTACAATTACTTTAACTTCAATTAATGCCTATAATTTCTGTCGTGTGAGTTTACACAAAAATTTTATTCAGAAAAAGTTTTGCACACAAGCCGCCAAACCTTAGAGGGAACATTGGTCATGGCTAGAATGTTTCTCCCTAAATCCATGCTCCACAGAGCTACCATTAGTCTCATGGTTTTATTGGTCATCATCAGAGAGTACCCACAAAATTAAGAACCAAGAAGCACTTGGAGACAGCAGTTATTTTTTGCTAAGCGAAAGCTAGCAAACTAGCTTACTGCTATGTTCCTGTGATCACTGTTAATGCTAGAAAGCAGGACCAGAACCAAAGAAGTGGGTCCTCTGTGTTGCATAACAGAGCCCAGAAAGCAAAGAGTGATGCTTGCTTGCAGTGTTAATACCGTGTTTCCCCGAAAATAAGACCTACCCATAAAATAAGCCCTAGCAGGATTTCTAAGCATTTGCGCAATATAAGCCCTACCCCGAAAATAAGACCTAGTGATGGGCGTGGCTATGCAGAGTATCTGCACAACCCATGCACCCCAAAAATAAGACATCCCCTGAAAATAAGCCCTAGGGTGTCTTCTTGAGGAAAAATTAATGTAAGACCCTGTCTTATTTTCGGGGAAACACGGTAGCATCATTCACATGAGGGTAAGGAAAATGAGCCCTGGAACAGCCGTGCTACCTTTCCTTTTTGTTGTGACAACTAATTAGCTCCGGGAATGGTTGTCATAAAAATTCTTCTTCCTGTGATGCTTTATTCCAAATAATATATTATCAACAGTACCTGCTGGCAGGGGCATTGCTTGGCACAAACATGCATAATTAAACCTGATACCATCCCACCCCATTATGTGTTTGTTAAATGGGGTTATTTTTTCCTCCATTAAAATCAACGGGTGTCCCAGATGCACATGAAGAGAACAGGCTCCATTATGTGTTGGCTGCCTGGCAGGCTTCCCATTACGTTAAACCTCAGAATTTGTCTTCAAACTGATATGCAACAACATGTTCAATAAGGGCCAGTTTCAGCTACAGAGTGAAACTGAAGTTGTACAGCTGCATTCTCAACTTGCAAAGACCAATTCACATGTGCAAAACATATTAACTGCAATAGTAGGAACTATTACATGAAAGCATTTGAAAGTCATGTAGGAATCCCTTCTTCTAATGTTAGCAAGATGATTTATATATGTATCTGCAACATGTCCCTAAGTTCACTTTTCAGGAATCAGCATATACTGAAGTTTCACATTCCCAAGCTCCTTTTATTTCAGCATGAAAGTGATTAAAGATGTTTATCTGAGCCAGAAAATCTGAAAACAGTACCAATTTCATTGAGAAATGATTAAATCAGTCCCAGGGGACCCTTCGTCACATAAGAAAAGTATCTGAGATCTTCCCATTAACACACTTTCCATTTTCCTAACAAAAGTCCTTAATGCATAATCAAATAGCATAAGTGTGATAGGAAATGCAATTGAAAGAGTGAAAAGATTTGCTATTGGAAAACTTCTTTCCTGGGTTTAATGACTGCAGGAGTTGATAGGGGTTTGTGTGTGTGTGTGTGTGTGTGTGTTGATCTTGATAAAGACCAAGTACTTGCTTCTTTGTTTTAATATAAAGCAGAGTTTTGACAAAATCAAAGAAACATTTTTTTTCAAGTAGAAAAAAAACATTCTAAAGCTAATTCATTTGTCCTTCAGTTTGCATTCCAGGAACAAACACGAATTCTTTAAAAGTTTTCAGCCCACAAGTTATGGGGCCAAATTCAGAGCCTCAAATCAATCTCAATTGGACCCATATTCCTGGAAAGAACACCGTTACACTGCATGAAAAGAGAAATTTTAAATTTTGCATCTTGGATCTACAGTTGAAAGCCACATTAGGCCAAGTGCAGCCTGAACCGCCATACTGAGCACTGCTGCACACAGTGGGCAGGCACCCTCTGCTCCCAATGGCCAAGTGCACAGTTGCCAACTTCCGTTTGCTTCTGTTGTTTCAAAGAATTAAGGAGAGAAGCAGGAGAGAGAGGCCAAGCACAAAACTGTCGTCCATGTACTGCACCAAAATGGAATGAAGAAAAAGGCCTACAATGAACTGGCAAGCAGAGAGCCAGCAGACAATGTGTCACTAAGACAGAGAAGCAGATTTAAGAAAGTTGCAGCCCAGAAACGCAATGTTAATCAGACTGCTTTCTCTATATGTATCAGAAGCATTTGAAAATCAATCTAGTTTTGTAGTTTCACACCAAAATCTGTTGTATCGCTATGAAAGGGGCTAGAGCTAATATGCAGTGAAAAAAAGACAGGGTGTTTCTTGCTTCCTGGGTTGGCAGCAGGACAGTGCTTTGAAGACAGCTCACTCAATTCTGCAGGCAAGTGCATCGCATTGCTCGACAGCAATCACTCCAGGTGATACAAGAACTATGTTAATGAGCTCTGAATAGAATCTTAGGCAGATCTCTCTTGTTATAAGGATGGTCGCTATAATAATGGACTTTGAAAATCAAGGAGGTAAAGAAGAGCAGATTGTGATGGTTTGCAGGATTCCAGCACAGAAATCAAAGGACAATTCCAGAAAATTAGATAGATCACATCAGGGCAGAATGCTGTGTACAGAACCAAGATATAGAAGGGAAATGGACAATTTGACCAATCAAAATCAGTCCTGGTCTAAGAGGTGGAACTCTCATGAAATCATAAAGTTACATCAAAGCTGAATTAAACTCATTCTTTCACAACTGATAGGACAGTAGAAGTCAGTGATGATCTCAAGCAAGCAAGTCCAAAACCTGATTTCAAGTAAGTGGAACTCTCAGCAGAAACATCGTACACGATAACACTAAACACTGTTTATTGTAGAGCTGCAGCATGCTGCTTATCAGAGATCTGAGCTCTGGCCAAGGATCCTGCTTTTCCTTATACCAAGCCCCACTTGATAGTAAGGCTTGCATAGAGGATGACACTGAAAAACACACATGTTGCTGAGTTACTAAAGTTACTAGAAAAATTCAAACAAACAAGGAGTCCTGTGGCACTTTTAAAGACTAACAAATGTATTTATCGCATGAGCTTTTGTGGGAGAAAATCTCACTTTTCAGACACTTTGAAGATGGGGAACTTACAGAATGGGAGGAAATTAAAAAAATTTAAAAAAAAATTCAAAGCATTTCAAGCTGGAACATCAGGTAATGTTCAGAATAGGATTGCTGCATTATAGAAAGGTAGTTTTGGCCCAGATCTTCAGTGATATTTAAGCATCTGTAGCTGTGGATAGATATTACTGTGATTTTCAAAAAGCATCTAAACAGGCTAAATGTCTAACACCCACTGACTTCAAAGGTAATTAGGTGCTCAAACTGTTTATGCACATTTGAAAATCTCATTAGGTGCTCTTTTGCCTTTTTAGACATCTAAATACCTTTGAAAAACTGGCCGTAAATCCATTCTCTCCTTAGTCCCTTTACTGAAACTTCAATAATAACAAGACTATTAGTGCCAGTTATGGCTGAGTTTTTTTTATGTAATGATACTTTATTAGAAACTGGACTGAGACTATGAAATCATTTCATATAACCCATGGGACAATTAACACATGATGTTGGCACATCTGTGTGAGCCAGAAGTAAAGAGCTCCATATCCCATTCGTTGCCATCCATTGATTTTAATTAATGTTTTGCCAGGCTCATAAAACTTAGCAAGTGATTTATTTTTTTCAAAGATGGGAATGTGTTTCCCTCATTAGGTCTTTCCAAAACTCTCACAGCTATAGATTATTCAACTTTCTATAATCTCACTGCAACATCAGTAATGTGCTGGTTAGGAAGCCATGGTATGGGACTTATCTGTCATTGCATTTGTTATCTTAATTACTTCACAGCGAAGCTGTTGAATGGTTTTCACCTTGGTGACTAGAAATTTGGTGGCTGCTGGATGTAGCACAAAGTAGAATTAATGGATAGTAGATAAAGGGTAATTCCCAATACTGGACATTCATCAGCTATTCTTTTATGAAAGCGTTTTGGGAACTTGATCAATAACCTAAAAACCAAAAGGACCAATGCTACAGTCATCGATAAGCAAAACTCCTATTGGGCCAAATCTCACGGACCTAGAAATCAATATGATTACTATGAAATGGAATCTCTTTGCCATACAGTTCACTCACTAGGTCAATAATAAAAGCAAATACATTAAACCATGTCTTCATTTGGTGTAAATTGCCATTACTCTATCAATGCCAACAGAGCTACACCAGTTTACACCAGCTGGGGATCTGGCCCACTTACTGGGGGACAAATTTTCACAAGGACTTTACTCTAGTCTCCATTGCGCACATGCACTTTTGCGTGAACACATTTTCCTTTGTGTGTGCAGATGATAAAATCACTTTGGCTAGAATTAATCACTGTTTAGACATTTGGAACCAGCTTTTCCACTGGTGTAAATGGACATTTCTCTTTTGGAGTCAACAGAGCTACGGTGGGTTAAACTAGCTGAATGTCCTGTTCTTTGTATGTAAATTCTATCATTTGTGTGTCTGATTGCTCAAAAACACATGCATGAGCATTTGCATGTTCAGGATTCCACATGCCATTTTTGTGAGTGCTTAGCATGGTTAAAATCAAAACCATGCAAAGCCTTAACCCAAAACTCAAACACAGTTTAACCCTAACTCCTCCAGAGAAGTATAAAAGTTTGCTCGTTTGTTTTTGTTTGTAGCGTCACTGGCTTTTGCACTTTGTTTTCAGCTAGGACAGAAGTACTGAACACTCTGAAAGCGATTATAACTACAATAATTTTGGCCCATCTGAAAGAAGAATTTTCAAGAAAACCTGATATCACAATATTTCTGGTCAGGTTCCCAGAGACAACATGATCAGCGAAGCTTCGGAAAAGTGTTTTGGGATCCTTAACCGGGCCAGAGATGCAGATCACTTGGTAGAATGGATTAATATTGACAATGAAATTAATCTGAATGTGTTCTATTCCTTTGTTAAATAACCAGCCCATGCGTTCTGAGTTCATGTACAGTATTTTATTAATTAGTACAAAAAAATCCTCAAAACATCAATAAGCACTTTGAAGCAAGGAATGTGTCAATAATTATTTAAGGATAAACTATTTTAAAATGAATATTTATTTAAGAATTATTTAGCAGATGGGGCTTGGATACTACCATGTAAAACAAGATGAACAAACAACAAATAAAAATAAAAACTTCAATGGCCTTCTCCAAAATAAAATTATCCTGGTATACCAACCCCTGAGAAAAAAGCCTGGACAAATATATAAGCTCTATTGTGTGTGCAGAAAGTCAACACAAGAGAGTTTAGGAAGATGTTCATGGACAACTGAGGTTTTGACTACAATAACTTTTTTCCCCAGAAAACGGTTATTGAAATCATTGGCTATGTCTACACTTGCTAAAATTAGTTCGAATTAGTTAGTTTGAACTAACTAATTCAAACTAATTTTAGTTAGTTCGAATTAGCGATCCTCATTCATTTCAATGGCCGGTTAGTTTGAACTAAGAAATTAGTTCGAATTAACATGGCCACACTGGCTAATTTGAACTAGTTAGTTTGAATTAAAACCTTACTTAGAATCATAGAATCATAGAATCATAGAATAATAGGGTTGGAAGGGACCTCACGAGGTCATCTAGTCCAACCCCCTGCTAAAAAGCAGGACCACTCCCCCTAAATTATCCCAGCCAGAGTTTTGTCTAACCGAGCCTTAAAAATCTCCAAAGATGAAGATTCTACCACCTCCCTAGATAGCCCATTCCAATGCTTCACCACCCTCCTCGTGAGAAAGTTTTTCCTAATATCCAACCTTGACCTCCCCAGCTGTAATTTGAAACCATTGCTCCTTGTTCTGTCCTCTGTTACCCTCGAGAACAGCCTAGCTCCCTCCTCTTTGGAGCAACCCTTCAAGTAGTTGAAGGTTGCTATCAAATCTCCCCTCAGTCTTCTCTTCTCCAGACTTCTAAAGCCCTATTCGAATGTATTAGTTCGAATTAAGGATGCCCTTAATTCGAACTAACTAAAGCCTAGTGTAGCCATGGCTTTAGTTAGTTTGAATTAAGCCTCCTTAATTCAAACTAACTTGCCAGTGTAGACATCATTTTTCAACAAGATTTTGAAATGACATATTTTTACAATATAAAAAATTGTGGTTTTTTTCATTTTGGAATTGTGGGGGAAATCCTACTTTCTCTCCTTTTTTATTCTCCCACTGTTTTGAACATTTTCACTGGAGAAAAATACATCTAAAAAAATTTCAGACAAAATGAAAAAGTTGGGTAGGGTTCCAGGTCTTTCGGTAAGACATACCTTTTGTTGTCTAACTCTAGTCAAGAAACTCAAGATCTGTCAGATAAGCTGAAGAACTAGTTCCTTAGCTAAGTGACAATACTCTTCCTTCAGCCCCAACAACTGAAATCTGAAGATTGTTAGCTCCAGAACTTTTGATGAGCAGAATTTTGAAGACAGAACAGAAATGGGTTCCAAAAGAGCCAGGACTTACACCGGATAAAGCTTCATAGATTAAAACCAACAGCTTGATTTACATTTGGAAATGAATAGGGATTCTGTAGTAAGCTCTTGCAAAGGACTCTGTAAGAGCCAATGAATTCATTCGTGAACTTTATGGCCCAATATGATTGTTGTGGGACAAGACAACAGCAACAAAATTGGAAGTTTGTGTTGACAAAGAACAGAAGTACACAGTGCTCTATGCAGGAAAAGGAACAGAGTAGACACATTTTGCACTAGCTAAAGTTTCAGAATGATTTTCAGAGGTAGTCAAAAGCAGAACTCATTACAGTGTTCTGGAAACTGATTGCACCGTGAGGATGTTGTAACAAAGAGTGGAGGCAAACCCAGTGCAAGCTGGTGCTTTGCAAATCCCCCTACCTACCTCTTCTGTTCACTTCCTGCCTAATTTATAACTACTCTCATACTCTTGCCACAGAGCTCTCTGGAACAAGAGATTATGTGATGGATTTATGATATGGACAAAAGCCACATAGGGACTAGTATTAGACTGCCAAAATCACTGGACACAGTGTAGTTGCTGCTGTCAGTCCCAGACTTTTCCCAGACTTGAAGAAGAGTTCTTGTGTGTCGTGAATGCTTGTCTCTCTCACTAACAGAAATTGGTTCAATAAAAGATATTACATCATCCAAACTTGCCATACTTCATTTGTTAGCTAAACTAGGATTTGAACTCAAATCTCCAGAAGTGACGCATGTCCTAGATGGGAAGTGGTTGACCAAAGAGACTACTTTCTAGTCTATCTTTCCAAACACACTTGTGCTTACTTACCTATTCAGGCCCAAACTGTTGTTTAGATGTACAAAGACCCAAGGATGTAGTTCTGGGGATGCCTATACTTTTTAGGCCGATGATTTGTAATGTTAAATTAAGTGTGGAATTAAAAGGGAAATTTCAAAATTATGTGTTTAGGCATGAGCCTAGACTAAGATGATCATAACATTTCTTTTTGGCCATTAAAGCTATGCATCTATGGCTATGTTATGACTTCCAAGCAAATAATACAATGCTCCTTTAAAACAGTCTCTTCTAGGGCTGTACTTCAAAAAAAAAATTTTTTTTAATAGGACACTACCTTAAACATTACTTTCCCTATTTCACACAGAGACTCCAGTGACAAGTGGGTGGATTCCACCCCCCAAAATTGTTGCTTTGTTCTTCAAGGACTAATAGCTAACCTCCTGGAAAAGCAAATGATCAAACAACTGATCTGTGTGGGACCCTGAAACCTCTTTCCCCCTTCTCCAGAGCAGCAATTCTCAACCACTGTGTCGGGACGCATTACTGTGTCACCACAGTGGCAGGTGTGTCGTGGAGAGCCGGGAAGATGGCTGGATTCAGCCTGGGGGAGGAGGGCCAGTGTGTCTTGTAGAGTTATGACATGCCACCAAGTGTGTCAGGACCCTCAAAAGGTTGAGAACCACTCCTCTAGAGGAGCTAATGCAGTTTCCAGCTGTTATGTTGGTATAGTATGTTTCAATCATTTTCCTTGTAATAGAGAAATGATAGGTCTCTGTTCCAGTACCATAAAAGTGGAGCATAGTGGATCAGTGCAAACACTACTCATCTTTATGAAAAAAAACCCCAAACCCAGAAAGGCCACGTCACATTACCAGTCCTCTCACAGAATATATATTAGCTGATAAACCTTGAGAATCCATTTGTTTCTGTGTGCTCATACTATGTATATAGTATAATGGAAGTCTTACTCTATTGGTTGCTACGTACACAGCATGTGTAATTTCTCTCACAGTAAGACTCTCCTTAAATCCACACCATGCTGAATTACAAAGGCAGATATCGTACAGCTGAGTAACAAGCTGCCCGAATTCATCCTTTCAGTGAGTCACAAGATTTGAGAGTCATCAAAGAGAGGAGGGAGTGGTGAAAGGTCAGCTATTCAGAACACGACAGGCAGCCTTAACATGGTATTTCACACTGTAGTACCGTCACATGTAGATCCCTCTGGTTTTCCTCTCCTGCTTTTGTTTGCTCCCACTTGTGCCCTGGGTTGCTAGGGCCAGGGGCAGGAGACAAGTGGTGAACAAAGTGAAATAGCTGGATGGTTGGCACTAAACCGGAATGTAAGATAAGAAATCCAAAGAACAGGCAAGCAAAGTCCAAGGGACTGTGTTATGTTGATAACAGAGCAGCAACCCTCACTCAGATCCGGTCCAATGTCATCATTTCTATAGACTCTACTGCCTACATGCTGCAAGACTGGATCCTGACCCAACCCCAATATTCAGTATTCCACTGGCCTTGTATGATATCTGACAAAGTTATCCACTTATAGCTTTTTAGTGTATGTGCATAAGGTGACTTCACTGATTCCAAGGCCTTAAGAGAATTTTTGAGGCAATCAGTTCATTTATCTTTGGAGGTAGTTTGTAATCAAGATTATTACTATTGTATATGTCCCTCTTTGCCTTCAGGTCTTTGTTACACACTAGAGAGCTCCCATTTTTGCTGTTCCCTCTCTTCCCTTGGATTGTTAAAGAAAAAGTCTTCATTTATTTTTTTTTCAGGGTTTTTGACCAGCTATAAAGGTGAATTGATTTTTTTAATTGTGAAAAATTTCATCAAAATGTCAACAATTTTGAAAAAACTCAGTATATTTTCATGAAATTTGTCACTGGTTTTTCAACCAGCCCTGTGAAGGGAGTAATTTCTGATTCTGATAAGTTGTGTATTTTACAATCCAAAGAATAAACTATTTGAGTTTTGCCACATTTTTGGTCCTTGCCCTTCTTAATGCTCTATTGATCTATTTTGTGATGGGGTATTCAAAGGGCTGGAACAAAAAAGCTTGAATAGCCTTCCCCTGATTTCACTATCATTGTCACAGGCATTTAGATGCAACAGTGCGAAATGTTGTAAATGCTCACCTTAAAAGAGAGCCATTGATTTTTCCTACATCATAGTGAGAGCTACATCTTTATATAATAGTACTAAAGCAAAATGGTTCCAAAGGATGCCTAGGCTATGTCTATACTTGAAAAGTTAAGTTGACTTTATGAAGTTGACTTAATAAGGTCGACTTTAAGTCGACTTAAAGTGGACCTTATTAAGTCAACTTAATAGAAGTGGATTTAACTTTTCAAGTGTAGATGTGGCCCCTTCTCGACCTTATTAAGTCGACTTAATGTTTTACATTAAGCTCTGTTACAGCTAATAATAGCCTAGCTCCCTCCTCTTTGGAGCACCCTTCAAGTAATTGAAGGTTGCTATCAAATCCCCCCTCAGTCTTCTTTTCTGCAGACTAAGTAAGCCCAGTTCCTTCAGTCTCTCCTCGTAAGTCATGTGCCCCAGCCCCCTAATCATTTTCATTGCCCTCTGCTGGACTCTTTCTAATTTGTCAACATCCTTTCTGTAGTGGGGAGCCCAAAACTGGATACAGTATATGTGGCCTCACCAGTGCTGAATAGAGGGGAATAATCACATCCCTCAATCTGCTGGCAACATTTCTACTTTTTATTTCAGCTCTCTTACTCATGATAACCAGAGTCATAGTTGTGACAGGCTGCTCCCCAAATCCAGTCTGGTGTGCTGCTATGACCA
>ML685787.1:11066220-11365156 GCA_007922175.1 Pelusios castaneus
ATTGTCATCAAATAACACAATTACACTGCAAAACTGACCAGAAAGATAATACAGGTCACGCCCAAGGGCTGCACAGATGTGCATTCCGTCACAATAGTGTAACAGCTCTTTAGGATTCTGTGAAACATATGTGTGATATGTCTTAGATTCACAGTTGAGTTAGTGGACCTGGCTAACTCTGGAGACAAACATATGGGTCCAAACAGAACTGAGTGAATTTTACAGCAACATTCTTGTCCATTCTATACTCAGATTTCTCCTGGATGAATCACAGATAAGATTTATCGTTACTCCGGCCTCTATGAAACAAACAGAATGGATTAATTATCCTTTGTTTACGCCCATAGGACAACTAGTCCAGCTCTAGATTTTGTTTTTGGCTTCAGCCAGGAGACTGAGGAAGTGAAGATTATTTATCTGTCCTGACCAGATCATTAATTCTTCTGGATTGAGACTCACCTTTTCTCCCACTGGACATGGGTTTCATTTTATTTGCTCAGCCTTAGAAATTGATGGATCCAACAAACCAGCAGACCTCTGTGAGAAAGAATGCTGACAGCTGATAGATAAATCTAATGATAGAAAGATGATTCAGGAGGAGGGGAATTCTAGGAATAGTTTTTCCATAATCAAGGACAAACAATTATCAGAATGTCCACCCAAGGCCAAGTTAGCTTTATGTTGAGCTGATCTGAGATAGACATGGAGGAATGGGAGGAGGCCAGTGTCAGAAACTCTACTTAGAATATGATGAATTACATTCTAAAGGTTTTTTTGCAGCATGATGCTTTGGCTGTGATGGAGGTGGGAAAGGTTTCTTCTTCACCGTGGAGACTTTGAAATCTCAATCAGCAAAGCCATCCTGGGGCAGTAAACTATCTGGAGAACCTAATTCGCATTCTCCCAGATGCAGAGCTGGGGGTTTCGCACTGTGAGGTATTTTCTGGAAATGATAGATTGCCCTTCAGCCTGCCACTTGGGCATCCATCCCTGGATGTTTTGTCATCAGTTTAAATTTCACATGCTCCAAATGGACTTGCCTGTGTTTCTGAAGATGACCCCAGCTGGTGAGGGGAAACGTAAAAAGGAGATGGCAGAGCTGCAGTGTTTCCTGCTGACCAGAAATGGCTCTGAAGTAGCCCTGTCTCCATTCCCTCCTTGAAAGGGATTGTTAAATAGTCACCACAGAGACTTTATATTTGCCCAGTAAAGCCCTTTTCCCAGAGTCTAATTTATTGGTATCAAACATAAACAATACTCAGTCCTGGGGTTTCTTTTCTTCCCCCATGTCAGGTCTCTGCAGCTCTTCCTTTCCTTGGTAGGCCATTCTCAGCCCTTCCTGGAGTCTTTTTCAATCCCACAGAGTCTGTTTTCCCAGGCTCTCAACTTTCTTCAGCTCTCTAGCTAGTTCTTTGAACTCCAAGTCCTTTCCCCTGGCTCAGAGCAGATCTTCTAGTCTCTTTCCAGTTGTTTCCTTCAGCACTTTCTTGGTCATCTGGGATAAACATTGGCTGGGGTTTTATATAAGAGTATCAGTTGGGACTGTTAACATTCTCTGAGAGGCATTATGCTTTAAATAAGTATGATACCAACAATCCTGGTCATAGGTGGGCAGGATGGACCCTGGGAGCTCTGAAGCGTATTGTGTGAGCCTCTATTACATGAGTTAAAAGTCATATGACTCTAGCAGATTCACCAATAGCTTGCTGGGCAAGGCGCTCCAAGAGGGAGATTGAGCGCCACATCAAGCAGGCATGGGTTACATAAGCACAATGGGTAAAATTTTCAAAAGCACCTGAATGACTTAGACATGACTTAATTCAACTCAGGTGCCGTTAGGCACTTTTGAAAATGGGACTTAGACAGCTCTAAAACTTTATACAATAGCTGCAAGCATGGCTTCTCGGATGTGTTTCCTTTTCTTTTTTGCATGGCTCACCCTTGCGGAATATATCATTTGGCCCACAGAGTAAAGCAGCTTTTGTATAGCTCTAGCCTCAGAAAATAACAGTGTGTTAGTTGTCTAATAGTACGGTAGATATCTCCTGAAAGCTGCAGGTTGCTGGAAAATACAAGCAAACAACTACTTCTTCCTGGCTTTTATCAAAACATTGACAATTTTATACAATGTTGATGGTACATAATGAGGTTGCCTTACGTTGGTCATTTTCAGTCTTGTTCTGCACCCTAAATGATGTAACTGAATGCGGTGTAACGCCAATATCATGTTGTAATGTAAATGGAAATATTTTTAAAGGAAGCCCAAGATTCATACCAAAAATTCAAGTGCCAATTAAGCTATGCATGTACAATCACACATTCTGTGTGCACTGCTATGGTAATTGCACATGCAATTTAGGTACTCAGTTTTGCAAAAAATCTTCCTGCTCCTTATCTAAAACTTTCCACCAGAATTTTTGAGGTTTCTTACTGCTTTTAATAATGATCAAATCTTTACTAAAAAAATACATTAACATTCTTTGAACAGGTAAGGTAGGTTATAAATAGGTGTGAAAAAAATATCTAAACAGCAGCCTGTCCCATGGTAAAATATGGTACAGATTGGAGAGTAATACAAATGTGCACTTTGTAATGGATTAGGTAAAATTTCATTGAAACTGGAGGCTGAACAACCACAATTGAGTTAAGATAGCTGTAAGGAACAGATAAATTCCTTGATGAAATAATAGTAGTCTCTACCCCAAACGGAGGCACGTCACACATCTGAACCCAAGGTGCATAGGAATCCACTCAGGAACATGAACTATGTGATAGAAGGGCTTAACTGGGTAAGTTGCAGTAGAGGTAGGATCTGTGTGTTTGTGAGTGAGAGAGAAGCCGGAATAATGCCATGGAAAAAGAGAGAAGGAGCAGAAAGAAAGACACAGTTAGAACATCACTGGGGGTATGGTCCTGAGAATATTCTCTAGCTGGAACCTCTTGGGTTGACAGCTGGTTGAAAGGGTCTTGGACCAATGAACAAAGAAGCTATCTCCAGTTGTTTGATTACTTCTGTGTTCAGGGAAACTGTAAATAAACAGAATTGGTTACCCATGAAGCTCCAAACTTTGGCTAGCCACTCAGGTCAAAAGAAGTAACACAACAAACATGATGATGTCTGTGCAAATAAACTGTAAATAACTTTTTGTCCGAAAAGTAAAATACACCAAAACAAGAGCCACCCAACATCAATAGCAGATGCTCAGGTTTCCAGGCATCTGAATTACCAGCAGGAAGTTCAGAAGTTTTTGGCTAGATTGCAATATAAATGTATCCTGGTGTTGTTGTTTACCCTGTGTGACTACTATTGACTCAAATGAGCCATTTTTTATTCCTTTGTGGACACAATAGTGAATTTTGCACAGTATGTTATCATAGCATTCCTCACAGACTGTGCTGACAAATAGCTATATAGACAAACTAGTCAGCCTGTAATACTATCCATTAACAGTGACAGAAGCTGGCAAACCAGAGCTGTTTATAACAATTAGCTATTTCCTAGGAAGTTGCCCAGCTTCATTATTACTGGTGGAGATAAAACTAAGATGAAAGGCCAAGACTGTTTTTCGCTTCTTAACATTTTCTCACTTTTTTGATATATTATTTACAGTAACATTGACTGACATGGTAGTGCATTACACTGAAACAAATAGAGCAATAAAAAAGCAGGCTGGCCTTACCAGTAGCTCGATGATAATTAAACTTTGCCTTTCTGCAAGAAATTTCCCTCTATAGGAATGGTCTTGAGCTGGCTATCTATAGCATACTCTCTCCTGACAATTCTTGATCATATTCAGTAAAACAATGCAAAGCTAGTTGGGTCTTACTGTGGTCTCCTGTTTGTGACTGCAGGAAATTCTGTGGGATCCAGTATCTTAGGCTATGTCTACACTGGCAATTTAAGTTGACTTAAGGAGGCTTAAATTAAGCCACGTCCACACTAGGCTTTCATTAAGTCGGCTTAAGAAATTCCTTAAGTCGACTTAATGAAGGCTTAAGTTGACTTTATAACTACCACCCATTAGGTCAACTTAACCCTTAAGTCGACTCCTTAAGTCAACTTAAGGACGGTGTGGATGTGGAGTAACCCTTAAGTCGACTTTATGAAGTCGACTTAAGAGTGGTTAGGTCGACTTAACAAAGTGGACTAAGTCCACTTAAAGCTAAGTCGACTTAGTCCACTTTGTTAAGTCGACTTAAAGTTGACATTATTAAGTTGACTTAAGAAAGTCGACCAAAATTTTTCTAGTGTAGACATAGCTTTACAGCTCAAGAATGCATTTTGTAGTGAACCATTTTATGACCTCTTGTGAATTAAATGTTTTTCTCTTACATTACAGAGTTCTGTGCAACAATATTACTGATTGGCACATATCTTTCTCTGGCAGTGTACAAAAATGGAGGAGTTGATCCTTACTGCCTGTGCATGTTGGCCCCACACTGTCCTCTAAGGGGTTAATAAAGCCCTAGGGAGTCTGTGCAGGAGGCAGCCAATTAGAGAGGGTCTGAGAGGAGTAGCCAATTAGGGCCTAGCCAAGCCTATATAAGAAGAGTTGCAGGGCACAGCAGAGTCAGTTATTCCCTGGAGCTCAAGGAGGGAGGACTGAGTACCTGACAGTAAGCTAGCACCCTGGACAGGGCAAAGATGCTAGCAGGTACCAGAGGAGCTATAGAGGGCTCCTGGCTGGCTGATGGGATTTGCAGGCCAAGTCTCTGAGGCAAGGGAGAAAATGGTGCTGGGGCTGCAGGGAAGTGGCTCAGGGAAAGGTACTGAGGAGTTGGAGAGGATGTAACTGCCAGCTACAGGATCCATGGGCTGGGACCTGGAGTAGTGGGAGGGCCCAGCTTCCTCCCCTCCTCTTCCTCCCCCCACCCCCCCACTGCCATTTGCCACTGGGGAAATGGTGGGACAGTTGGACAGCAACACTTGTCCCTGTAAGGGGGAGCACAGATCATTACATTGTTAGAGGGCTGTGTCATGAAGAGGATGCTGTGGTCCTTAGAGTGATATGGGTCCAAGAGCAGACATTATGGTGGGTAAGGAACCAGCAGGAGAGGGTGCACCAATCTGTGGAGCTAGTCCTCAAAATGACCAGCAGTAGGTGCCAGGTTGGTGAGTGGAGTTCTGTCACACTGTCTCTTGTAAAACAGATATTACTCTCTCCATGTCACAGAGGGGAAATTTAAGACACAGAGAGGTTTTAATGATTTACCAAAGGACTTGTGCTGAGACCATAGTGAGTATTTGGCTGACTCAGAACTAGAAGGTCTGTTCTGAGCTACATCTTGAGTTACACCCGTCTTCAATGGGTTTGCATGGGTGCATCTGGGGACAGAATTTATTGTTACTAAATGTGTGTGTTACCATAGTGGTTAGGTGCTCCAATCCTGCGCTAGAACCCCACTGAACAAAGCTCTGTACAAATGCAGAACAAAAAGTTACAATTTAAATTATCCACTGGTGTTCTTGACTTCTAGATCCATCTTTTATATCCCTTCTGAAGTAAAACCCTCTGCTTAGTCATATGTTCTCACTTTTGCTGCATAGCTAGTGCAGCGTTGACTTGAAATCTGCACCAGAGGCCTTGCTCATGTTAGTACAGTTCCCTCCTCCACAGAGCAGGGGAATTTGAGGAGGAGCATCATCTATGGGAAGGGCCATTTACTCCTCGAAATTTTCTGTCAGTCCAGTTCTGTCTCTCCAGGTGACATTGTACACCATGGATTTTATACCTAGCTAATGGAAAATGCTGACTTTATAATGGTCACCACTAAACATTACTGAAATGTAGCTAATTCAGGAGTAGAACACCACCATTATTGCTGGAGTGGGTGGTGAGGTTTTGAGGCCTGCATTTTGCAGGAGGTCCGTCTAGATGATCATACTGGTCCCTTCTGACTTTAAAGTCTATGAGTCTATTTGTTAACAGTGCACAGCAGCACTACCAGCTTGATGGGAAGTAAAGAGGAATACTGACACTGCCATAGTTTGAATTAGGTCGGTAGAGACAATCATTTCCCAAAGAGGGAATTTGGCCAAGCCTCTAGTAATATGTTTAATACACCAATATTCCCTAATGTGGCACCAGGTGTCATCCAGGGCTTTACCTCACTGCTTCTGTGTAGTTTGTCATGTGATCATTAATGAGTGCAAGCCTTGGGCTACATTGAATCCCAAAGCCTGCATCAACAATGGCTCATGACTACACGGTCTTCTCTTTCAGGAGTACTGAACCAGCACAGAGCTAGAGAAAGTACAAGCCCCTGCAGTGCCTGAATGTTCCTCAGACACCTTACATTCAAATTATGACTCTCCTACTATCCCTTAGACAACAGAGTCTTGTGGCACTTTTAAAGACTAACAGATTTATTAATCGCATGAGCTTTCGTGGGAGAAAATCCCACTTCGTCAGTGCCACAAGACTCTGTTGTCTTTCTACAATAGACTAACACGGCCACCCCTTTGGAATTCTACTGTCCCTTAGTTTGTTAGATGTGCCCAGCTCATGTCACAAGGTTAGCTCGCTACAGACACATATGGTTCTGGCTGAGAACGGGTGCTGATTCTGCTCTAAGTAGTGACAATTAAGCAATTATTCTAGTGAGGTGGCAGAACAGTTCTTGGAGCAGTAAAATATTTGTCTTTCATTATCCCACATCCCCAACTGTTAAACAGCCACTCTCTTTCCTGGAACAGACACATAGTTCAGATCAAAATCATAGTCCCTTTGGCATCTGCTTGAAAGCGCTTTCACATTGATTAACCATTGGCAACCAGACAAAGCTGCCACTGTTTTTACTTTAGTACGAAATAAGTGACTGGCTTGGAGAGAAGTGAAAAAACTGTGCTCCTTTTATTTTCCTGAAATGGAAAACGTTCTTCAGCTAAAGACAGCGCAGACGTGGAAACATGTTCCTGGTTCTATACTAGATTGAAATGGCAGATGGATTCACTGAGGCTAGCTTAAAGACATCTTCATCTGTTCTGTTTGGAAGGAAAACAAGGTTTTGGCACCAGGATTTAAAGAAAATGGAAGGTGCAAAATTCACTAAACTTGTATTGGTTTGACTGTGTAATAATGATAGTTTAATGATGGGAAAGAGGCAGATAATTAGAATTGAGTAATTCTGATCACCCTTGTATGAAGCTCCAGATAGCTTTGCAACACTCCTGAAACTTTGTTTGTTTTGTCTGAAGTTGAAATCCCAGAAGGTCTGGATGTTGCCAGCTGTCTAGCTAACTAACTGCAGGATTTTTCCTGAATGGGAGCTATCAGCTACCACAACATCAGCCTCCTCCCTTGAGCACTTCCATACTGTCTTTCTCTGTGTGATTGCTTTTATCTATTGCTTGCAGGAGCTGCTTCTAATCATATTGCTTTTTACCTCCGAGGGTCAAATACAAGACCATTGCTCCCTAAACAAATGGAGAAAACTGTCACCTTTCACTAGACTGATAAGCATTTGGCAGGCGGGACACCACGAAGTAGAAGAGCAAACAGCCAGCAATCTGCAAACACCATAAATATGTTACAATCACAGCAGGAAGATGGGCAATATACGCACCAAGAGGCCTTTGTTTAATGA
Organism: Pelusios castaneus; assembly: GCA_007922175.1. Classification (NCBI taxonomy): domain Eukaryota; kingdom Metazoa; phylum Chordata; order Testudines; family Pelomedusidae; genus Pelusios; species Pelusios castaneus. Next base: position 11,073,808 of record ML685787.1, read on the forward strand.
GCTGTCAGAAAGCAGGCATGAAATTATGTTTGAAAACATGTGCAAGCTGTAGAGAGACAGAGCTGGGGCTCTGAAAACCTCTTCGCCTTTTCTGTGGATGTTTGGAGCATCTTATCAGTTTGAGAACTGTCATGCAATGAGAACTGTCATTAGCAAACTAATAACATTGGAAAGCTACAGATTTTTCTCTCTCAGTTCCATTTTGTGACCTAAATGAATTATGGCAAAAGTTACTGCTTCTTTTCCACAGGATCTTTTTGTTCAGAAAGCTGAAAAACAGCCAAAAAAACAAAAGACGGGCACTAATAGAAAACAAAACTAAACAGGCATAAAATATAAAGCACCAAACAGGGAAGCAAAGTATATTATTTCTAATCCTGTGGAGATTGTGTTCATATTACCCTAATACACCTCCAGCCACTCATTTATTTCAATCATGCACATGAAAAATCACTGAGATAGAAATGATAGCTCAGGTATAATAGGAGTCATAGGGCTCTTTTGGATAGGTGTAATATAGTGTGCAATAGAATGGGTCCTCAGTAGCTATAAACCTCTGCAGAAAAAGTGATGGCTGAAGTATAACATAAGCAATAGGGTCACTGGATAGGTATAATATGGCATGCAACAGAATGGAGCTTTAATGACTGTAAAATCATGCTGAACAAGTTGCCAAAGCTTCAAATGAATGAGTAAGTATTCTTTTGGGTCACAAAGCTCATACTACCTTTTTAAAAAGTGAACCATAAAGCTTTTGTACCTGCTCAGTCCTGAGTTCTAGCTTCTGAGTTTTCTTTCCCCGTAGAAATTAACACATTTGTTCACCTGTGCTCTTTACACTGCTTTAGACATCTGTGAGCTTCAGGCCTCCTGGGAGTAAAGGAGGAGGTGACTTTTCAAAGATTTTTTTTCAGAAATGAGTTAAGGCCTGAACCTTTTATCCAATTATCTTAGTATATTACTTTATAAGAATGAATGACTTTCCTGATAAGTTGGCAGTAGTGGTAACTTTGGCTATTGCATCATGGGCCTCCACATTAAGTCAGCTGTCCAAAGTGACATCCAAGTTCCCTACCTGTCTCATCAGTGATGGATGAGCACCTTTGAATAACGGAGACTAACCCGCAACTAGCTTCTCATAAATATTTTTCCTGTTCCCTGTCAATCTTATATGAATTGTGTTTCAAGTCTCTGTGTCTCATCCAAATAAAAAAGTTGGCTATAAAGAGACAGGCCATAACAGGTCAATTGCAAAGGAGTTGTGTAGTTTAAATGCCACTGACTCCATTTGGAATTTGTCCATATATATTGTATGTGCAAATAGTTGTGTATCCTCTGCATGCTGATGATACATCAAGCCCTAATTCTGCATGATCTCTTTCTCTAGCTTCCAACGCACATTGGATAGCAAAGCAGGGAGATGGAATACGCCACAGGTGATATACTTAGGTGAAAAGAAGCTGGTTCCAATAACAACTTCTTGAGTCTTCCCACTCCAAGAATAAGCACAGCTACTCAAAACAGCCTCATGCATCCATCCCCGTCAGGGCCCACAGCATAGTCACCAACATGGGATGGTCACCAATAACAAAGGCTCCTGAACATTCCAACATAATTAATACATAATTAATTCTTTTTGTCCAACTCCAGCATCCATTCACCACTTGCAGGAGTGGAGTTAGGGCTTCCATTTTGGTCCACACAGGATGATAGAAGATGGATCATCATCTACATACAAGATATTGGGATATGAACCCTCAAGGCTCTTTCTAGATCTCCATCTGAAGTAGAGGAAGTTGGGGATTTCCCCCATTCTGCCTTGACATTTTTCATTGCCTGGTTTTGTTTTTGCTGCATACTGCATAGATTGTTTTATTTTTCAGACTGGCTGATTATAGCACGCTCCTGATCCATGAGGGGAAAATGAGAAATGATTTCCTTAGTCCCTGAATTGAGTAGTGGTTCCAATGATCATGCTGGACTTAGCAGTTTTTCTGCTGGCTCGAGGAGTGTATGTTTATGCAACTGGGATCATGAAGCTTGAATTATTATTTTAAATGTTTTCACAGAGTAGCAGTGTAACAGAAATCACTAAACAAAATGTACATTGTATGTGACAGTTAGCAACGGGCTGGTTCACAGATTGTTAAGGGCTATTGAAAGTCATGCTTATATTTTTCTTTAACATTTTTCAAGGACAATTTGATTGCATTTCTCAGGAAGGTTAATATCAACAATCTGTTCCCCTCATTTTTATGAAAGGCATTTAAAAGTAAAACGTCCTGCTGTTATAACACTATTGCTTGTGGTATTGATGGCTGAGGGTCCCTGAAGAGTTCCTGAATATTTGCAAGGTTGCAGACTTCCAATGGAATTACTCAGAACTCTATCGTCTTCTTCTCAGACCGGAGGACCATTACGAAAGTTTCTCCAGCATTTTTTCTGAGCGCTGGTTGTGCTATATTGCCTCCACTTAGCTTCCTTCATGATTGGTGATAGGCTAAGGAAACTGAATTTTCAAACTGTTTTTGAACATTTGAAACCCGCCTCTAGTTGTCTTTCAATATGATTTGCTGGGTGTGGCCCACAGTATGAACTAATGTACACTATAATATTCTACAACCTATATACTGAAAATATATTCATTCACAAGAATCTGAACCATAACAATGTAAAGGTAGAAAAATGTGTCCAGCTGTAAATCAAGAACAATAGGTTGTTGGATTTTTTTAAACCTCATTACCATATCTCTATCTAGTGGGGCTAATAGTCAGGTTTGGTTCATTAAGCTCCTTTCTTTTGAGTTGTAGCATAATCAACTGGTGCATATCAGAGCTTTGGAAGAAAACCTGTTGGCTGTAGGCAATTGAACATAACTTGTCAGTTTACACTACACACACACACATACACAAACACTAGGTTTGTTTAAAACACAGTCTACTCAGTCCCATACCATGGGTCTTTGGCAACAGCGGGCCAATACTTGCATTTGGCTCCCCCTGTTGGCATCAGGGGCAGCACCCCACAGAAGGGGCGTCTGTGGGCCTGTTTTCCACTGTCCCCGACTCCCTCACCCCGTTGTGGGTGCAGCAGGGAACAGGAGAAGGACTGGCAGATGAAGGTGCCCCGGGTTGCTCAGTGACACACATCGTTAGGTTGTCTGCCGGCTCCTGCACAGCTGGGGTCCCTGCAACTCCCTTGTTGTGCCCAGCGTGGTGACTGAGGGACTGGGAAGACACTTGCTCCTTCTGCAGCAGGAGTCTTCAGCCATCAGTAGGCCTGATGGTAGTAGGCAGGGATTGGTGTTGCCGCCAGGAACGTGAAAGCTTGATCCATGACCACCTGCGGCAGTGGGAGGTAGCTCCTCCAAGGGAGACCCAACCAGTAACCCCCACAGGATGGCACCCGGGGACATGGCCCCCACTGACCCCAGTCAGTACATCACTGAGACTACTTCCTGCTTCTTAGGTAGGATTGAATGCTTGGACAGGGACTGTCCCTTTTGGGGTTTTGTCAGCTTTGTGTTGTCTTTTTTTGTTTTGTACAGCATCAAGCACACTGGGGTCCTGATCCATGACCAGAGCTCCCAGATGCTGAGGTGACGATGATGAACGATAATGATATTATTATTAATAAAAGTCAGAATGATAAAGCTGGAATTTTTTTAAAAAAATAAAAAATTCTACTATGTCACTCATGACACTTTGCCATGATTTGCTACCTCAATGATTCATAACAACTGTCAGCAAATTTGTCAGCAATATGAGAAAGAAGCATAAAATAATAATAATAAAAAAGTCTGCGACCTCAAATTAACTATGAACAATTGGAGGCCAAAAGAATTTCTTTTGTACAAAATATCATTTATTGGACCAATGTCTGTTGGTGAGGGAGAGATACTTTTGAGTTTACACAGAGCTCTCTTTTAGGTCTGGGAAACTTCAGAGTGTTACAGCTCAGTACAAGGTGGAACAGATTGTTTAGCATAAATAGTTTAAACACATTTCAAGGAACCATTGAAGGTGAAGTGGCCCATTAACATCCCTTTAGTCTTAGGAAGGAAAAAAATGGGGGTGGGGGTGGGGAGATGAAGAGCAGCTGGTGGGGATTGTTGGTAGTAGAGGATACAGCTACAACAACACTGCATATAAGAACATCATGTCATACACGGCTAGTATGATAGACAGCATGACGATAGCACAGAACCTGAATAGAATTCATTTTATACCAGACTGGAATGCCATGCTTCATTTCACAAAAGAATACAAAGTGCATTCAGGCTTTGATATCAGATACTCAACTGGTGTAAATCAACATAGCTTCATGACGCCCTTTTTTTTCCAAATGGCTCTCTGCAATTCTGAGATTCTGATTTTAAGCTATAATAATTCCGATCATGGGTAAAAATACAAGCACCACTGCGCAGTCACTTTGTGTCTGCCATTCCAAACATGGGAATCAGATCTTGAGTTTGTGTGTATCAGTTAGTGAATACCCACTAACTATAGACACTAGCTATCACAGGACTTTTTCTGAGCAAATTAGACACAAGTTGTACAGGTGATTGTGTAGGTGTCTAACCCTTTGGAAATCAGGCAATAAAAATCCTATTATATATCATGAGAGAGAGAGAGAGAGAGAGAATACATGTGTTATAATTGTTTCTTTCCAAAAACTTTGAACATTTTTTATAAATGTTGAACTATGAGTGATCTGAGAGAGAAAAAATCCCCATTAAAAATGTGTTAGACAGTAAATGCTGGACATTTGACCATTCAGCCAAGCCTACATTTTTAAAAGTGACTAGTGATGATGTTTGATCTCAATTTTTTGTTCCCTGACTTAAGACACTGCAAGAATCTGATGTTCAGAACATGGATTCTCAACACTTTCTAGTAATAATAATCTCTGTAAAAACAAACAAGGAGTCCTGTGGCACTTTTAAAGACGAACAGATTTGTTAATCTTTAAAAGTGCCGCGGGACTCCTTGTTTGTTTTGCTGAAATAGGCTAACATAGCTACCACTCTGGAACTAGTCCCCATAAAGTGCCTCAAATTGGGTATTTCAAAACTGAGGCAGCCAAAATCAATCACTTATGAAAATTCAGACCTTTATCTTTTATACATCTCTGAAATCGAGAAGAAATGTCTGGAAAGATCATAGCCAATGTACCAGTGAGAAAATCAAGTGTGCCTTGTAACTGTTCCTTATATAAGAAACATTTTCCACAGTCTTTTGTCTGTTGTATAAAAACCTGCTACAAGACAGTTTACATATCTAAAATACATTCCCCAGTCCCCAAGACTTACTCACAAATCATCAGGTTTAAAACAGCACTCTCCAAGTATACTTCAGAAAGTTTTCCATTTTGCCCTCCCAGGCAGTCTAGCAACAACGGTGGCAATAAATAACATTGCAAAGGAAATTCTGCGTCAACCAGTAAGGTTAAAAAAACTGACTGAAGAAAATGTACAAAAAAAATAATTTATTGCCCCTTAGCATCTGCTTTTATGTGTATCCTTTTGAGAACAAATTAACTAACCTTGCGTATCTCCATATGGTCCTTTCTAGGGATACTCATCACTATGAAAGTGCATGTTTGTTATGCCCATAATAACAAACACGTATGTTTGTTATACTTTGGATACTGTGAGGATTAGATGTTGATGGTTCTTTTACAATATGATAAATCACTTCAGGAGAAGAGAAATGTTTTAAAACCTGCCAGGGATTCCCCCTCAAAAGGATCTCAAATCCCAATATTTTATGTGTACCCTTTAGGTCATAAAAACAGCTGCTTTCAAAATGTAGATGATACCCACATGCTTAATAAAATCCCCCTTTGAAGGTCAGTAACAGATTTGCATTATTTTTTAACAATTGTAAAATTAAATATTAGTGCCAGAAACAGACTGAAAATGACATTTATTTGTATGGAGAGCTTTTCCTTGTCTTTGTGTGTAAGTAACTATGTACATAGAAAAGATTTAGGCAATAGCCTAAATTCAGGACTGGACTTGCAGCTCTAAGTTTTCAATAACTGTAGAGAATATTAAAATCTGGTCTGTATTTACAGGTGAACAAGTACTGTAGAGAAAACCCATATGTTTCCCATGAATGTAGCGAACAAATACAGGCCAAACAAAATTCCCAAGGCAGTAATTCTTTAAAATACTTTTGCTCTAGCTTTAACATCTAATATAGAAATTATTTCTTTATTATAATGAAGAAAGGTAGCCAATAGTGACATATCTAACTGCAGAAAATAGGCCAGTATCTTATATTAATTTGACCAGTGTTATACTACATGTCTGTCTTGTGGTAGAGGGAAACACGTATATAGATTTAAATGTGCTGTGCCACATCCACAGATGGTGTAAATCAGTATAACTCTGTTGAAGTCAATGGTGTTATGCTGATTTACTCCCAGTGGAGGATCTGGCTCTCTTAGTGAAGTGTCAGTGGTGATATTGTATATGGACAGCAAACCAGTGACATTGATAGAGAGAAAACAAACAAGGAGTCCTGTGGCATCTGATGAAGTGGGTTGAAGCCCACAAAAACTAATGCCTGAAGAAATGTGTTCGTCTTTAAGGCATCACAGGACTCTTGTTGATTTTGCTTTATACAGACTAACACTGCTACCCCCCTGGAACCTGTGGCACTTTGACAGACTAACAAATTTATTTATCAGAACTGGGATTCTGCCCACAAAAGCTCATGTGACAAATACATTTGTTAGTCTTTCAAAGTGCCACAGGACTCCTTGTTTGTCTACTGAACTAGACTAACACAGCTACCCCTCTGGATATTGGTAGAGATCAAATTCTTGCTATGTAAGTTCTTGATTTAGTCATCCAAGATTCAAATGGTTCACTGCATATAGGCAGTTTATTTTTAAACCTCTTTCTGACAATTTATTAACATACTATATTAATATATAGCAGTATTGCCATCCCAAAGCAATAAAAAAATCAATGAATGAGCCCCCACAAATTAAGAGATTTGCTTAAAAATCATTGAGAAAAATAAATAGTGCGAGACTCCTGAAAATTGCAAGATTTGACAACAAATACTTGTACCTTTCCTGAGATAGAGTTGTGAGATGGTTGCTGAGAGCTATGACAGCCAAGAAATTATTATTATGCAGATGGAAATTGCCTATGCTCAAAATAAAAGAGTGGACATAATCAATAAGTAAGGGCTTTTCCTATGCTCATAAAAATCCATGGCAAAGTTCATATTGGCAAAGTTCATATTGACTTTAATGGTAAAGGGCCTCAATTAGCGACTCTAGAGATTATATGCTTCAAATTGTGAGACATATATAAGTCTTTTATTGTAGGCCGAAGGTAGGAATATCTATAGTTAAGGTTGTCTGAGACTTTCCATTACGACTCCCCAGCTTCAATGTCTTATAACTTTGTTTAAGTTAAACTATTTTAACCCTGAAAAGTTCAGTGCCAGGTGTCTGCCTCAAGCTGAATTTTTGGAAAGTGCCAAGTAAAAGGTTCAGATGTTTCCAAGAATGAGGTTAGAGAAAAATATGTTATTTTGACCATGTTAAAAAAAATTTACAATCATTTTATTGACAAGCTTTAGAGCCTTCATGCTTTGGAGTCAGAACAGGGGATTGCTCTAATATCCTGGATGCGCCTTTTGCTATTCCTGTTGAAATCTGCCTTATGTTGGCCAAGTTGGAAGCCTTTGAAAAACCTCACTTGATGTATGCTCACTAGAGACCAGTTAGAATTTGGCAGCTAAATTCCCCAACAGTTCCATATGCACCGAGTATGCTCTATCCCCTCACAGTTCCTATGTGTCACTAGGACTGCACATGCATCATCCCCACAGGGTGACAGATCATGCTCCATCCTAGAGCTGGAGGGACTGAGCAGAATTTTCCCTGTAGTTACTCCTCCCAGCTGTTGCAGGCGCTGTTGCCCTGGCCACAGGAATTGAGAGCAGAGAGCCTCTCTTGTGTAGGCTCAATTTTCCCCCGACAAGGGATACCTTAATTCTGGCATTTCCTATGGTTTGAGGGGGGCTGGAGAGGGGGAAGACAGGTGCCTTGATTTTGCATTAATGTACTTCTAACTTTTTTTTTATAATGTATTTTGCAAAGTTAAGTTTTCAGGAAAAGGCCTGTTTACTACTCTATGTTTTTACAGTACCTCAAACAACAGGACCCTGATCTCAATAAGGGCACTGAGGCATTACTATAATACTAATTAAATTAATGACAAACAGATTAGCAAAAATAAATGATGACATGATGTTCCTTATATCGATTTACCTGATCTGGAGGAAGAAATTTTAAACTACTTAAATTACTTACAGGGCTTTGCCAGAAGAATGTCAAAGCTTCGCATTTGTTCCTAACGTGCTATACGCTCTAACCAGAAAAGCTAAACAGTGCATAGTGCATGGGCTCCACGGAATCTGAGCTTCCATGCATAGAGCTGAATCTGATTCAGATTCTAACAGGCCAGCTGCAAATTCCACCAGCAAGGGCAGAAACTTTCAGCTAGTGTAGAGCTGGCCAGCTGCATCCATAACCCCACATCAGCATTGGAGTATAAGGGGGGAATGCTGAGGATGGGCCTGGGGCAGGGCGTAGCTCTGCTCTGCTGTTCCTCAGATGGCATAAATTAGAGCAGTTGTATGCTGGGGGCAGAGGCCAGCACCAATCAATCCACAAAATTTAGGACCCATGACCAGCCTCCCTCCCTTCCCCACCCCATTCATCTGCACTGTGCAGAGTTTGGGCTGGAGGAGAAATACGCCTATTATGTACATCAGTGTACTTATGGAAAAGCCACTGTAGTGTGATTTGTGGTAAATATAAGATTTATCAAATTACCACATAGTTTAGGATGGATCCAATCAAGCTGCTCTAAACAGACCCTGATTTATTGGTAGTCACCATATAAGAAACCAGTGTTAAGCCTACACAAGGAAGCTCACATCTGTGTTTTCCTACAGGTATCTTATGAATGGAGCTAAGCCTGAACTGATGATACATCTGGTCACCCTAGCTCCATTCCACAACTCTGGGAAAGATTTGGATCGAGATCCAGATCAGGATCTGACTTTTATGGTTTAGGCCTCTCCCTATATGCCCAAATTGCGCTGTGTTCACTGAGCTACACTGTAGCTATGTGACTAGATATTAAAGGAGTTATACCACAATAAGGCTCAGGCGTGATTGTGTTCTGTTTGTATTGCAACTCTGTTAGTTTCATTGTAGTTTTGTTGTGAAGCTTGAACTGCAGTAAGGAGACATAAACTTGTAATTAGGGCTTTTGACTGGGAATTAAGAAATCTGTGCTTTCTTCCCTGCTCTACTGTCTGCTTCATATATGACCTTGCACAAATTTATTAACTGTCCTGTATCTCAATTTTACCACCTGCAAAATGGGACTACTAATACATCCTTTGCTCAGAGGGGTGTAGTGGTGGTTCATATCTATGTAGTGTTCAGGGAGGCCTGTAAGAGTATAGGAAATCAAAACTTTAAATGCAGTTTTCTTTAGGTAAAAATCTCTGTATGACTACAAAGAGTCTGGCTGCTTTTGAAAGAATGGTGGGAAAGGGCACATGGATCCCTCTACTGCACTGGGCATACATGCACAAAGGGCAGCAGCTGTGCTATCATTCTCCCCAGGGATTAAAGTATAATTTGACGGGCCCCGGAACCCTCCTAATCTCTGGGCCCCCTTCTTGTATTGTCTGGGCCCCCTTCATGCATGTGTGGGCCCCAGCCCAGGTAGGCATTTACAACCACTTCTCATTACCACATGCATCGGTTAGCGCTCCATAAAAATATTTATAATTTTATATGGCATTTATGTCTATAGCAATCATTGTCACAAACTAACAAACACTGCATAACACAATAAGTATTGTGATTAACAACGGTGGGGCGTAGGACCTGCCAGCAGCCAGGGCAGGGCAGAACATGCATTCCACTGGATTCTTCTATTTTAGGGGCCCCGGAACTCTGGCCCCTCAAATTTGGGGGCCCCGAAACTGTGTTCCGGTGCGTTCCCCCTTACTTTAACCCCCTGATTCTCCCTGAGACTAACACCAGGTGAAACACAGACCCACCCTCTGCCTATATTGGCTGGTGAACTGTGGCTGACCTATGGAGAATGCCCCCCCCCCAAAGCAGTGGAAGCCTCGCCTTTCAGAGTGCTCCTCAGCCTGAATGAGTCCTTCAAAATTAGAATGCCCTTGAGAAGACTTCACCATCTGTAGCTCTCTCATGTGGCTGTGGTTTACAAAGCCACAATGTATCCCATAAAATATACATAGCACACGGACTCAGTAAGACACAATTGAAGAAACGTGTTTAAGGATTATGGAGATCACTCACTGACACGTCATGCTCCTGGGAACAAGATGTAAGCACAATCGACATCCAATGCATATCATATGTGGAGGTACTGAATGACATATTGAGACCAAGCCTATATGAGTTTTGTTTCCATATGTGAATGTCTAAAAAGAATGAACTGTCCCTCACAAAATTAGAGAGTAGATTCCTACTATGCTTCCATTTTTTTTTCTTCCTTTGCTTGTGATATTGAGGCATTCAAGGCAACTGTAGACTTTTTATACACAGATGACTTCAAGACAGACTGTACCTCGGATTACCAGAGTCTCCTCTGCAGAATTCAGCTATTTCAAGTGCAATCAGAGGTCACTGAAAATCAGCAGTCTTTGAAAATTAACTTACCATGCCATCCACTTCTCATGGCTTTCCACATTTAACTAAACATATCTTTATACAAAATGAATGACATCTCCTGCTGCCCTTTAAAATGGTTTAGAATAAGATCTCCCTGTTCAGCCTTTGTACTACCCAAATACACAAGGTCCAACCAGCAGGTCCAATTAAAAGTTCAGAAAACGTAGATTTATCTTCTTCCACATGGCTTTCAAGTGCCACTGAACTCTGCAACAGATATTCACTGGCTCCTGTAGTTAGATAGATACTGTGCATTCTAACCTAAAGAATTTTTCACTAGCAGTTAGGTTTGGGAAAGGTAAAGGAACATATTTAATCAGAAAGGAGAAAGAGACGGTACTTTAAGTTTTTGTTTTCGAAGAAACAGTGATTTTATCCTCTATTTACTACTTTTTCCAGTATTCCCATTCACAAATTCATAAATAATAAAGCCAGAAGAGACCCCTGTAATCCTTTAATCTGACTTGCTGTCTAACACAGGCCATAGACCTTCTTAAAACTAATTCCTGTTTAAATTAGAGCATATCTTTTAGAAAAACATCCAATCTTGATTTAAAAATGGCTAGTGATGCCATTCTATTGAAGCACCATTTTCCATTGATTTCCCCATAGCATTACCCTATGAGTGTGCGGAGATGGCTTGTCCATTCCAGGAAAAGTCTGCTTCTCTCTGCGGTAGGATTTACAACCTAGACCTTTAGCCGACCGAGCGATAATGTGGAATCTTGAATCAAATGGAATCCTGAATCAACATCTTTTCAAAATGTGTGTTGTTTTTATGGCCATTTTGGCATTGAGGTGCTAGACTGCAAAATTTGTAAAAGTCCACTTTACAGGAGAAGCAATATCTAGATTTATATAAAGACATACAAATCAGATTTGGCCTAACAATTGTGTAGCTGTACACACCCGCATACACATTTCAATATGCAAAATCATTTGCAGTGGTGACATATTAAAGAATATCTCTGTGCATGTGCGTGTGTGGATATAGATAAAATATCCATAGCTCTCTATGCACATAAATAAATAAGTAGTTTTGTATCTCACTGCTGAAAATGATTTTGCCTATTTAAATGATGCTGGTAACTTGGAGTGACCTCCACATTGTAACCATATAATAGCTTTGAATTCTGGAAGTGCTAGTCATTTCCTTCATGTTTAGTATCAGATTTCTAGCACTCTGCCGTGTTGACAGGAGAAGATCCTCATCTCAAGAAAAATGTGGATACATTGTGACTATTCCCTGGCTGGTGAAAAGTGAGCAGATAAGGTACGAGTGGAATGGAGAATCTTTTTGATCTGGGTTGGTTTGATGTGGAAGTAGCCCCCAAATGTGTTGCATTTTCACAAGCTGTGTGTGAATCACCTCTTCTGCAAACTGTGTCTTAGGAGTGGCAGGAACTGAATAAGCAGGGGGAGCAGAAGAGATCATGCCTGCACGTGGTTCCCCTACCCCACAGACAGCCCTCAGGAGGTAGGATCTATCCAGAACTCTTCCTTCCCATGGTGAAAAGAGCTGCACAGCCAGCACCTCCTGCAAGAGAGTTCTTGTTTCAGTTGCTAAGACAGGGAATAAGGTGACCAGGTTAGGTTTTTTTTTTTCTTTTTTGTAAGTCATTAACAAAATTCATGCACCTTTGATATTTGGCTTACATGGTGCTTCTATAAATATTCATTTACAATTACTTGTCTATTTATTTAAAATGTCATTGACAAATAGACCTGTGTCTGTAGTATTAAAGGCTATGTCTACACTTGGTAATTTAAGTTGACTTTAACTAAGTCGACTTAGTTAAGTCGACTTAGTGTGTCCACACTTAAAAATAAAGTCGACTTAAAGGGGAACTTAAAAAGTCAACCTAGAGCATCCACACTGGACGCCTAGGTCGACTTCTAGGGGCTTAGGGGGACCTAGGGGAGGTCCATGGGGGCAGGGGCGGCACCCCTTGCCCAATGCCAGGGGACTCAGCCTTTGCCCCATTGTACCTAAGTACAATGGGGCACAGGGGGACAGGGACCCTGGCAGGGCATAGGGGCAGGGTGGGCAGGGCTCTGCCCTGCCCTGTGGGGGGCATGCCAGGCTCCCCCTGTGTCCCCCCGGCAGGGAAGGCATTGGTGTAGCTCTGGGGTAGCCCTAAGTTGACTTAGGGCTACCCCATGTCTAAACTGGCTTAAGTCAACTCTACAGAGTCGACTTAAGCCTTAGGTCTACTAGGAAGGTGGTTTTATAAAGTCGACTTAATTTTAATTAAGTCGACTTTATTTTCCTTAAGTCGACTTAAGCAGCTTGCTTAAGTCGACTTAAGGAAACTGTAGTGTAGATACAGGGTAAATTAAGTCGACTTAAGCAAACTTAAGTCAACTTAATTTACCAGTGTAGAGGCAGCCAAAGTGTGGTATTATGGTCTTGTCCACTGCTGATTAACTTCACACATTCACAGGATAGTGGTTCATGTGAGCGTGAGTTGTGTGTGTATGTGCAGGAGAGGGCAGCTTTTGTTTTCCATGACATGCTGTATCTCCCTATTGATACTATGGGCAGTGCATAGTAGCAGGGCTTACAGGGCAAAATCTTGGTGATTAACTGCAAATTACAACTATAAAGCATTAGAGTCCCCAGAATCTACGCTATTGCTATATAGATATTAGCTATGAATTATGCTATTATGTTTCATGTATTTATGGCTTATGCATGAACTCAGGGCAATGGAAGTTGTCCACCATCTACGTCTGCCCATTAAATTCAAAGATGAGCATCTTTTGTCATTGGGTGGGGTGTGGAGTGGGGGATAGATTGCATGGCTGATGCAGCTGATGCTTACTCAGCTATTGAATCAGTCAGGGAAACATTTTTCTTGCTAATATATTTGAGAAAGATTCAAGAATCAAGATTACCACAAAGAAAACAGAAAGTCTGCTTTTGGTAAGAATGGAGATTTACTAGCATGTGGCCCAGAGTGGATTTTTTATATTATTGAAGAGAAAAGTATAAACACTGAGAGCTAAGTTTTCCCCCCCCACGTTGGGTAGCAAAATCCATACTTTGGCACTTCAAGAAGCAGCATGATTTGCAGAACTAGTGTGAACCTGCAGCTCTCATTCTGGTCACTTTTGGCCTGTAATCTCTGAGAGACTAGTGGAAGAAAATTAATAAATTAACGGATACAAATTCTTTAAAGAAAAAATGACCCCTGTTTAATAACTCTTTTTTACGACTGATTCATTTCCACTCTGACTGTAGGGAAAAGATGCCCGTCCCCTGAGGAAGATCTCAACTGGGAATATATTATGTTGGAAGATCTGCAAGGTCAGATTCTCACCAGTGTCCAATAAACATGGAGTGTAGCTGTGAAGGGAGACGGGTACACAAAGGAGCTGGGTTTTCTTTCCCCAATCTGCGGACAACTTAGTGCCAGCCTAGTGCCCAGTGGATGCTGCTCTACGAGTAGGTGCTTGCAGGAGACCGGAGCAGCAGAGCCCATGAAAGTACAAGGATCTTGGGTCGGCCTTTACTCAGGCAGCTGTGGCCCATGCTGTCACAGATTAACTGCTATTTTTAGTGAGCTGTCTAATTCAGAGCTAGCTAGCCTAAACTACGCCAGTGACAAAGGCCCTTGAGACTGTTCTGTTAGCTGGGAGTTCACAGGGATCAAACAGGACCAGGTGACGACTGATGTAGTTGGCCTGATCTGCCAGGTTTACAGCCCCTTTGTGCTGGTGGCCTGGCACAAAGGGACAGTTGTGTGGCAGAAGGCAACACGCTGTGTGAAAGCAGAGAAAAGGTGTTGGAGCTTTACATCTGTTAATAATCATACCCATAACAAACTACAGGTGCAAGGTACCTATCTATCTGATTTTTCAGCTGGAAAAAACCCCAATTAGTTGTCTAGGTGCTACTATTTGCTCCTTCAATTCATTACAGACTCAAAAATTACAGGGTCAATTCTTTGCAGACACAGATTTATGCCTAATGTGGGACCAAATGAAAGTTAGTCCCTATCAACTAGAACATCTGCTGGTGTAAACTGATGAGCTGCCCATGCCTAAACTGGGTAAATATGTGATCTTCTTGTTTTGAGCCTCATCCTTCCTCACTCCATCCCTTCCCTGTGGTTTGTAATTTACACTTATTGTGTCATTTCCAAAATTACAGCCAAAAGCTACCAAGCCTTATGCTTATTTACATTAGTCCCACAGAAGACATTACATTAGGCCCAATTCTCAATTGCCTTGAGGTCCCTTTATGCTACTTCAGCAGATCTCCTAAGGGAATATCCCTGGTGTAGGGGGGCTTTGCAGTTGAAGAAGTGGCAGAATGTCTGTGCTGGCCTGGCCCCCTCATAGCCCCTTGCCTAGGATGCCTGCCAGAGGGCATTCCAGTGGGGCTGGAACATCCCTGCACTCTGGCTATTTTTAGGGACACAGACAGCTTGAACGGCCTTCAGGGTAATGCTGCTCTTTGACTTACACTGAGGCTATGTACACATGGCAGACTTGTCCCGCAATAAGCTGTTGTGGGACAAGCAAAGTGCTATAAATATAACGCTTTACCGTGTCCACACAGCACTTCTTGTAGCGAAAAGGAGTGTTCACACGCTCCTTTGAATTTTCGTTACAAGGAGCAGTGCATGGTGGGCACCTGCCCCACATGCACTGCCGCAGCCAGCCTTTGGGCTGGCAGAAGTACTGTTTCCCCTGGCTAGCTGCCCCGGGGGTTCCCCCACAGGGCTGGAGCTCGCTTCCTGGGGGTTCCCTGGGGCTGGAGCCCCACAGGGGGTGTTCCCTGGAGCCCAGCCTGAAAATGCAATGTTGGTATAAACAAAGAAATAATTAATAATCATCAGCAACTGTGCTTCATAGCAAATGCATGTGAAAAATACTGTTCACTTTCTGTACTTTAAAAAAGGACTTATAAAAATACTCTAGAGTACTAAGAAATTGGCTCATAAAATAACTACACTAACAATGTCAATTATTAGCTTTTCACTACAAGATAAATATAAATGGACTATATCCCCAAACCAGCAAAATATAGGGAATCAATCTCAATAAAAAGAATGTTAGGGTAAGCTATTTGGGAAGCACAAACAAGCCTTTCCTGGCTTAGAAACATTAGCCTACCCTTCTCAGCTGGTGATTAATATCTTCAGCTACCAGATGACACTGTACTTTCACAGTGAGTTTGGCTGGAGGGAGATTATTAAGAATGCCTACATATAAACTCCATAAGTATGATGATTTTTGTAGAGGGCAAATTTACAAATACATCTCTATTTCCTTGAGAATATAAACTTGAATAAAAGAGAAATTACATTTATTATTTTCAAGCCAACTAATTATAGCAATAATGATACACATGAAATGGAAACTACAGTATATAGGGGAATATATAAATGCATATTGTAGTTTCCATTTCATGCATCTGATAAAGTGGGATTTTACCCACAAAAGCTCAGGAGATAAATAAATTTGTTAGTCCCTAAATGTGCCACAGGACTCCTTGTTTGTTCTACTGAACTAGACTAACATGGCAATCCTTCTGGAACGTGCCTCATGAGAGTTCATTCAGGTGCCTCAAACCCCTATTATTGTCTCTGGGCTAGGCGTCCTGGCTGGACTACATCTCCCATGATGCACTGCAGTCTTCCCTCTGATTGACTTGGCATACAGTAGGCTTGCGGGGAGAGAGACAATCACATCAATACCACATGCTGCTTCTTTTCAAAGCAGCTTTAAAGTCTATCTAGCAAAACATCCCCAGGACTTGTCTGATAGAATCCTCCATGTCTAGTAGGATTCCTAAGGCTGAGTATGCATTAGCCGAAATCCCCACTCCACATAGTAACTGCTCACAGCAGGATTTGTTATTCAGTACCACTATCAAAAATCAGTTCAAGATGTTGTGTAACTATAAAAACATACATACTTAAAGGTGGTATTTGTCCTAACTTTTGTAGAGAGAAAATGGTGATGAATTCTAAAATAGTAATACAGTCATACAAGAAGCCCTGATTTTAACCAGATGGTCTCTGAGTCTCAGGTAATTATTCTGATCAAGACTCTACAATTCTTGGGCACCTCACAGCCAATTTCTATTCCAAGTTCAACCAAATTAGGTAGTAAACAGAAGGTAAGGATTGTGGCAGGTGGGTCTAACTGGCCTTTTGTGTTATTACTGAGATCACTAAACTGACTTAAGAAAAGTATAATGACTACACTTTTTATTTAATAACATAACCATAATTATGTTCAAATAAAATAATAATAAGACCCACTATAATACTAAGAGCCACTTTTGAAGAGTAATTTAAATTCAGACTAATTTTACTATTCTGGGCAAATGTCCATTTTAATTACATGGACAGGCAACATACTCCTATTTGACCGGAAACAAAGGAACATCAGTCCCTTGATACTCAGCTCAAGCTGCTTGTCCTCTTGGAATACAACCCTGTGGAGTTTGAACATGATTGTTTCAAAGTGACTTCATATCAGAGCCATTAAGTAAAATTTAAATTTCTTCAATGGGCAATCCCACCATCCTCTACAGCGCTGTCTCTCCTGTGGATGAAATGTTCCATTAAAGAAATCCAATCTGTACAATTGCTTGAGTTAGTGTTCTGTGTATGGCAGCTGCTCTCCAGTATCTGTATAGCCTTTTAAATATCTTCTTATTTCAAAATTACACACTTCCAGCTAGACACACAGTAAATGTGTAATTTTTCTCATTTCTTTATCATACACAGTAAGATATATGGCGTGTGAACTAAAACCGTAACAATGCTAATACTTAACTTACACAGTACTTTTCATCCATAGATTTCAAAGATGAATCATGCAACCTGGTGTGTACATTGTTCCCAGGGTAGTACAGACCAGTTATTTCTCTGAGTGTGTAGTGGATAAGTGTCTGACACTACAGGGGAGTACTTCAAAGGGAGTCAGGGACTGGGAAGCGTCTATTGTAACTGGTAATAGATAAACCAGATACAAACTGGAACTAGTGGGTGTCCCAGAGTAACTGATGTGGTAGGTTCTCACATTTGGGAGGCAACAATATGTCCTACTGGCCAGCAAATGATAGTGGAAGCTACCCCTCACCACTGTCCTAATCTTTGGGTGCATCTACACTGGCAAGTTAGGTCGACTTAAGGACGCTTAAGTCGACCTAAACAAAGGTGTGTCCACACTGGGCTTTTCTTAAGTTGACTTAAGCATTTCCTTACGTCGACCTAAGGAAAGCTTAAGTCGACTTAATAACACCTCCTTTTAGGTCGACTTAAGCCTTAAGTCAAATCCTAAAGTTGACTTAAGGCCAGTGTAGATGGGGTTTAATGATAAATCGATTTTATTAAGTCGACTTAAAGCCAATATAACGGCTATTTCTGCTGTTAAATCGATGTAACAAAGTCGATTTAAAGTGTAGTCAATTTGTTAAGTCGACTTAACAAGATCGAATTTAAGTCGACTTAAAGTCAGCCTTAATTCAAGTCGACTCAACAAAGTCGACTTAACTTTGTAAGTGTAGACATAGCCTTTGTGTTTAGGTGCAGGGAGGAATCCAACATAATTCCAAGGCTTCGCTATTCCTTGATAATTGGTAGCATGGTGCCACATTTGTGGATGAAGTCAGTGTTCTGGTAGGTTTCTCCAAGTGTTTCCCCCTCTTCTTTGTGACTTCATCTCTTTTGCATTCTCTGCATTCTTTTGCATTCTCTGCAAGTTCAAGACAACTCACTCACCATTAGTAAGCACTCTTGAAAATGCTGGCCTAAGTATTTAATCAATAGTGGCAAGAGAAGGAGTTTGTCCACACCAGCAAAAAGCTAACTCTGGCTAGCAAATAGTTTTCCTTACACAGAAACTGCTTTCCAAACTGGGCTTACTCAGTAAAGAAGGACGAATAGTCTTGAAATAAAAGCACCAAACTGGGAACTCAGGATAGAGCTGGATTCTGTTCCAAGCTGTACCCCAGAATTCTTGTAAAACCTGAGACAAGTAAGTCACTTAATCTCTCTGGTCTCAGCTAGATCCTCAGTAACATGGGGATAATGATACTTCCCTTGTCACATGGATAATGGGAGGCTAAATCTATATTTGTGACGCTCAGATGCTATGGTGAAATGAGCATCACATAAAACCCCATCAATAAATACAATTTACATCACATGCCTCATAGCCATGTCTGAAAATATCTCTTTATAACGAGAAGTCCGCTGTTAAATCCAAATTAAGTTTGAGATTAATCCTTTTAGCAGCATTTAAACCTGGTTCTGGAATATGGTGTAGCATGGTTTCAAATCTGTGCCACATGGACACTAACTATTCTGTCTGGTATTAATTCACAATGGTTCTTAGACTGGATTAGTTTGCTTAATTGTTATATATGCTCTTATACCTTCAAAGCATAGGTGACTAGAACTCACTTAACTTATAGTGGTTATTTCCAATTTTAGTTGAATCCTAATACATGGGTAGCAGAAGTTGTATTTTCATTATCTCTAAAAGTAAATTAAACCAGATCAAAATACATGTAAAAAACAAGTTGGAGAAAGACAACAACTACGGTAAAATTACTTTTTTTTTTTTTTTTTTAAAAGATTCAGTGTGAAAAAAAATCTAGCCAGTTGAATGGTCAAAGTAAACCAGACACTGTAGGGATAACTTGCCTGTTAAAAATCCCAAAGGTGGTAGTATTAACCTGGAAGGGAGTTGAAGGGGTAAGAGAAATAAATATGAATTGGATCTTATTTAACTTGGCCAATGGCCAGAAAGTTCAAACAAAGTGCATTCTCCAGCCCAGCTCTCCTGCATGCAAAACTTCATGAAATCAGATGTATCTTATTATAGATTTTGTCACTTTAACAAGAAACAGAAAAAAATACAAAGCAGAAACAGCAGCGTTTCCCCACTTTTTAACCCTATTATAGAATTCTCCATTACAAACATACCTATGGAAATGATTTTTAAAAAATTCAGGTCCTTGGCTGCAGTTATATGGTCTCAATCATCTGCCATTGAAGGCAATGACAAAACTCCCATTTACTTCAGCGGGAGAGGATCAGACATTGCCTCATTAAAGCAACACGTTTCAAGAAACTTTCTTCTATGGCTGCTGGGAAGTGTTGATTTCATGTGGATGTTGAATTCAATGAGTGGGATTAAAGTACATTTATTTTACTTTTTTTCCTTCTCATTTCCTCAAGATGCTGTTGCATTTGTTTGTGTTCTGCTTTGTACGTGCTGAGCTTGTGCACACTTACAGTATTTGTACCTGCTGACCTGACCTGGTTCACTTGAATGTTCTGGGTATAAAACATGGCAGGTGCAAAATCTTGAAGTGTGGGCATCATCACTGAGGGCGAGGCTTTCAGATAAGGAAAAGTGATGGGCTAGGCTTACAACTACATGGCACTACTGGCCAAAACTCCCTGTACAGGAGCTATATAATGGTCACTGGGGCTCCTGCCATGCTGAGATGGCATTTACACCCTAGTAGAAGAGGAGGATTCTCTTTCTCCTGGAACCGCATAGCCTGATTACTGAGATGTGCACCTATGAAAGAAGATATCCAGTAAAGAGGAAATTGCCATGGTAGTTGTCACAATCATGGTCCAGGCATCCCAAGGGGAAAACCAGAAAGTTTAACACCCCCAAATGAGCAGCAATGAATTGCATCTGTATTATTGTACTGTGAAGAATTCAAATAAAGTCTTTTATGAAAGTGTGTAATGATCTGAACTAGATGGTCATTATTCAATATAGATAAGTGGTTAAGAATTGTGTATTTTGGAACACAGAAAACTGTGTTCATAACCTGTACTATAACTTCATCTGCATGTCACAGCAGAGAGGGGCACTTCCCAAGTCAGGTGTTTACACAAAACCAACTCCAAGTAACCATCCATTGTTCAGCTCAAGAAAAGACAATAATAGACCATTAAAGTTAATGGGGAGACACTGAGACATCTCTGGTTGTCATGTCATGAGGGACTTTCCCCCCATTCTGAATAACCATGAATCATTGCCACCAGGAGAGGAAAAAAGGAGGCTTGAAACTGAGGTTTTGATCCATAAACTGAGGAACAGTCTCTAGGCGGGGAGCCATCCATGAACAGTGCATATTTGCTTTCCCGCGTTGTTTCACTTTTGAATCTATGACTTTTCTATTAAAGAAACTGGTGTGTAAACTGTCTAGAGAGTGTATGATAAAGTGAGCTAGTAACTGGGGGCTGGGTTCATGCCCTTAGGGGTAACAAACCAGAGGCGAACGGTTCGAGTGTCTAGTACTTAAGATATCAGGGTACCTGTTTAGGGGAGACTTGGGCCTGGAAGGGCTTTTGGTGTCAGCCTACAAGGGGAAACGAGGCTGGAAACTAGGATGAGACCTTGTCTTAGAAGTCAGAATACTGGCAATTGAACTAGAGATGCACAGCATAAGGAGCCCCCCAGGATACAGGACAGATGGTGACAAAACCCCTCATCAATCTAAGTAATCCCCCAAATTTCACAGTAGTATCCCAGATACCCACCGAGTTTACTCTGGCAGAGATAGAATGGCCATGGTGCTTTCGCTTTCACTGTCTACAGTATAGTGACTCAATGCAGGTTGTTTCCTTCTTTTTAAATTGGTTTCTTGTCATTTTTATGGAACAGGATTTATTGGTACTTAAACAAAAAATGCCAAAGCGTCTGTGTGCTGGCGCCCTCCTTAAACTGAATGGTATGTTCTCTTCTGACTCATCTGCCTTTTCCTTGTCTCTTCTTGGGGAGCTGGATACCTGACATAAGATTTTTAAGGAGGCTTCCCCATGAAATGGGAACTCACTGCTGTTTGTTATTTGACAGCTTACATAACAAAACCCTGGCAAGGAACCTACATATGTATCAAGGGAGGAACACACCACAGTGAAGGGACTGAGGGGCATGGGGTAAAAAAATATTCTTTGGAGAGCTTATGCACAGAGCTGCAGTACATTCATTCATGACAGCTTCTTCTCCTGCCACATACTGTACTCCTTTCCTGAGCCAGTTCTTCAAAAGGAACAACCCAGCTGCTTCATCTACTCAGCAAAGACACTTGGCATCTGAAGGACATGGATGACAAACTTTCAATTGCACTTGCTCAGACAGTGGCATTTGGCTGTCCTTTCTCCTTGCTGTGAAATACAAGCACAGCCTTCTGTTGAGCTGTTTGTTCATTTTGGACATCACTGGTGTCATGTTTTTAGTTACTTGACTCATGACATGGAATTCCCTTCCCAGCAGGTTTGTGAATAAAGTCTACATGTATTGTTCTTGGACAAGATATGCAAGCGCAGGGCTGTCCTGTTTCATTTTAAAATGGATCTGTTTTGTTAATGCTGTTGGTCCAGTTCTCAAGTTTCCACATGATAAAAGCCATCTCTATAGTTGGCAACAATTGTCAACTTTGTTGGCAATCTCAGAAGACTGAACTAATTTCTCAGTGCTAGAGGTGAGCCTCTCAGTTTGAAGCTCAGACCCCCTCAGAGATTCATAGATTAGAAAGGCAAAAGGAATCATTGTGATCATTTTGTCTGTCCTCCTGTATAACACAAGTCACAGAGTTTCCCCAATTAGTTCCTGTTCCAACTAGAGCATAATTTGTAGAAAAACAACCAATCTTGACTTAAAATTTTCAGGGATAGGGAATTCACCATAACCCTTGATGGGTTAATTCAGTGATTAGTTACCAGTCAAACATGTGGCCTTATTTCTAGTCTGAATTTATCTAGCATCAGCTTCCAGCCATTGGATCTAGTTACATCACCTGTGACATTCCCGTCTTGCAATCTGGACTAGTGTGCCACTGTGCCACCCCAATTCTCCACTCTAGGGCTCAAACTTACCCCACATTGCTGTGTGAATCACTCTCCTGCCTGCGCTCACATCCAGCCACCTGCATGTAATTGGTCCCTCAACCAGTGGAAGAACACTCTCACTAGCCACTCATGGGGTAGTCCCTCAGCAAAAAAACCCAGTTCCAGATGCAACGTTGGGAACTGCCGTCTTGCAAGGTTCAGTGCTTCCCCACTGGGCCTTTCAAGTTCATTTACATTTGTCCATCAATTTAACAAAGAAATTGCTATGCACCAGCTTTGCTCTCAGTGAGGCCCTACATATCCTCACATTCAACATTGCATTCAACATTATTGACAACCGTAAGATTTTAAGTGAATATAAGTCAAACTAATATAAAATCAATTGGTTAATCAGTCAAGGAGATAATCACAATCAATAAAAGAAAAACTCACATTCTAACTTAAGATCACTGTTTTCTATTTCTGTTCGGCTTACCCACAGGCTTGGCTATTGATAATCTTGTAGTCAGATTCTTCCTGCCCTGTGGATAGGTTACCAGTCCTTAGTATTGCATAGAAGATAGATTCCTGGGGAAGAACCCTCAAACAAAGGTGTGTTTTTCTTTTAACCAGCTTCCTCGATCTCCCCACTTGGGGTCAGGTGATCCTTCACGTCCGGCAATGGCGTCATCTTTCCCTCTTGAGTCAAGGTGCTTAAACTGCATTGTTCTTGTATGCATGCCTCTGCTGGGTATGGATACAGCTCTGTGTGCCTGCATCTCTTCAAGCCATGTGAGACATATTTGGAGCATGAGCTGGCAGAGTTTCATATCTGCGCATATTGATGATGTTGCAGGAAACATGCTACCATAACAATAATGCAGAGTCTGCCACGAGCAATCCAAAAACACCTTCCATGACACACTTTGCATCAGACCATACACAGTTACACTGTAAGAGTGAACATGAATGATGCACAGATAACATTACAAAGGTGAGGTGTACTTTGTCTACTAGACTGAAAAGATGTCTATTATCTAATTTCTTTTCCCTATGTCGGTAATTGATAGGACAGTGAAAATAATACCTAGCACTTACACAGCACCTTCCATTTGAGGATCATCAAATACTTTACACACATTAAGGCCAACATTTTCAAAATATAGGTGCCTAAAATTAGGTTCCTAAATATATGTGTTGATTTTCAAAAGTACAGAGCATTCAGCAACTCCTGAAATGAATAAAAACTTTTGCTTATCAAGATATTTATTTAGGCACCTAAGGAATGACATAAGAGTCTGACATTTTAAAAATCTTGGCCTAACTGAATAAGTCTCAAAAGCCCTGCTGACTTAGGTACAGTGAGTCTTACCATATTCCATTTTCCAGATGGAAAAGTTGAGACAGAGAGGTGAAATAACTTATCCAAGATCACACAGTGAGCCAGTGTCAGGACCAGAATGAGAAACCAGATGTCCTGCCTCCCAGTCCCATGCCTTAATCACAAGATCATACTGTCTGTTATCATATAATCATAGAAGATTAGGGCTAGAAGGGACCTCAGGAGGTCATCTGGTCCAAACCCCGGCTCAAAGCAGGGCCAACCCCAACTAAACCATCCCAGCCAGGGCTTGGTCAAGCTGGGCCTTAAAATTCTCTAAGGATGGAGATTCCACCACTTCCCTAGGTAACCCATTCCAGTGAATGGGTACGGAGAAGTTTGCACTGCCACTGGCTGGGTTGTAATTTTTTTGTGCATATCTTGGACTGTCAGTCTGACTTCTATTACCTATTATACCTGATTCATCAAGCTACTCAAGCATTTGCTTAACTTTAGCTTCATGAGTATCCTTACTGAAGAAAACATTAACAACATGTGTGCTTAAAGTAAGGCATCTGCTTATGTACCTTGATGAATTGGGGGTCTACATTTATTAGAAAATGGGCTTTAAAAAAGAAAATGCCTAGGGAAAGTGATTTTTTTTTTTACATACTCATTCAAGAGGCAATTTACCATACACTAGTTCCATCCTGTATGCTTACTCAAAAAGACTTATTGAGTTCACAAAGCTAAGAAAGATGTTTGTGACCCACACATCATTCAGTTTTACTCTGAGATTATATAAGCCAAATAAGCAAATTTTAACCAAGAAAAAAGAAAGGGGCTTGCACATTCTGGAGCACTTCTCTAGATCTTTGACAGCATTTCTAAAGAAGAGGCATACTTGAAGAAGACTCAAGTAGCTTGTGGACTGGCTTGCAAAAACATGAAGATTTGCTGGCCCACCTTTGAAAAATACTCCATAGACCTCTGTGGCAGAATGTAGAGTGTGGTGGAGTTCTGCTTGCAGTCAGAAGGGTGCTATAGCTAGCAAACTATTCATTTAATCTCTGAACAAATCAGTGGAAAAAGTGGTTGACTGACTACCCACATTGTCTTGAAATAGTTCATCTCTCTTTCTCTTTGTTGGTCCACCACATTTGAAATTAAGTATGATGAATCCCAATGCTATAATGCCAGCATTACAGACATTTTACATTTCTAATAGTCTTTTCAGAGGACCTTTTGATTTCTTCTGAATTTGTTTTCTTGCACTTTTGACTGACATGGTGCATTTAGCCCACTTTTGGGAGGAGATAAAACTTTTGTGTTCTTCACTCCATTCCACCTCCTTATACTGGTTGGTGTAATTCCATTGAAAATGAGTGGCATTACACTAGCATTAAACTGGCACGACAAGCCATATGTTAAAATTTGCCAATGTGATGTGGCCGTGAAAAAAGCTAATGCGGTTCTAGGATGTATCAGGAGAGGTATTTCAAGTAGAGACAGGGAGGTGTTAGTGCCGCTGTACAAGGCACTGGTGAGACCCCATCTGGAATACTGTGTGCAGTTCTGGTCCCCCATGTTTAAAAAGGATGAATTCAAATTGGAACAGGTGCAGAGAAGGGCTACAAGGATGGTCTGTGGAGTGGAAAACCTGCCCTATGAGTGGAGACTCAAGAAGCTTGGCTTGTTTAGCTTAACCAAAAGAAGGCTGAGGGGGGATATGATTGCTCTCTATAAATACATCAGAGGGATTAACATCAGGGAGGGAGAGGAATTATTTGAGTACAGCACCAATGTGGACACCAGAACAAATGTTTATAAACTGTCCATCAAGAAATTTAGGCTTGAAATTAGACGCAGGTTTCTAACCATTAGAGGTGTAAAGTTCTGGAATAACCTTCCAAGGGGAGTTGTGGGGGCAAAAACCATAACTGCTTTCAAATCTGAGCTTGATAAATTTATGGAGGGGATGGTATGATTAGCCTCTTTTGGAAATTGACTGATTTTTGGTTACATGTGGTGGATTTACAAGTAGCCTAAGAGAGGAGAGTACGTGGGGTGGGTTCTGAGTTATTACAGAGAATTGTTTCTTGGATAACTGGCTGTTGAGACTTGCCCACATGCTCAGGGTTTAACTGATCACCATATTTTGGGTTGGGAAGGAATTTTTCCCCAGGGCTGATTGGCCTGGGCTCTGAGGGTTTTTCGCCTTCCTCTGTAGCACAGGGCATGGTTCACCTACCGGTGAATTCTCTGTATCTTAAAGTCCTTAAATCATGATTTAAGGAAGTAGATAACTCAGTCATAGGTTGGTGGCCTATTGCAGGAGTGGGTGGGTGAGGTCTTGAGGCCTGCATTTTGCAGGAGGTCAGACTAGATGATCGTACTGGTCCCTTCTGACCCTAAAGTCTATGAGTCTATGAGTCTAAATTTAAATTAAGAATTAGGCCTTTCACCTCTATATCTTTGGGATTTTGTCCATTATTTTAAAAACTCACAAGATTTTCAGTTCACCCATAAAGTTAGCCTTTTACTGTGGGGATCATTTTGAAAGATTATTCATTATCGTTATTAATGATTTGTTTTA
Organism: Pelusios castaneus; assembly: GCA_007922175.1. Lineage (NCBI taxonomy): Eukaryota > Metazoa > Chordata > Testudines > Pelomedusidae > Pelusios > Pelusios castaneus. Next base: position 11,100,305 of record ML685787.1, read on the forward strand.
TTGTAACACCTAGGAACTCCCATGATGGTCCAAGACCCCCTTATGTACCCTTGCACTAGCTCACATCGACCTACAATGAGGTAAATAGCAATGTAGTCATGGTCACACAGGCAGTGGCAGCAGGGGCATGGCTTACCCATGCCAAGTATGTACCCTCTGGTTGCTATATCCATGTTACCACATATATGTTGCTATTTATAGTCAAGCTAGCTTGATGAGAACTATCATGAGTATGTGTAGATGAGCTGGCAATCACATCCCTATGTTGTAGTGCAGAGGTGGCCTAAGCCAAAGATAAGCGATGACAGGTTGGGGAATACAAGGAGACAATGAGACAATGCTGGTCAGCACGACAGGCTATGGTTTCGGCACATGAGCGGCCTAACCACTGTCAAGCTTTTTATACACATCAAGGCACTGCAGAGCTTTAAGAAGAGATTGGAAGGTGGACACTGAGGTAGCAAAAGCATGGCAGAAAGCACAAAGGTGCTTGTTTGAACATGTAACAAGTGGGCAGTGGAGGCTGCCTTCATGGGCTGATCAAAGGTGGGAGTTGATCTTTTGATGCTGAATGAGAAATGAGAGGTAGGTTGGGGATAGGTGATTTGCATAAGCATTTAGCACACTTCACCATACAAATCAGACACTGAAGTTTACAATGAGGCATTCTTCCCAGGAAATTTGGCAATACATACAAGCTTTGCATGGGCACAAGAAAGAAGTCTTTAAATGTATGTTCCTTGTAAGTTCTTCAGGCATTCAAAACTGAAAGGATATTAGCAGGGAGAGGAGACACCTGACTGAGCTTTTGTAAACTATCTGGAAGGTTCTTCAAAGTCAGGAGGACCCTGAAGGGTGATGTCTATCACTGTTTGAATCTTGGCTGTCTTGCTTTCCTCAGTTTTATAGTTCCTAATCTATTTCCATCACTTATCCTATTTTATGGGTGTAAATGATAAGACAAATTAGGCTCTTTTTTTGAAATGTCACAGTTTAGAGAGCTCCCGACTGTAAACTAAAACAAAATGTTCTGTAGACTTATCAACCGTGTGACCTCATGTCACACAAAATAGAGAGCAATAATATTTGAGACTTGAAAATGCTCATGAAACCAGGACAGACATTCCTTCCATAGACACCTGTAAGATTAGAGTGATTAGTACTTTAATGGTTACACAACAGCCAGCAGTGCAAGATACGTTTGGTACATACACACACACACGATTAACCATTAATGTGCCCAGGTAATTAAATTTCTTAGAGGGGATTTAGTTCTCTACAAAGAACAAAACAAGGGATGCAGCATGAAGACAAAGAGGAAAACAGATTAAAATTAGTCATGAGGGAAACTTTCAATAAATTCTAGAGGTGAAATCTTGGGCCTATAGAAATGAATGGGAGTTTTACTATTGATTTTAGTGGTTTGATGATTTTACCCTTGGTCTGGTTCAGGCATTCAGTTACCCTAGTGATGTGTGAGATATGGGAGATGACAGATGGATAGCTTGATCAGTTGATAGATAGGATGCTTTTCAGAGGTTTATCTAAATTATCTGAATTTCCAAAATCCGCAACATTTGCCTGAAGGTGTCCAGGAACAGGCTGTCTTCTACTGGTATAATTAGGTTCTGTTTTTGCCACAGATACTACAAGAATAGGTTTTTGAATGGCATTTTGGAATTTTCAGAGCTGGTCTTAATGAACCTGGGAGCGCAGAAGCATCAAGAAAATGAAAGACAATTGGGTTGCTTAGGGGAAGCTAATAGAACATTTCAGAACCTTCCCAAAAATAGTCAGTTCAAGTTTGGTTTTCAGCATGGACAGACATTTTGGGTGAGGGTCTGATTTTTTTCTGAACATGTTTGCCCATTCCTAATTAAAATGATATGTTGAGGGTTGTAATTTTCTTAATAATATGGCTGTTCCTTTCCTTCCTCCTCTCCGCCCCCCACAGGGTTAGAGTTTATGCTGACTATTGAAAAATCAGTCATTAGCAGCCAGGAAATGACTTTGCCATCAATCAGAATATTGCTCAGCCATGTTTCAGCTATTTTCCCCTTTCTCTGTGTAATTATTCTCATCCTCCACTGATTACAGTTTATAATAGCTATAATTCTCTCAAAATCAATCATTACTTTACTTAACCATGGGGATACTAGTAGAAATATGAAGAAACATAAATATCCTTGGCTGTGGGGTTTATTTTAATTATTTTATAGTACACAGTTTTTGGCTGTATTGTTTTTAATCCCCTTCTTCATATTAAGCAGAAATTCTGTTCTTTTATTTTTGTTTTAAATCATCAGATACTTGATTATATGGTGGTTTCATTCAATTTTAGGTGTTGCACTATGAATTAGCAAACAGCATTGGGGGGGGGGGTGTTGAGCTTTTGTTATTGTCATGAGCAGAGTTGGAATAAAATAGTATAAAAACGCTGTTGACCAAAGTCTGTCAAATTAGAATCCAAGACCCTGATTCTGCAGTGGCATTCAATGTGATCACAGGAGGTTTGATTTGACTGTTCATCCGATTTCATTAGCCTTAAAAATCCTACTTCTCTGTGAATAATTGTTTACCTAGATGTGTTAGAAATCTAAAAAAAGAATTACTAAATATGGAAAATAGATTTCTATTATTTGAATCAAGTCAATAATACAGGAAAAAGTTACTGTTATTGATCCTTATGGGAAGCTATTTCTTGCAGAGTATCTGGTCATTTTACACAGAAGGTGCACCCCCAAACTAGCTATATTTAAAGTAAACCTATTTACAAGACAAAAGCACTTTGTCCACCACCTAAAACTAAAAGTTGATAATTAGCTTTTTAAGCTTATTTTCTGGCACCAGGCTGTACCCTTTATTTCTTGTGTTTGAACACAGTATTCTAAACCAGTTCTGGCATGAAGAAACTTTCCACCTTGTATCAGGCTAGCACACTTATGTATCTTGATTTTGACTGGATTTATATTTGGTAATACCCAATGCTACATTTAGCGTTGCAAGCTATTGAGGGATATATCTCACGCAAGTGGGGAAAAGTGAATCTCGTTCCAGTCAACATAATTTGATGCTAACCCTCTTGTATAATCTAAAGTATATCAGGTTAATCTGCTGTATAATACATATTAATATGGTGTGGAATACATATAATATGTACTTTACCTAACACTACTTTTAACTCTTTTAAAAAACATACACACATTAATTCAATTCAAGGTTGACAGTGTCCTTTAAATGAAGAAATGATAGTAAGGTTGGGTAAGGGAAAGTAATTACAAGAAATTCTGTCATTTGATTGGGGAATAGGAACAAGGTCATGTGACTCAAGCTTGATCTATATTAAGACCTGATTAACTAGGAACTACCGCACTAAGGAATCCATTTATAGCACACAACAATGATGATATTTATGGTCATATAAAGCCCATAAATAAAGTGACATATTTTTGAATGCCATCTACTGGCTTATTACCATATATAAAAAATAGTATAGTCTTGTAACAAACTCCATTAAGGACATTAACATCAGTGTAACCACCTTGTTGAGTTACCCAGTGCAAGCTTCTTTAATGGAGACAAAGCTGTAGCTGAGTAGATACTAAACTTGAACAGTGAATTCTGAATATCAAATAGCTGCCTAAATGTTCAGTAGGAAGAGTCCCTTGCATTGCCTCATTTATGTACATGAAAATTCTGACTCCCCCTGCTTTGCATTTCCAGACACCTGCTCTGCCTTGCTTGCTGGCTTAAACCCACCTTTCTCCCAGCTTCTCCTCATTTGCACTGAGAGTAAATGCAACAAAGCTAAGCATCTGAGTCGAGAACTATTTGGGGACAATTTGCGAACAAAATAGAGGAATGAATTTATTCAATAAATTGTTTGCATCAACTGGCTCAGTCAGGTCTAATCATAAGTGCAAGTGCTCTCTGGGTGATTTGCCATTATAGCCATTCTCTGCTAAGCCATGTAGAATCCCTTTTGCCAGAGTCCAATCCAAAACCCAGAGTGATCAGTCAGCTTTTCCATTGACTTCAGTAGCCCACCACTCAAAACCTAGGACCCAATCCAGCAATGCTTTACTCACACAAGTAGTCTTTACACACGTGAGTGGTCCCTTGTCACATGAAGAATGGTTTGTAACCTCAGACCCCTAGGGTCCATTATTTCAAAGTTGTGCAGCTACTAACCACCTCCCGCCGTGTTCTGTGCCTTTCAAGAAACAAAGCTATTTTGTGAACTATCGGTGATGTTAATAGCCTTCTTTTCTCTAGAGATTTGCTCCTTCTTTGGCCCCAAATATTTCAAAATAGCTGAAGCCAGCAGTAAGAAGCCCTGGGAAGAAAAAAAGTGATGAGTGTTAATTTCTGGTTTAGACATTATGAGAATTTCATTCCCTTCATTACCATTCCCTTGTGCCAAAGGAATGTGCCTTTGATTCATTTACTGTACCTTGTACTGCTGTTCTATAAGCGATCATGTGCATTCTGGCTTTTGCTTTTCTGCTTGTTACATGATTGCTTATTTATGCAGAAATATAAGATCATGTTTTCATTCCTCATAAAGAGGCAATAGTTAATGCAAGTATACATGTGCAGCATTACTGAGATGATAAAAATGGAGATAGAGAAAGAGAAAGCTTTCCAGAAGAACATGCTAATGATCAATGGAAAAGTAAAACACCAATCAAACAAGAAGCTATATAGTGAGTGACTTGGGGGTAGGGGGTTGGGAATGAAGGAGAAGGAAGGGGGAGGGGGACTCTCTTCATTCCTGAATAACTGATAAATAATTCTGTGAAGTTGTCATGAAGGAATCCCCAAGTAGCGTAGATGCAGAGGTCCAATTGTTGGGGGAGGAAATAAGATGTTAAATAGCATTTTTTAAAAAATAAATGTCATACCAATGGTAGCTGAAATGTTTCTCTATTCAGAAAGAACACCCAGGCATTTTGTCTTCTAGTTTAGATAAAAGAAAACCAACAAAAATAAAGAACAAAAGTAAGGTTCCCATGACACGACACAGTATGCATTTCTTCTATAACAGTGAATCAAATCTGAGAACAAAATGTCTGCTTTTCCCCAACGCAAGCAGAGTTCTTAGAAATTTGAAGATGCAGTGTATGGAAGATAGGTATTCTAGACTCAAAATAGTATGCTGCAAGAAGTACTGTCAGTTCACACACTGCAAGATGCATTTTTGTATTGGTGCAACTTTAAAGATGAATGTGAAAAGAGCCAGGAAATATCTTTCCTCTGACAAGACTTTTAGAAATACTATTCTCCCCCTGCAATGACACACGTCCTTTAATGCTATGCAGATTGCAAAATGAAATGATATGAGGCAGGATTCAAATGGAAGTGGAAGTGAAGGCTTGTACACTTTCCTTTAGCAACAGAAAATGTGGTATTAGGATCGGGCATATTAGTAGCTGGCATTTTGACTTTGCTGAACTAAAATCTGTCAATATTCAGTTTAGTAAATTAGAAATTACCAGACTTTTGAATCAACACATTGTGATGCAAACAACATCACAAAGGTGTTTTTAGATACATACTAATGTGCTCAAGGACTTAAAATTGCGTAACACAGACTCTTTGTTAAATGAGGAAACGGAAAGGGGTTGGCCACAAAGAAGCAGCTAGCCTAGAAGAAGCATGCCCCAAGGATAACCCCAAGGTTGCATACAGAAGAAGTCCAGGCTCAGGTTCATATCCCCATAGTATCTGAGCACCTACAAACTAGTTCAAAATAGAGGGCCAGATCCTCAGCTGATTTAAATCACTGTGGGTCTAGTGAATTAAAAGCAGTCAGTTCTGTGGCTGTCATATGTCCTGCAGGAATGAGTTTCGTATTCTAGGTCCAGCTCCCGTGAAAGTTCTGCCCACTGCACACATCAGCCTACCCTATTGGTTCAGAGTATCATTATTCCAATGGAATGTTGTTGGCAAGAGAAATCATGGTTGGAGAGAGAGAGAGAAAGAGAAGCAGCTAGGTTTCCTCTGAGATCTCTGAACACCAGGATGTAGACTTTGAGACGGACTCTGGATTCAGTGGAGAGGCAGTGCAGGTCGGGGAGGACTAGGGTGACATGTTCTCAACAAGCTGTAAGGCTAAGCTGCATTTTGTACCACATGGAGCTTTTTCAGGGGATGTGGTTTCATTCCTATGCGTAAGGAGTTGCACTACTCAAACCTGCAGATCACAGTATTGAATCACCTTGTAGGATCATTATTATTACTGCACCACGCTAACCATATTGGTACATACCTCATAAAACACTAGGCCCTGATCCTGCAGGCTCCTGAGCACCCCCCTGCACTCTTTGTCGGCAGCAGAACATGTACAGCACCTCATAGGATTATACCGTGTGAGATTTACTAAGAACAACCTCGCTTTAGACACACTGCCCTCTTCTTCCTTCTGTCTTTCACCAACTCCACTGCTACAAGACACTTTGTGTCAAAAAGAAGCATGCTGAAGCTTAAAGTGCTACTCTGACCCTAAATGTGATGATTTCTGTCAATTTTTTGTGTAAGCTCACTCTTTCAGAATCTCCAGACTGTGTGGTTAGGCTGAGAACCTGACAGGCCAAGCCCAGGAGATAGAGTCTCTGTATACAAAGCTGTCATCAGGCAGACAGGCACCAGTGAATGATAGGATAAGCCTGCAAAACCAGAGAGGGTGTACCTGAAACCATAGCTAAAGAGACAACAGTTTAAATCACATTACATTATTTTTAAAGTCACTTACTGAAAGCCCTTCTTTAAAAGTTGCCCATGGGTGCTGTATATGCTTTCTGGTCCAATGATGATGCGCAGGATTTTTAGTGCCAAATACTCCCGACTCCACAGATAAAGAAGCTGCAATTAATGGCATTTCAGGGCTCTGCATTGCTGAGCTAGTTAACAATCCAATTTCTAGGACATTTAAAAAGTTGTTTAGCTGACTGCCAAAAATGAGGATAATTAAAAATAGATTCACAGCTGTTCAGGAAAACTGAAATATAATTTTGTCTTCATTATGCCTTATTGCAGATGTTATTGATTTAATCTCATTGCATTTTAGTGGGCTATCTCAATTCATGCTGTTTTTGACTTTGGAAACTGGGAATTCTGTTGAGTCTTATTTTTAGAACATGAGGTAAAAACAGGGTGATGATAATAATGGAGTAAAGATGGGAGGTAGCATTCTTTATATAGCAGCATTATTGCACAGGGGATCAGAGGAGACAATCTCATAAAATAATATCTGCACTGTAGGCCAGATGCTGCTACAGAACACATGCAAGATTCCCTTTGCAGCCAATGTGTGAGTATTGTGTAAATAAGGTCTATAAAATCAGATCTTATAATGTGGACTAAGGGTGATAGATTTAGCATATGCAAATAGAAGTGTCAGATTCCCTATTGATGTCTACTTGCAATTCTCATGTTATTAGTATATTTTTATTGTTGTCAATAATTATTTAAACTGCAGTAGTACCCAAAATATTACTAAATAGGCCCTTTCCAGACACAGAAGGAAAACTCGTTTCCTCTCCCAAAAACTATACAGAAGTGGAGAACTTTGAACAGGCAGAAACAGGAAACTACATGCCTATTAATATAGGCCAAAACTCTGCTCTCAGTTATTTCCCTGCAAATCTAGAATAACTCTATGGCTGCCAATTTAACCCAGAACACAGTCTGGCTCACAGACTTGATTCTGTAGTAGTGACAAGCTTTGATTTGAGGTCACTAATGTAGAAAGACCCTTCTTTGATCAACAGATCCTGCTACAGAAATTGCCAACTGTCACCAGTTGCTCTGAGTTAAAATAAAATAGTGAAATAAAAGTTGAAGGGCCAGTGACTTTTTTTTTAAAGATAACTGATTTTCGTGTAAGTCTCTCCACTATTTTATTCTCTGTCAAGAATTGTAAATGTCCGGCTTTGATCTGATGACTCTCCTAATTTTGCCAGTTTCGTGGTTGATGCGGCACAATCTTCAAATAACCCTTTGCTGTCCAAGGTCTCACTTTGAAAATCTGTGCTTCCAAATGCCTTTAGATTCATTTCAATGAGCTCTTCTAAGTCAGCTAGTCTTTTATGTTCTCTAGCTATTCTCAGCCCTGTGAAAGGCAAGTACTTCTTCAGTCCTCTTCTTTATCATGCTGAAATGTTGCCCTATTTGACCAATGTGGGGGCTGATAAGGCAGCTGTAACATTGTCAGCACATGCCCTCTCCCCACATTCGGTATTATACCAGAATGAATAAACCTACCACAGATGATTGCCCCCAGTGGCATTATTAAATGGTTCTCTGTCAGGCTTACTTCCATCAACTTTCATCGAACAGCCTTTCCTGGTTTGTCACAGCACTCTGCAAACTACTGAGTTTCACTCTATGATTATTCACATGTAAAAGCTGATATCACATTGATCAAGGACAGTCTTGCTGTTTCCTCTGGTGAACACATCTTTTGGCAGTCAAAAAGCAGGTCTCTTCTCCAGCCCCACCCTCTTCATTTGGATAGCTTTCTTTGAGATCCCACAAAATGTCATTTTTCTCCAGTGGGGAAAATGTTGATCCTAGCATTCTCTTTAGCATTCAGATTATGAATCCCCGAGCGTTCAAAAGCAACCGGGCAACTCATCTCAGTAACTGTTCACCAACCTGAGTAAGGGCATCACAACTTGGCGCCCAGTGGTTTTTAAAATTAAAGGAGTACAAATTAAAGGAGTCTAAAGCTATATATATATATAATATATATATTGCACCTACAGAAAAGCTGCCTACAAAAGAGTCACGTACACTATAATTTGAATAACACTCAATTTATTTATTGCAGTGCAATGAAGCACACGGAGGCCTGAGACGTTGTCAGACCTATATTTCCAGTGCGTCTAATGTTTCAGACTCCATGCTTTGACAATTCAGTCCTTGATCCAACAAAGGATTTAAGCATGTGATTGTCTTTAAGCATATAAGCCTTTGAAGTAGATGGGACCACTCACATACTCCAACTTAATTGCCTAAGTGCATTGCTGGATCCGGGCCTCAGCCATCTTTCCTTAATGAGTGTCAGGTAACCAAAGAGCCACAAGCACAGCTGGCTGAAAAATTTCAAAAACTGAAATGTCAACTACTTTGTTTCACAAAATTGAATTTGGGGGAAAAAATAATTCCAAACAATTCGTTTTCCAGTCAGCTCTTGTCACAAATATGCATTGGGAAGATGATATGTTTCAGAACTAAATTGTGTCCACCTAACCAATGGTCAAGATTCCTTGAGGAGCATACACGGACACTCCCTTAGACAATGCACAGGCTCAGAAGAAGCAGGAGTCTCTATATTGGAGTGATGTGTAATACCAGGTCTATTAAGCAGGAGTGGTGTCTGTGCTCTAACAAATGCAAGACTGCGCTTTCCTCTGTCTCTCGTGTGGGTAGTGCCAGTTCCACCTCTTTCCCACTCGCTTCACCCCCCCCCCCCCCCACTACAGCCAGATAGGTTCTGGCCTTGTCATATTCAATGAATCGCTGAAAAACATCTTTAAAAAAAATCTAAAATATGTTATTGAGATGTCCTGAACCATCTGTCTATCCTGCACTTGCGAGTGGGTGCCTTTCATGAGCTATTAGGGCCTTCCCATATCTAGCAACTCTGATTTATTCTTTATCACCCACTAATGTATTTATAGTTTCTTTTTCTTCCCATAATTAAAGCTGTATAATTTTGTAGTGCTTATTTCCAATCCCTGCTCTTACTTAGAATTACTGCTCGTTTAACTGAAGATCAAATGAAAATTAAAGTCTCATGCAGTATTTTTCAGAACCTAGCATGACAGCTAGTAAGATTAAGCTAAATCTGGACTAATTAATACAAAAATATTGCTGCAGCCTGCAAATATACTTCAGAAAGTAATATGGATACATAAAATTGAATAGCTGGCAACTGGCATTTTTATGGCAGTTTTTAAATGAGGCATACGGATATGCTGTGGTCAATTTAGAGTGAAAATAAAAACAGAAGAATGTATGATGACACTGCAAAGAATCTTAGTCTCCCTAAACCCAGCACATTAACCTAGCAATTAAACAGAAAATAAAATACAAACGTTCAGTAACTAACCTATGATGCCACCTGGTGTGCATTCTTAGGAAATGCAGCAAGTATATGATACAGTGGATGCCCTCCAGTGGTTGGATTTCAGAAAGTGCACTGGAGGCTGTGTATGCATTTTTTTGTATATGCTTGCAGTATTGTTGCAGAAGGGTTGGTCCCAAGATATCAGAGACAAGGTATGTGAGGTGATATCTTTTACCGGACCAACTTCTGCTGGTGAAAAAGACAAGCTTTCCAGCTGCACAGAGCAATTCTGCAGGTCTGAGGCTGACGGAAGCTGGGATCTGAAGACAGCGTGAAAGTGTGTCTCTTTAACTAACGGAAGTAGGTCCAATACAAGATATTACTTCACCCAACTTGTCTCTCTTTTGTATGGTCTTACAGCGTTTGAAGAAACAGATTGCATCTAAACCAGTGGTTCCCAGCATCAGGGCCGTCCCTGGGGAGGAGGAGGGGGGGCGAACGGGGCGATCGCCACAGGCCCCGCGGGTACGTGGGCCCCGCGCTGTCCCACTCCCAGCAGGGCAGTGCAGGGCCCGTGCGTGCCAGCCCCTCCTCCCATGGTCGCCCCGCTGCCTTTGGCACCCACCTGAAGGCAACGGGGCGGGAGGGCTATGCCTGGCCCCTGGGCTGGCCCTCCCCGCCCCCAGGGCAGAGGAGGCAGGCCCAGGGGCAGAGCACATGGGGCCCAGACTCTGGGCCGGCCTGCCCCACATGGCCGGCTCCCTTCCCCGCAGCCGGCTCCGGCTCCACCCCACACAGGCAGCCTTGGTCTCCTGGCTGGATCCAGCTCTTGCCGGGGCAGGGGCTGGAGCAGGCTCCGCCTCCCTCCCCCCCCAGGTGGCAGCCTCGGTGTCCCGGCCCAGGGCTGGCTCCCTGGGGGGCGGGGTGGGCACCACACTCCCCTCCAGCATGAGGGGGCGGGGCCCCGCTTTGGCCAATTGGCCCCAGGCCCCGGGCCCCCTACGGGACAGCACTGCCCAGCTTGGCTTCCCAACTTGCTCTCATCTCACTGTCTGCAGAAGGGAGCTGCTGCCTAAGGACATAGGCAGAGCATGTTTCTACGGGCTGCTGTAGACTCCTTGATACAGCCATGAGGTTGGAAAATCAGCACTCTCTTCCTGCTGGCTGTTGCACAGAGCATGGCAAAGTGGTCTGCCTGGATCCTTAGTTGCTGGGGTCCCTGCTAGAGCCAGAGGGAGGACAGCACTGATTTATTCCCCTGGCTGTAGAAGGGAGTCATTGCCTAGGGACCCAAGTGGAGCATATGAGCTACAGGACATGTGTGGGTTCCCCACTGCAGCCAGGGAGATGGAAGATCAGCAAGGAGGCTGCCTCCTTCCTGAACTTCTTCCCTCTGGCTGCAGTTGGGATATGGGGGCCTGCTGGTGGAGACTGGCAGCCCTTCAGTGTAAAAATAATATCTGTGGCCCTTACATAAAGAATAGATACTGAAAATTTTCCCAATCAGAATGCTTGGAAAAAGGCAAACTAGGAAATTTGTGGTAGGATCCCTTTATTAAAGACCCCACGTGATATTTCCTTAAAGCTACAGTAAAACAGAGCTTGTAACTAAAGTAAAGATTTACTTTTTATTTCCATCAGTCATAATTTTGTATGGTTCATTAAATATGGATTTTTGAGAGGAGTAATTGATTTTTCTGTGCTTTCAGTTTAAAGTTACTAATCTACATGAAAAGAGTAAACAATTGCACAGAGATGTCATTTATAAATCATCAACAGATTTTATCTAACTCACCACTGAGGACACAGTTGAGTGAGTGGCAATCAGATTTCATGACACATACCGCAGTAACTAGTATTCATGCTGGCTATACCAAAGAGAATATTAATAAGCATTCAAATACTTAAAAGTCAATAGTCCAGACCCTCTAGCACAGACTAGGTGTGCTCAATGTACCTACAGGAAGGGAGGAGCAGTGTGGCACAAAGATACATTTGCAACTCTCTGATCTGGAGTGGGACGGACACCAGCTTTGCTCACAGTTCCCTGTTCAAGAAAGACAAAACGAAAAACTTCTCTATCATCTTACTGGGATATTTCAACCTTAGTCAGAAAGAGCACTTCTCCAGGAATATCCCTGCTGGCCAGGAAGGGGGGGGGGGGTTGAAATGAAAATGACTAGAAGGACTCCATACCATCCAGGGATACTGCCACTCAGGAGAAACCTAAACTGACCACTTATGTCTGCTTTTCACCAGCATCACAACAGCCAGCAGATTTAACAGGGCCATGGATCTGCTCCATAGCTTCACATCAGTTAAATTAAATTAAATAATCTGCTCAAAAAGGCAGGTAACACCCTAAACTCTCAGTGAAGAAAAGAACATAGATCAGCTAAGGGCAAGTAACAACTCTTTTGATGTACTTGTTATACTTGGTACAATCGATCAATGCAGTGTAATCAACACGGCGCTAGGGAGGTATAGATAGGATCTATCTAGGCTGACTGGCTCAAATCCTGGTCCAAATTGTGTTCTTTCCAAACCTTTTCTGATTTTTGAAAATGTAAACATAATAAATATAAAAATGTTAAACATGCCCCATTTAGTCTCCTTCCCCACAGGAAGCTTCCAACTTTGTTTGGATTTAATAAATGTGACATTAAAAACAACACTTCACCCTTTTCAATATAGCACTTTTCAGTTGAGGTTCTCAAAGTACTTTACAAAGGTGAATTATTGTCTCCATTTTGGTAATGAAGGAACTGGCCGAAGGCCACAAGTCAGTACATTCATCTGAGATTCTCATCAGGGCTGGCAAACTCATCTGGGCAAGTTGGAAATTTTTGGTTCACATGAGTTCCAGGTCCTCCCTGGGGTCAGGAAATAGGAATGTGTTCTGGGTTTCTTCGGAGCCTGGGAAGCCCTGCAATGCCTGAGACTTTAATAGAAAAGTCAGCCAGCGAGAGTGCCAGTCCCAAAATGCTCCCTCTGGGAAATATTGCTGACAGCAGGAAACCTGCTGAAGGTCAGGGAGAGGGTATTAAGGGAAGAAAAGAGAGATTTCAGGAATTCAAAAGCCCTTTAGGGGTAAAGATTTTGGAAGTTAGAAGGCTAATTAAGGACTGAGAAGAGGAAGCTGGCTGTCAAGACAAGGGAAGGAGAGGACAGGGATTGACCTATCTCTGTAGGAATTTAAAAACCACTCATACCTCTAGTACCTGAGCACCTCATGATCATTAATGAATTTCGTCCTCACAGCACCCATGTGGGGTAGGGAAAAGCTGTTCTCTCCATTTTACAGATGGGGAGCTGAGATTCAGGGTAAATTATGTGACTTAAGTTCACACAGGCAGCAGAGCTAAGAATTGAACCCTGGGCCTGTTCTCTGTTCACAAGGTAGGCTGGGGTGGAAAGATGCCTGGAAAAGGATAGCAAATAAAGAAAAATTGGGGAAACATGGAGAAAGAGAACCCAGGAAGAAGTGGATATTGGTGTTGGACCTGTGGGCCCTTCGTCACACTGAGCATAGGAACTGTCTGAGGTTCACCCATTGCTAGAACTAATAGGGTTTCAAATGTCACTGTTCTCCCTTGCTAGAGAGACACATACTGGACAGGGGCAGGGCCGGCTCAATCATATAGGTGAACTAGGTGGTTGCCTAGGGTGCCAGGCTTTAAGGGGTGCCAAATTAGACAGAATTGAATTTTTTATCTATTTGAAAGAAATATATTAATATATGATCTCTTTATAAAACATGGAGGGGGGAGAAGGGGGAAAGTCATAGTTTGCCTTGGGTGCCAAAAACCTTTGAGCCAGCCCTGGACAGAGGACAGTAGCTTTCTGCAGCACCGCAACAAAATCCATCTGATGAGAAAACTTTGGCCCAATTCACCACTGCCTAGCACCTTGTGATGTCATTTCACCTGCCGACAATTAATGGGAGATGTTCCCCATGTGATTCAGAAGGGCTTTCTCCCCATTCTGCACAGGTGTACATGATTGTGTCCAATGACAGGCAGGGGTGAGTTAGCTCATCCTATTCAAGGCAACTGGCTTTTCTGCTGGGGGATTAATAGTGTATGGTGGGCCAGCATGAACTGGGATTGCAGTGCACGGAAGCCCCAGTAAACACATGCTGTACTTTGCAGTTCCCCACAGCAAGTGACCCTGGACTCTTTAAGGAGCAGCAATCACAGTCTCAGGAGGGAAGGCTAGTCTTCACTGACGCTGGCAGATTTGCCACCATCAAATCGATCTTCCCAATCGACTGATTGGGCCGGTGAAGACCTGCTCAGCCAATCAGCAAGTTGATCCCTGAGGACCACCCCACCAACTGGAATAGCGCTGAGTCAAAGGGAGGGCATTTCCCTTTGATTCAGCGCACTGAAGACACCACAGTAAGTAGGTGGTAGGCAATGGAAGGGAGATACAGAAGGTATTTTAAGTGCTTCGGTTATCTCCCTTTGACTGCCGCTGAAATCCCGCTGCAGTGTAGACCTGCCCACAGTCGGTCTTCATTACACCAAAGACCTGTAGTCCTGATCCAGGCTTGGAGGGTACAGCTAGCTAAAACTGTAGAAAATGGGGTGTGATCAGGGAGACAAAGGGGATGAGAGGATATTGTAATACAGTAGTCTCGATTTGAATCATACTTCGCAGTAGGTTTCAGCTGCTGTTAGCTCTTGTGAATGGACCAGTCTACATTGTCCACTTTTTCAGAGGCACAGTTGTCTCTGTGTCTTTTTAAATTGCCTTCTGTGTGCTGTTATACACTCCTCATCAGAGACTGTTGTTCTAGTTCAACAAACTTTGTCACAAGTTGGCACAACCAAGCTGTACAAAGCAGATTGTATCACTTGCTGGAGCAAGACTATGTCAGACACTCCAGAGGGAGGCAAGAAGCCAGGAAGACCACCAAATGAGATAACTGGGACTTTGGGACACCATAAAAGTAGAGAGGGCAAAAGTATCTGTCTTTAAAATAATAGTTTATTTTTCAAAGACTCAGGCTTCCCCAGCCCACACAGCTGTCAAAGACTTTGCCCCAAATCAAAATCGCACTATGCAGTTTTCTGGTGAGTGCATGTTTTCTTCCAACCCCACACAACTGTGTCCTTCTTTCCCTTGCTTACTGATTTGCAAAGGCTTTAACAAACCAGCACCATTTCTTACAGGAAATACAAATAATCTGGCCACTCACCATAGAGCCTACCTTTTGCAAGCTTGCATAGACAGATACTAGGAAAAAAAGGAGCGACAGTTAGCAAAATCAGCAGTCTGCTGTTTAAACTCATGTACTTTACTGGCAGAATAATCGCGTGTTTCTAATTTACACACAATAGTCCCACAAAACTCTGATTAGAAACATGAAATCTTTGCAACTGCAACAAGGAAATGTTAATGCAGTGTGAAGAATGATCCAAGCCATTCACCTTATCACATCAACATGTCTTCTACAATGGTGGATTAGCCAGTTTTGTTTGTCTTAATACAAGAGAACTTCATCACCAGGACAACCCTTTCCAAACATCTTGTCTTCCTAACCTTAAATGTTAACAATCTGACACCCAAATTAGTCAGCTATGATATGCTGTGTAATGTTCATGTCTCATTTTACTTTGTGTTGTTATACCATAAAACCACATTGTAACACATCTATGCTTGCCTAAGAACTTCATGTTTGTTGCTGTATAGAACCAAAACAACAGAGCAAGTGATAGAACTCGGATCTTCGTTCCTCAAGTAACAAGGAATCTCCTTAAGCTATTGGCAGCATATGTCACATACTTTGATTCCATTTACTAACTAAGACCTGGTTACATAGACACACAAGCCAGCCCGTTGCAATATACGGTAGAATTTTAACATGGATTTATTATTACCAGTAATGACAGTGTGCGAATGCTAGCACTAAGTCATTTATTTAATAGTTTTTATTCATGATTTCAGAGGAAATAGGCAGAAGGCCATAGGTGTTGTGTTTGGAGTAATATAATATAAGAGTCCAAAGGCAAGTGAGAAATAATAAACACATTAAGTTATTTAAGAGTTCAATTTAACCACTTGATCAAGGAGAAGTCTTCTTAAAACTTCAGAAACACTTCATCTCCAAAATGAAATGAAGCAGCAATACGGTCAGACACCAGATGGAGGCATGACATTGTCAGAACAGCTTTAATTGATCATACCTAGGGCCAAAATACAATCGCCCAACAACTTCTAACTGCTGTTTAGCCTTTAGGAATACCCGACCAGATGTGCCCTACAATACAATTGTGGAGCACTTTACCTGCTCACCCCTCACTCTATCCTCTCACTGTCCATGATGACACTTGCTTTTTCACATAAAATCATGTTTCACCGTTATTCCTCTAACAATAACCTTCAAAATCTGCACTAATGCCATAACTCAAACATCCTTATTACGATAATGTCTTTTTAGTCATCACTTCGCGGGGCTTATTATGTGTAAATTAGAAAGATATAACCAGCAAAGCTATTCTCTCAACTATATAGACATTTACAACCTGACATAAGTGCTTAAAACCTGAATTGTTTGCAATGAAACTGATTTTTTTCCTTCATGAAGATGTCAAAGAATCTTAATTTCACTTAATACTTGCAACCTTAATAAGTCTCCTTTACTAAGGAGCTGGCAATGATCTTCACAGTATAATGGTTCCAGGAACAACTGGAAATTACTTAGATATTATCATATCTTCTTAGATCTGTATCATCGCTGAAATGAGAAGCTTTTGCCAAATCTGGGCTGCTAAGCTGCTCTCTTATTTTTTTAAAGAAAGATTTCCCTGAAAAGTTCTTAAATGCTGAGAAGGCTTGACGTCAGTAGACCAGGAGTTAATGAGAAGGATGGTAATGGACAGAATATGTGTGACCCCTGGAAAATTCTAGTGTTAGAGGAGGCATGTCCAAATAAGGAGAACATTTCTTACATATGTTCTGAATTCTTTGCTTAGTCTGTCTTTGTTCTCATTGACTAAACACACTTCTGATAGTATTAATCAGGTATATATTTTTTCCCAGTTAATATTTTGGGACTGTTTTTTAAGATTCAAGCCTGTGCTCTCAAAGATTGCTTTTTACTGCATGCTGAGTAAACACCTGGTTAGCTCAAAAAAAGTAGGAGATACAGCAGAACCAAGCAGTCCAATCCTTTTTATTCTGTACAAAAAACATTGCAGGATGGCAAGAGAGGGCCTGAACCAAACTTCACTGACGTCAGTAGATTTTGGATTTGGTTCAGTGAGAGAGGGAAAATAATCTCCATATTTTGACAGCTGCATTGGTTATCTTTAAATGACCATTTCAGAATTGTTGTCTTGTTCTGTAGGCCAGGTATTTAGCTTTTAATCCATCACTATGTAGAAATGTCAAGCTCCATTTTAATTCCAGAGTGAAAGGACTCTGGAAGGAGTTCTTTGAGTAATATTGTAACCCAATTGGTGTATTTAGTTTCTATGCTGAACGTCTCTGGAATAAGATTACCTGAAGTCTGTCTTCCTTTGAGAAAGTAGTTCTACCATTTAATTCAGAGTTACTGAACAGAACAGCTGCAGAGCTATGGGAACATTATGTAGTTTCCCAAGACACCTTTTTATTTTATAAAGGGCCAGATTTTGAGCTCCTCCCACATGCCATTGCTAAGCAATGACTCCTGTTAGTGGTCCCGCTGAAGTTAACAGATTTACTTATGAGTGTACCAGTGGGAATAGGGATTCACAGCCTGGCTCAGAGTTGTCTATGATTCATCAACGCTAAACTTTGTTTTTTTGTTACATCCACTCTTGTTTCTTTATGTTGTCTGTTTTGATTGCAAATGTCAATGAGCAGGGGGCTTTATCTCTGTATTTGTCTGTTTCGTGCCTTGCAGGGCATTTTTTTTTAATCAATAGCTGTGATTTTGTTCACAAAAAAATGGTATGAGAAGTTGATCACTTTAAATTAATAATCAGGTAAACTTAACTACAAGTGTCACTAAGGTCTGGTCTACAAAATTTGGCAGCAGTTCACTGGAGTTACGCAAGCTACTCTCCGTAGCTTGTGTAACTCCCCTTTAGCATGCTGTCTTCACTGCAGCTCACCACCTGAAGGATTAGTTGAAGTAAGTCAACTTCCAGATCGACTGAGTGTGTCTTTACTGACCGCTCAGTTGATCCGGAAAAATCAATCAAATTTGCCACCATCAGTGTAAACATACCGTAACTATGCCACCAATAATGGAATAATAAATAATAATATATTTCCAGTGTCCCCAGTTATACTGAGCACTGCAATTATCCTGTGTCATAGGATCCACATAATAGAGTAGCACCTTAGAATTATGAACACTTTGGGAATGGAGGTTGTTTGTAACTCCGAACAAAACATTGCGGTTCTTCTTTCAGAAGTTTACAACTGAATATTAACTTAATCCAGCTTTGAGGCTTCACCATGCAGAAGAAAAATGCTGCTTTTCACAATCTTAATTTAAATGAAACAAACACAAAACCAGTTTCCTGACCTTCTCTATTTTAAAAAATTTTTCCCTTCATTCTTTTAGTAGTTAATGTTTAACACAGTACTGCATTGTATTTGGGGGTTTTTGTCTCTGTTGCTCCCTGATTGCATACTTCCTGTTCCAAATGAAGTATGTGGTTGACTGGTCTGTTTGAAACTCTGGTGTTCATGAAGCTCTACTGTAGGAGCACAAATTCTTGGTTGCAAGACTGATATTATAATGGACTTTCTATGCTGTGTTGCAGCCAGTTGTCTACATCTTCCTCTATTCTCTTTTCTCCCTCTTACCCTGTCAGTTTTTAGTCCTGGTGAAAGGAAGGGATTCACTACCGTATTTTACTTTTCAGTCACTGCACATGAGCTGCAGTGTCTTGGAAGCTCAAGGAACAGCTGAGCTACTATAAATAGATCAGAAACCCACACTTCTGGCTGCACAGAACAGAGCCTGACATCTCTGGCCAAGTCCTGATCAGCCAGTCCAGCTCAGAATGGTGGGTGCTTGTGGGTACAGAGCAAGCTTTTAGGCTCTTGTGGGCTCCCTCCCAATCCTGGAATCATGCTAATGCTATGTCATTCCAGTAACTTCAACAAGACTTAAGGGAGCCTTAGCCACATGCCCCAAACCAGCAGTATAAGAGTTGCATAGATGATTCTATGCCACCTAAGGATTCTTTTAGACAGGGGAAATCCCCCATGGTGGCTAAACTGGAATTAAGGCAGCTTTTGGTGCTGCAGTCATATGAAATTGCTCCACTAGTGTATCAGGGCCTCTATCTATATATTCATGCATCTCTAGTACACTGTCACCATGATACCTGGGGGGAAGGAGGGTGTCAAAAAAACCACAAATGGTCATTTCTAACCAAGTGAGGTTCATTGTATGGTTAATTTGAAGTTATATGATACCATGCATCTCCTATTAA
This sequence comes from Pelusios castaneus, assembly GCA_007922175.1. Taxonomy (NCBI): domain Eukaryota; kingdom Metazoa; phylum Chordata; order Testudines; family Pelomedusidae; genus Pelusios; species Pelusios castaneus. Next base: position 11,119,823 of record ML685787.1, read on the forward strand.
AACAAAGATAATCCCCATTGTTTGGTTATGTAGAGAAAAATTCAAGATGCACTACTTACAATTGGAAAGTCATCTGCCCCACCTAGTCTTACCTGCTTCTGTCTCAAAACAGAGAGTAAATGACTAGAAGATGTTTATCTTTTTCCACCTGCAATAAATGTACCCCAACAATAGGATCAAGCATTTCTTTTTTTAGTTGTTACCTTCCTTTGTACTGATCTTTGAGAGCTATGGATGAAAAGTACTGTGTAAGTTAAGTATTAGCATTGTTACTGTTTTAATTCACACTCCATATATCCAACTGTCTATGACCAAAAAAAATGAGAATAATTACATATTTACTGTATGTCTATGGACAAAGTATCCAGAAGCTGGAAAAAGAACAACTGCACTAAAATAACATTACACTAGCTAGAACATACAGTGGAAATTGCCAACCCATCCACCGTAGGCTCTTTTCTACTCAGACTGGCCTTTGGAATTCGCTCTCAGGCAAGTCAGAACAGCAGGCAGTTCTAAGCGCTACATACCTTAGGTCTGATCCCTCATTCCTTGCATCCAAGCACTCCTGTTGACTGCAGTGGGAGTTTTTGGATGCTCAAAGAATGAGAGGCCGGCCCCCATGTGTGCTGCAATATCCATGCAATTCAAAGTTCACAAAAAGATTGCTGTGACATTTTGCCGTGATGAGCTGCCTCCTGAAAATCAGGTCTCTTATGGCTGTTACACTGAATCCAGCTGAAATGACTGATCCTTTGTATTCCCCAAGACAATGTGGGTTGGAGACTGGCCACCCATCCCACACAGTCTTGTTAGGGGAGCTGATGCAAAACTGGACTGTGCTTTTAAGCCTCAAAAAAAATCCACCCTTTAAGAAAAAAACAACATTTTGCACATGTTGGATTAGTGTAGGATCAAGTATCAGAGCTAGGCCCTGAATGGATGTCCCAGTGCTGCTTAGTCTTAAACCTATGTGGGGTTTTGTGTGTACATTAAATGAGATTCATTAAATAAAAAATGGCTTTGGACTCTGCCCAGCATCCAGTACAGTGTGTTCCCAGTCTGTGAGGATGAGGAGATTGAGATGCTCGCCCAGTGCATTCCACCATATGATATCCTCAGCTAAATCACTTAATCTTAAGAAATTTCAAAGTGAATGAGGTCAAAACTTCAGAGGTGACCTTAACTCTTCACAAAATATTTGCTGTCACAGATGTTGTGAAGAAAAGGCTGTTTCAGAGGACAACCATGACTAGATAGGATTCCTTCTGATGCTGAAATGCACTCACTTTTCCCACTGAAAAATCTAGACGACTTTCCAATCTGTCCCACCTCCTCTCTCTCCTCGGCAAGTGCTCATAAACTCTCTTTACTCTTCTCAGTGCAACAATCTTCATGAGCTCACATAATCCCCATCCCATCTAGGGCTACATACTTGAGAACTCCCTATGCCCCTTTCCCTGTACAGCTCTCCTCACAAGTCTCCTTGGGTGTGCCTACACTGGCAACCTAGGTCGACTTAAGGACTCTTAAGTGGACCTAAACAAAGCCACATCCACACCTGGCTTTCACTAAGTCAACTTAAGCGCTTCCTTAAGTCGACTGAATAACTACGACTCTTTAGGTCGACTTAACGCCTAATTCGATTTGTTAAGTCGACCTAAAACTGGTGTGCATTCCCTAAGTCGACCTAGGGCTGGGGACAAGGAAGCCGTGGTTCCCTGGCAGAAGGGAGCAGCGGCTCCCTGTGGGAACAAGGGAGCCACCCATGGCCGCGGCTCCCTTGTCCTTGGGGGGAGCCGGGGAGCTGGGCAAGAAGGGAGCTGCAGCTCCTGGGGAGAGGGGAGCAGGTGTTCCCTTCTTGCTGGGGAGCCAGGCAAGCAGGGAGCCATGGCTCCCCGGGACAAGGGGAGCCGTGCCTCCCCAGCAAGCAGGAAGCTGCAGCTCCCCTTTTCCCCGGGAGCCATGGCTCCCTGCTTGTCCTAGGGAGCTGCGGCTTCCTGCTTGAGGGGGAGCTGGTCTCCACTTGTCCCCGGTAGCTGCGGCTCCTCTTGTCCCTGAGAGCCGTGGCTCTCCATCGACCAAGCCAGTTGATTTAAAAGTCTAGTGTAGACTCTCTAAGTCAACTTAAGTCAGCCTTGTTAAGTTGACTTCATAGAATCAACTTAACTGTGTAAGTGTAGACATAGCCCTTGTGCCATATCTTGTTCACACCTATTTCAAGTAGCCATGACTCTAACTTGACTAGAGCCTTACTGTTCCCAAATGCCCATGGTCCCTACTCTACCTAGGGCCATATACCTCACAAGCCATGCTTTCCTACCTGGCCAAATGGCACCGTTTCTATAAAATGTGACATCCAACATTGCCAAAGGCATGACTTTCACAAGACATGGCCCCTCCTCTACCCAGCGTCACACCTCTATAATCTCATGATAAGGACATAATGTACAGTGGCCGTGTCCTAAAGCATAGCCATTTTCTAGGATGCAACTTTGTGTTTATTCATAGAGCACATCAGGGGGTCTGGCACTACCCAACACACTGGGGATGCAGAGTCCTTAACCTAAATCCTTTCTTTTCTCTTACTTCCATCTCCCTCTCTTTCTTCTTTCCCAGCCAGTGGGAGAAGTAGCTTGTTTAGTCTTTAGGTCAGATTAGCTGATTCAGTTTTTGTTTGTTTCCTTGCTTGTTTATATTTGTTTGCATATCCATGAGTGTGATGTAATTATGGTGGAAAATCTAAATTGAGAACGTGAGGTTTTCACTTTGTTGTGTGGGTAGATAGTTCCATGGCTATTTTTCTCACTTGTAGCAGTGAGTTCTGTAGCCAAGGACAGATTAAGGGTTGGGCCAGCACTGGGGGGGGAGGGGGAGGAGGGGAAGCTGGGGCCAGAGGCCACTTTCTGCGCCAGCCAGTCCCAACCTGGAGTAGAGTGAAACATGCACTGGCTTGCCCTGCCTCGGGGTGAACCAGCTGGACCAGGGACAGAGTGGGAGCATGGAACCCAGCCTCTGGTCCCAGGGCCCCACCTGCCTCCAGTGCTGGCAGGGCGGGGGCCCTCCCAGTGTTTCTCCCCCCTACCCCCAACCCCATCAGTGCTGCAGCGTCTGAGAGGGGCAGTAGGGGAGTGGCGGGGCTGGATAATGCAGAGCCATAGGGGCTGGAGACTTTCAGGCCAGGGCCTGGGGCTTCAGCCCCTATAGCCCCTGCATTAATCCAGCCCTGTCTGTAGCTTAGGTCCAGCTCCTGTGGAAGTTCTGACTACTGCATTCACAAGCCTTGCTGGTCAGCAGTTTCCATGTTCTAATGGCATGCCACCATGGCATGTCACAGTTGCTGAGAGGTTGGCTCTGATGGAAAGGGCCAGTCCCATTGAGTGTTTGACTATCAGAATAGAATCTCTGAAAACCAGTGCAGACTAGAGCACTAGTTTATTTTGTTCAGGATGACTTACATTGCCAAACACAAACTGCTACATGTTGTACCAGTTGAAGTTTTCTTGGTGTGCTTGGCTTCATTGTGTTGCATTATATGCAAGCCTGAGACCACAAATGTGACAGTCAACATGGACAAGTCTATGCCTGACAGTGTGAGAGGCAACCTTCTGTCCACTTGCAGAGGAAAGCAGGCATTTTTTAGCACCAGGGCTATTTGAACTCTTCAGCGCTATAGGAAGTTCCAAAAACCTTCCAAGCAGTGAACTAGCTTAGCAATCTGAGGACAGATCCCCTTTGTATTTGGGGATTTCTTTAAAGTGCTTCCCTCTTCCTGGAAACATCACCTAACTCTCATCTGGGTTCCACCTTAGCCAGCTGCTCTTCATCAGATGTTGATTTCTGTTGGGAATGGAGAAAGCAGAAAGGTAGTCTTTTTTTACCTTCGCTGTAAAGGAGATCTAGTGCAGCGTGCGGTCAGACAGCTCTAACAATGAGAGTCCTGTGGCACCTTAAAGACTAACTAACATAAGCTTTCATGGGCTCCAACTGACTTTGAAGAAATTTGTTAGTCTTCAAGGGGCCACAGGACTCTCGTTCTTGCTGTACACAGACTAACACGGCTACCCATCTGTAAATTGTCAGACAGCACTGTTTCTCCAGCCCTCCCAGTGGTTTCACATATATGTTCAATGACAAGGTGTAGAGGATGGAGTTTTGTGGGATTCTGGATTCTGGTAAAGAGGGCAGCCATGATCCGTTTTCACTGCTGTCACTTCTTGGAGGCAGGGTATTTGGTAATCAGCTCTATCAGATATGCAGCGAGGACCATCAGTATGAATATAGATGTGCTTCCATTGTCTGTGAACAAACAGAGATCATCCACCAGAATGTGGCCTCAGTATTCTGCCAGGCCTGAGGCCTGACTGAGAGCGGCACAGGATATTGGCAGACAGCAGGAGACACTGGAGACTGAAATTCATTAGCTTCTTGACTACCTTGCCTAGAACAGGGAAGTTAGTTTGCTAAATTCCTTGGATCTTTAAAATTGAAGGAATGTTCAATACAAAAACATGAAACATTTTTTAATTCTTTCAGAATGTCTTTCAATTGCTCTTTCAGAGCAGTGAGAATGTGATCTGATTACACTGAAGGTATTACCATTTCTAACAAAGCTGGGCTGTGGAAGCAGGGTTTTCTTCAGGGATCAGTACTTTTGGCAGCTTCTCTGGCTTCTTAGGGTGTTTGGAAAAGAAACACGACTAACCTGCTGCTTAGATGGAAAGGAGGAAGAACTGGTTTCAGACAAAGTTCCCTGCAAAAAGGCTACCTGAGTTACATAGTCTAATCCCATGAGATTGCATTTCATTTTTCTTTTCCTAGTCATATATAGCCAGCCATATTTTCCATTCCTTTATGGTACTCTCTTCCTAGAAGAGGGTAAAGAAATGACTACAGCCAAACTATAAGTCAAGTGTGTTATGCTACAGAACAGAAAATAGGGAACATTTTTCCAAGTAGAGGGAAATTACTTTTCACGGTCCCTAAAGGAAAAAAAGGCATTTAAGAAACTAAGACTCATTAATAAAACTATAAAATCTTCCTGCTCTACCCTCATTTCACACAAAGTAATACTCCCAGGCAGACTGAAGGGACAACATGAAATTGCTGTCCCAGAATATGCAGTACTCAAGGTAGCAGAACTGTCTCAACATTTTTCATCTAACAGCTACTAATATCACTATCAGATTCCTGTCTTCCAACGGGAGTTTTTTTCCCCCAGAAAGTGATCCACAGTCATTTTCAATTCAAAAGAGTGCATGATCACTTTCAGTATCCACAGTACATATTCATTTATTTGGGGCCAGATCCTTTGTCCCCTGCTAAAATGGAATAAAGGGACATTAAACTACCGGTAGTCATAAAAGAACCAGGCAGGAAAGGACAGAGGAGTCTTCAGCTAGTCTAAAGGAGGTCGAGGGTGGAGAGAGGTGAGGAGAGTTGGGGTCAAAGTTCAAAATGTTCTGGATGATCTGTGAACAGTGAACTGGTGCCTATAGTGTCTTATGTCGGGGGCATCTCTGTCCCCAGAGTATAAGAGGAAAGGAAAGGTGGATTAGGATTGCAATGAGCCCTTTGAACTCATATTACATCAGATGTCACTGGCATCAAGTTTCACTGATGTCCATGCCAGAAATGAAGACACAGTAACAATCCTGTAACAGGATCTGTTTTGGTTCCTGTAGAAAACCAATTATTCAAATCAAAGCTCTTTGGATGCAGCATACTAAGATCCACATCTATACAAATCCTATGTACTTCCTCACCTCTTGTGTGCAGCCTGGTTTCAGCCCCCTGGGGTGCCTGGAGTTGCACTGGTTGTTAAGAGTACAGGAATGATATCATTTCATTGAATTTCAAAGAATGGCCGGCAGATGGGAATGATCAGACAAGTCTGGTAACCATCATGGAGAAAAAAACCCAACAAGTCTCTCCTGACAGATCACTGAAAGATGAAACTGAGAAGGGCCCTTTCTACCTGGGTATGCCTAATAAACGCAAAAAATCTTCACCTACAAGAAACAAGTAACATCGTAGCTCGCCTGCATGAATGAGTGATCCCATCACTCCTTTCAGGAACCAAGTGAAGGACATCAAGTGTTCCTTTTAGCAATTTAAAAACAAAGCAAGACAGATAGGGGTTTGTCTGAGTCTTGGGAAACAGCAGCCTTGAATCTCTGCTGGAAAATAGGCACCACTGTCTGAGATGTCATAACAAGACTTAAAAATAGGGCACCTGACATTGGTTGTTTTATGTAAAGAGAAGTGAAAGTTGTCAGGGAAGAGGCAAAGGTGAGGAGGGGGATGAACTTCTAGAGGTTTGATTTGGCTCACTTAAGCATCCATATAAAATCTTTTTGAGGATCTCTCATCACTACAACATATTGGAGCTGGTTCACATTATGGCCCTTTTACACCTTTCTGTTAATGAGGATCAGGCCATTTAATACTCAGAATATAAGCTTTTCGGGGGTGGGGACCATCATTTTGGCTTTTACTCTTCAGTGAGCAGAGTCCTGTTCCATGCCTAGAGCTCCTTGGCACCATGGCAATACAAATAAATAATTCCCTGCAGCCGTCACAGCATACAGCAAAGTGTGTTGGAAAGGCCTTCCTTGCCAAATGCCCCCTACCAGGCTGAAATCTAGGATGGGTCAATCCGTGGACTGAGAGGACATAAACTCCTGGCACTTCAAACTAGTGACCAGCATTTTCTCCAAACCACCACATTAATATAGCACCACGAGAATATGGTCTAGGACCAAATAGCCAGCTCCCAAGATAACTTAAAACATCATCCTATATGTATGAGTTTAAAAGATACAGTGTGAAGACTGGGGTTCGGTTTGAGGTGTCAGTGAAAGTTCAGTTATTTTATCTAGACTGGTGATAATCACATTCTCCTCAGCATTGCTTGCCACCCTCTGTTTTTATATCATTTGCTTCTTCCATTTTATCTTCCTGCAGTTTCCCCTTTCCTCCCTCCCATGCCTCTCATCTTGCTATTTTCATCTGCAAGCAGCCAAAGAAAGAATGTGACTTGGATCACATTCCAGATCACAAAGAGAAGGGTGAATATGAGCAGAGGCAGCAACTGCGTGATTCTAGCCAGGGTCACTCTGCTATTGGTGATGGGATGAGGGGTTGCTTCTGTTGAGGAAAGTGGTGTGACTGCAATTCAAGGAGACAGCCCTTCACAGGTTTAGTAGACACTCTGGAATCAGGTTTGTCAGGTAAGTATTGCTTTATAGTTACACAAGAATTCAGCCAAATCAGAATCTTCTCAGGCTCCTAGGGTATGTCTACACTTGTAAAGTTAAGTCGACCTTGTTAAGTCGACTTAACAGACTGGCTACACTTAACATGACTGAAGTTGACCTCGTTAAGTCGACTTAACAGTAAACATAGCTGTCCACACTGGCTTTAAGTCGACTTAATAAGGTTGACTTAGTGCTATTCCCTGTCTACTCTGGCTTTAAGTCAGCTTAAGTTGATCTTCAGAGGTGGTGTTATTAAGTCGACTTAAGCTGTTATTAAGTCAATTTAAGGAAGCGCTTAAGTCGACTTAATAAAAGCCCACTGTGGATACGGCTTTGTGTAGGTTGACTTAAGCATCCTTAAGTTGACCTAAGTTGCCAGTGTAGACGCACCCCTACAGATGCTCAGAGTCTTAATTCAGTCAATACGATAGTCACTCCCACTCCAGTACTATGCCATCTCATTTGCATAGGCCCACAATACAATAGGTAAACAATAATTGTCCTTGTGCCATTCAATCAATGTATGTCATCCTTAGTTATTTTCCCCCAGGGCTGATTGGCCTGGGTTCTGGGGGTTTTTCACCTTCCTCTGTAGCACAGAGCATGGCTCACCTACCGGTGAATTCTCTGTATCTTAAAGTCCTTAAATCATGATTTAAGGAGGTAAATAACTCAGTCATAGGTTGGTGGCCTATTGCTGGAGTGGGTGGGTGAGATCTTGAGGCCTGCATTTTACAGGAGGTCAGACTAGATGATTGTACTGGTCCCTTCTGACCTTAAAATCTGTGAGTCTATGAGTTGTGTGGCCTGTCAATATCTTCACTTCTGGGAGTACATGCAATTGACTTGTGGTCTTATAGAGCCAAACATTTAAAAAGCAGAGACTTGAGGGTGCACCCAGAAATAGATGCACAACTGTGTGACCTTCATCTGTGCATGCAACTGCCAAAAGTGCATGTGTGAATCATGTGATGGAGCTTGCAAATGGCCATTTAGATAATTAATGGCCTTTTGCATGTACAATTGTCTGATTTGCTCACACAGTTGTAGTAAATGAGAATCCACATGTAGGCACACACAATTTGGGCCATAAAGTGGTAATTAAGTGGAACTGCCAAATAAACTTGCAGAAGCATATAGTTCTTTGATAAAATCTATATAACTAGCATAGGCCAGGGGCACTCAGGAAATGCACACTCAACTCCTTGAGGAATGCTTGCTTGACTTCAGAATGACCCTTCTGGCCAAGTGTTGCCAACTCTTGATGTTTTATTGCAAATCTCACTGTATGTCATGTTTTCCTCCATAACCAGAAGGCAAGTAAAAAGAACAAAACATTATATTTAAAAAAAAAAACAGGATTTGGGGGGCCTGACTCATAGTTTTTGAATGGCTGGAGTTGGTGAAGGAATGAGGCTGGCAAGTTCTGACAATCCTCTAGTGAGTAATGCCCCACTGGGCAGGGCATGTGGCAGCTTAAAGAGGAGCATCTGGTGAATTATCTCAAATACCTCAAAACCTTCATAATGTGAATACATCAGTCAAGTTCCTTCAACCCTTCTTCTCAGGAATTGGAGAGTCACATTAAATTGGAAAATAGTAACATCAAACAAGATGACTTTATAAACCTCTATGGTACCCATTTCTGTTGGACTCAGTTAGCATCACCTAGTGGTCTAAAAAAGTAGCTTGCAAAAAGAAACAACCTAAAATGGTTGCCGCTTCCTGAGTAACACACCCCAAGTGTCTGTCATGGTGTGTTCTGCTACTAATTTATTGGTTATAACACCAGCACAATGCCTAACCACTGCCAAAAACTAACAACACTACCTGCATCTTTGTAAACAGTTAGATGGTTCATATATCTCTAGGGAAGCAAGTCACTTTTTTAAAAAAAAATACTGGAATTTATTTGCCAGAGATTTTATACTGACAAAACAAACCACTACACAGTCTCATCACTATTTACCCATTAGACTCTGGTTCAACACAGAAAAACCACGGTGACATTCATCCCTGAGCACCATACTCTGCTCTCATGATGAAGTGCTAAATTGAAATTGGCTTGAAAGAGTGGCAGTCATCTTGAAAGAAGAGCTGCAAGAGGCTTGCTTCAGAGGTTTTATGGTAAACATTTATCCTACCTAAGGCAAAAATTGGGCTAACTGATTTGGGATTCTGCAGCTGGAAGGAAGAGGGTGAAAAGGATTTTTCCCCCCTTAAACGAACTAGTTACTCTGGCTGAGATTTTGCTGCTTGGAGGGAGAAAGGAGATAGAGAGTGAGAGCACAGTATATTTTAAACTTTTTATGTTGGTGTTAAAATAAACAGATTTGGGCTCCAGTTGTAGTACACCTCAGAGCAGCACTAAAATATGCTGAGTAGACCAAATAGTCCTGTACTGAGGTCAAGGGAATGGCATGACCAGAGCAAGCAGCTTCCTTCAAGCTTCAGTTGTGTTTCTGCGTTCCATAATTTTTTTTTTTTTAATTTAAAGAAAGACAAAACAGGTCCTTATGTTGTCAGAACCAACCAGAGCTGGCCAGGAATATTCTGACTAATTGCTTTTTCATCTGAAAGAGTTGATTCGTTGATGGACGAAACTGTTCAAAAGAAAGGATTGCTTGCCATGCGTTTCAAGATTCAATTTTTTTTTCAAAACTCATATTAATGTTTTACCATACACAAAGAGCAAATTGGTACTTTTAATCAATGTATGTTATTTATGTTAAAGAAACCAAAGTAAGAAAGAACCAATGCAGTATTGACAAGCCCTAGTATTAAAATGTCATGAGGCAGGCTGAAAAATATCATGAGACTGGCTTAAAAATCATTAGATTGTTTAAAAATAATAAATTTGGGGTTCTTTTTGTTTGCTTTCACATTTCTGTGACTTTTGAGTGAGCTCTGGTCTGGCTTCAAAGTTTTTCTCCACAACCATGAGGGCTGGGAATTTATTTTTTTAAAATGAATGCTGAGATTTTCATGGAATTACCTGAAGCTAGGGCATTAAGAGGAACACAAACTATTACGAAACTTGCAATAAAACATGAGTTGGCAACACTGCCTGTGAATGCTTATGGGAGACAGAGTGTGTGGTATGTGTTTGACTCCCTCTCTTAGAGTAGCCATATTTAGGAAGCGAACCACTGTCTCCAACAGAGACCTTCCCAGTAAACCTGTAGGCAGCCATCTTCCATTTAAAGATGTGGCACTTATGACATCTCCCATAGTTACATGCATCACAAAAACAAGCAAGCAGAATAAAATGGGGGATGGGAGGAACAGCTTGCTCATGGGTCATGGTGTTTCCAATAGCTTCCTGGATCAAATATTGCTTTCTTAGAAGAGGGTGACAAAACTCCCACTAACTTTAATTTGTCCATGTGTAACTGAAGCCAAGCTGTGTAAATATGCTGCTTTATTTCAATCACTCTGGAATAGAACTAGCAATATGTTTGGTATTTATTTAGCCAGTGACATTTTAACCATACATTTTTCTAACAGTTTGAGTAAGATTTAATTTTTTTTAATGAACACATGCACAGTAGAAGCTGTTTGTGAGGTAGTGGTGAGGGCACATTCTGATGTGCTGGTGCTGCTGACTGGAAAGCACTCAGGATCATTGCTCCTGTGGCTGATGAAGGCTGGGCTAGTTTTGTGAAGGGTAGACCTTAACAGAGTCAGAAGTTTGCTTCAGCAATGCACCTAGAAGTATAAATGCTTAGCTGAAGTTTATCCTTCTCAAGTTCATTTATCAGATTCTCATGGTCTCTGCCATATTGCTCTCCAGCATGACTTGACATCCTTGAAGTCATCTAAAAGACTCCGGCCCTCTCCACCTTTCTCTCTTAAAGACCCTTTTTTATTGCCATGCCTACAGAGAATTTAATTGATTTATTGTTCCCTTTTCTATGGCATCTGTCTAATTCTTTATCCTTACTATGTATTTTTCTCAGAGCAAGGACGACACTAAAGCATCTACCACATCATCAGCCCTACCATCAACAGACAAGATAAATAACCACCCCTTAGGGCTGCAAAGTAAGGCCAGATATGTCAGAAGGACAGGCATTCTTGCAAGTTTTCTTGTTGGTCCTTATCAGAGGGTCCACTCACCACAGATAGCATCTCCTCCTAGCCATCCTGGAGATTAACTCTGGCCAGCCATTGCATCCTCCTGTGGTAGCATCTCTCCCATTGTCCTCTCACCACCCATCTCCCTCTTTGTGATTTGGCCCTCCAGCCAGGTATCTAGGTGTTCCCTTTCCAGGGGTGGTGTAACAAAGTCTTTCTAAGACTCCCAGGCAGTCTGCTGTCCTCTGCCATGACTCCAATAACTGGTTCCAGTTCAGGAGCCCTCCACTTAGTAGCCAAGGCCTGCACTAGCCAACCTTGCTGCTTTTCTCTGAGCCTTCCTCTACCTTCCTGGCTTCCCCACCTCTTTGGGTTTGTCAGCCTCCCAACTTCCTCCTTCTGGATATAAACTGTGGACTACCTCTCTGCAGCCCCCTTCAGTAACCAGTGACCTGGCTTCACACAGGCCCTTTCTGTTCTGTCCAGCTGAGCCTTATGTCATTAATTAATTCCTGCTCCCTAGCTCCTACTCCAGATGCAGCCTGGGGAGTTAATTGACCTGTCTGGCCTTGTTAACCCCTTCCAAATCTGGGGGAAGGGAGCACCCCAGCACATCCTGCTTTTGCTCAAGCTGGAAGTACCTGGAGAACAGCCTTGCTTGCGGTATTTTGGCATTCCCATTTCTGGAGAGATGCAAGAAATGCACTAGCAGGCAATAATAGAAAATAACTGGAAAGGAAGTTAACTAATAGTCTGAACTTCATACCAGGTTTGGTTTGGCTGGTTTTTGGATAAAGGCTTGTGTGGGCTGGAGGGAAGGGGCAGTATTGGATCCAGAATGGTTCATTCACCACTAATTATGTGGTGAAGGCAAAAGAGAAAGACCATAGGTTGGGGAGCAAGGCGGATGGGTTACATCCTTTCTGCCTAAATCCCTTTAGAAAATGAGACTTAGGCTCCTAAGTCAGTTAGGCATTGCAACACCTAAATACCTTCAAAAATCCCTTCTCCATTAAGTAACACTGGCTTTGGTGCATCAACTGCAATGATTTCAAACAACAAACAAAATGAGTTTTACTTCTGTTTACCAAACACATTATTGCTCACTGCTAGACCTGTGACATTCCAGAAGCTCCTCTCAACTATAGATACTCTAAGGATCAAATCTCACATCAGCTTCTGTTATACTCCACACGGTGGAGTCGTTAATAGCCTTGCTTGCACATTACTGCCACAAACTGTAGTGTGGAAAGCAGCTCTCAAAGGAAGAATGAATGAGACAAGAGGAAAAACTGGTGCTCCAGTAGTTACAAAGGGAGACAATGACAGGATGTTTGCCAGGGGTTCGTTGTTTTAATGTTCTAGACTAGTGATTCCCAACCTGTGGCCCAGGCATCAAAAATGCCCTCCAGGGGCTTTCAACGTGCTCAGTGGCTCCCCTCCTTCTGGCTGCAAAAGGGAGCCACTACTTAAGAACCCCAGGTGGTGTGTGTTTCTGTGGGGCTAAAAGCCTGGTGCAGGTTCCTTGCTTCAGCCAAGAGGATGGGAAATCAACACTCCCCACTCCTGGCTGTAGCAGTGAGCATGACAAAGTATTCTGCCTGGGACCCTAGATACTAGGATCCCTGCTGGATCCGGAGGGAGGGAAGCACTGATCTTCCATCAGCCTGGCTGCAGAAGAGAGCCACTGCCTAGGGACCCAGGTGGGGTATATGGGGCTACAGGATACATGCAGTTTCTCTGTTGCAGGCAGGGAAATAGGAGATCAGTGAGGAGGCAGCCTCCTTGCTGATCATCTTCCATGTGGCTGCAGTAGAGAGGAGGAGCCCGCTGGTAGAGACTGATGGCCCTTAAAAGCTGTAAAAATGATGTATGTGATCTTCCAGCCAAAAATATTGGGAACCACTCTTCTAGATCCAGGAGTCTTTAGATCTCAAGACTTCCAAAAAAAAAAAAAGTAACAGTTGTTTTTTTTGTTTTTTTTAAAAAAGTGACAATTTATGATTATGTAATATGGTATCTCAGCTTCCTTTTTAATTAATTTCCAAATACAGGAAATCCATTCATCACAATTCCAGAATGCTGGAAAAAATCACTGAAGAACTACAAAGAGCAGGTAAAGCAAAAGTATTTAAAACAGTTACAGATGACCTGATAAGAGGCTCAAAGAAATAGTTAAATTTGTGTGTAGGTAATTCAACCGCAGTTTCTGGAATGTATAAACATAGCACTTTTTCCCCCCTCCTGGCCTTAAAATTTGATCCAAGTCTGGGAGTTAAAACGTCCCATTTTGTGTAATCAGGTTCTGGTTGAACATGATTGCTGAATTATTTTAAATTGAAGACACATGTCTGGAAGTTGAGCTCTGTATATTATTCCAGAATGGTGTCCATGAGGTCTTATACACAGGGGCTATCTTCATTTCTTATGCATCAGGATTAGCAAATGGTGAATCATGAGTATGAAGTGAAAAAAAATGTGGTACTAGTTAGAGGGTGATTTTGGAAATTATCTTTCATGCATTATTCAAAACTTTTTGGTCTCCCCTGCCTAGAGTCCCAGCGGTTGTTGAAAAGTATTATTTTAAAATGCTATCATACAAGGCATTTGCAAATCTATGGCATTCTTTCATTTTTTCTTTGCATCTTGATTTAGTGCTGAACTAACATTCACTTTAACCCCTCATCAGTCCTAAAGCGATGGTTGCATTGCCATTTGCTGTTCTTGTATGCGTTTGTTACCTATCCCCAAGTTTTTTATGCTGTACCTTTCACAGGCAGATGAACCATCACATAAACTGAAACCTGTTTTCATGAGTACTCCTTATGGCATGAGACTTCCATCCTGTCAGCAGTATGAGGAGAGAAATGTGAAGCAGAGCTGAGTAATTCACCTACCTATATGACAAATGAAAGGACATCCTTATATACCATACTATTAAAAGCAATGTTATAAATCAGTTCACTGACTCTTGATAGCGAGATGTGTAATCATGAGCTTTATTCTGTCTGCACTGGCTGAATGTTCACGTAGCATTACCTCAGTTCCTAAGGTCCTGGGCAGGAGTCTCTTTCGCTATGTCTACACTGGCAAGTTAGTTCAAATTAAGGAGGCTTAATTTGAACTAACTAAAGCCATGGCTACACTAGGCTTGAGTTAGTTCAAATTAAGGGCTTCCTTAATTTGGACTAATAAATTCAAATAGGGTATTTGAACTAAGGTGTTAATTTGAACTAACTAGTTCGAATTAACCAATGTGGCCATGTTAATTCGAACTAATTTCTTAGTTCGAATTAACCGGCCATTGAAATGAATGGGGATTGCTAATTCGAACTAAGCAAGTGCTTGCTTAGTCCCAACTAACATTCCAGTGTGGCCATGCTAGTTTGAATTAAGCTAATTCAAACTAACTAAGATTAGTTCGAATTAGTTAGTTAGCCTTTGTGTTTGAGAATGGGGGTCCCCCCTTGCATCTGTTTGCCACAGTGTGATCACCTAAATGCATTGTGGGGCACTCCCTCTTTTCTTGTGTGCACCCACAAAATGGGCTGCTACAGAGGGCAGATGATCAAAATATTTTGAACACAGTTTTTTTTCTTAAGGAAAAAAAAGGCCTTGTTTCAAAAGTGAAACTCTCTGAAAGATTAAGATTTTTGCAAAATTTACCATGCCTTTTTAAGGGATGTTCTTTATTTGAAAAAAATTATCAACATTTCTATTAAAGTCAGTTTGAGAGTTATTATCTATTTTTGTTGTTTACCAAAAGTCCAGTAACTGTTTAAAAATATTTTTGATATAATAAGAAAAATATTGAGAAAACAGATCCATGTTGAGCCCTGTGACATTGAAATAAGATCCACATTAATTTTTAAATGAAATAGTTTCCTCAGTTTTGATCATCTCTGCTGTGGAGTGTGACTCAATTGCACACACAGGTTTGCAGAGTCCCTCATTATCATGTCTCATCACACTGGCCCCTGAACATGGCAGCTCACCTTCACCTTAAACCTTCCATACCCCCTT
The DNA here is from genome assembly GCA_007922175.1 of Pelusios castaneus. NCBI lineage: Eukaryota > Metazoa > Chordata > Testudines > Pelomedusidae > Pelusios > Pelusios castaneus. The sequence goes on from ML685787.1 coordinate 11,135,182, forward strand.
TCCCAGTCAGACAGATTTCTTTCTAAAAGAGTAAAACAGCTGGAAACAAATTGTGTCTCATGCAAGGGTGTGTGTCTTAAATATTATAGTTTAAGAGCATCATTTTCCAAAAATCTCTCACTCTCTTAAATAACACACCACCTATTGTTTTGTGCAGAGGCAAGATAGAGTTGGCAGCTGATGTGTCTGAGGTCATTCAATAAATGTATGTAATGGAGTAGTCATGGTTGGGATGTGTTATTGGTTTAATATGAATCTGAAAATCCCACAGCCAGGACATAGCATCTCTTAAAAATCATATTATAATTTTGTACTATAATGGTCCTAAAACCAAAAGCTTACGGTAGTATTCCACTGTTTTGATTCATTACATTGGGATTTTTAAAGGGATGTTCAGTAACGTAAATAGTTATACTGATTTGTATTTTCTAATGTCCTGCTAACACACAGAACAGAGTTAAGAAAGGTCACATGATGAAAATCACTGCCTCCCTCCAGAGTTCATGGAGAGAAGGACACTAAACAGTATGGTTGGAAATGACATCTTGAATTAAAATTGCCTGTTACAAGAGTATTCTGACATAGACCATAGAGCTAGAAGGAGAATGACACCAACAATACTTAGACTGGACTTGGCTGATAGCAGGGACCATGGAACAAATTCTCTCACCACTGTAAGATCCAGAGTAACTCCACTAAAGTGATCACAGTTATTGGGATTTTCAGTGGGGTAAACAACAGCAGAATTAATAATAACCAGAGAAATAACAGAAAAGCAAGGCTGCAAAGGACCTCAAGAGATCATATAGTCCATCTCTCCAACCCACTGAAGCAGGAGAAAATGTACCTAGACTATCCCTGGCAGTCTAACCTGTTTTTGATGATAATACGGAGCTCTTTTCATCCATCGATTGCAAAGGGCTTTCCAAAGGAGACCAATATCATTATCTCAGTTTTACAGGTGAGACGCAGAGAGGTGTAGTAACTTGCACCAGGGCACTGAGCAGGGCAGTGGCAGAGGAGAGAAACGAATCCCAGACTTCTGGGTCCCACCCCAGTGTTCTGTCCACGAGGCATCACTGCCTTAACTTCTTACTGTTACTGTTGGCAGTAATTGTGCCTTTAGACCCAGCCCTGAACAAGGGGAGCTTTATAAGTGGCAGCACTCAGTTCCAGCCCTAGGCACTGAGGCACATTTTCTCTTTTGTGCTGGTGTGTAATTATATTACTGCAGCCCTTGAAAAATTGGAGTGTATTTCACCCCTCACACCTGGCCAGCTACTTTAGTCAGTGAGAGAGAAGAGGGTAAAGCAAAGGCCTTCTTACACACATGCTTGCCTGGGAGATATCCTAAGAACTCTACTCCAGATCCACACACATCTCATTTAACCAAGCTGGAGAATAGAGAATTGCTTTGAAACAGGGTAGATCAAAGTGCTCTAAGGAACTGTGAATGCATGTCAGCAGAGCTCACATGTGTGGCAGGCTAGTGTGGAGTAGATTCACACCCCAGCATGTTGCAAATTAAATGTTTTTGCAGATCAGTGGTTCCCAACTTTTCTCTGCCATGGCATACCTTGATACCTTTAATTATTTTGAGGCACACCACTATATAATCTCCAAATGAACTCATGAATAGTTAAGAGCCAATACAGAACTCTTTGAGTAGTTTTTCAAAAAATTCCATGGCACACCTGCTCAGGCCTGACGGCACACTCGTGTGCTGTGGCACACTGGTTGGGAAACAGTGGTGTAGATGAACCCAAAGATATTTTTGCCTAATATCTTGTGCCCATTCACCTCAGCACAATCAGCAGATGGGAATGTAACTCTCCATGTGTTAAGTGTGCTATATCCTTTCATTTTTTTAAAAAAAGTTTCAATTTACCTTTAACAATTTTAACATCCAGTGGTGGTTGTCTTGCTAACAAGTGGTATTGCTTTGTAGGGTGGCCTCTCACACATTTCCCAAATAATGGCCATTCTGGTACTTCTGGGAATGGTTTGGGTCCACTCTCATGAGTTTGATCTGCCCCTGCTCGCATGACCTCACTCCGGGTGCATATGAAATTATGCCACACAGAAGATGTCATTTTAAAGAGTGTGCCACCCCATACCACCAGTGTGACTTTGCATGCATGGTTTGTGCATGTTGACTGGAGCAGTCTGCTCTTCAAAATGGCATCCTCTGTCTGACAGTGGACAAAACCACACCTGATTTTGCCTCTGTACCAGGCAGAGGACAAACTATTCAAAATGAGTATTGTCTGGCTTAAAACTGAAAAAATAGCCTGCCTACTTTGTGATGTCATCTGTGCAATGTGTTCATCTCTTCTTCAGCTGTAGGAACAGAAAGGTAGGTGAGAGGTGGGCTATTTGAAAGCGTGTAAGGGAGTCATGGCCCCAAATCTCATTACAAGTCAATGGGATTTGGGGGTCTTAGTCCCTTATGTCCCTTTAAAAATTTCAGCCAAGGTCATTGTGACCCAGCTGTCCTATGGTTCTGATTATCTCCTGTCCATGAAGAATGCTTGAAGCTGAACAGAATGTTGGCAAACCATCCCTCTCCTTGAATTTCTCTGCAATGATCCTTATTGCTGAGCAGACTGTTGTCTCCTAGTTGCTGATAATCAGACAGACTGCCAGCAAACGTAGACTTCAGAAGGCCAGGTTCTCTTCTGTTCCCAGCGTAAAGCAGAATGGGGGAAGGGAACAGTTACCGGTCCCCAATTCTCTCCCTAGTTTAGGGTTCGCTTTAGAGGAGCGTAAGTGACAGAAACTCTATACTAACTGGGGACTGCCAGAGTGTATGGGGATCCAGGCACTTTCCCTGCCAGCACCTCCTCATCCCTACCAAGCCCTTTCTCATGCAAAAGTTTGTGAATCTGGAAGCACAGGAGCTGACTCGACACTTCCAGGGAACTTCCCCATGCCAGGCGCAAAAGGCACAACTGAGCCCTAATAGATACACCCTTGTGACAACTCTTCCATCTGAAGGATATCAAAAGATGCCATTTACCAGGACAATGCTTTCCATTGTCATATTTTAAATAAGAACAGGTCAGTCCTGAAGTGAATCAGGTTGCTAATCACTTCACCAACCCTCCTGGCTTCTAAACTGGTACCATTAGTGTAGAAATTCGCCAACTGCCACCAGTTAGTATGTGCCCTACTGTTAGATCCTGCTCCTTCTCTTTATTCTGTCTCTTTCTATAGGAAATAGGTGCGAGTAGATATTCCTCTAACAGGAGGCTAGAGTGAGAGAATGAAAAAAAGAGGGGAGAAAAAAGAAATATTAAGCAGACAAGAAAAGTAGGCACTGAAGAACTTGACAGACACTTGTTTTTTCCACCATCATAAACAATAAGCAATATACCCTGTGAGAATGTTAGACTTTAACAGGAAATTTCAAACAACTGGCTATTTTTTTTTTAGAAAGCATATAACTAAATCATTCCATCTTTGCCTTTACCTAATCATAACAGTGCATTTTTTTTAATGTTATAAACTACTGTTCTAGCCATTTGCGGGTTGTGACTGGTGGCCATCTTTTTTTCTGTTGGAAATACAGCTGTGTGAAAAGTCCCATTTTTAGAGAGATAAGGTGGGTGAGATCAGTGCTTAATTCATGCCAGGGTCTGCCAGGGCTGAGGTCCAGCACCTTTAGGCATGACAGATCATAGCCTCAGCTCCTCTGGGCTTGCCGCATCAGTTAGAAATGTAAAAATTGCTTGAGACCCGGCACCTCGTTCATTACAAATTAAGCACTGGCTGAGGAAATATTTTTATTACACCAAATTCTGTTGGTGAGAGAGACAAGCTTTTTAAAGTTTGTCTCTCTCACCAACAGAAGTTGGCTCAATATAAGGTTACTTCTCCGACCTTGTCTCTCTAATATCTTGGGACCGTTACAGCTGCTACTACACTGCATACAAGTCCATTTTGTGAAGAGTGAATCATTTTTATCATCTGGCCTCCGATGTTTCACTGAGCTGTGTGAAAACAAAAGGCAACTAGGGCTAAATTCATCCAGCAAAGCTACACAGCAAATACTAATCCTGTATTACGTTCTCTACAGAGGCCCTTGCTGTGGGGCATATGATGGGACAGAGGGTGAACAAGGTTTTCCCTTTCAAACAGCCAGGCCTCATTCAAAGCCCCATTGGAGTCAATAGGGATCTCCCCATTAATTTAATGGGCTTTGGATGAGGACCTATGGCAGGATCATATCATAATAAAGAGGTGCGCTCTAGGAGCTTGGCTCACTTAATATGTCAACTTGCAGACCTTGTCCCCAGTGGCTGAGGAACATGTTTAGTTCCCCAAGTCAGGTACTACATTTGCTATCATCGGCAAAAATCACTGGTCCGCATAGGATGGGTATGCATTTAGCTCCTGGTCATCTGGAAACCTGTGATGGAGAACTACCAGTTTCCTGCCCAGGTATATGGCATTGCTGTAATCCAGCCAAGAGGTGACAAAGGCATGGAATCATAGAATCGTAGGACTGGAAGGGACCTTGAGAGGTCATCTAGTTCATTCCCCTGAACTCATGGCAAAACTAAGTATTACCTAGACCATCACTGACAGGTGTTTGTCTAAGCTACTCTTAAAAATCTCCAATAATGGAGATTCCACAACCACCCTAGATATATTCCAGGGCTTAACTACCCTGACAGTTAGGAAGTTTTTCCTAATGTTCAATTTAAACTGCCCTTGCTGCAATTTAATCCCATTGCTTCCTGTCCAATTCTCAGATGTTAAGGAGAATAATTTTTCTCCCTCTTCCTTGTAACAACCTTTTATATACTTGAAAATTGTTATCAGGTTCCCTCTGAGTCTTCTACATACTAAACAAACCCTTTTTTTTCTATCTTCCCTCATAGGTAATGTTTTCTAAGCCTTTAATCATTGTTGTTGCTCTTCTAGACTGGACTTTCTCCCATTTGCCATATCTTTCCTGACTTGTAGTGCTCAGAACTGGACATAATACTCCAGCTGAGGCCTAATCAGCAGGAAGTAGGGTGGAAGAATTACTTCTCGTATCTTGCTTACAACACTCCTGCCAATACATCCCAGATTAGTATTTGGGGTTTTTTTTGCAACCATGTTATACCGTTGATTCATATTTAGCTTGTGATCCACTATGACCCCCAGATCCCTTTTTGCAGTACTCCTTCCTAGGCAGTCATTTCTCATTTTGTAGGTGTACAACTGACTGTACCTTCCTAAGTGAAGCACTTTACATTTGTCCTTATGGAGTTTCATCCTATTTACTTCAGACCATATCTTCAGTTTGTCCAGATCATTTTGAATTTTAATCCTCTTCTCCAAAGCACTTGCAATCCCTCCCAGTTTGGTGTCATCTACAAACTTGATGAAGATATTGAACAAACCTGGAGCCAGAACTGATTCCTGAATAACTCCACTTGATATGCTCTTCCAGCTTGACTGTGAACCACTGATAACTACTCTCCAGGAACAGTTTTTCGACCAGTTATGCACTAACCTTATTGTAGTTCCATATCAGTTGTACTTCCCTGTTTTGTTTATGAGAAAATCATGTGAGACAGTATCAAAACCCTTACTAAAGTCAAGATACACCACATCTACCATTTCTCCCCCATCCATAAGCTTGTTACCCAGTCAAAGAAAGTTAGCATGTTGGTTTGACATGATTTGTTTTGCTGCTGTTAGTTATCACCTTATTATCTTCTAAACATTTTCAAATCAATTGCTTAATTATTTGCTCCATTATCTTTCCAGGCACTGAAGTTAAACTGCTTCGTCAGGAATTGCCAGGTTGCCCTTATTTCCCTTTTATAGATTGGTACTATATTTGCCCTTTTCACATCTTCTTGAATCTCTCCTGTCTTCCATGACTTTTCAAAGATAATCGCTAATGGCTCAGATATTTCCTGAGTCAGCTTCTTGAGTATTTTAGGATGACTTGAAGATATCTGACTTGTCTAAGTAATTTTTAAGTTGTTCTTTTCCTATTTTAGCCTTAAATCCTTCCTCATTTTCACTGCCATTTACTATGTTAGATGTCCAATCACTGCTAACCTTTTACGTGAAAACTGAAACAAAATGTCCTCTAGTACTGTTGTCTTTTCCACATTTTCTGTTATTGTCCCCCTACTTCTTTGGTAACAGGTCTACCCTGTACTTAATCTTTCTCTTGTTCCTAATGTGTTTGTAGAATATATTCTTGTTACCCTTTATATCTCCTAGCTAGTTTAATCTTGTACTGTGCCTTGATCTTTCTAATGTTGTCCCTATATACTTGTTTATTTGTCTATACTCATCCTTTGTAATAGAGGTACTGCAGTATTCACTTTTGGTAGAATTCTTTTTTCAGTTTCAGATCATTGAGGATCTCCTGGTTAAGCCAGGGTGATCTCTTGCCATGCTTGCCCTCTATTCATAATTGAGGCCATAGTTGTCCTCCATGAATAACTTCCCATACTTGCCCTTGCATAAATAACTGAGGCCAGGTCTTCCAAGATGGTATGGAGTTCTCTAACAAAGCAAAGTTAGTAGAAACTTATTCATGGATGCTACTGTGTCAGAGCTCAGTATCAGTGAGATATCTGAGAGTGCTCCTAGACTTACAAACTGAACTCAATTGTGGTTATGTATCATCAACCAAAGGAGAATTCACCAGGGTTTACGAGTTCTTGGATTTACTTTCCTCTGCCTACCAGCATCACTTCTATTTTGCTCAGTTCAGCCTCAGCCAACTGTTCTTCATTCAAGAGCTGGTCTTTTCCAACCACACGATCACCTTGGTGGTGATCGTGTGGTCATATACGGTAAAGGATGGGTGCAGCTGTGTGTCATCTGTAAATTCATAGAGTCATAGAAAAGTAGGGTTGGGAAGGGACCCAGAGAAGTCATCAAATCCAGCCCCCTGTGCTGAGACTGGACCAAGTAAACCTAGACCATTGCTGACAGACGGTTGTCTGCCCTGTTTTAAAAACTGCAAATAATAGGGATTCCACAACCTCCTGGTAACCTATCCCAGTATTTAACTGTTCTTATAGTTAGAAAGTTTTCCCTAATCCCAAACTAAATCTCCCTTGCTGCGGATTAAGTCAATTACTTTTTTTTCCTACCTTCAGTAGGCATGGAGAACAAGTGATCACAGTGCTCTTTACAATGGCCCTTAATATATTTGAAGACTATTGTTTCAGCCTTCTTTTCTCAAGATCCCATAGGCTCAGTTTATTTGAAGAACTGTTCTCAGGCTGGAAGGCTGTACCCATTTAACTGTCCTTCCACCTAACTAACCAAGAGTTACATCAATACAAGTATTGTTTATAGACCCGGCCTAAATTTTTAACTTCGTTTTACCAAGCATTGAAACTAGGGCCTAATTCTTCACTGCTCAGCACTTTGTGTAACCGTTTATACAGTGTGCTTTCTAAGGGCACTAAAAGGTTGCCCTGCCAGTTTGGTACTCTCACTTCCAGATGCGAAATGACTGTGCCAGATGCAAGACAGTGGCATATCAGACCCTAGATTTTCAAAAGTTTGCCAGTTCTGAGCTGGAGTTGTAATGGCAGAATAGAAGAGGCAAAATGTGGGGAGGGGATCTTAGAGGAGAATTTGGCACTCATTTTTGGCACTCGTCTTTGCTGTTTGAACTCACAAAACAAGCTATTTTGCAGCTGTAATACAACTCTACCACTCTGGGACAAATGATTGACTTCCTTGATGCACAGAATTTCATCACTGTCTCAGCAAAATCAAAAATACCCCCGAGCCCTTGGGCTCATTGGCTTTACTGCCATGCATAGTCATGGCAACATCACTTAGTCTCCATGAATATTCACAAGTATAAACATGGCATTTTTGCATTGCTCTCCTACAAAACCGGTCACTTTTCTTAGGGTTTGTATACACTCACCCTTAGCTTGGTATAACTTACACCACTCAGGGGTGTGAAAAATCCACCCTACTGAGCTATGTAAGTTACACCAACATAAGGACTGGTTTGGACAGTTCTATGACAGCAGGAGAGCCAATGTAACTACCGTCCCATATGGAGGTGAAGTTGTTATGCTTCTGGGATAGTGCTCTCCCATTGGCAAAGAGTATCTGCACTAGTAGCACTACAGGGGTATAGCTGCATCGGCGCAGCTATTTCACTGTAGCGCTTCTAGTATAGACTAGCTCTTAGACCACACAGTCCAGATCCTCCAGTCCTAACTCATTGACTTTATTGAGAATTTTGCTGGAGTAAAGACTGAAGAACTTTGCCCAAAGTGCACAGCAGATTTTGAGACTGACAAAATATGGGCTTGATCATGCACCTATTCTTGCCATTGATTTCAGCTGGAGGAGGATTGGCATTCAGTGAAGAATGACATTAATGGAAAGTAGGTACTACTTAATGTTAGAATGACCAAGAAATAACTTTTTAATTTAGCATACTATGTGCTGGAGAGAGACCCGGACTGAAATGTCCAGCTCACCTGGATGCCATCAAACCACAAATGGATATGCAGATGTTTAGCAGACTGCCTGCTCCCTGAAAAATTACTTGGCTGAGAATGTGAAACATGTATTTTTTCCTTAGAATTCAGCATCTCCACCTTACCTGAAGGGAAGGAAAAACATATAGACCGCAACGCCTGCTCCTGAATTCATTTGAATGTGATTGCGCGCACTTTGGAGCAGGAGTGGGCCCTGAGTAAAGATAAGAAAGAGGAAGACAACAGGAGAATACAAAAAGAAACGTGCATGGTTTTCAGGTGTCAAATAAGGAAAAGGGGGAAGCAACGTGACATGCATTCCTTTTTTTGTAAACTCAAATGGGGTGTGTCTTAATCAGGAGATGATATTCAGTTGCGGCCCTCATAACTACCACACTTCAATTTTCATGTAGGAAATGATGAGATCCGCTATGATACCTAGCAATTATATAGCGTGTTACATTTTCAAAGCACTGAGCAGGTAAAAAATTTTCCATTGTAGTGGGTGTCTGTAGTCAGTACCATTCCTCTTTACTATAGAGTTCAATGTCAGCAGGCACTTCATTCTGTGATAGCAGTAATAATAGCATCTGCCCCTTTCATTCAGTTTGGTTGACAAACCATGAGACCTACTGTGTGTTTGAGATTGAGACCTGGAGCATGGAAGCCATTAGCAGAGTATCTGTGGAGTATGGCCCTAACTTTCTCCTGTTTTTCATTTGTGTAAGAATGGGCATTGGTACAGTGTTTCCCGCAGGGGCAAGTATCTTTAAGGGAGATGGGTGGCAAGTGTATCCTCTTTCAAAATCAGCTGGTTTAAGTGGAAGGGCTCCACCGCCGTTATGGATTTTAAAATGATGCTGCTCCTGTGTTGTGCCCAATAATTGAGTGTGCTCTTTTGGAGAGGGCTGGAGCACAGAAACTCTCCTCCCCATGTGAGCTGTTAATCTTGGACTTCAAAGAGAAGAGCCTACCTCTTCACAAGAGTTGCTTCTCTCTCTGGAATGCCATGGCAATGCACCACAGGTGACTCTCCGGGGGCACCCTACGGCAGTGCCACATTTGAATGAAGTTGTAGAAGAGACCAGCTGGTGATGCTTGCATTAGGAGACCTCTCAACACAAAAAAAAGGGGCTGGGGAATAAGCAGAGACCAGAGAGGATTCTTATTTGATATAAATATGATCTTATAATATTGGGATATATTTTCAGAAGGATGGCTTCCCTTTTGTGCATGCATCTTTTGCCACAAGTGTGCATAGTGTCATCTCTATCTATTCGCTTACAGTGCAAACTGGATGGTGAGGAGTGCAACACAGAATTTCATTTGGGGGATACATGTTTTGTGGGGAAAATTGCTTTTTCAAAGAGGGAAGTTGAGCCACAACCCTGTAGGGACAATAACCCTTCATTCCTAAAGCCCTCTTCCAAAAAGTCTTAGGACACCTTACAATCAAACCTAGAAAAAACATCAAGCAAGAATCTTGATGTAAAATTTTTGGAATGGCTTAAGTTTTCCAAATAAAATGTGGCAAATGATTCTACAAATATGGGGTATAAATACCTTGCAGAAGGTGGGCATCCCACACATACCCAGTTAACCATCCATTCAGAATTATAAGGAGCATAAACAGAAAATAAATATGAAAGATATTTCAGCCTGAAGTAATTAAGAGCCATGATAGCGAGTAATAGCACTTTAATGGTCATTTACAATCTCCTTGGGAGGCCACTGTCAAAAATTGTATAATGGGATTGGGTAGCTGAGACCTAACGGCCCATCCCTAGCACTGTAGTTTGTTCTCAGTGAATCCTTATCATTACTGTCTGCTTCCTTTTTTGTGCAGCTTTGTTCATGTGAAGAGCCATTGTCAGACAAAAGCTTCACAGCCTATATCATTCTCTATACTGTTTGTGTGCTGTCCATGCAGCATAGATTTACATTTACCCTTAGCCATCATTTAATAATAATCCACTGAAGGTATAGTCCCTGTAATGTTTACTTAGAGAACTAGGAAAAGGCTGAATCAAGAACAGCGTATTTTGTTCCTACAATAAACTGAAACAAAATGAGCACCTCACCCATCAGTTGAGTGCAGGGTTACATTTCTTTGTAAGTCACTATATTTGCTCTCAAATTTCTTCAGGTTTTAATGCATTCCAATTTAGGGAGATATAATGCAAAGCAAAGAAAGGGCATACCCCAAAGGATTCTTTCATCACTAAGTAGAACTTCTATTTTTAATTCTCTGCAGCTCTTAAACCATTTGAATAGGAAGGTTTCATAAGTCATTGGTGGAAAAGAATTGCTGCCCATCTCTCAGGACATCCAAGTTAGATTATCTTAGCTGGCAACTGGAGATTAATGTGATCTCTGCACGGAGATCTTTCTTTTGCATTTCAGCACATTCTGCCTTTGCCAAGTGACTCTTCACAGTAAAATTTTTCTCTCCCACAGATGAATTTTTTTTTAAAAAGATATTGAACTTCTTGCTATTTGGAGGCTATTCTTTCTCCTCTGACTGTTTGCTCTTCTAGAAGCCTAGCTCTCCATATAGCACTGATTTCAGTTCGGTGCAAAGTGCAAGCCCAAGCAGTGAGCGCTGAAAACGTCTATCTCTGCCTTTCCTAATACAATCTTCTGGAATCATTGCACCCGTCATCCCAAAAAAATACTGGCCATAGGTAAATGTTTCCCGTTTTGAAGGTGGACCAAGTAAAAAGTGAAAGGACTGTTGCCTACATTATAAACACAAGACCAAAGCAGTGTGTAGAACCAAGAATTTCATTTCTCCTAATTCAGGAGTCAGAGCTGGCAAAATGACTTAGTATATGTGCTCGGATTTTCAATAAAAGGTTCTTCTGGACAATTGGAATTCAATGGATGAGAGTGCCTAACAGCCTTAGGCTCCTTTGAAAATCCCAGCATATCAGGTGATTTCTCTGTTGTTACACTATTTTCAAACTAGGAATATAGTCCCTTCGGGTGCGTCTACACTTACAAATTAGGTCGATTTAAGGAGGCTTAAGTCGACCTAAACTACTCCACATCCACACTGGGCTTTCTTTAAGTCGACTTAAGCATTTCTTTAAGTCAACTTAAGAAAAAGTTAAGTCGACGTAATAACACCTCTTTTTAGGTCAACTTAATCCTTAAATCGACTTTATTAGGTCAACTTAAGCCAGTGTGGACGGGGGTTAGCGCCTAAGTCGACCTTAAGTCAACTTAAAGTGTTAAGTTGACTTAATAAGGTCGACTTTAAGTCAACTTAAAGTCAACCTTATTAAGTCGACTTAATAAAATCGACTTATCTTTTCTAGTGTAGGCATAGCCCTAGAGGGGAAGGAAAAGTTAATAAATACAAGGGAGAAAACTGTGATGGAAAGATATAATGAAAATGCAAAAGAGCTTGCTAGTAAACTGGGATCTCTTCCTCCAAACTAGGAAGTGCAGCCTGCAGGGAATCTAGTCTAGTCTGTTGTCGTAAATTAATGTGCTGAGCAAGTACTTCCTCCAGTACCATCAGACAGCAAAATTCTGCAAGTTACACCCTATGGCAGCCTCATCCCACTTAATGTTTATGCTGCCATAATGTGTGGCGTCTTGAAACCTTAAAGAGGATAGCTACACAAACAAACAAACTAAAAATCTGACACTTGGACCGGTGGAAAAACAAACAAGGAGTCTTTTGGCACTTTTAAAGACTAATGAATGTATTTATCACATGAGCTTTCGTCAGAGAAAATCCTACTTTGTCAGACACTTGAAGAAGTTCTCCATCTATTTTCTCCCATGAAAGCTCACGTGATAAATACATTTGTTAGTCTTTAAAAGTGTCACAGGACTCCTTGTTTGTTTTGCTGAACTAGACTGACACAGCTCCCCTTTTGGAACTTATCTGACAGATGGGTCATTGTCATCATTTTACCCCAAGTGAAATTCAACTAGGAGCGCATTTATAAACACAGAAAAAGTAACGCTCCAGATACACTGTATTTTGAGGATTCTCTCTGTGTACCAAGAGACACAGGCACTCTCCTCCACACGTGTAGAGTGTTGCAATGCTCAGGTAGGAGTTTGCAATACTCCACTGACTTCCGTGGAACTGTGCTGACTTACACCAGCTGAAAATCTGGCCCCAAAAGTCAACATGTGCTTACACACACACTGCTGAGTAACAACAATTGTGTCCTACTCTAAGTCTAAGAAAAAACTGAGGTATGTGGAAAAATTGTGTAGGTATCTCAGATGTGATAACTGTTGACAAATCTGAACATTCTAATGGTATTTAGCCTAACTTAGAATATGATCAATGCCATACAGCCGATAACAGGTTAAGAAATATCTTCCTTATCTTTCTTTCTCTTATCTGTACAAAATTCCATAATACTTCAGAGAAACTTTTCTTCCATCTGTGAGCAGCATGTTCAATATTCCTCACACGTGATTTTGAAAGGCTTTGCTGACCTTTAGAGCCTTCAATGAGCTTGCAAAGAGCATGAGATTGGCAGAAACATACTGAGGAGCTGAAATCTGCAAGGTATAAAATATGCCTCATGCTGTGTTCTGGAACTATGTAAAAGCATCATGCTAATCTTTTGTACTTTCCACCTTTCCTCTTCTCCAGAGGAGCTCAGTCTACAGTGGCAGCCACCTGGAACCAATACAGCCCCATCTTTCCAACTGCGGAAGGGCTATTTGCTAGGAACTGACATGGTTCTATTGCAATTGCAGAAAGGGTAGAGAGAGGCAGCAGAGGGCTGAATAGCATAAGAGGGTGTGCCACTGGGTATGGCCTGGAGTCCTTTCAGGCACATGGGCTTATTTCTAAATGAATTTCAAAACAAAAAATGAAATTGGAAGACCTAAGCAGATGATTGTCACTTTGCCAGGAGATACCTATAACCAAATATTCAAGGCAATATAGGGATGGAGAAACGGCCCTGTACCTGGAAAGATTCTGGAACAAATTATTAAGCAGCCAAGTTGTAAGCACCTAGAGGACATAGAATTGATTATAAGGAATAGCCAGAAAAAACATGCCAAACCAAACTAATTTTCCTCTTTGATGGAGTTATTGGTCTAATGAATGGGTAGAAGCAGTATATCATAGAATCATAGAATAATAGGGTTGGAAGGGACCTCACGAGGTCATCTAGTCTAACCCCCTGCTAAAAAGCAGGACCACTCCCCCTAAATTATCCCAGCCAGGGTTTTGTCTAACTGAGCCTTAAAAATCTCCAAAGATGAAGATTCTACTACCTCCCTAGATAGCCCATTCCAATGCTTCACCACCCTCCTAGTGAGAAAGTTTTTCATAATATCCAACCTTGACCTCCCCAGCTGTAATTTGAAACCATTGCTCCTTGTTCTGTCCTCTGTTACCCTCGAGAACAGCCTAGCTCCCTCCTCTTTGGAGCAACCCTTCAAGTAGTTGAAGGTTGCTATCAAATCTCCCCTCAGTCTTCTCTTCTGTAGACTAAATAAGCCTAGTTCCTTCAGTCTCTCCTCATAAGTCATGTGCCCCAGCCCCCTAATCATTTTTGTTGCCCTCCGCTGGACTCTTTCTAATTTGTCCACATCCTTTCTGTAGTGGGGAGCCCAAAACTGGACACAGTACTCCAGATGCGGCCTGACCAGTGTCGAATAGAGGGGAATTATCACATCCCTCGATCTGCTGGCAATACTCCTACTGATGCAGCCTAATATGCCATTGGCCTTTTTGGCAACAAGGGCACACTGTTGGCTCATATTCATCTTCCCGTCCACCATAACTCCCAGGTCCTTTTCTACAGCGCTGCTACTTAGCTGATCGGTCCCCAGCCTGTAGCAGTGCATGGGATTTTTCCGTCCTAAGTGCAGGACTTTGCACTTGTCTTTGTTGAACCTCATGAGGTTTCTTTCAGCCCAGTGTTCCAATTTGTCCAAGTCTCTCTGGATCCTGTCCCTGCCCTCCAGTGTATCTACCATTCCCCCCAACTTGGTGTCATCCGCAAACTTACTAAGCACGCAGTCTATTCCATCATCAAGATCATTAATGAAGATGTTGAATAGAACCGGCCCCAGGACCGACCCCTGGGGCACTCCACTCATTACCGGTTGCCAACCAGACATCGAGCCATTGATTCCTACCCGCTGAGCCCGTTGATCTAACCAGTTTTTGATCCACCTTACGGTCCACTCGTCCAACCCATATTTCCTTAACTTGCCGACGAGAATGCTGTGGGAAACTGTATCAAAAGCCTTGCTAAAGTCAAGGTATATCACGTCAACGGCTCTTCCCGCATCCACAAATCTAGTCATCTCATCATAGAAGGAAATTAGGTTGGTCAGGCACGATTTGCCCTTGGTAAATCCATATTGACTGTTCCTGATCACTCTATTTTCCTCCAAGTGTTTCAGGATGGATTCCTTGAGGACCTGCTCCATGATTTTCCCAGGGATTGAGGTGAGGCTGACCGGTCTGTAGTTCCCCGGATCCTTCTTTTTCCCTTTCCCTTTCCCTTTCCCTAAAGATAGATACTATATTTGCCTTTTTCCAATCCTCCGGGACCACCCCCGTTCGCCACGAGTTCTCAAAGATAATGGCCAGCGGCTCTGCAATCACTTCCCCCAACTCCCTCAGCACCCTCGGATGCAGTTCATCCGGCCCCATGGACTTGTGCACATCCAATTTCATTAAGTGTTCCCTAACCTGACTTTCCATCACCGAGGGCCACTCTTCTCTCCAGTCCGCGTTACCCCGTGTAGTAGCCTGGGAGCTGGCCCGCCCTGTGAAGACTGAAGTAAAAAAAGCATTGAGTACTTCAGCCTTTTCCGCATCATCCTCCACGAGGATGCCTGCCCCATTCAGTAAGGGACCTACACCACCTCTGATCCTTTTCTTATTGCTGATATACTTATAGAACCCCTTTCTGTTATCCTTCACATCTCTTGCTAGCTGCAACTCCAATTGTCCTTTGGCCTTTCTGATTTGATCCCTGCAGTCCTGAGCAATATCTTTATACGCCTCCCTTGTCATCTGTCCAAGCTTCCACTTCTTGTAAGCTTCCCTTTTATGTTTCAGCTCCCCGCAGAGTTCTCTGCTAAGCCACGCTGGTCGTCGTCCACATTTGCTGTTCTTTCTGCACATCGGAATGTTATCTTCCTGTGCCTTTAACAGGGTTTCTTTAAAATACAGCCAGCTGTCTTGGACACCTTTCCCCTTCAGATCAGCCTCCCATGGGACCCTGCCCATCAGCTCCCTAAGGGAGCCAAAATCTGCTTTTCTGAAGTCCAGGGTGTGTGTTCTGCTTCTTTCCTTCCTTCCATTGATCGGGATCCTGAACTCTACCATCTCATGGTCGCTGCTGCCCAGGTTGCCATTTACTTCTACTTCCCCGATCAATTCTTCTCTGTTTGTGAGCAATAGGTCTAGAGGTGCAAGGCCCCTAGTTGGTTCCTCCAGCATTTGTACTAGGAAGTTGTCCTCAATATTCTCCAAAAACTTCCTGGATTGCCTGTGCACTGCTGTATTATCTTCCCAGCAGACATCAGGATAATTGAAGGCCCCCATAAGAACCAGGGCCTGCGACGATCTGGAAACTTCCGTTAGTTGTCCATAGAACGCCTCATCCACCTCCTCTTTCTGGTCTGGCGGTCTGTAGCAGACACCCACCATCAGCATATATGTTATATATTGTGATTTTAGTAAGGCTTTTAATACAGTCCCACAAAACATTTGCATAAGTAAAGAAGGGAACTGCGGTCTAGATAATTGTGGATATACAACTGGTTGAAAGACTATGCTCAAAGAGCAGCTAACAGCAGTTCACTGGTGTATCTAGTTGAGTCCCACAGGGGTCAGTCCTGGGTCTGACGTGCCCAGTATGCTTATATAATCTGAAGATGCCACTAAACAAGGAGGGATTGCAAGCATTTGGGAGGGCAGGATTAGAATTCAAAATGATCTTGATGAATTAGTTTGACATCAACAATATGAAATTCAGTGAAGACGAGTGGAAAATACTTCACTTAGGAAGGAAAAATCAAATTCACAACTATAAAATAGGGAATAACTGGCTAGGTCAGCAGTTCCCAACCTGTGGCCTGGGGGCCAATAGTGGCCCACAGGGGCTTTCAAAATGGCCCACTGCTCCCCTCCCACTGGCTGCAGAAGGAAGCTACTGCTAAGGGCTCAGGCAGACCATGCGCTACAGGGTTACAAGACTAGTGCAGGCTCCTTGCTGCAGACAAGAGGATGGGAGATCAGTGTTCCAGTCCCCCTGAATGTAGCAGGGAGACAGGCAAAGCAATCCACCTAGATCCAGAGGTTCTGGGGGCCCTGCTAGAGCCAGAGGGAGGGGAGCACTGATCTCCCATCCCACAGACTGCAGAAGGGAACCATTCCCTAGGAACCCAGGTGGAGCACATGGGGCTACAAGATGCAAAAGTTTTCCCTGCTGCAATCAGAGGGATGGGAGATCAGCAAGGAGGCAGCCTCCTCACTGAACTTCTTCCCTCTGGCTGCAGTTGAGGGTGGGTGGGGGTGGAGACTGGTGGCCCTTCAGGGTTGTAAAAATTATATCTGTAGCCCTTGAGCCAAAAAGATTGGGAGTCACTGGGCTATGTGGTAGTACTAATGAAAAGGTTCTGGGGATTATTTTGGTTCACAATTTAAACATGAGTCAACATTGTGCTTCAGCTGTGAAAAAGGCTAATATTATTCAGGGGTGTATTTACAGGAGAGTTGTATGTAAGACACAGGAGGTAATTGTCCCTGTTTACTCAGAACTGGTGATGTCGCAGCTGGAATACTGTGTCCAGTTCTGGCTGCCATACTTAGGAAGATGTGGAAAAATTGCTGAGTCCAGAGCAGAGCAGCAACACTGATATAGGACCAGAAAAAGTGATCAAGGAGGAAAGGTTAAATAAACTGAACATGTTTAGTTTTAAGAAAAGTAAACTATGGGGTGACCTGATAACAATCTTCAGATATGTTAGGAACTGTTAGAAAAAGGATGGTGATCAGTTGTTGTTCTTGCCCATTGAAGGTTTGACAAGAAATAATGGACTTAATCTGCAGCAGGGGAGATTTAGATTAGATATTAGGAAAAGCTTTATAAACATTTAAGCTCCTGAATAGGTTTCTAAAGGAGGCTGTGGAATCCTCATAATTGAAAGTTTTTAAAAATAAGTTGGACGAAACCTGCCAGGCATGGTCTAGGTTTACTGGATCCTTCCACAGCACAGGGGGCTAGACTTGACAATTTCTCCCTTCCAGTCCTACATTTCTGTGTTTCTATGAATATGCAGATGACACACAGCTCTACCTATCCGTTACCACATATGACCACACTATCAACACCAAGATGACCCAGAGGTCGGACGAGACCAGCTCTTGAATGAAGAAGAGCTGTCTGAAGTTGAACTGAGCAAGACAGAGGTGATGCTGGTAGGGAGAAGAAAGCATTTTCAAGGCTAGAAACCATGTGCATTCTGTCTTGATTGATGATACACACCAACAATTGGTCAGTTCAGTCTGTAGGTCTAGGAGTACTCATAGATGCTGGGTTCTTATGTAGCAGCTTCCATGAGTAATGCTTTCTACTATCTCTGGTTGGATAGAAAACTCCATCCCATCCTGGCAGACAAAGACTTGCCTCAATTATTTGTGCCCTTGTCACTGCTTCACTGGATTACAGCAATATATCTGGTCATGAAAACTTCAGAACTTAGGATGCTCCAACTATTTCAGAAAGCTGCACAGGCTCAGTAATATAGGCTAAGTACAGCTCAGTCCTGTTCTCAGCTCTTTACGTTGTCTTCCCATAGGATTTCAAATTAAGTTCAAGGTCTCAGTCCTTTCCTTCAAAGCTCTCCATGGCACTGCCTCAGGGTATCTCAAAGCCAATAGAATAGAATAGAATAGAATAGAATAGAATAGAATATGGTCCCAAGGAGGCATGAAGCACATTTAGCGACTGGAGAATTAAGGCACACCTGCTATCCACCATCTGTCTAGGAGTAGGAAGGGGAAGGGAAAGGTCTGTTAGTCATCTTCCCAGGCTCAGCTTCCATGTAATGTTCTTCTTTTCTCTTTCTGGCCCCTCCTTCCACACTGCAGGGACATTTGGGTATAGGGCTCGATTATTCTGGAGGAGCAGACGTTAGTGCAGTGACAGCACTAAAATAACAAGGTGTCATGGGAGCTCCCATAAAAACCAAGAAAACTACAGCTGGGAGCTTGACAGGCCTCAAAGGCTGACACTCACTTCACTATGTGATCAGAAGTACTCCACATTATCACCATTAATATTATCACTCTGTGTGCTGTGTGACATCTGTCACCCAAGATCATCCATCATCCAACCCAGCAATGTCTCTGTCCTGTGATGGGGTCTGAAACCCAACTGGAAAATTTCATGGCATCCAGTTTTGTCCCAGTGGAGATGCCCAAAATGGGAGACTAAGTGATAATTGGTTAAGTTGTCAACGTTAAGCAACGGTTTCTTGAGTCAGAAGCTCTACCTTGGTATAGCTCAATACAATTGAATACTGTAATAATAATGCTGTGTTTTGCTATAGTGTAATAATAATACTGTAATTATAAGTACACTGTACTGATAATATTGTAAAGGGAACGCTACATATATGCCTTTACAGTGTAATAAGGGATAAGAAAAATATAGGCATATATGTTAATAACGGCAATGGGACAAATTTATCTGTTGTGTAATTGTATTGACTTCAGTGAGGTTACCATAGGAATGAATCTACTCCAATGTCTCTCTTATATAGAAAAAAAAAATCCTCATTGTTTTGAAGTAGAGGTCTTTTTTCTCAGGAAATTTGACAGGGGAGATCATATCCCAGGAAAAGGAAATCTCTGCCACAAGCAACATGGTTTCTAAAATAACCCTACAATCAGCATATAGTATTTAATATGTATCTCCTAAGGAGTGAGATTCATAATTTGTTCTAGACTTTACCTTTCCATCAACTCGGTCATCCTTCTACATGTGAAAGATTTTCTGATACTTCAGAGGCATTAAAGGCACATCAACTCTATCTCTCCCTTGGTTTCTGTATATTCATGAACTGCTATATTTTGCTGATGCCTAATGGTGCACTAGTAATACCTCTCTCTACTTCTCTCTGAGGATCTGAAAGTACTTTACAAAGAGCAAGAGCAAGATTTACAAAATTGGGAGCCTAAAGTTAAGTATCTAAATTCACATTTAGGCCCTTAAGTAAGTGGCCTGATTTTCAGAGATGCTGACTGCATGGGATGCTGTAGGCTTGAAGCACTTCTGATCCAGCCATAAAGTGCCTAAATATAGGTCTAGATATTTACTTTTAAACCAGGGCCCAGATTAGGCCAGTACATGGCAGTACTATCTTTCTAAAACTACCTTCTTGTTCTTTAGAATCTCAAATTCTATTTGAATCCAATAATAAGTCCCTAGATGTTGTGGTTGTGAAACCCCCCCCCCCCCCCCAAAAAACCAAAAAACCTTCAAAACAGATGTAACTGATGCAGCAATGTCTGACTGAGCTTTTAGGCTATGTCAACACTTGTTAATTTAAGTCGATTTAGCTAAGTTGACTTAACAAAGTCGCCTTTAAGTCAACTTTGTTAAGTCGACTTAGCATGTCTGCACTTAAATTTTAAGTCGACTTTGGGGGGACCCTACAAAGTTGACCTAGAGCGTCCACACTGGATTCCTAGGTGGACTTGTAGGGGCTAGGGGGACCTTGAACAGGTCCATGGTGGCGGGGGGGCACCCCTTGCCAAGTGCCAGGGGGCTCAGCCTTTGCCCCATTGTACCTGGGTACAATGGGGCAAAGGGGGACAGGGACCCTGGCAGGGCATAAGGACAGGGTGGGCTGGGCTCTGCCCTGATCTGTGGGGGGGCATGCCAGGCTCTCCCTGTGCCACCCCCCCTGGCAGGGAGGGCAGTGGGGAAGTCCTGGAGAGCCCTAAATTGACTCTAAGTCGACTTAGGGCTACTCCACGTCTACACTGGCTTAAGTTAACTTTAGAAAGTCGACTTAAGCCAAAAGTCGACTTAAAATGAGGTTTAGTAAAGTCGACTTAATTTTCCTTAAGTCAACTTAAGCAGCTTGCTTAAGTCGACTTAAGGAAAGTGTAGTGTTGACGCAGAGTAAATTAAGTCAATTTAATTTACAGGTGTAGACCCACCCTTAGATAGCATGGAACGCTAACTCTGTAATTTGCTTAAGCTCACATAGGCTTTTGTGGCATAATCTAGAGCAGAACCCAGATCTCCTAGTCCTATATTTTAACTGGACCACAAGACTTCTTTCATTTCCTCTACCGAGAGGGACTGGGGTTCTTCAAAACAATACTTGAAACTAGGGACTCAAGCATTCAAATACCTGTTTTCTTCTTGGCTGTTTGACCTGTAAACTGTATCACTTTATCTTTAAAAACTGGTAAAATTATTCACTTACTTTCATGCCTGTGGGGAAGAGACATGTTGTGAAGATTAATTAAATAACCTTCTGTAGGCACTTTGAAGTTGCTGAGTGCTAGAGCTGAGATTTTTAAAGCTGTCTAAGGGAGTTAGGCCCTCAAATCTCATTGAAATTCATTGGGAGTTAGAATCACTAAGGACCTGCTGACACAGAAAAGTTGTACTGCTTTAACTATATCAGTACAATTAAAGGGGGCGGGGGAACCCCTGGTTAAATTGGTGTAAAGTTGCTTATACCAATATAGTTTCTTCCCATAAAGAAAAGGTGGTAAACTATACCAGTTTGATTATGATCACACTAGAGATTGTATTGGCATAACCATTTCAGTAAGAAATCATCTCTCTAACTGAAATAGTTACATTGCTCCAAAATCGGTGTGTTAATCAGGTATTAGTTTCCTAGGAAAATCCCAATCTAGATAAATACTAAATATTATTGTATTTATACACGCAACTCCTATTACATTGGAGAGAAATTGCATGTTAGGTATATTTTCCTAACTTTTATTTCAGAACTTGCTACAAAGTTCTACAGTATTTTAAAGCTATTTTTCTTTATTATTGTACATTATTACCATTTGACTGTCCTGTTTTTTTTAAGTGCCTTGTGTAGGAAAATGGAAAAATGTCTACATGTATATCAAACAAAAACCACAGTTGCTTATCTCATTGCATAAATATTTGCTTTAGAAAAGCATGGCCTTCATAGAAAACATTATTCTACCCAACTTCTCTCCCAATTTCTCTGTTTCCCTTTTAATCCAAGTTGTTTCCAGCTTTTTATTTTGGCTGTAAAACCAGGTTATTTAAAAATATGTATATGTTTGACTGAAAAAACAAATATATTTGTATTTCCTTTTTGCATTTTCCAAAGATTTGACAGGTAAATTCATGTGTTAAACCAAGACAGAGTGCATAGTTTGTTTTTTTTTAGTTGATTTTGCAATAGATAAAATCCATGGTATAAAAGAAAAGGATAAAATTTTTGATCAGTTTCCAATGCTTAATTACAAGTCTGTTCCAGCTAATTTCCTTGCTGTGTCCACAGCTGCTATTCTTTTGTCAGTGGTTTATTTTTCTTTGAAAAATCTGAAAGGCATCTAGGCTTTTTCTCAAAGTCATCAGCCCTAGATTCACTCTCCCAGATGCCTCATTAATGCATTCATTTTGCAAGGTTGTTTGGTTGTTTAGCACCTTGCATTCAAATAATTTTTCTTTACTTATGACAAAATGTTTTGAAAACATTGTGGAATATCTGGCTCATTCTATCATTAAACTGTTTGGCTTTGCTATATAAACAATGCTGTATGAATAATAGTACAATTTTCTGCTGAGCATCTGTAGAAAGGCTTTGGATGATTATGGAATTTTCATTTTATTCATCAAGACACATTAGCTGACTCCTTTAACAGTGCATGTTAATATGCAATCATAGTAAGTGAACTGTTTCATGTCATAAGCCGCACAAAGCTCATTTTTATTTGTTGACAGAATTGTGGCTCATCATATATGTGCTAATATGCTGCACTGGTAAAAGCATGGCTTTATAGGATGATGATATCACCCAAAAGTTTGATCTGCGTAAATTGAATTTTAGGAAATGGGATGAAACTCTGGGTCCAAATCTAAATTTCCTAATGACCTCCTATTTCTGTATAATGGGCTGAACCCAAACCCCATTTCTGAATTCCCATTTCCATCAGTAGGAGTAACCCAGATTTCAAACTGCTTGTTAGAATGAAGTCTCCAGATTCAGGGTCTGATGGTGCAAATGGCACATAGCCCATAGTGGTGAGTAGCGCGGAGCCATACTATCATGAAGGCAGCAAGCTTCCAAGGAGGTGCTGCAGACTGCATGCTATGTGGCCATGTGGGGTGAAGTCAATGTGACTTTGGTTTCACCTTCTCTGGCTCTCAGAGCAATGTGTGTCCCCAGGAGAGCAGGGAGAAGGCAATTTATGTACTTCCTTGAGCATAAAGACTAACATTTTATCCATCTCTGGTAACAACCTTGCTATACCCTCTTCTGGACAACTATGACAGTGATTCCTTTTGGGTCCTCTCAATGGCCCTGCAACAGGCTTACCTTTCCTTAAGGAGGGACTGTAAAGTAACAAGAAAACATAATGAGGGTCGTTTTGCCCCCCCTGAGTGCCCTTCCAGCCTGCTCTCTCATAGAGTGCTGACCTTCGAAAATTTTCCCTTCAAAAATCTAGCTCCTAACCAAACTGCCAGTCCTCTGGGCTTCCCACACTCTGGTTTTCCATAGCTTGGATCCTTATTCCTATTCTCCTGCCAGGCCATCTGCTTGGGGTTTAGCCCTCTGAAGTGCCTGCTACAGGAGCCACCTTCTCCCCAACCACCCCTTCCTTTCATGGCAAGTCACAGAAGGGACCCTCCTTCCTGCAGTTTTCCTTCTCAGCTTTGTGCTCCCTGCCCTTTGTGGAAATCACCAGATCGCTTCCCAGGTGGGCTTGATAACTGAACTGAGCCACAGTTGATCAGGATCAGTTGGCACAGTGTGGGTAGCTAATGCATCACTGGCAAGGATGAGCTCAACTCCCCTTAAAGAATCAGCCAGCCTGTGACACCATCCTTTCTGTAGGTCACGCCAGAGGGTGGAGCCACCTCACCCTCCACCCTCATAAGGATCAGACAGGATGTGTCCCTTGGGCATTTCTCCTAAAGTTGCTGTTAGCATCATCATATTTACTGTTTTGCCATATGGCAGCTGGCTGCTGGATTTATTCCAATAAAATATAATTGGGGTTTATTCTCCCCGTGATGTGAATGTTTAGTTCTCATTAATGTCAAGCTTTCATTAGGAAATCTCAGTCACTTGAAATAATACAGTAAAATTAGTATGAACTAGGCTGCCAGATATGTTTAAGCATCCCCAGTTCTTATTTTAAAGCGGCAACTGAATCAAAGGTAGAGAAACAAAGTATGTCACCAGTTCCTAACTTTAATGAAGGCAATCATTTTATAACAATGATTTGGTGGAAATGCAAATGTATGTAGATTGTTTACTTAGACATGAGCTTTCATACATCATTCTCTGTTTTCCTCCTCCTTGTCCCTTCCCTTTTGCCTAGGAGGAGATACTGTTGTTATTCTAGTCATATATCTCTTGATTTTATTAT
Organism: Pelusios castaneus; assembly: GCA_007922175.1. Taxonomy (NCBI): domain Eukaryota; kingdom Metazoa; phylum Chordata; order Testudines; family Pelomedusidae; genus Pelusios; species Pelusios castaneus. The sequence continues at coordinate 11,159,284 of ML685787.1, forward strand.
CTAAGCTAGCCATAAAAATGACAAGAAAATGGATTTTTCAGACAACAGTCTCCTGTTCCCGGTGTGTAATTTCATGTTTAGCTACACATACTGAAAACATCACATAGTTTACATACTTTTTCTTTAATTGTATACTGTTGACATATTGTTAACGAGGTATACAACATTGCATAATTAAGAGAATATTCAAAGCATCTGAGTGTTGCTAGTTCCTGGGATCCAAAAAGAAGGAAATGTGAACCAGCTACTATGGGGGTTAATGGACTGTTTTTAGTCTGGTAGTGTGAGACCTAGGACTGTATCTTACTTAAGGGTTGATTGTATAGTCCTCATGCAGGTAAGAGTCATGCGATAAATAAATCTGTTAGTCTTTAAAAGTGCTACGGGACTCTGTTGTTTTTCTACAATAGACTAACACGGCTACCCCTTTCGGAACTAGTACCAATGAGTCTGGTAGACACATACCGCTCTCATAGAATCACCAGGCAATATATCTCAATAAAAAGTCCATGCACTAGAACAGGGGTCAGCAACCCCCAGCATGCATGCCAAAAGTGGCACACGGGCCAAGCCTCAGTGGCTCATGGCGCTGTTCAGTCTCCCCTGTTGGCCCCATTCCCCCCAGCGTGGCCTGGGGCCACAAGAGCCGCATGCCGTGGCTCCAGGCCCCCACTGGCCGCGCTTCCCTGCTGGGGTGTGCAGCCAGTAGGGAAAAAGAAACCACAGTGCGGGGCTCCTGGCCTCTGCTGGCCCCACCCCCTGCTGGGCAGGGCTGATGGAGGAGAGCGGGGCAGGCAGGTCAGCCCGCCCAGAGCTGCCGCAGCCGGCAAGCCGGCCCCAGCCATGACCGGGAAGAGGGCTGGACGGCCTGCCTAAGCCGCCGCTGCTGACGGGAGCTGGCCCCAGCCCTGGCCGGGAACCAGAGGCCGCCGGGCCAGCAGGAGACGGCCCGGCTTGGCCCCAGCCCCAGTCCCGGCCCCGGCCGGGAAGCAGAGGCCGTCGGTCCAGCGGGAGACAGCCTCGGCCCTGGTCCTAGCTGGGAACTGGAGACTTGGTCTTGAGCCCCTTTTGGCCCTGCCCCCGGCACCTGCTGCAGGTGTGGTGGGCTGGGCTGGCACGGGGGCCGGCAAAGGTTGCCAACCCCTGCACTAGAAATCTGTAATAAAATATTGCTACAGGGTTGCTACAGGTCAGGATTAAGGGGAATTAGTAGATCTCTGTCAGTTTCAAGTCACAGCTCTAGTCCCTTGCTGTAGCCCTGATCCAGAGCCCATGGAAGTCAATGGAAAGACTTCAGAGGGCTGTCAATCAGGCCCTATAATCCTCCACCTCTTAGCCACGCCAATGCAATGATCACAGGCACAACGTAAGAACCCAAATGGAATAAAACAAAATAGCACAGAGTTATTGCCCAAAATTCATCTAATTTAAAAAGTAAAAGTAAAATGCATCTTATTCTCCTTAAAATAGAAACCTTTCTTATGTAATCTTATGTTGCAAATAGAAATGGCATATGCAAATTATTTTTCCTTGTCTGGTAAATATTAAGTCCGATATTTTCAAAAACTAGGTGTCCAAGTGATTTGGAAAGCTAATTCCCAATGGATTTGTTCCCTGTCAGCAGCTTTGAAAACATCATCCAAATCAAAATTGCTAACACAGAATCATAGAAGATTAGGATTGGAAGGGATCCCAACCCCCTGCTGAAATCAGTACCAACCCCAACTAAATAATCCCAGCCAGATCTTTGTCAAGGCAAACCTTAAAAACCTCTAAGGATGGAGATTCCACCACTTCCCTAGGAAACCCATTCCAGTGCTTTACCACCCTCCATCAGTTTTTCCTGATATTCAACCTAGACTGCAATCTAGAATCCCCTGAAGCAACTTGAGACCATGGCTCCTCTTTCTGTCACCTGCCACAGCCTACCTCCATCCTCCCTGGAATCCCCATTCATGTTTTTGAACGCTACTATCAAATCCCCTCTCATTCTTCTCTTCTGCAGACTATAAAAGCTTAGTTCCCTCCACCTCTCCTCATAAGTCATATGCTTCAACACACTAATCATTTACATTGCCCTTCACTGGACTCTCTCCAATTTGTCCACATGCTTCCTTTAGAGAGGGGCCCAAAACTGGACACAGTACTCCAAATGTGACCTCACCAGTGCTGAATAGAGGGGAATAATTCCTTCCCTTGATCTGCTGGCAATATTCCTACTAATGCAGCCCAATATGCTGTTAGCCTTCTTGGCAATATAAGCACACTATTGACTCATATCCAGCTTCTTTTCCACTGTAACCCCCAGGTTTTTTTATGCAGAACTGCTACCTACTCAGTTGTTCCTCAGTCTGTAGCAGTGCATAGGATTCTTTCATCCTAAGTGGAGGACTCTGCACTTGTCCTTGTTGAATCTCATCAGATTTCCTTTGGCACAATCCTCCACTTTGTTTAGGTCATGGGTGTCAAACTCCTGGCCTGACCACAGGTAGGTCTGATCAGGCCCATGAGCTCCTGCCACCCCGAGGGGTGACTGTCTCGGTCCTGCGCTGCCCCACTGCCTTCAGCAGTGACCCGAAGGCAAGGGACAGGCTGGAGCAGAAAGCTCAGCTTTTGGGCCGGCCAGCCCTGCCCCAGAGGTGGAGCTGCCAGCTCAGGAGAGGAGCGGGGAGCCCACATGCCCTGTTCCCCCCCCCCCAGTGGCTGATTGGCCCCTCCTGCATGCATGGCCGGGGAAGAGGTCAGGAGGCCCCCCTGCTGTACAGTACCAGCTGGGGAAGGGGAAGAAAAACCCATGTGGCATAGGGCTCAGGAAGGGAAAGGGAAGTCAAGCCCATGGGGCATAAAACTGGGGAATGGGTCTGGGAGCCAGCGAGTTGCAGGTAGGGTTACCAGATACCAAAGCATGGAAAGGAGGACAGGGAAGTATGAAGAGGAGGACATGGAGAAAATGTAGTATTAATATAACTGTCATTACCATATTATGCCATGGAAAATGGATAATGATTAATGAATGCATGGCAGTATGAAAAAAATGGAGAACAAGTTGAACAACAGAAATATTCTTAGGGGCACATTAACTGCCAGATGGAGGACATGAAGGTAAAACGGAGGACATGTCCTCCTTTTGCCGGACGTCTGGTAACCCTAGGTGCAGGGGAAAGGGAGTAGCAGGGGTCCCACCACCCTGCTGCACTCCAACCTACCTCACCTTTCTCTTACCACCACTACTCTGCCCCCCTTGCCACCATCTCTTGCCCCCCCGTGCTTTCCTCTGCCACCCCACAGGGCCACCCCTGCCCTGCTCTGCTATGGCTCCCTGTCTCCTGTACACTGACACTTTCTGAAAAGAAAAATAGGAATCTTTTCAAATTTTCACAATATTTGGTTTAATTAACAAGCAAAAATTTGTTGTGTACAGTTGTGAAAGTGACATTTATCTAAAGGTTGCTGTAGGGAGGATGGATATTACTTGAGAATTGTGTTTAGGTATGAAAAGTGAGTTTCCACTTTTACAGAGCCAAATTGGGTTTGCAAACTGGTGTTTAATTTTCTTATGTTATCGGCCTTTGCTGATAATGTGATAAAAATCATTATCTAACTGCCATAGCATCAAAATTAGCCATTTGGAAAAGTTTGTAGCCTGTATTGTTGTTATGCAATATATTCAGCCCATGATTACTTTTACTGTAATTAATGTAGCCTATGTTATCATGATTACAGATAATTAGTCAATAAGTGCGGATTCAAATTTTATTGGACACACTTTGGCCCCCATCAAGTGCCCTGCCCTCCAATGTGGCCCCTCACATCAAATGAGTTTGACACCACTGGTCTAGGTCACTCTGTATCCTATTGTATCTACCACTCCCTGCAGCTTAGTATCACCTGCAAGTTTGCTGAGGGTATACTCCATCCTGGCCTCCAGATCATTAATGAAGATGTTGAACAAAACTGGCCCCAGGACCAACCTCCGGGGTGCTGCACTTGTTACTGACTGCCAACTACACATTGAACCATTGGTCACTATCTGTTGACCCCCAATGAGCTAGCCACATTTCTATACATCTCATAGTCCATTGAATCAATCCATACTGCTTTAATTTGCTGGTGAAAATACAGTGAGAGACGGTATAAAAAGCTTTGCTAAAGTCTCCTGCTTTCCTCACATTCACAGAGCCACTCATCTCATCATAGAAAGCAATCAAACTGGTCAGGCATGCCTTGACCTGGGTGAATCCATGTTGACTGTTCCTCATCACCTTCCTCTCTTCCAAGTGCTTCAAAATGGATTCCTTGAGGACCTGCTTCATGATTTTTCTTGGGACTGAAGTGAAGCTGACAGGTCTGTAGTTCCCTAGATCCTCCTCCTCCTATTTTTAAAAGATGGGCACTATATTTGCCTTTTTCCAATCGTCCAGGACCTCCTCTAATCACCACAAGTTTTCAAAGATAATGACCAATGGCTCTGCAATCAGCCAACTCCTGCAGCAGCCTTTCGTGCCTTGCATCTGGCCCTATGGACTTGTACATGGCCAACCTGTCTAAATACTCCTGAACTTGTTCTTTCACCAAAGAGAGCAGCTCACCTTCTCCCCATTCTTTGCTGCCTGGTGCAGTAGTCTGGGAGCTGACCTTGTCTGTGAAGACAGAGGCAAAAAAAACCACTGACTACTTCAGCTTTTTCTACATCTGTCATGAGGTTGCCTCCCCCCCAATTTAGTAAGGGGCCTGCACTTTCTCTGACTTTCTACTTTTTGCTAACATACCTGTAGAAACTTTTCTGGTTACCCTTCATGTCCCTTGCTAGTGCAACTCCAATTTTAATGTAAAGATATGTTATAACTGTTGCAAATACATTTTAATGTAAAAATACGCCTGAAGGCCCAAAGTTAAAACAATATGCTGCCATGTAGGAGATCCAAATTTGTATTCTAGGCTTGCAACATGTAGCATCTGGTGTCACAGTCCACAGAGTCCTTTATCCAGCACCCTGTGCTGGAAGCAAGAGCCTTGAAATGTTGGATATATGACAGAATAGGACAGTACTGGAACAAATTATCAGGGAATCAGGGTTGCAGCTCCAATAATGACTCAGAGCACCCATCTCATGGGGAAAATGTTTCTTAAATAATAAATATTGTTGTGGACTTGGAGTAATACTTAACAGATGTGTACAGTGTATTTTTTTCCTTAAAAATAAAATACACTTAATTGGAACAATATTCCACTTACCACTATTTGAAAACTCAAAGAACTTATTTTAGTTTAGCTTACCATTTTCCTATGTTTTCTTTTGACATTTTGCTTCCAAGATAATTGTTTGTTTGATTAAGAAGTCTGGCAGCTCATAATTGATTTGCATGGAGCTCAAAAACTATACACTTGGGTGGGACTTATAAAAGGCATTTCCTTTTTGCAGTTATAAAAATGTGATTGCTAGTTGCATTTGAAAAATAAAGAATTAATGTAATGAGACACACCTGTAAATGTCCATTTTTGAAGGCACTCTACAGTTACTTACAGGAGCCATGGCTGAAATTTGATTTCTCCGCTCACCTTCTCCTTCCATTCCAAAGATCCTTCCTCCCCCTGACTCATGAAGAGCACTGCTACTTGGAGTGAAAATGCAATGCAAAATCATACATTAAAAAGATATTTACAAATGGCAAATATAATTATTCCCTTTTTTTCTTCAGGGACTATCCATGACTACAGTACTATCAAAGCGATGATCCAAAGAATAATATTTCAGACAAGTGCAGCCATCAAACAAACACACTGTATAATTATGTTGTTCTTTGTCTCCTCTAAAAGCTCGCACTCCATTTGTATCTTACATGCCTAAGACCTCCTCCTAGGGAGACACCAGATTGTTTTCAACGATAGCAAATATATCAAAGGTCTGATAGCTAACTTAGCCTTTGCTGGGCTTTAATGGCAATACTTGCCAGGTCTGCCTCAGATGTGGAGCTATGCCTTGACTTTGCCCTGAGCTATAGATGCCACCTCTAATATACAGAACTGTCATGAATTTGTTTTTTGTCATAAATGAAGCATGGGGCTGTGCTTTAATTTTTCTCACTGCCCTCTGTCAGGTAATAATCATAAATATTGTCCTGAATCATTAAGTCACAACCTGAAATGTGATCCTGCCCAGTTCCCAATCAGACAGCCATCTGGAAGATGAAAGAAGTCTATTTTCTTTTTAGAATGATCCAGACTCTAATTTGTAGTAACACTCTTAACAGGCTATTTCAGAGACATTAACCAGAAACTAGTCTCAGTTACTCAAGGAAGGTGCATTGTGTGTGCTGTCTAAAGCATTTGCAGCAGGCAGAACCATGTCTCTGATGTAAATCTGTAATGCTCAGCGGCTTTTTAATCAAGTTAACTGTATTCCTACATGAGCATTGGGCAGGCAAACAGAATGAGTGAAAATATACAATGTCATAAAAAGTGCCAGCATTTCTGCAAGACAAAAATGAGTAGTTCCATCAAGCTAACAGTAGCACTTCAGACTGTATATACTCCGAACAACCTGGAGTTAATTTAATGCTGAAAATAAATAGAATTATTTGTCTGCAACAGAAATTAGTATTTCCACCACAGAAGTGAATCTTTTATGGCAACAGTGAAATATTTTTAACATTAAAAAAACGATTATGTTGTTGGTCAAAAGCAATATCAATCAAGGGATTCTCATTATGTATTTGAAACTTCTGAGTCTTCCCGACCCATGATACAGAGTCGTTCATTAGCTGATGACATTACAAAACAGCTGGACTGCAATCAGACAGGAAATATTGAGTGGTCACAATTGAAAGCACATGTATCAGCTCTTGCTATTCGAAGGTAATTCATGAGGTAGCTGGGATCTAGTGGTCTGAACGCAGAACTGAGACACAGGAACATCGAACTTCTCTTGTGGCCTTGCACACATCATTAAATATAACTGTGTTTCAGTTCCCTGTTTGTAAATTTAAGATTATGTGCCCACAGGTGCGTGGTGGGGATCAAATAATGTTTGTAGACCACTAAGTATTATTATTAGGATTAAAATTGTGTCCAAATTAAATAGCTTTAATATGAATATTTAAAAAAATACCAGGTGAGATTTTAAAAAGCACTCAATGCCAAGGGTCTGTACTGGGAACAATACTGTTCAACATATTTATAATTGATCTGGAAAAAGGGGTGAACAGAAAGGTGGAAAAATATGCAAATGATACAAAACTATTCGAGATAGTTAAGTCCAAAGCAGACAGTAATGAGTTACAAAGGGATCTCAGAAAACTGAATGACTGGCAGTTGAAATTAAATGTTGATAAATGCAAAGTAATGCACATTGGAAAACATAATTCCAACTATACATATGAAATGATGGGGTCTAAATTAGCTGTGATTACTCAAGAAAGAGATCTTGGAGTCATTGTGGATAGTTCTCTGAAAACATCCACTCAATGTGCAACAACAGTAAAAAAAGCTAACAGTATGTTAAGAATCATTAGGAAAGGGATAGATAATAAGACACAAAATATCATATTGCCTCTTTATAAATCCATTTTATGCCCACACCTTGAATAATGCATGCAGATCTGGTTGCCCCATCTCAAAAAATAATAATAATAAAAAAAATTACTGGAAAAGGGCAACAAACGTTATTAGGGGTATGGAAAAGCTTCCGTATGAGGAAAGATCAGCAAAGGTAGCCATTTCAGTTTGGAAAGAGACAACTAATAGGGAATATGATGGAGATCTATAAAATCATGACTGGTGTGGAGAAAGTAAATAAGGAAGTATTATTTACTTTTTCTCATAATACCAGAACTAGGGGTCATGAAATGAAATTAATAGGCAGTAAAAGTAAATTTAAAATGAACAAAAGGAAGTATTTCTTTACACAGTGCACAGTCAACCTGTGGAATTCCTTGCCAGAGGATGTTGTAATGGACAAGACTACAAGGGGTTTCAAAAAAGAATCTGATAAGTTCATGGAAGAAAGGTCCATCAATGGCTATTAGCCAGATGGGCAGGGATTGCTGTTTGACAGAAGCTGGGAAAGGGCGATGGGATGGTTCACTTGAAGATTATCTATTCTACTTCATTCCCTCTGAAGCTCCTGGCATTGGCCACTATTGGAAGACAGAATACTGGGCTAGATGTATCATTGGTCTGACCCAGTACAGCTGTTCTTATGTTCTTATTGGCCTAACTCTGCTCATAAGTGGAACCTAAAGATGTGTCTCTCATTCTTAAACAGTGCAGGTAACATAATATTGAATTAATTAAGAAAAAGTAGATATTATTATCTGTCTGAATATGTCTGGCAATGCAAGAAGGATCAGTAGCACAAATGCACATGATCCGCCACTAGCAAGCATGTCTCGGGCAGGTGGGTGAGCATATGGCTGAGAGAGCTGGACCATCACAGTGATGCGGATATTGATGCAGATTGTCCAGCCCCAAGCCTCTGTACAGGTTCACTGGGTAGAGTCATCAACAGCAGGGCAGTTCACTGAGGCTTTGTCTGATAATGAAGTGAAGCCTCTGGATTCCCATTTCTCATCCTCTTTATAATAAAATTTTTGTCAGGGGAACACGTTGATATTTTTTCTCTCTTCTGAGGAGACTCACCAAAGGCTCAATACTCTGGGCAGCCTGTTGGCCATATGAGTGGACCAAAACACCTAGGGCATTTACCTGACTATTATTAATGATCCCAAGATCCAGGTTGGCTGACTTCAGTCTGCCCATGTTTCATGTATCAGACCAGACCCTTTATACTTTAACTGGAGAATACAGTAGAACTTCAAAGATACAAACACCAATGGTACGAACTGACTGGTCAACTGAACATGGTGTGAGACCGGAAGTAAGCAATCAGGCAGCAACGGCGGGTGGGTGAAAGCAAATACTGTACTATACTGTGCCTGTATTGCATCTTAATGGGCAGCACGTCTGGGTTTCCTGTACCTGACTCCATTTGCTGTGTGAGGAGCAGCCACTTACAGGTAGAAGGTGAAGATGCTGAGGTTCACAGGCACTGCTGTGAGCCCCCGCTGCCAGCCTGAGGCAGCCTGATTGGTGCATGCAGACCAAAAGAACCTCCCCCCATCCCCTCAGGAGAGGGACAAGCTTACAAACTCATGAGAACCCTAAGCCCAGGAAAAGCCGAGCTGCTGAGAACTGCTGCTGTTGCAGCTGAATCCTGGCCTGGAGTAGGAGCCAGATGCTCTGCTCTGGAGTTTTCAAGGGCCACAGCCTGTGCACTGAAGTGGCCCAAGCTTTGTCTGTGGCTGCACTCCTGGGTCATGGCTGCACCTCTGGGAGTGCAAAGGGAGGGGCACTGGCAGCAGCCTGATGAAAACCCCTTGGTATGTGCTGCCTCTGGACCACAGCCAGGGCCAGCTTATTACAGGGGCTATAGGGGATGAAGCCACTGGCCCCAGCCTAAAGGGGGGGCCCTCCAGCTCCTAAAACCCCTACATGATCTGACCCCTTCTCAGCCCACTCAATGCTACCACATACTTTCTTTATAATATTATTGTTTGCATGCATTCAGGACTCCTTGGCACTAAAACTGCACAGCCCTGCCCCAAAGAGTGTATGATCTAAATAGACAGGCCAGCCAAAAGGTGGGAGAGAACAAGTATTATTATTACCCCTCAAGAGACTGGGAACTGATGCACAGGAAGTGAAATCCTGGCCCCACTGAAGTTTTAAATGGGGCCGCGATTTCATCCAGTGAAAGTAAATGACTTGTCAAGGGTTAGGCAGAAAGTCTATGGCCAAGAACTGAATGCAGAGCCTCTAAGTCCCAGAATCATGTATTAACCACAAGTTTACCCTCCTCACCCTGAAACAAGTGTTTTACTACTGACCAGTACCAAGAGGCAGGAACACAGAGAGTGCTAGGTGTGCAAAATATGTAAATAAAATTTGAGAATAAATAATAATGTTCCCTTTTCAAATTAATGTCGTCATCCCCCCACCCATTATATCATTATAGAACAGTGGAGCAAAAATAAAATAATACCCTCATCTGGCACACCAGGCGCATGTCTATTGAAAAACAAGAAACTTATCCCTTTGGAAAAAAAATATTTTCCCCTAATCACATCATTTGGACAAAATGCAGTTGTGATTATATAGAGCATGCTAGGCCTTTCTACATTCCACAGCTGCAACAATGAAGCCATTAAAATACCCGGTCAAAGGTCCCAATTCACAAAGAAATAATACAAGTTTATTGTTTCTAATCTTATTAAGTAAGAAAATAGTCTTGAGATGTAACGTCAACCTGTAATGGCTGAAGTATTGATTATATTAACCCGGTACTCATGGATAATTCAAAGAGCCTAATTTCATCTAATTTCTATAATTTTAAAACAGTCCAGTCCAATTGCTTTATGGCAAAGTAAGCCACAATTATTTCTATAAATAATGTAAATCTATTATCGGATTTGTTATGGATTAGCTGGTAAAGCATTTTGTAGTAAAGCATTTTGTATAATGGGTTAGAGGAATGCTTTTTTCTTTTAAATTCCTTTTTCTTGAACCCAATCACCTTTCCAGGGTGAAGCATCATTTCAATTTTGTTCAATCTTGCTGATACCATTCAAAAATAAATAACGATGATCAACATTTTCGAAAATATCTACTGATTTTGGGGTGCCCTCCTTGCACTCGGGATTGATGGGCCCTTTTGAAGATTTTGGCTTATGGTGGTATATAACCAGTTTATAATCAGTGAGTGCTTCTTTCCAGCGTTTAAAAACCTTAACTTCTCCTAACATTGTAATATAAATGCACCAACATTTGAGAATGCATGAGCCTAGTCATGGCTATACTCTGTCTAAAGAACAAAGATCTGATCCTGCTAGGTTCCTGCTGCTTCTTGCAAGTTGTTTTTTTTTAATATCTTCCATTTAAAAGAATATATAGTTGCTTGTGTGCATATGAAATATACATACACCTATATATCCCAGATCACTAGTGCTCACATGGAATATGATCTAAAGCCCTTTATGTTCAACTGAAGTATTTCAATTACATCAGTGGCTTTTGGACCAGGGCCTTGGAGCTGGTTGTTTTTAAACTATGTTCTCTAAGGGTGTTTCTGTCGTTGGCCATTGCACCTTCCTTGCCACCCAACCCCATCCTTCATTCAAATTCTTTGTGCTGAGAAAGGCAGTGTTTTAAGACCCTTTTACTTTTCCTCCTTATCTTCTGAGGTTTTACTATGAATGTACTACACAGTAACAAAGTTAATGTGATTTAAATTACTGAACCAAACTCATGAAGGCTAGTCTATTCAAAATATTTCTTATAAGACTATTTATTAACTCAGAGAACGTGTGGGCAGTGTATGTTTTTAGTAACCTGTAACGCCTGAATAATGATCACAGTACGTCAGACCTCATTACTAATGTAAGGGAAGTCTGAAAGGAACGTCTCACCAGGCATGAGGACTAGTTTGAGATTTTCAGAGCGGTTATGAGAAAATTGCTGTACACTTTGTACTAAAATTAATGGAAACCATGAGGCTAAATTCCCTGTAATACCTTCAAAATCTAAAATAAAGCATTATAGTTGTAAAGCACCTGTCACCGGGACTTCTAAAGCCAAGATCCTCAAAGGTATTTAGGAACTTAACTCCCATTGGAAGTTTGGCATTTAGATTTTGAATTTTTGGTTCAGGTTCCTTTCTAAACATAGACCCAGACCTTCAAAAGTATTTAGAAACCAATCTGAATGTTTTTTTTAATCTATGTAATGGACAAAACATCAGTCCAAACACTCATTCCCTTGGTGTTCATAATCTAGAAGCAAATCTAGAGTTTTCCCAGAATTTAAGGCCTTTGGATTTTGTCCAGAAATTTGCTGCAAATTAGGATCCAAATCTACATCCAGTTTTGGATTCAGGCTTATTGCTGGTAAATAGATATGCAAGAAAAGTGTACATTCTTCAGCATCCAATAAACCAAATCATCTTCCATTAGAATACTTTATTTTTCTAGTGGAAAATATATTGTGCCAGTTCTTCTTCAGTTGACAGTATATCTGACTTAGAGTAAAAAAAAATGATGGGAAATTAAAATAAATCCTGCCTGAAAAGCCAAAGTGCAAATCAAACAGTACGTCTACACTGGAGGCTCTGTTAAATCGACTTAACAAGGTCAACTTTAAGTCGACCTTGTTAAGTCGACTTAGAGAGTCCACACTGAAAACTCCAGTCGACTGCCAGCATCCACACTGGCAGGTGCTAGGTCGATGGAGGAGTGGTGCATTGTGGGTAGCTGTCCCACATTGCACTGGGGCCTGGAGTTAGGTCGATTTAAGGGCATTCCTCATCCACACTGGCTTAAGTCGACTTAATAAGGTCGACTTAAGCATTAAGTCGACCTTCAGAGGTGGTGTTATTAAGTCGACTTAAGGAAGCACTTAAATTGACTTAATAAGCACCCAGGGTGGACGCAGCAGCCTGTAGGTCGACTTAACCATCCTTAAGTCAACCTAAGGCTCCAGTGTAGATGTACCTAAAATGTCCTGTATCATATAATATCCAGCGTTCATAATGAAAGGGGGGAAATGGTGGCATATCCCTCAAACATGATAGCATGTGCTAATCTCTCTTCCTTGGTCAGGCAGCAAGACTGAGAAGCTGGAGTATAGCATGGCCATTTATAACACTCCCTCCATAAGAAATTATACTGCCATATCAAATTACAACACTAGAATGATTTCATGCAGAAGAAACATAAACAATATGCATTTTTCCAAAATGGAAGGGGAATCTGAGAAAATATATGAAGAGGAGCCAGGGAAAAGTCAAAAAACATATACATGCTCCCATGAAATGAATAAGTTACTGTACAAAAAGCAATTATAATCAGAGCAGCAATAACTTGATATCTGCAGAAATCCATATATTGATGTGTGTGGTATGATATAATCATTTAAGTGGATTTCTAAGCAAGCAGAACTCATCCCTATACAATGGTGGGGTAGGTTTCATTTCAGATGGCAAGGGGTTTAACAAAATGTGTTGCATATTTACATGTTCTCTTGTTGCCTACTGCAGACACTGCCATGTGTAATTAATGATGCAGTGCTAGACATCTTCCTTAATTAGATTTGGGGGTCCATTCAGGGAGTTTTCCAAGCCTGTTCCACTGGCTATAACTACTGATATTTTTTAATCCTGAATGAATGATATGTTATTTATTATTGGGCATCTTATTCTTCTAATATTTGGATCATTGTCCTTTGTACATTTTTTTTAACTAGAAAGTAGACCACATTGCTCCAGCCATGGCCACAGGGTGAAATGAAATACTGTGGGGCTGAATGTCTCTTTGACTTGTCCAGTCAGCACCAATTTCTTGCTGTCAATTCCTGGAGCTCTGTGTCATAGCAATCCATTATTTCTTCGTTTAATTCTTTATGCACAGCTTTTCATATTGATTACCTAACATCATTAGTTTTGGTCATTCCATACAAGAGACAACAGAAAGATCAATTTTAACCATATGAGTAGAAGGAACTTGCTCTTAAAGCATCCAAAGACTGGAATCATTTATCTTCCATTCTCTGAATCATAAATCTTTTACAAGTGAAGAGTTAGATTCATTGTTTGCTACTGGTGCATATGATGAAGTAGAGGGTGTTGTCAATGTGTCCTGCAGAATGGAGCTGCACCCATAAAAACTTATTGATATTGAAATGGATAGTGTCATGAGCTACTGCAGATAGCATGATGTTACTCTGTTATGTAGCTTGGTTTTCATAGTGGACCAAGTTCTCTTTTCAATCTCTGAGAGTATAATTTGGTCCATTAAGACATTGTGCGGAGAGGTGCTGAGTGCCTTCCGTTCCTATTACTTTCAGTGGAGGTTAAGGGTCCTCACAACTTCTCAAAAAGTTGCCAACCTTCTATAAATGTACTGACAGTCAGAAAAAAAATGTACAGTTTTAACACTGTCCGTAAATCCATAAATAAATGAAAATGTCTGTAAAACTGGGTAGAAATAAAATGTGTTGCATTTTTACTTTGATTTTCATCATTCATAATCACTTCTTATATCTAAAACAAGTTTGCATCAAAAACTGATCATGACTCTATCATTTCTATTATTGTACATGCCCAAAGAACGCAACTGATCAATTAACTGCACCTTAAACAATTGTGTAATTCCAAATGCCTGTGTACAGAATATTGTGAGTGAGTGCACACTTCAGTAACTGTTTATGGTATTTTTAGTGATGTCAGTAAAATGTTTGCCATGTCAGTAAAAAAAAATCAATTTCTGGTCTTCATGTCAGTAAAAACTAACATGCAAGGTTGGCAATCCTGGGTTGGATCTTATCTCTGGTTCAAATAATAGCCTAATCTTTGGGCCAGTCCAGTCCATTTCAGAATCATGGGGAAGCTGGACTCAGCTGGCATTATCTAACCAATAAAGTCCCCTGGATTTTAAGCTTCTGTTTTTGGAATACACTGTGGTCCATCCCCTCTCTTCATTCACATTGCTGTGATGCGGCATCCAATGATCAGAAGTGGTAGCCATCACATTTTGGACATCACTTCTAAGCACTACTTGAGAGGGGTCAGCATATGTTCCTTTGTTCTTCCTACCTTTTCTGCTGCTTATTCATCTTTCCACTGTCCTTTGCTTTACTTCCTTCCTAAAAGAAACAAAAAATAAATAAAACCATAAGCTTTCTTTGGCTGTTCCCAGCCTTTTTACTTGAGAGTCACTCAGAACTATGTTACCAGTGCTGAGAATGTAAACCTCAGTTAAAAAAAGCAAACTTTTTATAAATCCTGGGTTGACTACACCACTGCCTGTTTTTGCAGCACAATTCTGACCCAGGAGAGGTTGTGTCACTGTCTGCCCTGTAAACCGAGGTGCCTAAATGTAGAGCCTGGACACCTACCATCATTAGACAAGCATGCAGGTCCCTCAATGTCTGTATGCTGTGTCAGCACTCTGAACACAGCAGGCTACCTATCACATAAATGCCCCTTCCTCGATTCCACTAGCCTAGGTTACTACTTCCAACACACCCTTTTTCCAGAATTTCCCCAAAACCACCTGCCCTCAAATGTCCAGCCCTCTCCTGGGACATTCAGAGGAGTCATAAGGTCCATTACTCCTTTAAAGAGACAATAGCATAGCGGCTTGTTACTTTGACTGGAGTTGATAATCACATCAATTCAAACACAGCACAAGAATGATTTATATTAAAACAATTATATTAATAAAATGATAGTTTTTAGGTGAGTTTAAGTACAGGATTAAAGACAAAACAAAACAAAATACAGAACAAATACAAGTAAAATATGCTTTCTAGTGGCTAAAATTTAACAAGCTACAGCCTTGATTTGAGGTAGATTTTTTTATTAATCTTTTTCGTTTCAGCCATGACTGACTTTCTCTCGGTCAAAACCTTCCACAAAAGTACAAGTTTCTGATTTCCCTTGTCTTCCTAGGTGAAAGATCTTTGCCTAAGCAGGTTTCTCACTTCTATTCAGTTCCCAGAGACTTCAGCCCCCTTGGCTGAAGGACCCATCCATCTCAGCTTGCAAGAGCCCTGTCCCTTTGTGTCTGTCCAGTCATGGTGGCTTCTTGTCTCGTCTTATATCTTCCCAAATTCAGTTTTGTCCACAGGCCGAGGATAACCTCATGCTGTTCTCCCCTTCCTGTGGATTCCCCTTCCCCTGCTGATTCCTATGAAAATGGGATTTCCATTGTTTTTGGTCACACCTTGTTTAATTTAATTGGAGACAAGTCGATAGCTACTTTCCCTCCTTTCTGGGAACAATCCTGTTTCTCTCTTTATTTGGTCACAGACTTTAAAGCATTATATCAGTGAATACTCAGAGGCTATGTCTACACTATAAAAAGTTAGGTCAATTTTGTTAAGTCGACCTAAAGTCAATCTTATTAGGTCGACTTAACAAAGTGCTTCCCCTGAACGGTGACTTAGTAGGTCAACCTAACTGCCCTTAGGTTGACCTAATAAAGTGGACTTAAGCGTCCACACTGTGCTTAGGTCAACCGAAGGAGTCGACCTAAGGGTTAGGTCAACCTAACCAATGATTCTTATTAAGTCAACCTAACCTTTCATTAAGTCAACTTAAGGAATTTCTTAAGTCGACTTAATGAAAGCCTGGTGTGAACAGGGACTAAGTTAGGTTGACCTAAGCTTCCTTAAGTCGACCTAACTTGCAAGTGTAGACATACCCATAGATCCTCATATAATATTAATATATATATCACAATGGTATTAATCATTCATATGTGATATCTTCCATGAGATACCTTATCTGATACAGTTTTATAGTCCTGTGATATTGTAAACAAGCAATGGATTCAGTTACTTATCATTTGAAATTCAGACCCCCATGAGAAGCTATAGTCTCCACTTCCTGGATTGATGGCTTTGTTTATCTTTTATGTAAATATACCTTCACTGTCTCTGCCTGATGGTAAACAAACATACATTCCTTTGTCTAGGGTAGACCGGACTTAGGCATTACTTGCAAAACATATTTTAAGAACAATTCTAGAACATATCCATAACTCTTTATACACAACTCATACATACATCACAAAATAATATTCATGATCAATGAGTTAGTTTTCCAGTGATATATTACATGCCACCTATTGGGTATACATCATTTACAATAGTGTGTTAGCCATAGTAAGTATATCAGTCCTGATGCAAGCCGCTGACAAACAGTAGTGGATCACCAGCAGGCCTCTGTCACAGTAGCACTCTCCCAAGTTCCGTCCACAACCCAAGCTTCATTGAACATGATGTAAAAATGGGGATAGCAATGCTTCCCTATCTCCCATTGACGTCAGATAAATATATTAAAGATTGTAAGGTACTCAGATGATGATGATGATAATAGATAGGCAGACAGACAGACAGACAGGCAGATAATTTATTTCCATAAATTTGTTCAAAGCAAAAAACACAACTTTTCAGAATAAACAAAACTTTGTGAGAATTCCTTGTTTTCTCACAAGAATTATAAAGAGAAAATTAGCAATCATTGTTTGTGATGGAAACATGGAAAAGATATCTCCCCTCCCCACTCCCTTGCTTCGACAGAGGAGAGAATTTGTAGCTACATGGTTCTTTTCTGTGGCTGCTTTTACTAGAGCTAAGTGAATAACTGATTTTTACTTAAACTGGCCATTAGAAAATAATAATAATAATAATAATAATAATAATAATACTGAATTTTTAAATGCCAAAGGAATCCTTGTGGAAAAAATTTGGGAATCTTATTCATATTATTATTTGTATTGTGGTAGCACCTCTAATCAAGGATCAGGGCTCTATTGTGAAAGGCATAGTGCACATATCTATCAAAAAGATGGTCCCTGCCCCTAAAGCACTTTGACCCAGATGCTTTTTTCAATGGGAATTAAACACCTAAATACCTTTAGGAATCTGGGCCCTTGTGTCTTAAAATATGGATGGGAAATTTCAATAGCACAGCTTTACCATGCACGTTCTTGTGTTTGCCATTACTACCTGGCCCTGAAGAACAACAACAAACCTTGAGGAGGAGTGGGAGAACTTGACATTTCCAGTCCTGACTGGACTTGGAAGTTCAGTGATCTGTGAAAGAGCAAATCATTATAAAAAATGACTTAATTATGTAACTTTTTTAATATGTTATGATATATAGCAGTTGGGTCTCTTCATTAATGTCCACTGAGCCAGAAGACATTTACTATGAATTTTTCATTCTTCTTCTCCTTAAATGTAGTTATAAAGCTACCATCTCCACGGGTTTACAGATGTTGCACTAGTTCAGTGTAACTACTATACATTTCCATATGAACATTGATGGGCAGAATTGTGATAAACCGACAGAAGCAACGAGCCTCCAAAATGGATGGGTGGTTACATTCCCATATCTAGTTTTGCAAAGGCTAGATTCTGCGTGATATGAAATGGAACCATTTGAATCTTTCATAAATTATAGCAGCACACAATGGAATTTTCCATAGCTCATGATTTACTGTTCCTGTTCCCACCTGTGTGAGAGGGGCAAGGAACATGGATATTCCAGGCACGAGAGCCCCATTTCTTTCCTTTCAGGACTGTCTGAATATCTGTAAAGAAGAGATCAAGGAAGAAAACAATACCCTAGGAATGAATTCTGAAGTAACTATCATTGCTGATTATGTGCATAGGAAGTGACAGTTTCTGGGTGCTGTTAGAATGCAGCAAATTGAGGTATTGTAGTTTTATCTGTTACAGAAAAGTTCTCTATTTGAAAAGGAAAAAAAAAGCAGGAGCCCCACCGTCTCATTTTTAACAAGGACCAGCTGAAAAATGAAGGCAAGCAGCACACAGACCGTCTTATGTCTGCCAATTCATTTCCTGGCCCTGGGAAAAAAAAAAAAAACAACCTCTTGTTTCCTCTCATGCAGGCCAAACATGGCAAAGCATCAGGGGAATTCTGAACGGAGTCAATTGCACTTGTTACTAACTGAGTTTTCTTTTATTCTTATATTACCAAGGCCTGGATTCTCAGCTGCAAGCAATTATAATGAAGAGTTACTGAGTAATGGTTTCCAGATTGCTCCATGATGGGGCATTAATTGAAAGGGACAATTTAAGAGCTTAGGCCATGTAAATGCATTTCTTATTCTGTCAGATCGAGAAATTTCTGCCTGTGAGATGCAGAAAATGCTCAAAACTGATAAAGAGTTACTTGTAGCCATTGAAATGAACATTCGGGGGAAAAGGATTTTACATTTAAGGAATTAAGAACAATTAAAAGAAAACACTAAATTAGGGTTTTATTAGGAATTAGAATATATACATTATCAATGGTGGGGTAAATTCTCCTCACAAAGGCCCAGATCCTCATCACAGTTTAGGTGCCTAACAACAATTAAGGACCTCAGACACAGCTCCTATGCTGAAGTCATCTGACTTACCCTTGATCAACACTGGGGTAGATGGAAACTGAGTTTTGTTTAAATTCTATCAGCCTAATCTCTCACTAGGGCCCAATCCTGGTGCCAATGAGTCAACAATCCATAATACTGTATGATCTAGCCCTCCCTTTTAATGTCAGGTAAGAGAAAGCGCTTCCATTTTTCAGGTTCAGCTTCACAGTAAAACAACTGGCTTCAGGCAAGACAATGGATATATGAAATATCTGAACGAGGTTGTTGATTCTACCTGGTCTGAACAAACAACTTGAATAAAAATATTCAGCAGGAAATGGTAGCAAAGGCTCTGGTTGTTTGCAAAGGTAACGTCAGTGTAGTGTTCCTTGTATAAAACTAGTATAATAAAGGAAACAGGCATAGGAAGTTTATTTTTCTGCACATTCAGTCAGATGTGCATTAAATAGAGAGAGAACTGTGCTCTGGTTACCCTTGTAAAAATGCTGCTGACGAGTTAGAACAAAGCATTACACTGTGCCTCAGTACGTTTTAATGGACAGAAAAAGAGAGATTCTATTTTCTGAATAAAATAACTAAACATTTATGATCCTTTTCAGGTTTGGAAGAAATACTTTCTGCACTTGGCTGTGAAATTGCATATACAAATTGGTACTTCAGTCAGGCTTATTTTCTTCTAATTAGTGTTACATCCTACAAGAATGCTAAATTCATTTCATTAACTTAAATTTCATTAGAGGTTAGTGATTTTTTCATTCACTTAAATTTTATTCTAGGTTAGTGGGTTTTTCCCAATTTCCTCATTAAGGAATATTAGATCTAAAATAACTAATAATATGCAGACATATTTCTTTTTCCAAAGCATTGAGTCATTCAGTGAAATAATTCCTAAATTCTTCACTTCTTACACTACTGTTCTTATATATCTTGAGCAGATGGAAGTTCAGCCACTTGGAATTAAGTGACTAAAGTGAAGAAGGGCATCAGTGAATGGTTTGCTGACCTTTTACTCAATATTAAATGAAGAACACTCCTCATCAAAAAGCCTCAGTCTGCCAAAAAGCTATTACTGAGATGCCTGGGGTTGCAAATATAAACACTGTCAAAGTGGGTGGTCAGTTCAGGTCAGACTTGGGCTGATTCACAGGCACTAAATTAATCCATAAAAAGTATTGCTAGGATCCAGTTTTTGGATGAGGGGAACATAAACTCCATCAGAGTGTGTCAGCTATTGTGTTGTTATAAATGGACTGGAGAGTCTTTTCACCTTCTGACATGAAGGCAACCATTGCCAGTCAACATTTTATATCTTAGTTTTTCTAAAACCCAGACTAGGGGTAAAATCTTGACCCCATTGAACTCAATAGCAAGATTCCAAAAGACCTTCTTCTAGCGCTTTTTCCTCTTTCCAGCCTCACTTAATTCTCCCAAATAATGATTTGCTTTCCTGTGGAGTATGCAGCGATACAACCTGCCCAACTTGTAGCCCAGAACTTGCAGGGCAATTCCACTCACTTCAGGGCATCTGCAGAGGACTAGACATGTCATATAGGGTACATCTACACTGCAGTGTAAGCCTAAGTTTCAAACTCAGGCTCAGTTATAGCCCCCCTTCCATCAACACACAAAATGCACTAACCCAGGGTTCCAGGACTTCACAGATGTGAAAGATCTGTGTCTGAGTCCCTCTGTGATCCAGGGTTTAAGCTCTATTGTATTGCTGTGTAGATGCAGTTCTGCTAGATCCTTGCTCAGGGAATCCACCTCAACTATCCCACAATCCCACAGGTTGACTTTCTACGTTTTCTGGACAATCAGGTTTGGTGAACAGTCAAGATTTCCCACATTGCACCACGAACAAAGAGCTAGAGTAGCCATATTTTAAGAGCACTAGAAAATCTGGATTATGGGTGGCTAGATTTCAGCCTGCATAATGGAATGTAGATGCTGGAGCCCGAGGCTGAGACCCAGAGTTCAATAACTTCCAAATGAATATGGACACTCAATCTCTGGGCTAATAAACCCTGAGTCTAGTAACTTGAGTTTTACTAACCCTGGGCTTACACTGAAATGTAGACATGCCCATAGATGTCCAGTGACTCCATACTCTTCATTACTTAGGCACCTCATTCATGGCACAGTGTCTGCCCATGGCTTCCCTGTGTAATCTCAGGAAACCTTTTAGAGTGCAAAAGCAGACTCTGCATATGAAAATGTTGGCAGTGTCAGCATGATCTTTTGCTGGAAAAACCTTTGCAGGTGAAGCAGGGCTGATGCAGTGGAGTAGTTAGTTAGTATTATTTATTACTGTATTATTATGATTACATATTTATATTGCTGTAGCACCTAACGGTCTTAATCATATGGGGCTCATTGTGTTAGGCACTGTAAAAAGAGATAACAGTGTAATCAGCCCAAATGGTTTCACCTACTCACTACTCAGCTTTGCTTCTCAGATCTGAGTAGCCCCAAAATTTGTGGAAGGGGCTTCTGTGGAATTAGAAGAAGGGAGCCATATTGCTCCATTTACTTCTCAATCCCACTTCCCTCCAACTAATACTGCCCTATTTTGGCAGGTTTTCCACAATTTTCTCGCCATACATGAGCTATTTAAGAGTTCATGACCAGGCCTTCCGTCCATTCCATTTATTAGTTGGGAATATTGCCTGAGTGAGGACTGCAGGAGTAGCCCTTGTGTGTGTATGTACACACACATAATGTGAGATAATGATCCATGCCAGAAGATAAAAGACACCAGTTACTTGATGAGTAACCCTTCTTGCCTTGTTTCCGTTAATGCCTGCAGAAAAATGACTATATGGTATTACTTCACAGTAGACACATAAGAGTAGCCTAAATAGTGAATAGGGAATTTTGCAGAGCTTTTTTAAATTTTCCCTAAGAAATTTAATTTATTTTCATTAGAAAGAATTCTTCTTTCAAGGATCAGGCAAATCTATCACTGGGTTCACTCCACTGATTTTAGTAAATTTACTCCTGAGATAAGTCTGGCTCAATATGGACCAGAAAGTCATCCATCAATATTACAAATACTGAAAGTGAAATTAAATAAAAGAAAAATTTTATATGTTATTTAGGGGAGGAAATGAAACAAAATTCTAGTTAGAGCTTAATATCTCATTAAATACTTTGAAATATTTTCGGGGAATTAAGGTTTCATTTTGTTGTTGCTGCTGCTGTTCATTGGTTTAATTTCCCCTTCAGTCAAGATGTTCTTTGAAATGTGACACGTTTTTATGAGAGAGGCAAGGTGGATTGGATAATATCTGGTATTACACCAGTTTCTGTTGATGAAAGAAACATGTTTTCGAGCTATGTAGAGCTCTTCTTCAGGACTGTCTCTTTTGCAATGTGGGACCAACAGGGCTACAACACTGCATGTGTATTTGTAGTTACAAAGCACCTCATGATGCTACACAGGACCACTATAATAATAGAACAAACCCATTCCCATGCCCTTCACCAACTCTTACCACCAAAAAAAAAAATCTGTCTTAACATCCAGGATAAAAAGACAGCCCACCAGAACATTGTCCAAAGTGAAATTCGGTAAAACTATAAAGCTGTCAGCAAATATTTTAATTTTTAAAATAATAGTCAAATCCAAAGAAATATGAATCTTACAATCACTGAGAAAAGGGTCTGGGAGCATCATACGTCATTAATGTGGAGGCAGCAGTCATGGTGCTGGAAGGGGGGATCTTAATAAGATGGTGGTGAAACGTAAAGGAGGCAGACAGGGGAACCATCAAGACTCAAATCCTGAGAAGGAAAAATTAAAATAAAGAAGGATTTGTTCTTAAAGGAAATGTTACATTAAGTCACCCAAGTGGTTGAAAGACTCACTGTTCTTGGAAGTTCTAGACTGGTCCTCTTTGGTGTAGCATAAATGTTTTTCTGTTTGTGTAGTGGAAACCAGTGTGTGTTCAGGATGCACAAAAATTAATGGACTCCGTACAAAGGCATTTTGGGGGGGTTTGCCCCCAAGCATCTCATTTCTTTTGGCAAAAACCTGTAGCCCCATCACATAATGGAAAGTTCAAGGTTTCAATAAAAATCAAATAATTAAAAGGATGTTTCCTTTTCTTTCCCCCTTTTTCCAAAAAAGCAAGCAAACAAACAAACCTCACAAGTTGGTTTACTTGTTTTGTCTGGCTCAGGGTATCATTGCGTAGTTAATTGTTGGTTTTACTGTGTGACACCCTGTTTTTAGTAATTATCAG
Organism: Pelusios castaneus; assembly: GCA_007922175.1. Lineage (NCBI taxonomy): Eukaryota > Metazoa > Chordata > Testudines > Pelomedusidae > Pelusios > Pelusios castaneus. The sequence goes on from ML685787.1 coordinate 11,182,484, forward strand.
CTTAATAATAATAATAATTGCAGTTGCAGATTTAACCACAAGTAGACAGGACATTGCCTCATGGCCCCTTCTCTATAATGAGACCAAGTTATTTTGGCTGCTATTTGCTGCTCTGCAAAGGGTTTGAAAGAACTTATACATAACCCTTGGGCGCCAGGCCAGCTCCTTAAATAGGATTCTAATGAAGCCAGGTACATATTGCTCATCTAGTCAGGACCAAACTATTAACTGTCCATTGTCTACTTTAGGTGTTTTGTGTGGGGGTAGATGTCAATTTCTTAAACATGCAAACTCTTTTAATGACTGTCATGCTCAATAACTAGGGAATTTTAATTTTAATCCTAAATTAATCAGTAAACCAGTAAATCATCTCTTATCTAGGTTAAACAACAATACGCCAAACCATTAATGCATAATTTCCCCAGTTTCTAATCCCAGCTTTGGATTTTATAGGCCAAAGAAAGAGCTGTCTTCAGCTGCAAGGGTCAGGGAATCATTTTTCATACAGAATATTCAGCCAAATCCTAAGGGCTTCTAACTCATTTTTTACTCAGCCCTTACTCAGGCAAAGTTCCCATTATCTTCAGTGGGAGTCTTACCTCAGGAAAAAAAAGAGGATGAGATATATATTTTTAACAGATGGAAATCTAAAACAGATTTCCTTCTTTTAACTAACATTTGGTGTAGTTTTGGTCCTGATAAACTAACAGCCTTTGAACATTGGGGAGGAGGGAATGGGAAATGAACAAGTTATTTTGTTTAGATAATACGCAGCAGCACGAAGAACAATAATATGCAACTTTAAAGAAACTGTTGGTTTTCTATCATCTCAGTGATCCGCAAAAGAAGTTAGATGGCAAAGCATCAGATCTCCAAAGGAGAAATTGTGAGCAGTCTTATTGCTAAACCATGTTGCAAAAATACTATATGGAGTCTATTATTCTACCAGGATATGTGAGTAACTTATATTAAACTTAATTTGTCTTGTGCAGTAAGTGACAAATAGGATTCTAAATACGGATTTTGCTAGATACAAGCCAAATCTTCAAAAGTCTGTAAATAAACCCTTGGAGAAATTCTAATTGCCTGAACTCTAAATGTGAAACAATTAAGGTTTTAGAGAATATTCTTTTAACCTATGGAACAAAATACTAAATGATATCCTTTGCACAAATTTGTTAAAGCATCCTACAGAACTGAATAAAATTCAATCCACTATGGAATTCTATAGCTTAGTTCAAAACTTCTATTCACTATTAAATACTAATCATCAATAAAAGAGTGCCAAAGGGGTAGCCGTGTTAGCCTAGTTCAGCAAAATAAACAAGGAGTCTTGTGGCACTTTCAAAGACTAACAAATTTATTTATCACATGAGTTTTTGTGGGAGAAAATCCCACTTCATCAGATGCTTCAAAGATGGGGAATTTAGTAAGTTCCAGTCCCCAAAAATCTGACTCTTAGCCCCTAGCCATCAGATATAAACTAAAATACTGGGATGCCGCATACAAACAAAGCTGATTTTCTATTGAGCCTTCTGGAAAATAAGTCACTTGGCAATTTGTTGACTGAGGATGGCTTAAAAGGAAAGTCATCCACACCCTCTGGCTTCACAAATACACATCAGTTATGTGGGACTGATGGTTGTGGAAAGGACGGTATCTGAAATTCACATGAAAACCCTACTTCTTTGTTATGAAACTTGAGTGTTACAAAGTTTATGACTGTCCCCCTGTACTTTTACCAAGGTGTTGTTTACCTACACATTACACACACTCTTTCTCTAATTATTCACTAAGTATTACATAAGTGTGTGTGTGTGTGTACTACTATATGCATGCAACTGTAAATTAAGTCAGAGGGGAATCTGCTTATTGATTATGTATTATGTAAATAGGTTATGTGTTGTAGACCAGATTGTGTCTATTAGTCACCGCCTGAACCTGGAGCAGTGCAGACCACCTATGGGAGATTTGGGGGAGCTAGTGTGCTTGGGGAAAGCATTGATGGCCAGTGTAAGAGGAGTCATGACCTTATATCTTCTGTCACACTAAACGCAACACATGCTCTGGACACACCAAAGGTACAGGCAGTCTCTGTTCTTCCCTGAGCACAGGGGCTGTGGCTATCTTTGGAGCTGGCACATTTCAGGGAAAAGTGCAGCAGAATTTAACAGGAACCAGTTTCTAGAAGGTGTTTTGGAGCGTCCCACTGAATGAAATGGAGAATAATTTCCTTGTAATAGAATCCTATGAAATGGTTCAGAACCCTATGAAAGTCCATCATTCTCTAGTAACACTGGACCAGATCTTGTGTTCTCCAGCAACTGGGATCCAGTCACTGCTTCCGCCATACAACCAGCACTGCTACAGCACTACAAAGGGACAGCGTTACCCCCTCCCCTGACTCCTGTCTAGTTACATTAAATGGGGGCTTCGTCCAGTCCACAATCACTAAAAGCGCTGTACCATGTGTATTACTCATTTTCATCAGCTAGTAAAACCCTGCATTTTTAATTTAATCTGCCACTGTATTTTCAGAATGCAGAACTGAGGGACCTTGGGGCAAAATTAAAATCCATCTTGCTGGCAAATACAGGTGGCCTATTGATTTAATACCTATTAATTTCTATAACATTTCTGTAAAGAGTGGAAAAAAGAGCACTCTCAGTAGGGATAGCGGTGGCCCAGGCCCTGTAATCTCAGACCTTATTTGCACTAAGAAGCAGCCCTGATTTAGCAATTACAGGCCAGCAACTGCGCCTGAATTGGTTCTGATGCTTAAGTGTAGGAGGGTTAAATCCAGATTAGTTCAATTTATGCAAACTGCATTTGCTCTTGTCTACACTGGTGAAATTACACTGCTGGCTGACTGTAACCACTGGTGAATCAGCCAATTCCTGCCTGTAGACAAGGTCTCTCTCTTTTCCCACTTTTCCCCGCTCTCTGTGAAAAGAGACTCCGTACAGCTAAGAAGCTTTTCTCTGACTTCTCTGAATAAACCCATGGTTTTTTTCTCCAGCATACTATTTCAATAGTGTTGAATGCTGCCAAGAAAATTCTTGGTCTAACCATCCATCCTTTTGAGGTAATTTCTTCCAGTAATTTGTGCACAATTTAGGCAGTGTTTCCTGATTACTCTGAAGTATTTTTATAGTTCCCATAGAAACCTAGGTGGGTTTAATTTTCATTCTGGTCTCTCTATTTTCACAATGTATTGAATTTGCAAAATACAGACAAACATTTAATAGCAAGTCAGAATTCAGTCATATATGTTTGTAAGTGAATATACATCTTGAATTTACCATTCCAGTATGAAAACAATGTGTTAAGATTGAATGAAATATAATAGATCATTACTTTATTCCTAAACACAGTTTTGCTAAAAAGTCAGGCCTTCCATGGACAGTGGTAAATTGAGGGATTGTGTTCTGCTATGACTTGGAATAATATTGTTGACTGGAATGGAGAGGTTTATTTGGCTCACAGCTTTCCCTTTACGATTCGTGAACTTGGCATTGATTGTGCAGCACAAGACCCCTGGTGAGGCATACAGGAGTGGTGTAGCATCTGTGTACTGAGTTTAGCAAGGATACAAAATGCCTAACACATATGGTGTGCTAGAAAAAATTAAATAATGGTTAATCATGAAGAACAATAGCCAATATATTTTTCTGCTGATGAGTAATATATCTGAAATGACACTTCCAACTTGCTGTTTGTTCCATTCTGATGTCTCTTTGCTTGGCAACCTTCTGAAAAATGTACATATGGAGAAGATTTTTCCAGGGATCCCTAAACTGTACTTTAAACATCTCCAACACACGTTTTCACATCACACCTTACTGTTAGATCAGTGATGACACTTCCTTTGTAGAAAAGGTTTCGAATACCCCAAAACTCAGTAGGCCCACTGACACAACCTATTCCCATGAGAAAATCACAACCCACAAGGTTAATCAGGCCCTCCACCTGTTTTGGTCAGCCAAATAGGGAACAAAAACAATACCATATGACAGATGTAACTAACAACTTGCAAATACCCAAATGACTAGTTGCAGGGACCAGTTTGTGAGCAATCCATAAGCTTTGATTTGTTTGCAGAAAACATTTACCAAGAAATTGTGAAGAGCAAATAATCAAGTGTAAATTAAAGTTTGCTCACAGTGAATCTGTGAACAGAAAAAGAGTAACTGCACTGGATAAACCGTTCCTTCTTACGTGTTCACCCCGCTCAGTTATAGCTACGCTTTCCCCTCGTCTCCCTCCAAACAGTAACCCATGAAAGTGAAGGGGACAAGTCACTATCCAACACATTAAATCAACATAACATTTGCAAAATACACTTTGCAGTTTTTTAACTGGCCAACAAAGCATTTTTAATTTGGGTTTTGGAAGAAGACCAGTTAGGTATATCTACGATTTCATATATAGTAGTTTTGTTTTCTTACTTTAACTTTTCCACCCACACTTTTCATCTCTCCCTAAGATTTAATTAACCTCTTCATTAGCTTAGGAGTTTGGATAACTTTTTTTTTTTAAACAGAGCCTGCCAGTTTGCATGACTGGTAGGTTTTTCCACAGTTTGACTGTTCCAGCACACACCTCTGTTTGAGATTTATAGGACACAACTTTAAACCACTGAGCTCACTGAGTTTATCCTGTACAATCTGAAATCATTTCTCCTTCAGGGCATACAGCATAGAAACATCGGAGGAAGAAATTTACAAGAAGAGACATATAAGCAGGCAGTTCATGTTTTGTGGTTTATTCTCTGATAAAGCCCTTGAATAGTAGCCAGTTAACTTATGCTCCGCCCTCAAAAAAATATTCAGTACTTTGACTTTAATGGTAAGTGATGGGTTAATGTTGCACATAGTGTTCATAAACCTCAGTCAGCATCTACTATGACAGCAGGATTAAAAGGGAAAATGTGGACTGAAGGCACCCAGTGGATGATTTAATTGTCTGAGCTTCTAGTGCTCAGGCTTAATACTGGTTTAAATAATGATTTTTGTTTCCTCTCCCCCTTCCCATCAAAAGGAGTCTGTTTAAAATGAGCTCTTTTAATAAATGCCTAATCAAAACACCTAGACTACTTAGGATACATTTTGTATGACAGATGTGTTTCTTTATTTTAATATGCTTGAACTATTAATCTGAAACTGGTATTTATAATGCCCACTTTCTGCATCTTGTTCTGATGATGTCTTAGTCAATTAGGGCAATGTCACAGCTATAGATAGTTAGTGTGCCTCCAGATGTGAGCTGTTAATAATAAAGTTGTACAGGACAAACCGCCATATGGCTGATGGTCCAGCAGGGCTAAAATATATATTAGAAAAAAAAATAAAACTATTAATAGTAAGTGGGGTAGGTAATAGATTCAGTGCTGGCATGTGACAACTAAATTTCTGTTAGCAATATGCTACCTTAAAGTTCAGCAATTTGCCCAGTGTGTAATAATTGTCCAGGGATGGAGAGAGGTGATAACTACATTGTGTTGCAGCTGGAATTAAGAATACTGTATTAGGAAACTCTCATGAAGTGCATAATAACCTTTGTTTGCAAGAATCATCTGTTGGCAAAAACACTGCTGGGATATTCTCTACTAGACAAAGGAACAGAACAGGATTTTGGTCATAGATAAGATAAATTTGCTCTGTGTGTGTGCGACAAGTAGAAAAATTCTATGTAATGTGGTTTTATCAAGTAAAAGTAAGCTGAATCGTGTTGCATGAAATAAGAGTTTAAAAAAAAGGAAAATGTCTCAGTTGCTCTATTGGAGTAACATTTTTGTGCTGGAATACCATTGTTTTGTACTAGCAAACTGCTGAACAGTGACTCTTTTTCCCCCCACAGTTTAGATACCTGTTCTTAAGTGAATGGTGCTGCCATGAAAACACTTGCCTCACTTAAAATACTAATGCAGGCAAGTGCTCGCTTCAGTCTTGAAAGAACTGTTATGCTTGACATTTTTAGAGAAGACAAATCCAAGAACAACTTTTTCAAGTAAAACCTAGTAATCCTGCTTTGGGGAAAAGCTCATTCCCTTACTGCTTATCCCCTCCAACTAATTACCATCATCTCCCACCAACTTATGTTCATTTTTTATTTGAAAGCAAGCAAACTGCTTCCTTCTCCACTAAAGTCACTTTTATCACTGGGAACCGAAACCTATATAATTGCTATTCTAAGAGTAATTACATAGTGAAGACCTTATTAAAAGGCCCTGATTCTTGTTAACATGTGGTCGAGCTGATTACTAGTTAATTAAAAGCACATTGTTAATGATGCAATTTAAAAACTGAGAGTCCTAGTTCCTAAGAGAATTTCCTGGTACACAGGGAAGCATTATGTTTTTAGTATACTTAGCTATCCAGGCTCTGGTCCTGCAAACACTTATTCACGTGCGTAACTTTAAACTCATGATGAATAGTCCCATTGACTTCACAAGGTTAAAATTAATATACCTGTACATATGTGATTACAGGATCTAGGCCCAAGACTCTACAGGCTCCACTCCCATCTTCCCTTGGTCCTCAGCATTTGCAAATATGTCTGACACCAAGAGAAGAACTCATCCATTATGTAGTTTACTGCAATTATATAAAACCTAGGTGAAGAAGCACATCTCTTTCGTGTTTGGTTTGGAGATACAATGGCTATGTCTACACTTAGAAAGCTAAGTCGACTGTAGTAAGTCGCCTTTATTAAGTCAAATTTAAGTTGACTGTACCAAATCAACATAGAGAGGTTACACTACACGCCCAAGTCGACCTAAGGCACACTTCATCAAGTCGACGTAGAGAGTCTACACTAGACTCTTAAGTTGACTTGGGAGCATTGGAGGAGTGCATCGTGGGAAGTGTGGCAGCGTGGCAACAGAGAAGGTCTCCCATCCCCCAGCCATGCCCCCAAACAGGAAATGGGCTCAGCCCCTTCCCATTGTGCCTGGAACCTCAGACCCTGAGCAGGTCATGGATCTGCCTCTGCTCCTGCGCTTTGTCGGCCAGCTGAGCGACATTTGCTATCTAGTGGTAAGGCTTCTTTGGGTGTGGAGCAGGCCTGTCCAGTGACACGCCAGCGCAGAAGAAGACAACAGCCTGCCCCCCACCCAGCTGCCCCAGCAAACTGCTGCAGGCACTGCACTGCGCTCTGTGCCTCATTGCCTCTAGTCACGTGAGGCCCACAGTGACTGGTGGGAGCGGATTGTCCTCACCACCTGGGTCGATGGCCTGTGGCTGCAGAGCTTTAGGATGAGCAAGCGGACCTTCCTCAAGCTCATCCACAAGCTCACCCCAGTTCTGCAGTGCAAAGACACCGACTCTGACTTGTCCTGCCCGTAGACAAGCGAGTGGCCATCGCCCTGTGGAAGCTGGCAACCCCGGACTCTGACCGCTCCATGGCCAGTAATTTGGCATCGGGAAGAACACCATGGGGACCACCCTCATGCAGGTCTGCAAGGCAATCAACCGGGTCCTGCTAGCCCACCTCGTCACCCCGGGCAACCTGCACGAACTCCTCAACGGCCTCTCCCGACTCGGTTTCCCCAACTGTGGGGGCATTGTGGACGCCACCCACATCCCCATCCGAGCCCCGGAACACCGCCCCAGGGACTATGTCAACCGCCAGGGGTACTACTCTGTGGTCCTGCAGGCCCTCGTGGACCAATGTGGAATCTTCCAGAACATCTATGTGGGCTGGCCAGGGAAGGCGCATGACGCATGGATCCTGTGCAACTCCACCTTGTACAGCCACATGCAGGCGGGCGCCTTCTTCCCTGACCACACCATCACCATCAGGGACATGCAGATGCCAGTCCTGATCCTCAGGTATACCGCCTACCCCTTGCTCCCCTGGCTGATGATGCCATACACGGGGTGCATAGATGCCAGCAGGGACCTCTTCAATCAGAGGCTCAAGGCCCGCTGGAGGGCCCTCCTGACCCACCTGCAGCTCGGCAAGAGCAACCTCCCGGTGGTCATCAGCACATGATACAACCTCTGCAAGCTGCAGGTGGAGGGTTCCCCCACATCTGGGAAGCTGAAGCCGAGTGGCTCGCTGTGCAGTATGAGCAGCCCAATGACACCCTGCCCTGGACTCAGCGGGGCCAGCAGCAAGCACAGCTCATCTGGGATGCGCTGAGAGCCCATTTCGACAGCAAGGAGCACTGAGGAGTAGGCCCCTGTCAACCCTCCCCCCACGCATCCATCTCCCCCCTGTCCCCACACCAATAAAAAGCACGACACACTGTATAAAAGTGTTCAGGGTGTTTATTCAGAGGGGGAAATGGGGGTTAGGAGCTGCGGGGGTTGGGAGGTTTTGGGGGAGTGAAGAGAGTCAGGGAGAGGAAGGGGGATCAGGGGGAGTGAAGAGGGTCAGGGGAGTGGGAGGGATTGGGGGAGTGAGGGGGCTCAGGGGGAGTGAAAAGGGTCGGAAGGAGAGGCTGGTGCTAGTGGCCTCCGGAAGGCGGGTCCCGGGCTGCCTCTGGGGCGCAGGGCAGGGCCCTGAGAGAACAGGCACTCCTCCAGGCGCTCCAGGGACTGGGTCTGCCACTACATGAGGTCAAGCATGCGCTCGAGCAGTGCTCAACCCTCCGGTGGGCATCCTCCTGCTCCTGCTGGGCACTGGCCTCCCTCTGCTACAGCACCACAGTCTCATTCCCCGAGCCCTCCTCCTGGTCATTGTCAAGGGAGCTGGGCTCAGCAGAGTCAATGATGTGCGCAGGGAGGCTGCCGCTCTCCTGGCCCAGATAGGCATCCAGCTGCTGGGAATACCGGCAGCTGGTGGGGGCTGCCCCTGTCTGGAGCGGGCCCTCCCGGGCCTTTTGATAGCCCTGGTGGAGGTCCTTGATTCTGACCCGGACCTGCTGAATATCCCAGGTGTGGCCCTGGCAGTCAGGGCCTGAGAGATGGAGGCAGACACCTCCCGAGTGCGATGGCTGCCTCACGATTGAGAGCTGACTGCCTCGTCCCACCCCAAATGGCCAACAGGTCGAAGATGTCCTGGTGGCTCCAGGATGGGGCCTGCCTGCGGCGCTGGCTCTGCTCTGCTGTGCTCTGCTCTGCCCTGTCCTGCTCCCAAGCAGCAGGGTGGTCAGGGGTGAGTCCTGCTCTGTGGTTGGCCAGGGTAGGCTCTTCCTGTGACAGGAACTCTGGGAGGGAGGCCATGGAGGAAGGTCTGGAGACCATGGTGGTTGACTTAGGGCTACTGTGCGTCTACACTGGCTTAGGTCTCCTTAATGAGGTCACCTTAAACGTTAGGTTGACCTGAAAGGAGGTTTTTATTAGGTTGCCTTAACTTTTCCTTATGTCAGCTTAAGGAACTGCTTAGGTTGACTTCAGGAAAGCCCAGTGTGGATGCGGCGTAGTTTGCGTCGGCTTAGGCATCCTTAGGTCCACTTCATGTGTAAATGTAGACGCACCCAGTGATTTCATGCTGGATGGCTTATTAGTTGAGGTGATTTCATGATAGTCCTGAGCAGTGTATCTAAAATATTTCTGCTGAGGTTGAAGCTGTCACTCTCTCTGAACATAAGTTCACATTTCATATCAATGTGGGGTTTCCCTGTAGCACATGTTAACATACAAACCACTCAAATTATTCAGCCTCGATCATGATGTCTATGGGTGTGCATTCACAAAATGTCCATTTTCTTTCTTCAATACATGCTAACTGTTAGCCACTTCCTTGGCATTATTATGGAAAATACAGTCTTTCCTTTGGTCTGTGTGCTCAGAAATCATTTGGGCGAACGGAATCTGAAACTGTCCAATCGCCTTTCTTAAACAGACAAAAAAAAAAAGCCATCAAATGAAAAACGTGTTAGCTGATTGATTTCATACCAGTTTATGCCTGTGTAAATCCTTGGATATCAGTGAAGCTACTCCTGAGATCAGAATTTGGCCCTATATTATTTTAAAGTTTCTGCAGCCATGTAGATTTACATGGTGCAAACATAGATAAGGCAGGATGCTGTCCCAATTTTGAGTAGGACAAGATAAAATCTCCAAAACCTCACCAAACAAGACCCAGCACTATAGTTCAGGAAAGAGACGATGGTGGCTGTTGGTGCATGAGGATAGGGAGAAACCTTCAGCATGATAGAAGGGGTAAAGTTGAGAGGGGTGGGAAAGATACAAAGGGAGCAAAATGGCAAGAAGACTAAGAAGACAGTAGAAGAATCAATACGTCAAATTCCCTGCTAGTGTAACTTCGCTGAAGTTGCTGGAGTTACGTCAACAAGAAATTAGACCAAATAAGTTTCACATTTTTAACTTATCTCAGCAGAAAAGATATGCTTGCTTTGATTAAGTTAATTAAATATTCAAGTACTTGGCAGCATATTTAAGAACCTTCACTTGGATTGACATCAACTCGTTATATTACTCAGTTGTAAATCACTTCTTGCTCATTGTACTTCAGATTTTTTATGATTTCGCCTGTACCTATTTTGCATGAAAAAGACCAAGGAAGATCCTGTTTGCAGCACATTTGAATCTTCTCAATTCCCTCAGTTGAGTAGTTTATGTGAACATTTTTTGCGGCCCTCTGGGCCACCCATCTATTAATGTTCTGTCACTTCACAGTTTTACATGATGGCAGGTCATGATCTGGCTTTTTTTACTCCGTTACCAAATCCTAACTTCTTAAAATGTTAAATAAAATGTTTCTTTCAGTGTTAATTATTTTGGAGTGTGATAGAAACCAGCGCCCATAAAATTTATTTTGTGAAAATAAAAATTCATGCATGTCTACACCATGCTCCTGAGCTAATGCACTGAGTTTCAGATCTTGACAGAAAGTTGGCGTCAATCAGTCCTGACTCTGTTTAAATGACAGGATGGCTGGCAGCTCTCAGCAGTGCATGCAGGATGTACTAATATTTACAAGCAAAAGAAGGTCTCTGGCTTTGTTGAAATAACACCACTTTCTTAGTGTGACTGCTGCTCCATAGCAGACCTTTACAAACAGCTACCAAGGGAGGAGGGAAAGACAGAGTTTTCATCAATTCTTAATGTTTACCTTAAACCAAAAAAGGCACAATTATATTAAACAGATTTCTGCAGGCAAAGTATAAATAATGATATCATTCTTCTGGAATATCACACTGAAGATGAAAATGTAAACACTCAAAACTAAAAAAAAAAAAAGAAAGTATTTTTTTCATATAAACAAACAAACATTATTTGCAAGCTGCTTCTTCATACAATGCTCCTGTTGTGTGCAGGGGATATGTACTTAGAGTTTTAGTTCAACTAACTAGTAAGACTGGGGCAAGCTACAAAGTTTAGATCTGTTTTTGGCTTTAGACCCCATGCTAGGTTTTGGGGGATTGGAAGGGTGGGGGGGGAGTTGATTCATAGTTCTGTTTTGATTCATCTTGGGACCAAATTTAGTGGTCCTGACTCAGGAAAAATTTCTAATGATTTGAAGGAAATAGAAGTTTTGCCTGAATTTGGTCCAGTATACAGGTAACTACAGATGTGTGTCTATTTACATATGTACTGAGGATATGTAAAATATATACAACATATGCACATCTATATTACACATTTTTATTAAACAGTTTTGTATACATACTGCATAGGTACATACTACAACTAATTTATCTATCTGAAGATACTCATGTTATCCCCATCACTGTAATGTCCAAGTATCTCAGAATCTTTAATGTATTTATTCTCACAACACTTCTGAGAAACAGGGCAGTCCTCTCATCTCCAGCTTACAGATAGAAAACCAAGGCACAGAGTGACTGTGATTTGCCCGAGGACACACAGGAAGGCAGTGCATGTATACATCCAATATTTAAGCATGCACACACAATAGTACATTGAGTAAGTAGGTGAAATCCTGGCCTTATTGAAATCGCCCTGACTTCAGCAGGACCATATATAGTGTTATTTTTTGATTGCAGGATCACTGAAGTCAAGGGAATTGTACCCACTTAAACCAGCATGCATTTGGTTTGTTTGTTCCAAGGAAGCTTTTTCCCATGCAGTCATTTGATTCTGATATACATAAAGACTGAAAACTCTAGTAAATAATAGCTATGTGTTGATATAAATTAGAAGAAAATAAGAAAAAGAATTAAAATTAAAATTAAAAGACTTAAAATTAAAATAATTTTTAAAAAAATCAACCCCACAGACCATCCAGGTTCCAACACACTGTAGATAACAGGAAAAATAATTACACGGGGGTTCGCCTTCACTTTAAGGGAAAGAATTGAAAAGGCGTTTGCTTTTGTACATGGGATGTTTGAAAGAGGAAGAGGCACAGAGTAGGTAAGCAAAGAGTATTTCTATATTGTGGAACACTGTCTCAAATTCACTCAATGAGGATTCCAGAAACAGCAAGATGTAAATGGTTATATTGTCTTCCAAGTTTTCAACCGCAGGCAGCTAGACCTCTTAGCTCTATATGTCCAGAAGTTTTCTCTTTTATCCAAGCCATCAGGTTTTAATACTTTCTCTGCTGGGAAAATTCTGAAATCAAAAAGTATGTGGTCTCAAGTGTTGAAGTGTTTAGCCACATATGGAATATGCAGTATTGGGGAATGAAATAACGAATTTATCACTGCTACTGAGGGTGAGATTCATAAGTTATTAGGTCTTGTATAGTCTCGTTGGATATTATTGACTATGAGTTATTGAAGTTTCAGCCTCCAGGTGGAGGCAATTTGATTGTTCTAGTCCTCAGTGTCATATAATATGTGCCTATAACCTTTGGCATGTATAGTTAATACCACTGGCAATCTGTTTATTTTTTTGTTCTCTTTATCAGCTTTCAAACACTGTAAATCTAAATAACTGTCATCCTTGACTTAAATCACACAGTTGTGGGTTTTCCGTTTTCCTTTGATAGTTTGCAATCTCTTCAGTGCACAGTTCACAAAATGGTGAAATCTGTTTGACTCTGGACTAGTTTCCCAAGAGAAGCAGGAGAAGCCCTATCATTTGTAACTTTAAAAACAAGACTGGACAACATACAGTAGGGAATAACTGCATTAGCAAAAAATGAACTAGATGACCAAGTACAGTATGTCATCTCATATCAAACTTCGATCTAACAGAAGAAATGCTAGACAGACAGACATGGGGCCAGATTTTTCAAAGGACCTCAAGACTCAGCAGCTGCCATTGAAGCTGGTCCTATATGGTCAAAGAGTACATGTCAGCTCTTTCACTTTTTTATAAGTACTTTTTAAGTCAGCTTGTTTCAGTTATATATATGTGCAACCTATTTCAGTTATTTATTTTTTTAATGAAATTGGTATAAATTCTCAATTGATCCATTATATATGAAGGTGAGGCTCAAATAAACTTTTTCTTTTGCTCCGGCTGCCCATCATGTGTTGCACGGCTATGCAAATCATTTTAAAATGTGCTCTATTTCATGACAAGTTCAAATGTCATTTTCCTGTCATTTCTTAAAATGCCATGAAGTATGATAAGCTGGTTCCTGCTATGGGAGTGGGAGTTGCTGAACAGCTCTGAAAATGAAGCCACTCATTTAGCTGTCTAACAATCAGCATCCGTGCTTGAAAATTTGAATCAACGTGCTCACAATCATTTTTCAGGTTTTGTTGTTTTTAATACACAATAAAGTTATTTAGAAAAATGCAAGGAAATATTTTCCTTGAAAGTTGACCATATTCGGAGTTGGGGGTAATTAGGAACGGAAGTGCTGTGGCACCTTAAAGACTAACACATTTCTTTGGGCATAAGCTTTCCTGGGCTGTAACCCACTTTGTCAGATGCATGAAGTGGAAACGACAGGTCGGAGGTATATATATACTTGCAAGGGTGAGAAATAGTAGAATGGGGAGAGCAAGTGCTAACAAAGTCAATTCAGTTAGGGTAGATGAGGCCCTCACAACAGTTGATTAGAAAATCTGGTCATCCATGTAGATACCTATATACGGATTTGGATGCTAGAGTTTAGCTACTTAGGTTTGAAGATGTTATCAACTACAACTATAATAAAAATAGAATGAAACTTTGCTAGGCTCATGGGTTATTTATTATTAATGGACTTTTTTTTAACCACTTTTGGTGACCTTTCTCAATGATTCCTGCTCTTGTGAGTTCTCACTTCTGGAGTTAATCTAAGTTCTCTAACAGACGGCAACCTTTTGACCTCATTAAAGACAGAGCTCTGACTCCTTCCCTGCCCCCATCTATAGAATCGGGGCTCTGGCTGATAGTCAGATGAGAGACGACCTCCTCAGTCTCACAGTGGAGACAGGAAGGCTAACGACATTGAGTAGCTCACAACTCTGAAAAGGTCTAGATTTGTGTTGCTCTTCATTTAAATAACACTATTTCCATAGGGCCAGATTCTGAAAACTTCAGTCTGATTTTTTCCTGGCATCTTACTCCACGAGAAGTTCAGTGGAAGCTCTCATGGAGTAAAATACTACTCAGTGTGAGTAAGGACATCAGAATCTGGACAGATCATGCAATTTCAACAGTATTATGCACTTTTTCTATAAAGTGAGGTCTAAGTGGGTAGCATTTTATAATGTTATTTAATCAGAGTATTGTTACACTAATTTAATTGCCGGAAGGATACATCTGACTTTGCTTACATAAGGTCAGATCCCGGTAGCATCTGTTGTGCACCTGCAATTCTCACTGTCTGCAGGGGAAGTGGGTGGTGCTCACCAGCTTCTTGGGTTTGGCCCACAGTCTTTTTGTATCTTTTCTAACCACTCTAAAAAAAGCATTTTAATTGTTTCCCAATGTTGTGCTCTAGGCCTGATCTAAACCCCAATGAAAGAAATCAATGGGAATCTCGTGAAAAGTTTCTGGGTTTTTGTAATGAACTCCCTCAGTTTTGTTTAAAGAAAAAAGGAGTAAACATAAAATTGAGCAATGATTGATAGCAAGTTTTGAAGCATGACTGGTTTGTAAAAACTTGCTAATTATGTAGATTAAATGCCAGAATCTGGAGCTATCTGTCTTAACGACGACCAGAATGCTGTCATCCCTAGTCAGCAGAACACAGCAGCCCTTGAATGTGCCCTCAGTCAAAGCTAAGGATTTCTTACCTCTATGATCGTTTGCTACTCTTTAGTAAACTTCTCTGCACTAGTTAAATTTATACCTAGACTATCTCACTAAAGCCGTGGCCACTGCCATTCATTAACATTAAGCTAAACCAATTTCCTGACGAATGTCCTTGGAATGCAGTTGTCTCCATGTGCTATATCATGTTGCTGTGTCTATACAGCACCTTTCATTCCAGCACTTTGCACTTACTCAGAACACTATGGAACTGGAGTAGCCTCTCAGAGGGAAAGCAGCCCTATGATGTAGGGTGCTGCATGGAAGTGTGAGGAGCTGCAAATGTGTACCAGTACTCTAAGGTGAATTATTCATCTTACAAAAGGGAACATGAGCTTGCAAACATTTATATTGTGCAAATCTTATTGCAAACCAATAATATATATACATGGGGTGCTTTAAAGGGGTTAATTTCACAAAGCTCAAAACAATTATGAACCAAATCAGCTGAAATGAGGAATTTAATCAGAAAAATATGAAAGGTAATTGAGAATTCTTTCAGAACAATTTAATAGATGCCTAAAAAGCCACAGTAGAGGAGAAGAAGAAGGCTGTAGTGGTTAGAAAAGCAAATCTAGTTTAGAGAGGAAGTGAAGGCACCTTTAATATATATATATATATCTATATCTATATCTATATCTATATCTATCTATCTATATATATCTATATATATCTATATATATATATATGAACACATGGAAGAAAGGGCGAGATGATAACAATGAATAAAAATCAAAAGCCAGGCACTGAAAAAAACTTGACAAGGGAATCAAAAGGAATATGAGATATCTATGGCCAGCAGAGTTAAGGAGAGTAAGGAGTTTTTTTAACTGTATTAGAAACAAAAAGAATCCTGGCAATGATATTGGGCCATTACTAAACGGAAATGATGGAATTATCAATAATAATGCAGAAATGCTCAATAAACATTTCTGTTCTGTATTCGGGAAAGACAGATGATAACATTCTTTCTTAATGGCTACCTCAAGAGTTTTTTTAAATGGTCCCTTCTGCCCTTGGAATCTATGAAACAGCCACACAAGCAAGACAGCGTCAATGTTGAAAGGCTAGTGTGAAAAATCCACAAAAAGGTTTTTTTCTTTATAAATAATCTTTTAAAACTCGTGTATATTTTTAAATTAGCCTATGCCCTGTATTATAATGGTACTAAACTGGAATTAAAGCCATATATTTACTAGCAACCTATTTTATTCTTCTTTTTTGGTGAGAGAGACCCAAGAAATGTTAGAAATTTTAAGTAAAATTTCAGAGTGTCATTTTTAAGCATCCATAAATTGGTTTGATCAGTAGCCTCCAGATAAACTATCTGCCAGGTCCTGAAAATTTCCCATGCAAAATTGTAAGGAAAGAGAAGGTTGGTTTTATAATAAAACCCTGACTGTAGACTCTCATAGGTTTCTACAAACTGGAGATTTTATTCAAAACAGTTATACAATCCTAATTATAGTTGAATGTAACAAGTGCTCCAATATATATAAGAACGTAAAAACTTAGGATTACTCTGAAAACAGTTTAACAGTCTTGTTTTCAGCACCTTACAACTTTCTCAAACTGGAACTTTTTTTAAGTTCAGTCATTTTTCCTGCAACAGAATAAAAAAAATGTGTTCACACTTCATGTGAATTACAGATCTTTAACAAATTACCTCTATTTGAAATACATGTATATCCAGAAAGACAGATACTAGTTGTTTTGTGTACCATTACAATACTGCTTAACTTGCCATATACACATGTAGTCTGCATGTAAGGTCAGATTTTCAAGTGTTTGGCACCCATTACTGGAGCCAGATCTTCAAAAGAGATTGGCACTCAGGGTACTGAATTCTTCTGAAAATTTGGCTGCTTATTTTGATGCCTAAATGGAGTTGAGCCTTCTAAAATGTTAGCCCCCTACCCACCCACATTCTTCTAAAAATGCTGTAAAAAATTAATCTGCACCTTTCCGTATTTATCAAGGATTGAATTCCCCATCTCTTTCCATCCTCAAGTATTGCATTTGATGTCATATAATAAAAGCAACTGAAGACTCCCATGAGGGAAAGGCAGAGTGCATGGATTTCAAATTCATTGCTGTTACACATTTCAGCCTGAAAAATTGAATTTTTGAGTGTCCAAAAGCTTCATGTTTGATACTCCTTATTGGATGCATAGATCTGTGTTTATGGAAATGATATTATAATGGTTTAAAAGTCAAATTGTAAAAATGATTCATTTTTGAATGCTCTAGATATATCATTCTGCATTCTAATAAAATTTTTACTGTTGTCTATAGTGTAAATTATAATATTAATGTCTCTCATGAGATCTGATGATCAGACCTCCTTTCACAAATGCTCAAGAGCTAATGTCGATGAACCAAAGAGCTGCAACACACCAATATGTAATACTAACAGACACAATAAGACAATCCTGTGACAAATATACACTGCAAAGACCTTGATCTTCTAAAACTTGAGGATGTGTTGTATGTGTTCACCTACACATACAAAGCTAGCTTCGGAGCAGTGTAGTAATGAACAGAAAAATGACAAATGTTTAAAAACAAACAATAAAGTCCTTCATCTCCAAAGCAATAAATAATATAAGCAAGCAAAGCAAAACTTTTTCACACTTATTTTCCTGAAGAAACTGAAAGATCTTTGTCTGAAAGCCAAATGCTTTGTTATTGCATATCTGTAATCCAACTCCCACATTCTGACCATTTGCCTGGTGAGTCCTGTCCTTTTTGTTAATAGATGTGGAATTTGCAGTAGATTTAGGCAGATACTTCGTTTCTGATAATTGAATCTGTTCTAATCTCATTTACTGGTACACTTCGATATGAAAATCCTGGGTTATAACATGATTTAAAGAGATGCTTTAAAGACTAGGAGAATTATTTTCAGTGGGATTAATCTAAAACAAGAGATCAATTCTAAACAAAAACCTTGAGCAACAATTTGTTTTGCCGGTAACTTCCTGCCTCCCTTTTACTATTTTTATTACTGTTATTATTCATTCATTTATTTGGCTTCTAATCTGAGCATTTTATATGGCTTACACTGAGAGATTCAGGGTTCAGTGATAGAGACCAGGTATCCTGACCCCCTTCTGCCAGTGGCCTTAAATCAGAATGTAATCAGCTTGGGAAGCCTAGGTGACAAGATACATTTTGCAGCTCTCTCTAAAGGTGGTGAGGTTTTTGTTTGATCGTGTTATGCAGAGAATTAATTCCAGAAATTTGGACCCACTACAGAGAAAACTCTTTATATATATTCTATCTAGTAGACCAGATAGAGCAAACATGGTAGAGAAGACAGAATTAAGCTTCTTCTTTAACTTTATCATATCAGCTATATCCACCTATTAAAGGCAATGGAAGAATTTTCACAGTGAGATAGCCCAGCTACCTCTATGTACAAATCTCCATTTAAGAGGAAAAAGCAGTATGATGCATCTATTGTAAGGCCATTCAATCAGGCAGATTTGGGTATTTCCTTTTTAACATTTGGCGTACATCTCAGAAAGTTTGGTAGTTACTCTAGATGAGGGCAAATGAATATGTAAAAAGAGTAGCTTCTGCCCAAATTATCAATGTTGTTCCTTTTTAAAACTGAAAAGCAAATAAAAAAGTTAGAGAGACTGTGTCAAGACATTATCTGTAATAATTTCATCTTTCCCTAGGAGATATGATGCAGGATTTCCCCAAATGAACTGCAATCTATTCTACTTCCTTTTCATATTTGTTTGCCTTCCATCCACCATTACACACTTGAGTTGTTAGCAAAATTTTGATTAAAAATGTGTGCAGAAAGGACACAATTTTTTTTTTGCCAATTTTCCTTCCATTTCTGATCAGTTCTAGTAAGCCCACTGCTTTCTTATTTCAGGATGGTTCACAAGTTTTGTTCATTAATTCTCATGTATGACTTCTACAAGCAACCTGAACTTCATTACCATTACCACTCTTTGTCTGTTAACCATTATTTATCAAAGTTAACCAAACCGGAAAAGGACATCTTATGCCGTGTTTGTATCACATGGCTCACTTTATTTTACCCGGTCCCTGGTAATTACACTGAAAGCTCAGGAAAACTAAAAAAAAGAGTTTTCACAATGATCAGGAATGAGGGTAATGGTCAAAGCTATGGCTAATGTCTGCTATTCCAGATGGAAGGGTAATTGATTTAATAGCACACATCTGGAGGAAACCTAAGAAACACAGATCTCAATTATCACTAGAACCTGAAAAGCAATCTAAAACCTAGGTAGAAATAATCACTCACTCAAATTCAGTAATAATCAACTTTGAATATGATGTAACAAATATGACATAATCTCTTTTAATAACCAACAAAGTGGTTGTTGCAATGGATGGACAAATCAGAAAGAGACACATGCACTCTCTAAAAGAGACATTGATGTCACACAAGTGGGGAAGTTTGAACTACTAGTGTGTGTGTCTGGGAATGGAGGATGTTAGTGCCTGGGACTGTCAAGCCATATCTTTCACAAATCATGATATTCTGTTAATAAACATAAGGGAAGAAGAGAAGTTGGATTTAAAAATGCGGCTTGTTAGAAGCATTTGATTGATATACTTTCATCTTTGTTTTGTAGTCTCAGTATGCACTCTGTGCATTGCTACAGAAGTATCAGATAGCAAAAAGTCACATAGAGTAAAGCTTCCACTGCCCTTTTTAAATGTCGTTGTCAACCTCCTCTCAGCTCCTTTCTTCTCATTGTATAATGGCTTCAGTAGCATCTGAGCAAGCAATCAGGCTCTTGGCTGAGGTGAGGACAAATGTGAGGAACTCCTTCCACAGCTGCCTATGCAGCCCTGTGCTATTCAAACAGCTTCCATTTCCCCTCTGCGTGAGAGCTACATGTATTGCTATGGCTCTTGGAAGCAGAAATGTAGAGATAAATTTAGATGTGCATGTATTGTACATTGGTGCTCTATGATGCCATGACTCACCAGCAGATTACCATTCATTCTGGGGAACTCCTGTAGTTCATATTAACTCATTTTTGCCTCCATAGATGAGGTAACCTGCAGACTAAAACTATTATTTAAGTCTGTTCCACTGTAAACTCTTTGAGGGGGGTGACCTTGACTTCCTGTGTTTGTACAGCACTTAACAGAGTGAAGCCCTTATCCTGGGGTGTTGGAGTTCTAACACAATACAGTAAATAATAATTCATTAATAACACATCCTGTATGTTTAAAGTTGCCAAAAAGTAGGCCTGCCCCAAATACATGTGTGCATTGTGCTTCCTCTGCTCTCATGCTGTGAAACCTTTGGACTGAGAACCCACAGAATGTATAGGCATTTGGCATTCTGAAAATTGGTCCCTTCTTAGGTCTTCTTCTCAGGATATGGTTGTGATGCTTGATCTTATGAACCTGCTTCCCCTTGAGACAGTAAACATTCCTACAAAGGGACATACACTGTATGCATCTCTGGGTTCTTCACATTTTAGCCTGCTCCACCTTCAATGGAGCCAAAGGCAGTTTGGAAGGACTCAGCTTTTTACGAGTACCTGGTGATTTCAGAAGCAGAAAGTACAGAAAGGTAAGACTAAATCAGAGCATTAGCTGTCAGTGGAGTTAACAGTAGCAGCAGGCATTCTGGAGACTGAGTATGAGTATCTCCCTGTTCTGATCATAGTCTAAAGATGGGGTTTCCCTTCATCGAGCATAGTCAGGGATATTTATTACATGGAACATGGTAAGAACACTTGAATTTGTGTGTTCATCTTAAGAGGGACAAAGCTATTGTTTCTCTCTTAATTATAAAATTCATAGTAATGTCATGTGAGTGGAAATGAGCCAGGATCAAAACTCAGGCTTCTAAATCCCTCTGCCTTTTGGAAAATTTATATCCAGAGCTGAACAGGGAAGCTGGATCTTTTCTCTATAATCAGCTGCACTGAATCTCTTCAGCAAGAAACCTCCAAACTTCAGGGTAGCTGGGATCCTGATCTGGATTGCATCTATCTCCAGAAAGGGGCCTTGTCATAGCTAAGCTATATGTCTATTGAAACATATGTGGAGGCTTCCCTACTATTGGCTGGATCCTGGGGAGGTATTCAGCACAATATTTGAAAAAAAACTGCTAATGCCTCCCTTTAAGAAGGCAGAGTTATTACATCTCTTAAAGAAGTGATTATTAGACCTTTGCTCAAGAAACCATC
This sequence comes from Pelusios castaneus, assembly GCA_007922175.1. NCBI lineage: Eukaryota > Metazoa > Chordata > Testudines > Pelomedusidae > Pelusios > Pelusios castaneus. The sequence continues at coordinate 11,203,758 of ML685787.1, forward strand.
CCTTCATTCCATAGCAAGCCCACCAGAGACAAGAGTGACTGAGTCAAAGAAAATACATGCTAATACTTTTCTGTTCCCAGGCCCTGCCCCAGAATGTTCCCTTTGCTGCTAGAAGCAGAGAATGTGCATGGTGTGAAATCAATGAGTTTGTGGAGAGCCAGCAGTAGAACACATTCCAAAGGAGTAACTGCATTGGTCTAGCAAGGAGTCCTGGGGCACTTTTAAAGACTAACAAATTTATTTTTCACATGAGCTTTTGTGGGTGAAGTCCCACTTCATCAGAAAATAGAAAACTTACAGTATGGGAGGGAAAGATAAATCCTTTGATTACACTTCACAGCATAAGGTTAGATTTCTTCAGAAAATCAATCAAGTTGTATAGATTCAAACAGTGTGGAATAACATATCAGAAAGAGGTGAGGTTGAGAGAGGTGAGAATCATTGTTTCTAATGAAAAGTAGGACAAAAAGCTAGAAAAAATTAGAAAAGCAGTAGAACAGAATCCCTTTGTTAGTTCCTCTGTATTATAAATTAAAGGGGTGGGCAGAATCTGGCCCGCCATAAATTAAAGGTATATACAACTAAAACTGCAGAACTGTACAGCCTGAAGTAGTGGGAAGTGTAGAGTTACAGACCACTTAGTAAATATGTGAACTGTCAAAGTCCATGAAATGAATGATTATAAGTGAACACTGGGTAGGCTGATGGGACCAAAATTTTTAATGTGTTCCTCGTAAGACATGAATTACTCTGTTGCTACTAAGACTTGGATTACTTCTGGACCCTGTCCCTTTATTGGTTCTGTCAAACAAAACACATAAAATGTTGCAGCCATAAATCTTGACATACCCACCTGATACTCTGCTCATAGACCTAACCAAATAAAATTAAGGAAAATATTGCCCCTAAAGCTCATACTGAAGTGATAGGTTTTGTGCTATTACAAATGGAAATAGCAGGAACATTGGGCCCAAAGACAGCAAGAGATCAATAAAGAAGGCACAGAATGTGAAAAGGCAGCATTTATTACCCTCATCCTCCTTTATCAATATGGCACTAACATATATTTACTTTTTTTGTTCATAGTGAAAAAGCCTTTTGCATATTGTTTGGTGTTTTAACATCATACACTGTGTGTCCTTTTCTGGTTTATGTTTTAGAGTGTCCCACTGTATTTTAGTTCTAAATCTCTGGAAAGATTTTCTGTAAAATGATGTTTCAATTTTTTTTCTTACTGAAGCTACATCAGTCATAAGAGTAAGCTTCTGAAATGCTTACAAAAGATCATAAAATATTAATTTAGGGACAAAGAAAAAATAACATTTTCCTATTATGATTTGATGGCACTTCTGTTTGTAACTTAAAACTATAGCCATTCACCCTTGTGACCAAATGGTCTCAGAGTTCCTGAGGATTCCTTGATGCTGAATATAGGCGGAGCCAGTATCATTATCAATTATTAAAGTTGACAGCCACTTCCATTCCATTCTATTTTTAGTTGCTTATAATCTTGCCAAACATTAACCATTTGGACCGAAAATTTCCATTCAGGATATCTGCTTCAGGCTGATTTTTGGTTTTGAGGAATTTTTTGTTTCTTTGTTCGGTTGTTTGTTCGGTCGGTCGGTCGGTTGGTTGGTTGAGGATTTTTGGTGGGGGGGGGCCCGCCCCCCGGGGATATAAGGTAGGGGCAGTGAGTTTCAGCCAAAATAGTAAAGGTACGAGAAAGTATGCTGAACAAGAAAATATCTAGGCTCAGCAGCCCAAGCTTATTTATTTCCAAAGTCAAATATTATATAAGAACATAAGAGCTGCCTTATTAAAACAGACCACAGTTCCTCTTTCCCAGTATTCTGTCTCTAACAGTGGCCCATATCAGAACTTCAGGGAGTATTCAGAAGAGGGCAATTATGTAATGATCCACCCTGTCTTCCAGTCCCAGCTTTTGATAGTCAGGGATTTAGGTTGCCCTGAGAATGGAGATGCATCCCCTATCATCGGTTATGTCTACACTTGTAATTTTAAGTCGACTTTAACTAAGTCGACTTAACTAAGTGCATCTACACTTAAAATTAAAGTTGACTTAAAGGGGAACTTACAAAGTTGACCTAGAGCATCTACACTGGACACCTAGATCAACTTCTAGGGGCTAGGGGGACCTTGGGCAGGTCCACGGTGACAGGGTGGGGCACCCCTTGTGTGCAATGGGGCAAAGGGGGACAGGGACCCTGGCAGGGCATGTGGGCAGAGTGTGACACTGTCCAGATTTAGGGAACCATTTATGTTATTATTTCTTATTCATATCTCATATATGCTATAATCCATAGGAGCTATGTCATGTTTGGTATCAATAGAAAGATAGTAATTTTCTGGGAATGATTATATAGTTTATGTCTAGGAATTGTCTTTGGATTAGAAGTTAGGAATTTGGTGTTATATCTATACTTTAACCTGGGAGAGTCTGTGTAAACACCCGAGACAGGCTGTCTACAACCATTGTGTCCTTAATGTTAAGGAATCTGCCAGCTACAATGGACCCAGGGAGTAACCTGATGAGCCATTAAGGACATAAGGAATACAACCATTGTGTCCTTAATGGCTCATCAGGTTACTCCCTGGCCCCAATGATGTTCATCTATGTGTCTGATAATTCCATTCTTTACTATAGTTTCTACCAATTTTCCTGGTACTGAAGTTGAGCTTACTGGACTATAATTGCTGAGATCTCCTCTACAGCTCTTTTTAAAAATCAATGTTACGTTAATTACCTTCCATTCATCTGTGGTACACTGGCTCATTTCAGTGATATGCCACAGTTAGTAGCTCTGCAATTTCATATTTGAGTTCTTTCAGAAGACTTGGGTGAATACTATCTGATTCTGGTGACTTATTACTGTTTAGTTTAAACCTCTTCTACTGACACACCAGTTTGGGACAGTACTTCAGATCTGTGGCCCAAAAAAGAATACCTCTGATGTGATGTTAAGCCAAAAACTCATTTAGCTTCTCTGCAATGGCCTTATCATCCTGTAGCGCTCCTTTAATATCTTTGTCATTGAGTGACCTCACTGCCTTCCTGCTTTTGATGAGCTTTAAAAATATATAGTGTTAGTGTTAGTTTTTGCATCTTTAGCAAATAGTTCCTCGAATTCTTTCTTGGCTTGTGGGATGGTTGGTGTTCATGGAGAGCATTGCCTAGTGGTCAAAGGGTAGGCACATCAATACACAGAGAGGGTTATTGGTAAGGAAACCTAGGCCTTCTCACTCCACTGGGCTCTGACCCAGAATTCTGTGAAGATTACCAAAGGGTCTGACACTTTAACGCTGCCCTTCCTGGTCCATGTCCTACTACCCCTCTATTGTCCAAAGTTCACAGTCTGTAGCCAGAAGGTGTGATGGAGCTCAGCTCACCTCTTGGCACCTCTTCATGGCTAGGTGTGGCATTGCAGCTTTCTCTTTATTGTTGTACTAGATGCCTCCTCTTGTGCTTTGATCTTTTGACCAGTCCAGTTCCAAGTCTCTCCCCTTCCAAGGTAACCCATATACAAAACACTGAGAATTAACACAAAGTCAGTGTGCAAGAGGGGGGAATGTCTCCCTGTCAGGGTCTATTAGAAGCAGATCCTCCCATCCCTCAGGAAGGGACCTTCAGGCAGTTGTTGATGGGAGAGATCCTGCTTCCCCTCAGCCTTCCCTTCGGCTTGCTCCCACATGAGCTGTTCTGCTCCCTTTTAACTCCTCCCCCAGCCTGTGCTTCTCTTGGATGTGTGGTGGACAGGGGATGGGTACGCCCAGAGCAGCTCCTTTATCCACTTGTTGCCCAGTATGGAGTTTGTCTAGCCCATCACAACCTCCCTCCTTTTACATGTCAGAGTTTATGCTCCTTCCTATTTTCCTCATTAGGATTTAACTTCCAAATTTTAAAGTGTGCGTTTTTGCGTCTCTTTTTTTATTTGGGGAGTACATTTAGTCTGAGCCTCTATTGTGATGTCACAATCTCCTCCTTGTGTAGCTCCCCTTTTTTAAACTTAAATGTTACTGAAGTGGGTTTTTCTGATATTTTCCTCATTACAAGGATGCTAAATTTAAGTACATCATTGTCTCTATGACCAAGTAGTTCACCTATAGTTACTGTCTGGACCTGATCTTGTGCTCCACTTAGGTCTAAACCAATAATTACTTCTCCCTTTGTGGGTTCCAGGACTAGCTGCTCTAAAGAAGCAACTGAGGAAGTGTGTTCTAACCCATGAAAGCTTATGCCCAAATAAATTTGTTAATCTTTGAGATGCTGTGGGACTCCTTATTCGTTTTGCTGAAACAGACTAACATGGCTACCCCTTTGGAACTTATAAAAATAATACTTTTCAAAAACCTAAGATCAACATAAATGCCTTTAGAAGTTATTTTTAAAATTTAAATAAAAACAATGATTATTTGATTTCAAACATGCTACTTCAGTTTTTGTAACCCAAGTTATACTGTGTTATTTCAATATGTGACAAAGAAGAAGAGAAACTGAGTAGAAATTGCCTATAAACAGGAGCGAATCTGTTTTTTTGTTTGTTTGTTTGTTTGTTTGTTTGTTTGTTTGTTTGGGGGGGTTTCCACTCCATGAATTTACTGCAATCAATTTGCTACAAATAGTCAAACAATTCAATACATGGAATGTTATATTGATGATTTGTGATAAGTCACATGATATTGTTTGTATTCTTTGCTTGGATGAATATAACTCTTATGACAAGGAGAAGGCATTAGATTTTTCACTCTCACAGGAAAAGGTAGCAGTTTATATAAGCAATCACAGAGAAGCAAAGTTATGGAATTTTAGAACATTTAAACTTTTCTCTTTCTAGGCCACATAAACCTTGCCTGAGGTAGCTTTTCTACAAATATTAATCTTCCTTAGAGTTTAAGTGTATTTTTCTCTTACTGTATATGACCCTTCTATTAACCTTGCTGTGATAATAAGCAGTGTCAATTTCATATAAAATCTGCTCAGTGCATTATCACATTTACTGATGGTAGTTTTTTCAAGACCTCAGTGACTGACACTAAGTAATCAAATTTGGGTTCCAAGCTTGGAAAGGTGTCGTCAGATCTGTTTGTTTTATTTAGTGGTCTCCATGCCTTGGCAAGTGGGCTGGGGAAAGCTGTTCCAATGCTGGTCACTGATGTTCCATTCCATGTAAAATATATCACTTCTTGTGCCAATACTTGGCAAGTGAATTAAGCTCACATAGTCATCAGTTATAATGGGAGTAAAATGCAGTTACTTGAATGTTCATGGAAAGCAAATACAAAAAGGCCATAAATACAGCCAAAGAAAATTCATTTTTAAATCTGAGTATATTCCTGGGAAAAGTTTGATATTCACCCAGATCTAGTTAACAACACAAGACAGAAGGCTTTTTTTTTAATAAATATATTATCTCAGCCTGAAAGTACTACTTGGTCAAAAGCTGGAAATAATAAGAACTTTTTTTTTGAACATCTCATTTAATTAAATCAGCTGTTGAATCTTCATTTTAAAAGTTTAGGACAGGAAATAGCATTTCAAGGAGACACCAACAGTGTGTAAAAGGGTCATAGCCAACGGATGATCTAGATGTACATATTGAGAGAGAAGTTCAAATGTTCAGCAGGGCATAATGGGAAACTAAAGATATTACAAAATTACCTAAAACAATACAGAATCCTACATGACAATTTATAAAAATAATCGTGAGTGCAGAATAACATGAATGTCTTTAACAGTGACAACTGGTGCACTATAAATACCATATTTCTTTTGATCAGTGGAAAAATAAGTGCCTAAGACCTCTCTGGTGCTTATTTCACAGAGAAACAGAGAAGTAATTAAAAGGTTATCAATTGGCAAGTAAGGCAATAAACATGCTGGTTATATCTATTAGGATATAGATATAAGGTGAGGCAGGGATTTATCAGGTGCCCCCAAAACAAAAGATTATGTTTGTACAATTTTAGAGTTTGTTTCTTGGTCTCCATAAAGCATATCTACAAAATCATGTATTGAATTAGCCATTTAGAAACCCTACCAAACCCTGCAGGATCTTCTAAAAAGCCTCTGCTAACTCTGCCACACGTGTTCATCTCTAGTTTTGAATAACACATCATGTTCTGAGAAAGAGAATGGTGAATTTCATGAAGCATCATCCTTTCCCACAAGTACAGAAAAAGACCGGGGCATATTCCTGCTTCCCTCAATTCAATGGAAACATTTCCACATATGTCTGTGCTAGGCTCATAAAGGCCAATAACACAGACTGTCAAGACATTGTAGATTAAATTTTCAATATCAGGGTCCAGTACTGAATCTTTGTACCTCTTCAGTAAAGTCTTAAACAAAATAGCAGAGACTTTTCAGAAAGTCAGTCAGTCATTGCTGTGGGATTTTCAAACCAGAATTATAATTAAAATTTTGACATATTGCAAACTGAGTGGAAAAGTAAAGAAAAACAGAACATGAAAGGCAACACTGATAATTCCATATTGACCATGCAGCTCCCCATTTTCATCATTAATAATCTGCTACCAAAATAGATTTTGCAATGCAAACTAAAAAATAAGCCAAAATTCTCCAGGAGGAAAGACTCATTTATTCCTTGCAGATTCCCTCTCAGTCATATTCCAGGGAAGCATTTCTAATGGATGGATTACTGAAAAGCTATATGTGTTATCAAATAGTTTGTCATACAAATGTGTTTCCATATGAAAGATTTACTGTATCATTTACACTGGGAAGATGGAACATAGACCCTGCTTCACATTTGTTTACAAATCTTCCAAAGGACAAAGCAGAAGCTAATGATACAGTAAATCTTTCATATGGAAATATGGCAGATGCATCTGAACTAACTTTCTCATATTAAAAAGAATCTGGAACTGAAGTTGAATTGTTAAGAGGAATTTATAATTTTTCTGGTGGTGGGAAACACATTTTTATAACAAACATTTTGATAGCGCATAGCTTTTCAGTAATCCATCCATCAGAAATACTTCCCTGGAATATGATCATATTTTCAAAATAAAGCACCAGGGCACTTTTTTGTGATGACATATTTAAAGTCACAAAATCATCATGTAAAAGACAACTTTTAAAAAAATGAATGCTTGGTGTTGCTTATACTAGCTTCTGATTCAGCAGTGACTTGTGAGCATTTCTTAGTAATTTAGTGTATGAATGAATTTGTCATGAAACACTGACCAAGTATCGCGAACATACACATTAAATAAAAACAGCTTTGATGGTGTCTATGCTCATTAAAATATTTTCTTCATGCCAAACTATTCATCACACTAAAAGTTCATTCCACTGAACTGTTCGTTACCTGTAAACACAGAGCAAATTCTACTCAGTATCGCTATATGTCTTGAGCACACATAAAAAGTTAATGCTTTGATAGATTAAATGAAAAACTGGGACATTCCAGGTATCCAGAAGTTCCTCCTGGTAAATGGGGACATCATATGAAAAACGCATCCTTATCTGGAAAAAAATGGGATGAATCATCCCCTTAAAAATATCTCCACTGAACTCAATGGAATTTAAATAGCAGTATTTACAGGAGTAAAGATTAGTCAAACAAATGTTGCTGGACTAGGTCTTCTCAAATGTTAACCCTGAAATAGCAACTTATTTGACATTTGTAGGTGACAAAGAGAAAAGATGTCTTCATTTCAAAGTGAATCTTATCAAATGTATAACTTTGGGAAATCATTTTCTTATCCATACATATGAAAACTCTCTTTTTCCTTTGACATTAACCATTAAAATACTATTGCATATGTGCATATAAGTGTATGTATTTGATTGGCATCCTTTCTTCCTACTCTTTGTAGGTCACTTGCCCTATCCTGCAAAAGGAACCAAGTAATTGAAACTCTTAGCAACAGATTATAAATTACAGGATTGGATGCTTAAATTGTAAACTCTTCATAGCAAGGTCTCTGTCTTTGTATATGTATCCCATCTAGCATAATGGGGCCTTGTTCTTCACTGGGAGATCTGGCTATGACTGCAGTAAAAATAAATCATAATAGTAATAATTTTGAGACCCATCAAACAGAAAAAGGTACTGATCAGGTTCTCCCGAGTACTGATTGTTTTCTGTAACCATTTAAAACCACCATAACTAAGCCTCTGGAAAAAGAAAAAGCTAAAAGATGTAGAAACAAAATGTTTCTCTTATTCAATCACATTAGGTTCAAGATGTTTCTTCAATTTCTTCTTTAATGAAAGGCCCAGATTTCCTGAACAAAATTCTTAACTCAATTCTTATTAATCCTTTTCCTTTTGTTGTCTGGATTTTTTATTTTTTTCCCCCTCTCTCCCTGTATTTGAGGTGTATAATAATTGGATAGTGTCTCCTTAAATAGTTTCTGAGCCCTCTAGTATTACTGTCTGTGTTCTATGTGTAGAATCCAGCCAAAGCAGTAGTGTGGATGAGTAGTGAGGACTTACATGCTGTGTATAGTTAATAAAGCCAGTGATTTGGACCCCACTCTGCCCATGTGGTTCCTTCATGTTATTTACACACAAGTGTAACAAGACACAGCATGCCTCTGTCAACATCCTCCTAGTCCCTCTCAGCACTTCTTTTCCCTGCTGCAACAGCAACAAAAAGGCTCTATCCATCTTCACTGTGCAATGTGGTAGAATGAAAGCAGAACTTCAGGAGGCATAAGTGGAAACATTTAATATTTAAAAAAAAAATTGGAGGCTGGGAGGAGAGAATTATTTGCTTGTTTTTTAATTGTTTTTAATGTATAGAGGTGTTAACCCCAGTGCTTTGACCACAGACCAGCTCATATAGTTTCATTCTGCTTCCTTAAATTTCCTCTGCAGCTGCATTTGGCCCAGCAGTTACAGTACCAGGGTGGGAGCCAGGAGATTTAGGATCTTTTCTCTACTCTGCCTTGGGTAAGTCCCTTAATTTCTTTGGGTATGTCTACACTTGCAAATTAGGTTGACTTAAGGTTGCTTAAGTCGACCTACAGAACGTTGCGTCCACACCTGGCTTTCATTAAGTCGACTTAAGTACTTCCTTAAGTCGACTTAATAACTCCCACTCTTTGGTTCGACTTAATGCTTAAGTCGACCTGTTAAGTCGACCTAAAGCCGGTGTGGACACCCTAGGTCGACTTAATTCCCTAAGTCGACGTAGGGCTGGGAAGAAGGGAGCCATGACTCCCTGGCAGAAGGGAGACATGGCTCCCCCCGGGACAATGGAACTGCAGCTCCCTTCTGCAGGGCAGCCGCGGCTCTCTTCCCCCGAGCCTTGGCTTCCTGGAGCCGCAGCTCTCTCTCGACCTAGCACTGTGTATGTGGACGCAGGCAGTCGATTTAAGATTTTAGTGTAGATGTTGTAAGTCGACCTAGCTTTTCTAGTGTAGACATACCCTTTGGGTCTATAAAATGGGAATTATAGCACTTTCTTGCCTACAGGGGTGCCGTGAGGACAAATACACTAAAAAGTCTGAGGTAATCAGATACCACGGGATAAATACCTATGACAGACAGACATTTTTTAATCCCTCACTTCTTGACCCTAAATGCTGTGTAGTTACCGTGCATTCTTGAATAGTTACAGCTAACTCCCAGAACTTAATCAGGGGTTCCACTACATTTGTTGATTTTCTGAAAGTGATTCCAGAGATTACATGACATGAGCCCTGTCGTAACATAGCCTCTCCCTTCAAAGAATTGTCAGCAACCTACCCCATAGCAAGCAAAACCAAGTAACTTTTCCCTGTGTGAGGTACAATAAATTTGTCAACAACAACAAACAGCCTGCCTGTTATAATATTTGACAGTTGCAAAACAAAAGCTTCCTCTGCTGGAACTCAAGCAGTAGTATGACATTTCCATTCTGTCATCACCCCTCAGCCTTCTTTTGTGCTTATCAGACTCCTCACAATGCTGCCTTCCTCCACCTTTTATATCTCACAGCTTGTTTAATCAACTATAGAGCCCAGCTGCCTCTGCTCCACATCCTCTAACCCTTCTCACTCTGGTTCTACACCCCTGCAACGTTTATAGGGGAACAGAGGTCCACCATCCTAGTGGATCTGAGACCCAACAGCCCTGAAAAGGTCTCCAAGTTGTGTTCACCCAAACAGAGGCCCAGTCTGGCTGTCACTACTAAGCTTGTGCTTTTTATCATGAATATCCCTTTGAAGTCACTGAAGCGACTTACGGTGGTAAACATTAGGCTCACTGGAAAGGATTTGCAGAATCAGGTTCCTTGGTGAGTCACATTCCAAGGGTCAGTTTGCTTCAGAAGTATGAAGAAGGGGGAAGGACCAAGGTAAACTTCCCACCAACATACAGCTATGGTCCCTGTTGTTCTTGGGGCTAGGAACCACTCAAGGCCCTCTCTGGTGGTCAAGATGTCTCAGAAGGGACAGAAGGAACTCCAATTCCTCTGACTAGCAGAGGCAGAGATGGTTAAATTCACAAGGGGAATATGCGCCCCCCTCTTTTAAATGCCATAGTCCCCTTGGGCTAACCACTGCTAGCTGACATCATGTTAAACATGACCGCCTTCATCTACACAGAGTGCTTAACGTGGTGTCAGTTAACGTGTCCCAAGATAATGTAGCATTCCAATGCTGACAAGCCCTTAGCCAGGCAGAAGCCCGCCCAGAATTTCTTCTGAGGCAGCGTGGCTAGATACTACCACCAAAGGAACATAGATGACCCCAAATTTATTGTTGCATAAATGGCTATTGATTTTAAAGCAATGACACAAAATTATACAGAAGAATGGCAAACTATGGCCAAACAGCAACTACACATGCTGCACACAAATAACAAAAGTTCTCTACTGCTGCATCATCTTTGTAATGATTTCATGCCCCTTTCACCTGCATATCTGTGTTTTCCTTTAGATAACAGATGCACTGTGGCCTAGTAGATAGCACAGTAGACCCAGAAAATTGGACATCTGTTTCTGCTACTCCTGGTCTGCTGGGTATCTGGGCAAGTCCTGCATCTATAAAATGAGGATAAAGATACTGGCCTCCTTTGTAAAGCACTTTAAGAGCTACTGACAAAACATGCTATATAATATATAATACAATATATATTATATTTCACATTTTATATAATATAATCTATTATATATACTATATTATATTTTATATTATATAATATATATATTATTGCCATGAAATGCTTCCTTTTCGTCATTAATCTTATAAATACAATGTTTGTAAAAAGCTATTTCTACCAAGTTAACATCCTAGTCTTTTCACATTTCCAACATGGGATGCAGGAAACTGTATTACTGTAACTTTGCTTTTTTTGGCTCTATCTTGCGCTGTCTCGTGCTTTAAGATTTCAGTTAGTGAAGTGCAGTTATCCACTGACTGTAAAGATGTCAGATGGTGTAAATTTGAAGAAACTATCCCACATGAATAGCCCATTCTTCTGCCTGGTACCTAAAAAGGTCATGAAAAAATAAATGTCACTGTGTGTGCTACCAGATTTGACATGGATTGGGATGGTTTTATTTGTAGACATGGAATTTATGAGAAAGACTTAGAAAGCACAGTAACATTTTAAAAGTATTGGGAGGGGAGGGAAAAGAGGAGGAAGTTGTCCAAAATGGCATAGTGCACTATTCTATTAAGGTTTCACACCTCTGGCTGAAACGTTTGCTAACAAAATAGTTTTTTATTGTATCGTGAATAATTTCCTGTGAAAAAACCCCCAATGTATTTTGATATTTTGCTAAACATCTGGAACCTTTTCTCTCCTAAATTCTTTAAGAAGTTGCACCCAGAATGGAACTAAAATCATAAAAGAGAGCTCATAGTCAGTAGTGGGCCAGAACAATGTAGAATGAGTGTAGTAGCCAGACTTCAGAAATTCCATTGAGGGCACTGACTAGACTTCAGTGGGATTTGGTTCAAGCCCTATGGACTAACTCCAGTCCCCCTTCTCTGTGTGCATGGAAGGCATCCCCACAGCAACACTGTTGTGGGTTACCTGTACAGCTTTGGGTAGGATCTGGTGAGCTATGAAATGCAGATCTATGCGTGTCCTTGCAAAATTTCATGTATAAGGGACTTGAGATCCAGGAAGTACTGGAGCTGATGGAGCTATTGTGTAACCAGCCTGTGAGTCATTCTCCTCATCATAAATCAGTGAAGATGCCATGGAGGATGCTACAACCACAGTAGCAGCCACAGATTTTACAGTGTGAGGAAGTCCTAGGCAGAGGGGCCATCTGATAGAGCCAGGATTTATACCTTTATGCTGTAGGTATTGGCCAACTACGGTAAACAATTGCAATTTTAGAGTTCATGTTATGAATTCATTCAAATACCTGCTACTGAAAATTGAATATCAATTGCTTAATTTTATCTGATGAAATTCATCTAACAATCTTTACTAAACAACACACCTGGTAACTACCAAACCTGTCTAGATTCAGAAAGGGCCAGCGATGAAAGGACTAGGGATACCAAACTATTCTTTTACAACTGCAGGTGTTCCAGTTGAAGCTGCAGGAGGCACATTGTGACAGCAATATGAGGGCATTTGCACTGCTCCTGCTCATACTATATTTCTTCTATGCCCTGGGAGGGGACTTAATACCCCAGAATTGCCGATTCAGTGCCTTTCATGAGCACAACAAAAACATTTAAAGAGAGAGAGGGGTGGGGTACTGTACTAACTGAGGCTATGTCTACACTAGGAAAAGTTAGGTCGACTTTGCTAAGTGGACTTTAATAAGGTCGACTTTAAGTCCACTTAAAGTCAACCTTATTAATGTCGACTTAACAAAGTGGACTAAGTTGACCTAACTAACTCGACCTAGTCCACTTTGTTAAGTCGACCTAACCACCCTTAAGTCGACTTCATAAAGGTGAAGATTTTCGACTTTATGTAAACTTCATAAAGTCGACTTAAGGGTTACTACACGTCCACACCGTCCTTAAGTTGATTTAAAGAGTCGACTTAAGGGTTAAGTCGACCTAATGAGTGGTAGTTATAAAGTTGACTTAAGCTTTCATTACCTCGACTTAAGGAATTTCTTAAGTTGACTTAATGAAAGCCTAGTGTGGACGTGGCTTAATTTAAGTTGACTTAAGCCTCCTTAAGTCAACTTAAATTGCCAATGTAGACATAGCCTGATATAGTTGGGAAAACATTTCATTTTGCTGCTACTAGAAATAATTGCAAATATTTTTTTTTCTGGCTGAAAAAGCTCTAATTATTTTGGGGGAAGATCAAATGCATAATATTCAAAAAAAGTGGAAGAGTTTCTTGGTATCGTTGCTTACTGCTCACAATTTATTACCATACCTATAACTTAGATGACCTTACTCTGCAGTACATTTTGAACTGTCATTGGGTTTCTTACTTCATCTTTACTGGAATAAGCAAATGAGCTTTGGAGAAAGAATCTAAAGCAATTAGCTGTGTATCTTCAGAGAACAGTGAGCTCTAAGCTAAACAAGAGCTATCCCAAACCCAGCTAAACAGGTGTGCATTTCCATAATGGCTTCCGGATTCAGAAGAGCTGTGGTGTTTTGTTGCTTGCACATTGGAAGTGAATTAGTAATCTTCACGTGCTCTGTCCTAGTGATTGAAATAAATTACTTGATTAAATTGCTAAACAGGTTGACCCATCTGTTGGACCATGAATGTTCACATTCTCAGAGGGTTTATTATTGCAAATAATGACTGCCATATGCAAGGGCATGCACAGGAATTTAAATTTGACCCCTTTTGGAGGAACATATTCTGTTCCCCCACCTCACAGGCCGTGAGGAACAGCTCACTCCCCTCTCCCCCACCAGACTGATGGCTCTGAAGCCAGAGGAGTTCTGTGTCCCCGATGATTAGTGGGGGGGGCGTGCCCCTGCTTGTCCCCCAATTCCCATTGTACACACCCCTAGTCATATGTAAAGTAAACAGATTTTTATATTGACCAAAAGATTCCATACTACTTTGGAAGGCAATTGTTAAAGCTGTTCGTGTTCCCTCTCAATAATCTGCCCATCAACTAAACTTTCAGATAGTGATCCTGTCCAGGGCATTCTAAAACAGATGTCATGTTTCTTTTCTGTGAAAGCACAGGTAAAGCTACAGCAACAATCTGGCTCCTCCTGGCATTCATTCCTTAGAGACAGAACAGCATGAAAATTATGAATTATGACATAAAGCTGGATGCCCCCAAACAGCACCTTGCATTTCCTGATTTATCTGTTGATTGATTGATTTACACAGAGCTCCTACCAAAAAGCTGTAGGTGCAGGAGCAATCAATATTTTAAAACATCTATTGTGAAATAAATCTAAGCTTGCACAATGGTCAGAGGAACTCACACCCCTGCCACAAAAAATGAAACTCTCCCTGTTCAAACCTCCTCCCTCTTCAGAAAAAATTAGACCAGATAGATTTGTTGAAAGTCCACCAATTCCAACTCTGTCAGCCCACAAGAGGAAGGAGATTTCAGAGCTGAAGGGTCTCCCCGAGAACATTTTGCCAGCAATTCCCAGATATAAAACATAGGGGACTGTCGTTCCTCAAGTGTCCTAGGGGATGTCAAGTGCCAGGACAAATTGCAGATAAAGGAAGGGTTTGATTCAGTGCTGTGATATGAAACTTTTGGACAACATATCCCAGGATGGTGGGACCTTCACAGTGGAAAGTCTGTCTAGAAGAAGAATCACAATGGTATATGATGACTAGCATGGAGTTCATGGCCTTGTGAGGGCAGTCCCATTGACTAGGGCAGTGCTAGTTAGGAAATTGGCACTGTCAGATCACCTCACGGGCAGCTTCTCCTAATGAGTCTACCATTAAGCACCTTACTCAGTTAAAGCTGTTCTCACTTGGTAGACCCTCTGCAATGAATAAGCGGCAGTGCAAAAACACCATCTGTTCTTCCTTACAGGAAAATCCACCTTGGAATGGCGGAGAGCAGCTTTGAACTGGGGAGTCTATGCATGTGTGACTTGTGTTAGTGGGTGCTAAACTAAGTCCAAGGTCTTTAAAATATGCAACATCAAAACTATAATGGGCTTTTTAGGATAAAATCTATGCCTCCATGTTGGATTTGAGCACATCCTTTTGTTTTATTGGTCACTATTGCTTATTTCCTATTAAATTCCTCTGTTTGCTGTACACTTTCTTGTCTTCTCTTCTTTAGGGAAGGGTTGATGGCCAAAAAATTTGCAAGCGGTCATCAAATGGGACTAATTTTTAAAAAACTGCTGGGCCTCTTTTTCCATTGGCTTCCTTTACATCTAATTTAGACCATCCTCATTTTGTAATCCCTGGACAGAACACACGTTCTATTCAAGGTCTATAAACCACATTAAGACCATAGAGCATCCATGATTTGTTCATGATGTTAACAATGACTCACCGTGGCTAGATTGCAGATGTTAAATTGCTGATGGATGGCCCCCTTCCAGCACATGGCTGACTCTTCTGGTGTTCAGCTGAAGTATTAATCATGTGTGGAAAGATTTTTTTTTTTTTGTCCCTGTGAATAATGAAAAGTCTTATACAATATATTGTACTTTACAAGCTCTCTGAAATGAATTCCTTTCTAAAAAGAGAAAATAATAATGCTATTAAAGGAATAAACTGCTGTACATGACATGATGTCATATTAGGATTTTCTGACTAGCTAAATTAATAAACTTACAGTGATTTATGCCAATACAAAGGGCCTTTGAGCATTTCCATGAGGTGTACCCTTCCTGTTTCCCTTTCTTGTTTGAAGCAGGTAACTAGATGGGTTCAGACCCCCGACAAGAAGTTATTGACTTGAGCAGCACTTGTTCATAAAAAATACAAGTATAAGAGCTTGCGAAGCGGTAGGACAAAGCTAAGCATGGGGTTGAATTGATTGATAGTTTGGCGTTACGGATGAATTTTTCCTCCCTTCAGGTTTTGAATGGCAGTCATCTGTGGGTATATTCCACACAGTTTCTTGAAATTGCATGGAGCTGTTATTAGTGAATCTCACTCCTTCCCAGCATCTACTTCTGTGTTTCTGTTGAATTTGAAAAATATGCCTGTAATTTTTCCAGTGATCAAGACTAAAAAAAATTCCTACCACTATTCTTTTCATTTGTGAAAGGATAGCAAGTTAAACGATACAGTAAGCTTCAATTACAGAAGGTGAGAGCACTTGGTGTTTGTGACGGGATGTACATCCATGCACCCCTAGTACATGATCTATATAACTTTTCTGTTCAGTTTTGCAATGTAACTGTGTGATTTGATGCCAAATACACTATACCAGGTTCCTTTGTAAATGGTCACAACATATTCTACATAATTGCCATGGTGCCATGTTTCCTACAGCAACATATGTGTACAGATGTGAAGCATGTTTCAGGGTTCAAATTCTCAGGACTATCTCTAGCACAGAAGCTGGAGAATTACATGACAAAGGGAATGCAGATGCTCTCCCTGGCTCAGGTAGGAGTAAAGAGAATCTCACCGCAGCACAGGGGGGAGGGACTTTTAGGAGTTTGTAAAAACAAAGACACAGACAGTTTGAGGAGAAGAAGCTGCAGGATTTTGCCTGAGAGACTCCATCTTGCAACTTTCTCCAACTTCAAGCAATATCTGGGCCCTGCCTTGTAATAGGCAGAGAATGGCTGTAAAACACCAAACAGCCAAATACCTTGTGCATAATCTTGTACTATGAGATCAGTTCAGGTAGAGATATTAGACTAGTATGTGGTTTATACCTTTTATTTGACAGTGGACACTCCTGACTCATTGACATTATGATTCTGCCTTGATTGGCCATTTCCTCACTTGAAATCGTACTCTAATCAATAAACTAGTATTTGTTTTATCTAAAGTTTTGTGGTCTTTAGAGGGTGCGGGTGTGGAAGGCTGGGTATGATCCACTTCTTTGTTAAGTGGTCGGATACGAGACTAGGGTGATTGGGGATGGGTCCCAATCCCTGTAAGACAGTTGCTCCTGGTGTAGTATCTGGGGTTGGGGGTGCTTGCCTGGAGACCAATGCCTGTCTGACTAGTAGATTTATACCCACTGCCTGGGACCAATTACACGCTGTTGGCTGGTATGAACTGACTCAGGAGTGAGTGGTTACCAAGCAGGGCGTGGTGAATTGGGGTTCAGGAGTGGAGTTTAGTGGGTTACAGTGGCACACCAGACGGGATCTGAGGAGCAGCCTGTTCTAGTGTTATTGTCCCATTATCTGTGGCTATGTCTACACAACAAAAGTTAAGTTGACTTAATAATAAGCTCAACTTTAAGTCGACTTAAAGTCAACCTTATTAAATCGACTTAACAAAAGTCGACAACTTTTCTAGTGTAGACATAGCCCCTTTTCGACCTTAAATCGACTTAACACTTTAAGTCAATTTACTAAGGTGGACTTAGGTGCTAATCCCCGTCCACACTGGCTTAAGTCGACCTAAAACAAGGTGTTATTAGGTCAACTTAACTTTTTCTTAAGTCGACTTAAGGAAATGCTTAAGTTGACTTAAGGAAAGCCCAATGTGGACGCGGAGTAGTTTAAGTCGACTTAAGCCTCCTTAAGTTGACTGAATTTGTAAGTGTAGACACACCCTTTGAATCCGATCCAATACCTGCTTTTACTGACTTGAAGCAATGGATCTCCCATTGACCTCTGTGCATTAAGCAGCAGTTTCATTCTACCCTTTGTATTGGTAGTTTGGATGTAGGAAGAAAGTTTTAAAATTCTATAAAACACAAAAAGGAAAAGACAAATTAAAATAAACAGAGATCAGTGAAAAGGAAGAAGCAAAAATAAGAACTCCTTCTTCCATCAAAGTCATAAAACTGCTTTTGTAAAAGGAAAAACAGATGACAACCTTTTAAGGTAAGCACTATTCACTCTTCAGGAGAAGGTGACACCATCTCTTATCCTCTCACTGTTAAATAATTCTGTCTATTGCCAGTGAAATGAGTCAAAGGGCTGAGAAGAACAGCAACCCTGGTCTGTCTAAAGTACTCAGATGGTTCTCATCACTACAGTGCCTGCGCACCATGAAATCTTTGATGTATTCACCATCATAGCACCCCTGTAAGGGAAGCCCAATCTATTTTACAGAAGGGGAACAGAGGCACAGAAAGGCTGAGGGCACATCTACACTGTGATAAAAATATTGCATCACAGAGGCCTTGTCTTCACTGATGGCGTCTAATTCGCCATTGTCAGTTCAAACTTCCTGATCAACTGCTTGGATCTGTGAAGACCTACTCAGCTAATCAGGAAGTCTGATCCCTGAACACCACCCCAGCAATGGGGTAGCGCTGAGTCGAAGTGGATATGCCAGGAGTAGGGAAGCCGAATGCAGATATGCAAGTTATTTTAGGTAACTTGTATATCTCCGTTTGACTGCCGCTGAAACGGGCAGGCAGTGTAGACCTGCCCTGAGTCTCAGAGCCTAGGTCAGCTGACTTGAGCTCAAGTTGCAGGGTTAAAAATTGTAATGGAGACTTTTAGACTCAGGCTGGAGCCCAGGCCATGAAACTCCGTGAGAGGAGTGGATGTCAGAGCCCAGACTAGTTCCCTAACAACTGGACCATCCTTCCTCACTGTTACAGATAACTTAAGCTTTAAAAATGAGCTTGTAAAAAATCCAAGGTGTAATTTTTACAGCAATGTCTGCTTTTTTTCCCCAAATTGCAAATTTTTCAATTTTTTTAAACAGCTTTACTATACAGCATTTTTCCTTTCTCTGAGCTTTACCGAGAGAAAATGAACTGAGGCATGAGTTATGCACCTCTGAGCAATGATTCAGTAAAGCATCCCTAATGGGAAAATCACTTAGGCACATGCTTAAATCAATGAGACTTAAGCAGATGATTAAAGTTGAGCATTTGATTAAGTGCTTTCCTGACTCAGGGTTCTGGAACAAAGAAAAAAGGCACATCACAGTATCAATTTCCTCCATCACATTAGTTAATACTTGTGTTAGCGATCTCAGTATTTAAGGTCTGGACCAGTTTCTTTAAGTGATGGTCCAGAATGAAGTCCTAGGGATGTTTTTACTCTTTTTAATGTGTATTATTTAGTCCAGTTCAATTAACCAGTACACTTTTGATGGTCCATGTAGTTGAGACCTCCTAGCCAAAAATATATCAGAAACCATTTTTCATCTTGTGCTCCCAGAGTTGGCATTTCTCAACATTTCTATAGCTCCCTATATAGTAATTGTTACAAATGGGTGGGAGGGGCCCCAAGAATCTGATCTTTATAACTTTTGTTTTGGTTTCAGACACTGTTAACACTGGATAAGAGCAGAGCACTGTTTTGTACTTCTGTTTATGTGTAATCCTGCATTGTCAAGGGGCTAACCTAGGAAACTTAACAGATATTTTCAATTTCTAGAGTCAATGAATTTTCTGACCTCTACTTTTTTTAGGCAGGCAGAGTTTTGTTGTTTATACCCTCTTTCCCCTTGGTGGTAATGGGAACCACTTCTTTTTTTCCCCATTATGTTGTCTGATAGTAGATGTATTTTGCCCTCCCTAAGAGCTACTATGAGTCTTCTTCTTCCTTCAGGTGATACCACTTTAATTGTCATTCTTCTACCATATACTGTATATGGTATACTGTATGTTTTCCGCATCATCATACCATCCACTTAGTGCCTCTATCATAACCAAAGCATCCCAGCATTTTGTTTAATAACTAATTTCCTTTGACAATTCATACACTTTCACAGGTGGATTGAATTACTTAAACAGCCACAAAACACTATTAACTTGGCATGAAATTTGTAGACCCCAAATCTTCATTTTCACATACAACCAGGAGCAGATTCCTTTCATCGCATTTTGTTAAGTTAGTGAAGGATGGTACATAGCAACTGCAACACTTGACCAGACCAATAGCCCAGTTAGCCTTAGACCATATTTCCAGCAATGGTCAAGTGCTGCAGAGGAAAGTATAAATTTTTCAAATAATAGTGTGTCACTATTATCAAAGCTGGTACCACTGGAGACAATTACAGATCAAAAGTGCTAAGAGGTACTTCAAAGTAGAAAAGGAGAACAGGGATCAACAGTTGTTTTTCTGTATTAAAGGGTAAAATTTCCCGAGATTTAGGTTCTTCTTACTTGGCATACCAATCCTTCTGGAAAGGCAAAGATAACAGTGCATCAAAAAATGAAACACGCAAATATTCTTTTACCCAATTGAAATATCCACCTTTAATACAAACCATACTGTGTGTTATGCTCATTAATAAGAAGGTAAGCAGATGGTTTTTATATGACCATTATTGTCCCTTGAGAAGACAAAGTCAGCACCAAAGCAGCAGATTGCCAGACCATTCAGCACCAAGGCTAATGAGGACTTCTGGTTAAGGTATTATAAATAAGAAGGGATGATCACTGGGCCACCAGAGGCAGGAGAGAGAGGACATCCTGTTGGCTATGACTATAGAGGGAGGAGAAAACCTGGGAAAATAGTTGGCTCAGAGACTAAAGCTATTCAAGCAGGTATAGATTAATTTATCCTGAGACTGAGAAAGGAAATAATTCAAATGAGGGCAGCACTGCAAATATTTCAGATAAACAAAGCTGGCTAAAAATATTCAACCCTTTTCTGTACTGTTGGGGCTATGGGTTTTTGTTTGGTTTTTCTGGGGTTTTTTTGTTTTTTTTTTTAAGGGTGAGAAGCTCCATGTTTGAAGCCAAGAAAGTTTTCATGGGAAAGTAGAAATCTTTACCAACCAGCTGAGTGTGTAATTCACCCCGTACAGAGAAGTTGCTTTAGGCCTGTATGCTGCTTTTGTCTCACTTAATTTCTCAAAAGAGAATTTAAATGGGTCTTTAAGTGGAGCACTGACCTACAAAGGAGTGAATATCACACTCACAGAATTAATCATTATAGCATTGGAGTAAGTAACTGGGAAAAAATATAATGATATCAGAGCACATAGGAAACAGCTGCAGTCCAGATCAACTTCGGGGCTGACTCTTCAACCCTTCTGCATTACTCAGATGTTTAATACTTACTTTGAGAATGGTCCCATTAAAGCCAGTCACACTGCTCTTGTGAGTAAGTGTTGCAGTATCATATAATTACATACTTTTATCCTCTCCCTAACGTATTCCAAATGTATATTCGTTTAACTCAGACAATTAGCTGATGAGCACTGCCCTGTAGCACCTTCCCAGGATCACATCTTTAATTAAAGATTCTACTTTGGTTAAAAGATATCACGTTTGCTTTGTTGGTTACGATATTCTTCCAGGCCTGCCTGAATCAATGGTGTTGGGCACATTTTTCAAGTTAGATCATATCTTCACAAGCTGGCGTTAAAAAAAAATGATCTGTTTTTCACATATGTATAAACAGAAAGAAAAATAAAATGTGGTGGGGGAAAAAAACACGGAAGAAATGAAAAAGCTAATAGAATTTCATGAAGAGTATTTTCCTCCTCCAAAAATATACCCCTGGCCAACTTTGTCCACCTTTATTCAGTTTTGTATATTTGTATTCATTTCACAAAAGTTTACTATCAATTTCCAAAATTCTCCTAGTAGTAATAATTATAACAACATTATTTCTTTCTCATACAACATTTTTCAATAGTAGATCTCAAAGTGCTTCACCACCTTTAATGTACTTATCCTCACAACACCTCTCTGAGGTTGCGTCTACACTGGCAACTTAGGTCAACTTAAAGAGGCTTAAGTCGACCTAAACAAAGCCATGTCCACACTGGGCTTTTATTAAGTCAACTTAAGCATTTCCTTTCACCCATTACTAAAACACAGCATTTCACCCATTACTAAAACAAATGTATTTCAGCTTTCACCTCTAGATCTCTTCAGCATAAGCCTGCCACCCCACTTGCTGTAAACCACAAACCTCATTTGCTCTATGTAAAACAAAAAAGCTGAACTACTCTGCCAGCAAGTCCTTACCACAAAACCATCAATACATAAATAAAGACAAAATATTTCCACATTAAACTTTTCACCCAGCTCCTATTTACTAGCACTGCTTGGGACCAAGCCAGGCAATCATGAGAATGTAGTTCATTTACCAAGAGAAACTTGAGTATAGTTTGGGAATTTGTCTGATGGAAATGGGGGGCCAAGCATCTGAAGCAGAAAAAGGGGGGTTCCACCTTTTTTCTCATATTTCATCAGCAAGCAATATTTGGGTACTTCTATTCATATTTATTGCTATTGAGCAAGGTAAAAGGGACTGCAGAAATTACTTGCCACCATAAGAAAGGATGAACTAGGAGAAGAAGAGAGAGAAGAGCAGGAGCAGGATGGAGAAGAAGAGTTGAGTAAGCTGGTGTTTCTGGTGGTAGGTTTAGATGCCCAACCTGAAGAGGTGCTATGATCAAAGAAGCAGAACTCCCTATGTGAAGGATATGATTCCTAGTCAGATTCTGAGGGAGGCTGTCCCTGTGTGAGCTGGTTCTCAGCTAATGACTTCCAGTTCAGGGAAGTCTTTATTACAGTGTATCAGGCTAATTAGTAATTATGTGGCCATTGCCAAGTTTGCTTTTGGAAGACTTTATGGGCACGTCTATACTGGAGGCTCTGTTAAGTCGACTTAACCAAGGTCGACTTTAAGTCGACTTAAAGTCGACCTTGTTAAGTTGACTTAGAGACTCCATGGTCCGAAAGGAACAACATGGAATGTTTGACGTGTATCAACAAACAGACCTCTGTACTGATAAACATACCTATGTACCCCACGTATGCATACCCCTGGAAAATCTGCTGTATCATTGTGGTCTGATATGACGTAAATAATAGTATATATATCTGCTATCTGCTAGGCCTCAGGGTGTCACTCCTCTGGCATTAGTCGTGGAGGGCACCCGTCCAGCTGGTCGTCTAATAAAGGTCTGTATAAAACTCACTCTTGATCTCTGTGCCTCCTTGGGGTAATTGACCCCGCTCCGGGGAGAATGAGCCCATTTGGCTAACAAACTGGCGACTCCGCCGGGACCCTCCCTGTAGAGGGCGCTAACGCTACCGGTGGCTAGTGAGTTGGTACCGAGAGGAGTGGCCACCTCGAGCTGATTGTGCGGCTCGTGCTCTCGGACCACCTTGGCCTATTGGGGCGGCGGTGTCCTCTTTAGAGAGGGTCCCACAGGACACAGAGGCCTTGAGTTCATCGGTTCATCGGTTTCCGAGTCCCCAAAGCCGGACGCGGCCACTCCGGGCGGTAAGTGCGTTTACCTCCAGGGTTTGAGGATTAACGCCCCCGAAGTGTGGGTTGGAGCACGGAACCTTATAGGCGACCTGTCTACAGGAAGGTACATGGTTAAGAAATAACAGTGTAAGTTTATGACTGTATGCTGTGTTGCATGGTTTAGTGTAATCTGTGAATGTTCTATGTGAATATGTGTAGGTGTTGTGTTGATCGGATTTTATGTTTGGCATGCATATTGATTGTGTTTTTGTTGGTTGATGAGCTCATCTCTTGTTTACTTTTATGCTGCTAACAGGCCTGCTTCTATTCCTTACTTTGTTTATAGAGAATAGATTGAATTTATAAGATTGTTGTCTGACTGTGAGGGGATATTGAAGGCTTAGGCTGACTCTAGCCGCCCCAAGACTCCTGCAAAGGGAAACCCAATGACCAGGATATCTTGATCGCAAGGGGGGGTCAGCCGACTGCTTGAAATTCCCTTCTTGTTCTATATATATATATATCTGTTTACTGTGTATGTTTAAAAGTACTTGATATCATGGGGTCTACTCAAAGTTTTTATGCAGGGACCCCCTTAGGTTGTATGTTAGATAATTGGAAGGCATTTAGACGACAGGCAGATTATGGTGTAGTGCTGTGCAAGGAAGATCTTATAAAATTCTGTACAATTGAATGGCCCACATTTGGAGTAGCTTGGCCAGATGGGGGTACATTAAAGTCAGATATTATACAAGCAGTGCATGGCATTGTAACCAGGGATGGACATTGGGACCAGTATCCCTATATTGACATTTGGCAGGATCTGGTGGCTAATTCCCCTCCATGGTTGCAAACGTGTAGACGAAAAACGATTCAAATGCTGATGGCCCGCGTCGCGATTAAAAGATCCAGTACCCCTGTGAAAAAGCCATGCCCACCCCCTGTAATCCCACAAGCCCCGGATTATGTATGGCCCCCTCCCCTGGCCCCTCCGCTGTACCCCAGCCTGAGGAATCTAGATGAGGGGACGGCAAGAGATGCCAGCCCTCCGCCTGTAACGATAAAAAAGACAAGCCCGCCTGAACCATTGACTCAGACCCGCCCAGGCCCTTCGACACAGGGGGGTGTGTATCAACATACAAGGAGTGCATTGCACACTGAGGACCAGGACAATATACACCATGAGATGCCCCTACGCGAAACAATAGGGCAGGATGGAGAACGTATCATGATTTATGTTCCCTTCACAACAAGTGATCTGTATAACTGGAAACAACAGAACCCCCCCTTCTCTGATGATCCAGCCCCTCTTGCAGCAATTTTTGAGATGCTAATAACAGCGCATAACCCAACATGGGGGGATATGCAGGTTGCTTTGAATGTCTTATTAACGGCCGATGAAAGACGCATGGTTTTGGCAAAGGCCCGTGAGTGGGCAACACAGGCGTATCCACAAACTGCAGTGTCCACGGTATTGCCCGAGCAGGACCCGGAGTGGTCACATAAAGACGCAGGGCTCCGGGGGCATCAAAGATATGCCACTGCAATAGTGCAGGGCATGAAGCGCTGCATTCGAAAAACCCCTAATTGGGCCAAACTGTATAACATAAGACAAGAGAAGAAGGAAAATCCAGCAGCCTTTTATGAGCGCCTGTGTGAAACCTGCAGAAAGTACACCGATTTAGACCCAGAAGAGCAAAATGGGAAACGAGTATTGATCCCTCTCTTCATCGGCCAATCTTATGATGACATTCGAAGGAAATTGCAAAAGGTGGAGGGTGCATCAGGAAAGAATATAGAGGAACTATTGGAAATTGCTTTAAAGGTCTATGATAGGAGAGATGAGGAGGATAGGAAAAAGGGAGCACGGGCCCTTGCAATGGCTCTAAGAACAGGGAATAAAGAAAGTGAAAAGCGGAAAGGACCAAGAGAGTATGGCTATACAGAAGACAAAGGGAAGACACGGGGTCCCCGTTTAGGATGGAACCAATGTGCCCTCTGTAGACAAGAGGGACATTGGAAGAATGAGTGTCCCAATCGAGACATGATAAGACAAAGACGCAGGACTGAGACCGTACCACCCCCGATTCTTTTCAATGCAGGGGGATTGAACGGGTCTCCCCAATGAGGAGGCCGGGGGACCCAGCGGCCCCTCTTAGCAGCGCAAGCTGCTAGACTGGATCCCACGGTACAAATTAAGGTAGGGGACCGCCGAGTTGAAGCCCTGATTGATACCGGGGCTGCCCTAAGTTTACTCCCCCTTAAGACAGCACCACCAGGTAGGGCTCCAGGTCATACTATTGTTCAAGGGATTGAAGGACAAAACTTGGTATTAACAAAAACCCTTCCCCTTTTAGTAAATGTGGGAGACCATCAGATTTCCCACCAGTTTGTTTGTCACCCCTCATGCCCCATTGCATTGTTGGGATGAGATATCCTTACCAAATTGCAGGCGGAAATCTCATTCCACAATGGAAATATTGAAGTAAGGCTGCCTAGACAACAAGCCTCTAATTATGTAATGGCTCTAATGAGTGCAGGAGCCTTCTATTCTGATAATCAGGATACAAACAAAAATGTAGTGTTAAGGGTTAATCCCGAGGTTTGGGCGGAGACAGGGGGCGTTGCACGAGCACGGAATGCTTCCCCAGTACGGATTAAGCTTAAAGAAGGAAGCAATCCGGTTCACATTCGACAATACCCTCTCAAATTAGCAACACAGATTGGGCTAAAACCTGTGATTTTAAAGTTTCTACAGTGTGGGTGGCTTAGGGAAGGTACATCCCCGTACAATACCCCGATCATAGGGATACCCAAACCTAATGGACAATACCGTTTAGTACAAGATCTAAGACAAGTCAGTAAACTCATAGAGGCCCCCTATCCAATTGTCCCAAACCCTCATACCATTCTGAGCCAGGTACCCAAACATCATGGTTGGTTTTCTGTCATAGATTTGAAGGACACCTTCTTTTCTATACCCCTTGATTCGGACTCTCAAAAGCTGTTTGCCTTTGAATGGGAAGATCCGGACACGCACTATAAAGCTCAGTATCTCTGGAATGTGATTCCACAGGGGCTAACCTGTGCCCCTGAGATTTTTGGCAGCCAGCTAAAGAAAGATTTGGCCCCATTCCTAGTTCAACACCCCTTATGTAACATAGTTCAGTACTGTGATGATTTGCTTTTAAGTGCTGAAACAGAGGTGGCCTGCGAAGAACAAACTGTGGAGCTCCTGAATTACCTTGGCAAACAGGGGTATAAAGTTTCCAAAGACAAGATTCAATTGGTTAAACAACAAGTTACCTTCCTTGGATATCAGTTAATGCAGGGAAGTCGTAGCTTAGGTAAAGAACGGATCCGGGCTATACTCGATAGCCCCCAGCCGCGAAACCCACATGAACTGAGGTCTTTCTTAGGCCTGACTGGATTTTGTCGGCTCTGGATTCCTGATTATGGAGGAAAAGCTAAGCCCTTATATGAATCATTAACCAAAGAGGGCCTATTCCATTGGGTATGGACTAAGGAAATGGAGAAAGCATTTCAAGAGCTTAAAGCAGCATTAATTCAGCCACCTGCCTTAGCTCTCCCAGATCCACGTAAGCCCTTTACCCTATATGTCCATGAACGAAAAGGGGTGGCAACCGGACTTCTATGCCAACGATCAGACCCAACCTGGCGGCCTATTGGCTATTATTCAAAAGTGTTGGATCCTGTCGCCAGGGGTTGGCCTGCTTGTTTACGCGCTGTTGCTGCCACAGCTCTTTTAGTACAAGAAACTGAAAAACTAACACTGGGTGGAGACACTGAGGTTGTGGTCCCACATGGAGTACCTCAAATATTGGGAACAGGGGCTGGAGACAAACATTTAAACCCCAGCCGACATTCAAGATACGAGGTAGGACTTTTGTTAGCCCCTAATCTGACTTTCCGCCCTGTCAGTTCCCTTAACCCAGCAACCTTGTTGCCTGACCCTCGGGACACCAATGAGTCCAAACCCACTCACGATTATATTGAGGTCTTACAACAGGAAATTAAACCACGACCGGACCTCTTGGACATACCCTGGTCGAACCCCGACATAGAGGGATATGTGGATGGATCCAGCTACGTAGTGGATGGTAAACGGTATACTGGAGCATCAGTAGTAATTAAAGATAAGGGAATCTACAAGTTTAAATTGAACCCAAATTGGTCTGCCCAAGCAGCAGAATTAGTAGCCCTTATCGAAGCTCTTCGAATGGGCACAGGAAAAACCCTTAATTTGTATACTGACAGTCGATATGCATATATGGTCGTGCATGCCCACGGAACCCTGTGGAGAGAAAGGGGATTTATCACAGCTACAGGCCAGAAAATAGCACATGGGGGCCTTATTAAAACCCTGTTAGACGCTTTAATGCTTCCACTGCGAGTTGCTGTTATTCATATGCGTGCGCACGGTAAATCCCCTCAAATGGAACAGCGAAAATATAATCAACTAGCTGATTATCAATCAGCCCAGGATGGGGCTACATGGCTCCTTCTCGCCAAAGATACTGAATGTAAGACCCCTCCCCCGCAATATACGACCAAGGAAACGCAATACGTCCAAAGTATAGGGGGCCGCTTGGCTCCCCTCGGGATGGTGGACACTGCCAGGAGGAGAAGTCTTTGTGCCTCAGCCAATTCTAAAAGAGACTCTTCGGCTTTTGCACAAAGAAGGACATATGGGTTCAGCAGCCATGGTGGAACTAGCTACCCGAACGCTCAAAGGACTAGGAATGCATATGGAGGCCCAGAGAATTGTTAGCACATGTCCTATTTGTCAACAGACAAATCCAAAAGGGCATGGGCCCCCAGCCCCCATGGGAGGTCAGCCCTGGGCCACATATCCATTTCAGAGATGGCAAGTTGATTTTGCTGAAATGCCCCCATGTAGAGGCAATAAATACTTACTGGTTTTTATTGATCAACTGACTGGGTGGGTGGAATGTTTCCCCACCAGACATTGTCAGGCCCGAGCTGTGACGAAGGCCTTAATTCAGGAAATAATTCCCCGATATCATGTACCTGAAGTTATTAATTCCGATCAGGGAAGTCACTTTATTTCAAAAATAACGCAGGAAGTGTCTAAAGCCTTAGGCATACAATGGAACTTCCATACAGCTTGGCGACCTCAAAGTTCAGGACAAGTGGAAAGAATGAATCGAACACTGAAGGAAACTCTTACCAAGTTATGCATGGAATCAGGATTGAAATGGCTAGATGCCTTGCCCCTAGTTTTAACCAGACTATGAAGGGCCCCAAGAAAAGGGTTAAAAATATCCCCTTTTGAATTGGTGTTTGGGTTCCCCCCCCCCGAATCCCTGCTCCAAACTTTCGGGAGGATGTAACCTGGGAAGTAGGCAATGATACTTTATGGAAACAAGTTTCTCTCCTACAGACTGTTTTATCCCAGCTACATTGATACGCGGCCTCTTTTCAGTCTCTGCCTCTTGACCAGCCTGTGCATCCATTCCAAATTGGTGACCAAGTCCTTGTCAGGAAGTGGAAGCGTGACCCCCTTACACCACGGTGGGATGGCCCGCACACAGTTTCGCTTATTAGCCACGCTGCAGTTAAACTCCTTGGAAGCGACAAGTGGACACACTACACGCGAGTAAAACGGTTCGTCACACCTGATGAAAACACACTAGAAGCAGACACCAGCCCTCTGTCCACCCCGGCACCGGAGGCCCGGGGAGGCACAGGCGAAACTATAAACAACTGGACCGACCCTTTGCCCACCTCGGCACCGGAAGCCCGAGGTGGCACAGGAGAAGCTGCGGATTGGACATACGAACCACTAGACGGTTTGAAGGGTTTGTTTAAGAAGCAACCATGCAAGTAGTAGTTCTCCTTTTAGGCCTGTCTCTTCATTATTGTTATGGCTGGGAGAATACGTTTATAGAACTAGGGGAAGCAATAGCAAACTCCTTCAATCTCAGTAACTGTTGGGTATGTGGAGGACCAGGGGACTTAAATGAATGGCCATGGGTAGCCCAACCCGTACAGCCCAAATGGTGGGTTAGTAATTTAAGCATGGTCCGTAATGGTACAGAAATATGGGCCCAAGATAGTAGTCCATGGCGACTCTATTCGTCTGGAATGGGTGTTCTTTGTCTTAACCGAACAAGACCGGAAGGAGTGCATGTAGGACAAAGTAAGTGTGAATGGATGTTGTCCCCGGGATTTGATTGTTGGAATGCCAATACCACTTGTTTACCATACAATTGTTCTAAGTATCAGGGATGATGGAACCACACCCATGTATGGCTGACTAATAATAGCTGGGTGGCCTGTTCCTACCGGCTTTATCAACTTTATCCTGGGGGTGGATGTGCGGCCGTGAAACAAGATAACTTCTTTACTGACTTCCTCTTCTTAGGATGCCAACGCGATAACACTACTGATGAGAACCATATAATTCAGTTCTACCGATGGGCATGGCAACACGAAAATGGGACCCGAACCACGCACTTTAAGCAATTTTGGTCTGGTACCGATCAACCTAAGTGGGGCTGTAATTGTGTATGGAAGGCAGGAGCAGGAGCATGGAAATGCGAGCACTGTGACTCCTCTGGTAGGTCGTTTATGGGGGGACCCCTAGGACCCGGTGATCATTTATATTTTGAACACCCAAAATACAATATCACTGACACCTTATGGGCCCTGTCCCCTGGCAAGGATTCTGACCCGTGGGATGGACCCTTTCCCAATGGGACCTGGGCCTTAAAAGGCCATTACTGGATTTGCGGACAATATGCTTACCGACGCTTACCGCCAAATTGGTCGGGAGTATGTTATGTAGGATATATTAGGCCACTCTTCTTTTTACTGCCTCTCCTAAAGGGTAAAACCTTAGGGATCAAGGTATATGATGATCTCATAAGGGAAGAACGATCTCTTGATTCTACCTTGACCTCCGGAAGCTCCCAAAAATGGGGAACACAGGAATGGCCCCCTGAGAGAATTATAGAACATTATGGACCGGCCACATGGAACCCCAATGAACTAGTTACTGGAGCCCGAGAACCAATTTATAACCTCAATCGAATAATAAGACTGCAAGCTGTTAGAAATAGTAACCAACCAAACCGCCAAAGCGCTCGACCTTTTAGCTGATCAGGCAACGCAAATGCGAACTGCCATTTATCAACACCATATAGCCCTTGATTATTTACTGGCAGAGGAAGGAGGACTGTGTGCAAAATTAAACGAATCTAATTGCTGCTTACAAATAGATGATAATGGAAAAGCAGTCAAACAGTTAACAAAGGAAATGAGAAAGTTGGCCCATGTCCCAGTCCAGACATGGCAGGGGTGGGATACCGATTGGCTAACCTCCTGGTTGCCGCAACAAAAGTGGATATGGCAGGGCTTTCTCTTTGCTCTGTATATCATTCTGGCTCTATTAGCTTTCGCTTGCCTTGCCCCTTGCTTCATAGCCTCGATTCGACGAATGGCTACTCAAATAGCAAACCAACGAATCATGGTACTCTTCCGCCCTATTAAAGCTGAAGATTGGGGATATTAAGCTTTTAAAATGCTTTCATAAAAAGGGGGGGATTGATGGATAAAATAATGATTCATGCTGTTATGCTGTGCTTGTGAAATAATCCTATGACTTGCTTTCATAACCTATGTCAAATATTGCTAAGTACTTTGGTCCGAAAGGAACAACATGGAATGTTTGACGTGTATCAACAAACAGACCTCTGTACTGATAAACATACCTATGTACCCCACGTATGCATACCCCTGGAAAATCTGCTGTATCATTGTGGCCTGATATGACGTAAATAATAGTATATATATCTGCTATCTGCTAGGCCTCGGGGTGTCACTCCTCTGGCATTAGTAGTGGAGGGCACCTGTCCAGCTGGTCGTCTAATAAAGGTCTGTATAAAACTCACTCTTGATCTCTGTGCCTCCTTGGGGTAATTGACCCCGCTCTGGGGAGAACGAGCCCATTTGGCTAACAGCCCTGCGTCCACACTGGCAGGTTCTAGGTCGACGGAGGAGTGGCCAGGAACTCTGAGAGGGAGCCTGGAAGCCAATTAGGTTGACTTAAGGGCTATCCCCCATCTACACTGCCTTAAATTGACTTAATAAGGTCAACTTAAGCCTTAGGTCGCCCTTAAGAGCTGGTGTTATTAAGTCAACTTAAGGAAGCACTCAAGTCAACTTAATAAGCACCCAGTGTGGACGCAGCAGTCTGTAGGTCGACTTAACTGTCCTTAAGTCGACCTAAAGCTCCAGTGTGGACTCACCCCTTGAGACTCAGTGCAGCCCACAGAGCAGTGTTAGTTGCTTAGTTCCCAGTCCTAAAACACCTATGTATATTATAGATTCATAAAGTTCCATAGACTTGTAGGCCAGAAGAGACCACTAGATTGTCTGACCTCCATGCATATCATGGGCTGTTAAACTTCACCAAGCTACCCATGTGTTGATCTTAGGGATTTCAGTCCTCAGGCTACTAACCTGTCATGTGCCACAGGCCAAAAAAACCAAGAGAGACAGAGATGTAACCTACAATGGCAAGAAATTGATTAGGTGGGATCTGTCTGGATGATCCTAGCATGCCATCTGTTGCCCCATGCTGCAAAGAAAGACAAAAAATGCATGGTCCCCACCAATCTGACCTGAAGGAACATTCCTTCCCCACCCTAAATCTGGTGGTCAGCCTGACCTTGAGAATGGGAGCAAGAGATGCCTGCTAGGTGTCTAAAAAAATATAACCCTAGAGCACTGCATAATTTTATCCTTCTGAGTAGTTCCACTGAAACGAATGGAGTTATGTGCAGCTGTTTGCCACATCAGGGCCGTAATCATCATTACTTTGAGCACACTAATCCTAAAAAAAGATGATCGGCACTAATGACATCTATACTATACTACGGCGTTTTGCTTGACTATAGGCTCCAAGCTGTCATCCATGTACATGTAAAGAGGGAGGGCAATGCCTGTTGATTGTTGTTAGAGTGCAGCACAGAGAGGGAACGCTTCCTTCACTGCATGTTCCCCTTTTTCCTCCTGTGCAGTGGAGGAGCTCCTCTGTGGGAGCTCTGCAGAGTTCAGGCTCTGGAGGCCTACTCACACATAAGGGAGAATGGACCCCTACATTTTTAAACAGCGTTCAAGAAGCTGAGGTTCCCAGCACAGTAGCAGAACAGCTGTAAAAAACCAGTAATGGCAGAGTGAAACCTAGCCCTCAATAGTGCATGATACTATAAATGTTTTCATTCTTCCTAGCTGACGAGGGAGCCTAAAAGCCCATGGAAACACTTGCCTCTAGCTTACATATTTCACTCTTCATTGAAGCCGGTGACAGGTCCCCTCCCATTAGCTGATCTCTGGACTTATCAGGAGCAGACATCTGTGGCCACTGTCTAGTGGGACCACCCATCATCAACAGAAAATACCACTATGCACTCAGTGAGCAGAGTGAGGCCAGAGGTCACTTGCTCCATCCAGCTGACTAAAAGTATCTCAATAAGGCTTGAGTGAAAAGGTCATTTTTAGATACTATGCAATTCACTAGCAGGGCACAGCGCAGGCAGGGACAAAGGCAGCAAAAAAGAAGCTGCTTCATTCTGGCTTTGGACTGACGTTAGATGTCTTAGAATTCACTACGGCAGCAATTTAAAATGGATGTTTTCTGATTAGTCAAAGTTGGTATTAAATATCAAAAGGCACACTCAGAGTCTCCCTCTTCCCCTGGAATTTTGCAAAACATAGTCAAATGTGGCAAAATACAATTTAATATTTCTTCAAAACACATGCATACACTTGTCAGGATAAACCAACCATAACTGATTTAATGTCCTTGGTTTCCCATCTCAAGGTTTAAATACAGCCCTAAGTATATTCAAAGAATGAAGGCTTGCCCTCTTCTACTCACAGGCACAAACGGCTCTAACCACTGGCAAGCCACTGAGCCTCCAAAGCAGTGGGCATGCCTGGACAAGCAGCCTGAGGAAATGCTGCTCACCTATACGCTGCAGAGCAGTACTTTGCAAACTAAGTTTTCGATGAACATTTCGTTCATAACTTGGTCCATTGATCAAAAGTGCCCCAGAAGGAGGAAGGCAGTGTCCATGCATGCAGCAACAGCCATGAAATGGCTCAATTGGTGCTCAGTGTCCTGGAGGCAGATTTCACCCTCCCCCAAAACCCAAGGATAAACCCAGTGTAAAGCCTATTATAAACCTAAGTTTCATTTGTCCCCAGGAGTCTGCCAGTTTTAACACCATAAGGGCCTGTATGAAATAAAAACAGAGTCAGAGGTGAATGACTAGGACAGAAATGAAGAAGAGAGTGAAACACAGAAAGGAAAGGAAGTGAGAGCAAAGAAGATAAGGGAGAGGGATAACAAGTGGCCTGTGCAGTGAGGACTTGCAAAGAATCTGATCATAAAGGGGTTTTTACAGCATGAAACTCTCACTGCAAGTTCCAAAGAGGTAGCCATGTTAGTTTAGGTCAGCCAAACAAAGGGTCACAGGACTCCTTGTTTGTTTTCTCTCACAGCAGAAGCTCTCAGGAATGGGGGAACAAGCCACATTTTCCCCACCCCTAAAGGACATGATGATTCTTTAGTGTGAAGGCAAGCACTAAATATGATTTCCATTCAAAGATTGAGGGAGGCTGTCAATCTTTCCAATCTTTCAGTAAAACTATTTTAAATAGGGCAAGGGCTGTGAGGACATATTTTTTAATGATAGAAAGGTATAGGGTCATCTTCATCAAAGCCAAGGATGCAGAGTCTAATAAAAGGGCTAATGGGATAGTTCCGTGCTTCTAATATGTGGCTGCATATGGTTAACCACATGGGCAATCATGTGGCAGGACCACAGGGCATGTGACAGTGAGGCATGTCAGTAGTTGCATCTCTAGCAGCTTGCAGGTAATGAATGGAAAGACTCAGATTTTCCCTGTGTACATCAGGTGTGAGGGCTTAATTTCTTTCTGCCTTATACAAGTAGTGGAAACATACACGGATCCACTGGGGATCCTTTTCACTTCAGCAAGAGAAGGTGCTGACTCCACTTCCAACTGGCAAACCAGACTTTATTTTGCTGACTAAAGAAGATGCCATTTAAATTAGGACTCACGTAGCCATATGTTTCAAACCGGTGGGTCATATTTTATACAAAAATGACTGTGACAGGCTGTATATTAGTGCTGAGGAGTTCTATTTTTACAGTGTGCATTTTGAGTGCTGTGCTATTATTAAAGCTGATTAAAGTTGTAGAACTTTAGCCTATTTTTGAATTAAGAAAAAACATGAGCCTGTATCATATAAATAGGATATAAATCAGTTATTGTAATAAAAGACGCAGATCCCATATACAATATATTCCCTGCCATGTTGAGGGACTAACTTATAACCTATAGGTGTGTAGAATTAAATTGTACAGCTTAGATTTGCAGCATACACTGGACCAAATGATGTTTTAATATGTATTTCAACCATGCAACAGCATTGCACATCTGAGTGAAGTAACACAATACAGTAATATGTTTAAAACATAGCTTGGACCATCTACACTGAAACTCCAAATGGTAATTCAACTGGGTCCCCCAGCATGAAAGACTTGGGCCAAGGGCTGCATATGCTTAAACTACATATACCGATATTTCAGGGGACTCAGGTACACTACAGTTGTCTCCTGCTACAGTATGGGGAAGTATGATTCCAGCTTATAACATAGTTTGGACATTAAATGTTTCTCTGAATCATACTAAAATGCATGACAAAGTTCAGGAGACATAGTTCCTAAGTGCACTCCTGGATGAAACCATGTTTTAGTCATGTCTGGGGGTCAAAGAAAGCCAAGCCGTTAACAGGATTCCCTAAGAGTTGAATTTTAGGTGCACTGTAGAAGTTTAAGTGGAACCTAAGTGGAAGTTTAGGTGGAACCGAAGGCTGTATTCATGATATCAGACTGTTTGTCTAACATATATGGTTAATTCAGTTATCTATGAAGCTCTTTTGAGATGATAATAGGCACTTTATAAATTGCACAATAGACTGTCAAATCAAATGTTGATAAGTTCGGTTCTGCAGGAGCCTTCGCACAGATGGTCCTACTGTCCTGCAAACCCCCCAGAATTAATAAATCTCCCCATCTTGCCCAATGCACAATTAATCTGTGGAACTCACTGCCACAAGATAGTGAGTCCAAGAGAGTCACAAAGGCTATGTCTACACTAGAAAAATTAGGTCAATTTTGTTAAGTCAACTTAATAAGGTCGATTTTAAGTCGACCTAAAGTCGACCTTATTAAGTTGACTTAACAAAGTGATTACCCTGAACGGGGACTTAGTAAGTTGACCTAACTGCCCTTAAATCATCTTAATAAAGTCGACTGAAGGGTTAATCCAAGTCCACACTGTGCTTAAGTCAACCTAAGGAGTCGACTTAAGGGTTAGGTTCTTACTAAGTCGAATTAAGCTTTCATTAAGTCGACTTAAGGAATTTCTTAAGTCGACTTAATGAAAGCCCAGTGTGGACAGGGAGTAATTTAGGTTGACTTAAGGCTACTAAAGTCGACCTAAATTGCCAGTGTAGACATACTCAAAGAATGAGACCTTTATACAGATAATGAGAACTTCCACAGTTAACATGAGATAGAATTAAAAATATGTTTTTAGAAGGAATATAAAATCTCCTGCTCCAGGTCATAAAATAACTACTCACTGATGGAGGTAGGAAGAAACTTCTCTGATGGACGGGTTATTTCACTATTGTCTGTCCAACTACCAGGCTTGGGGTTTTTTGGTTTTTTCTTTCATCATCCTTTGAAACATCTGATACTAACCACTGCCAGACCCAGGATTGG
Organism: Pelusios castaneus; assembly: GCA_007922175.1. Taxonomy (NCBI): domain Eukaryota; kingdom Metazoa; phylum Chordata; order Testudines; family Pelomedusidae; genus Pelusios; species Pelusios castaneus. The sequence continues at coordinate 11,239,805 of ML685787.1, forward strand.
ACTAGACTGGTCTAAGCTAGTATTGTGCCAAGGGTATATCTACAATGGATTGTAAACCCCAGTCTGTGGGACCGGGGCTTGTGGACTCGGTGTTTTCTAGCCTGTGTTTGAGTGACCACATTCCATTGTAAATCTGGGTTTACAGCTGCTGGACCAGGGTCTCATAGACGTGCTACTCATCCGTAGTGCACTGCTCAGCCTTTCTGACTTAAGTCTGCGGCTTGAGCCATGTCCACTTGCAAAATGACAGGGCTAAGACTTGAAACACAGCAGATCTCAATCTCTTACCTTACCCTGTAACAGGGTTCTAGAACCTGGGCCCGAGTGCTTGCTGACCTGAGTCAGACTAAGGCAGGGCTCGGCAACCTTTGCTGACCCCTTGTGCCAGCCCCTCCTCCTCGACCCTCAGCTGGTGCCGATGGCCCACTCGTGGAAAGAAGCCACCTGGAGTGGCTCCTCTCAGCAGCGTGCCTGGGGACCCCTATCCGCAGGCACGCCATGGAAAGAAGTTGCCTGGAGTCACTCCTTTTGGTGATGGCAGGCCACAGAGAGGAGCCACTCTGGGCAGCTTCTTTACATGGTATGCCTGGGGCCTGGACATGGCAGGGACCTCCGCACTGCAGCCGCCCCTGAAAGAAGCCACTTGGAGTGTCTTTTGGTGGCAGGAGTGGCAATTTCTTTGGCACCACAGAGGATGCCGAGTGCCGCTCCAAATGGGCTCGTGTGCCACTGTTGGCACGTGTGCCAGGGGTTGCCTACCCTGGACTAAGGCATTTGTAGACAGAAGGAAGGGTTGGGCTCAAACCTGAGTCAAAGCTTAGGCTTAGCGTGCAGTGTAGATCTACTCCAAGTGACTTGCCTTGGGCTACAGGGAGAATCAATGCCAAAACTAGGACTAGAATTCCAGAGCTCCTAAGTCCTATTCCCATATGTTGTTTCTTTCACGTTTCCATCTCCTGTCACACCAGAAATAATGCACAGACCTTGAAATTTCAGTGTGGAACCTCTGCTACTAGACCAGCTGGCCATGATTTGGTCACTTTATGCCTCTGCTAGGCATCAGGAAATATACCTACTAGGAAAAATCCTGAAAGCAGAGTTCTTTTGACTGAAGAAGCGAAGTTCACATTATTTTCTCACGTGACATTCCATTAGCAATGTCTGGCAGGCGGCAGAATTTCTACACTCCACTGAGATTTGGAAGTGCAGAGGGGTTCCACTACAGGGGAGAAAAAAAAATCACTTCAAGGAATAGAATGCTCTGCAAAGGACTGGGAAAGGGAAGATGAAAGCTTCATGGCTGTTTTTAAATTATGCATTATCTTCGCCTCTAATGCTCAGAGGAGTAATAAATTCAGAGATTTTGAGAAAAAAGCCCATCATTGACACCTTACATTCCTAAAACGTATTACTATCCTGGGACTGAAAGTAAAAAGGAAAAACCAGTGAATAAATAATCAAAAAGAGGAAAAGATTTAATCATTTTCTGAGGCTTTTTAAGCTTTTCCAAATAGTTTCAAAACTAGTGCAAGGAAAAACCCTATGTACTAATTTACCCTTTTTATTCATATTACTTGTGGTCTTAGAGATTGAACAAAAACAATATTTTTGAGCACTTGATTGCAAAATACAAAATGGTTTTGTGACTGCTACAAAAAAACTGAGCCAAAATTGAAACCTCAAATCTTTGGAATTTCAACAGGATAGTTTTGGATTCAAATTGCTGTGGCCTTTCTGGCGTGGATCTTGAAATCTCACGAGATCTGTTCTTGCAACTGGGAAAACCAAAATTTGGATTTCAGAAAAGCTTTAGAAAATTTTGAGTGATCTAGGGTTTCTATATCATGAAATAATGTTTCCCACAAGTTCTCTTTTGTAAGCCTTTCTCGTTAAATCTACTCTTTAGTACTTCTTTGGCATTTCCTATATGTCTCTCAAACTGATTGAAGAATCTTCTTTAAAAATCCCTGGAATGGTGTTCCATATAGTGAGAAATAAAGGAGAAAGAACCAGTGACCATTTCAACATGTCTTACTAATTCATAAATCCCAGTTCTGTTGGCTTTTAATGCATGTGACAAAGAAAGTTTGGACATTTTCTTTCAGTTGTCCTCCAGGAGCTGACTGTTGTAGAACCACATTACACTGTCTTTTCCCTATTTCTCTGTAAAGCAGGCCATTAAATATTAAAGGACAGATGCTGCTCCATGTTGTGTGAGTAAGTAAGGGACTCTTTCCCTTCTCCACCACTTGAAAACACGAACCTTACCAGTGTTCAAAAAAATCCTGTTTGTTTATTGTTTTATTTTAAAACACTCTTGATTTCAGGTCACCTGTCTCCATGGTTTTTGAATGCTACTGCAAGCAGTGCTAGAAATTTTGAAGGAGCTTGGCAAAGGGAGAATCAGGAACCCAACTTTACCCTTGCCCAGCTTACCTGCTGAAGGACTAGAACTGGCATTGGGAGGAGTATATGCTGCCCTCTTTCTAGTGCACCTGTTTTCCCTATTCTGGTAGAATGTCTATGGGAACTGCCACTGATGCAATGCTGTTCTGCTGCCCGTATTAAGTAGCTAAAGCATCTGTAGAAATCTAGCCCTAAGCATAATAATAAAATAATAATATCTAATGTTTGCTGAGATCAAGCAAGGCTACCAGATTATTAGAGAATGGAATTGATTGTGCCTCTTTGGAATGGTAAGAATGATGTAAATGATCCAATACCGAGTCCCAGAGAGAGTTTCACAGAAAAGGTTGATGTGCAAGATGGAAGACAATACTCAAGAGGTGCAACATGGCTTTAGGAAAGGAAAGAATATTCTGTGCGCAAATTTTTGCACTGAGACAGGAGTTAGAAAGAATGATAAATGTTGGACATTACTGTTATGTAGCATTTATTGAACTCGAGGAACCATATAACTTGGTTCCATGGGACCCGGTGTTGGAGGTATTGATATATATGGGAGTGGGGAGCTGCAAGAAATGAAAGTTTTAGAGGAGATGTACCAAGAGCCAAGCTAAGAACTAAAGTGGTAACTATAAATGGAATTTCTGAGATTGTGAGGTGATGGTGGAACTGAGGCAAGGTAGTGGTGCCGAGCCCACATCTCTTCATCCTAATTATGAACTTAATTCATAGGAGAACTGAGCCTATGGAGACACAGAGAAAAGTAAAGTATGCTGATAATTTGGCCCTTTTGGTTGACAGCAAAGAGAAATTGGTAAATACGATAACAGAGTGGGCATCTGTGTTTAAAGACCAGGGTCTGACAGTAAAAGGAAGAAAACTGAAGTTATGCAAATAAGGAAAGTGAAAGGTGGAAGAAAAAAACTGAAAAGAAAAGTATATGCTGCATGTGTTTGTCCCTGATGGCTCTATAGTTTAGAAATAGTGGGTCCTGTGGAGATAGAGGAAAAAAAGATAGATGTAGTAGAAAATAATATAGTGAGAAGACAGGCAAATGGTGGGTAGACAGAATATCCATAAAAATAATTAGGAGGAAGATGAACTTGGGATTCTCAGTGATAGACAGAGGGGAGAGGGCACATTTGTTGTGTGCTGAATATGTGAGAAGAGTGGGAGAGACCCACCAACAAAGAAAGCTTGAGAGGAAGAGGACAGAAAGAAAGGATGTGAAAGACTAAGGATGGGGTGGAATGACTCAGTCAAAAGAAGTTTGAAGAGAAAAGGTCTGGAATTCCAAGACCTACAGATCTGTGCCATGAACCAGAAGGAGTGGCAAAGAATTGTGAGCACCTCCAAACCTGTGTAAATGGGAAAAGGAGTTGAAAACAAAGTGAATAATATTTAGCTCTTATACACTGCTTTTCATCAGTAGATCTCAAAGCATTTTACAAAGAAAGTCAATATAAGTTTTGGTCAAGGCTTTGAACTCTGGAGCCTTTCAGGTTCATAAATGTTCTATGCTGTAGGCACCGGGTTTCCCCATCTTTGTTGTCTATCTACACAACAAAGAGGTCACCTAAATGTAATCACAAAAAGAGACATCCAAGGACGTTATCATGTCAGAACCATGAGATGATTGCCTGATCTTCATTCATAGATTTTCCCTGCTCTATTTTTTCTTAATAAACAGATCCTTCTTATAGCCAGCCACTGGCCTCCTTCCTACCTTCTTACCACCTCCCCTTCCAGCTGTACTGCCTTCATATTCTACTTCCTTCATTACATCTCATGACCAGAAAACTCTGGACTGGAAATTTCAATATGAATTAGAAGGGAATTCTTTTCCTCACAAGTGCAACAACAATCAGGGTCCTAAAGATAGGCTTCTACATCTATATTGAAGTATATCAATTAGTAGCCTGATTTACAGAAGTGCTGAGTTCCCAAGATCTCCCATTGACTATAAGTTGACCCACAAAAATCTCCATAAAATAAATTTGTATAAGGAAATTCCAAGCAGGAGAAGGATCCAGTCCATTTTAGAACTGGCTTACAATGAGTGCATTAAGTATCTCGGAACTAGAAGACTGTAACTTTATAATCTGCCCTGAGCAGGGTCAAAGAAGCAGACCAGAGACTGATATGTGACTCATACAGCCATAATTCCTTCCCTTCTGCTCAGCTGCTCTGAAGGAGAAAGTGCTGGGCAGGAAAGAGTTTTCCTGCCCTACAAAAAAAAAAAAAAAAAAGGATTTTTGTGTTTTAAAAAATTTTTTTTATCCTAAATGGTAGGAAAAAAAAAAACCCAAAAAAAAATTCCCCACCCCCCCCCCCCCCCCCGGGGGGGGGGATCAGTCAGCTGAAAATGTCTTGTTTCTATTATGACCCTTTTTAAAAACAAAAAAAAACCAAAAAAACAAACCTTTGTTTTGTTGTTTTCCTAAAATGAACTAAAACTTTGAAACTAAAAAAGTCATTTCAATCTGGAAAATGAAACTCTTCATTACAAAGATGTCAAAACGAGCCATTTCAACAAGTTCAAAACTATTTTTGCCCCCAAATTTTGTTGGACTTAGAAGGTGTGGTAAAACTGATCCTTTCCTGCAAACCCCATTTCAGTTTAGACTATGTGAGGGGAAGGGTTTTGTCTGAAAATGCTGATTAGTTGGAAACATTTCATCAGAAAAATCTCAACTAGCTCTTGTGAAAACTAAATTAGTTCATCCCTTTTTTGCAGAGCACTTTACTCACCACTGTTTGCCTGGCCAGTTATTCTAGCCAGTGAGGTAAAAGGGCAGAACTTGGGATTCTCCCACTCATCACTTTTCTCTAGATCCGTTCCCATTTACTACCCCCACCTCCAGCACCAGTTTGCTCAGTGTAGGGACTATCAGGCAAATAGTCTTTGCTCACCTCACCACAGCCAATATTCCACAACCTGAACAGGGCCAAGAAGGGGAAAAAGAGGTCTTTATTCCCCATACCCCTCTGTACAGCTAAATAAAGACTATTCCCATCAAGTTCTTGATATTGTTAACTCTGGATCACAGTTATTGATCACATGTGAAACAATGATTCTGGGCGTGATCCTGAAGTTCACATTCATTCATTACTCTCATGCACTACAACGAGGACTGAAGGCTTGGGCTCTGTGGAAGAACGATTCTCAGAAGCTCTTGAAAAGCAATAAAATTTACTTTGCACAAATGATCAATGTGACACTTACAACTGCTGGTATTCCTGCCAATCAAAAGAAGTCCATAGGAAAACAGTCTGAGGAGCTTTACAGACAGGAATCCCCCATGGAAATTTATACATAAACACAAGACCTTGGCAATACAGTGAAGTGCAGTGTTCCCGCATACCACAGTTTAGATTGCTCTGAACTGGTATATTTTTGTATGTCTTGAAGAAAAACATCTTTCTCATTTGCAGAAGATAAATTTAAACACCAGAGTTGCACGCTAGCACCTATGGCCTTTTACACATCAGTTTTTACTATTCTAGTCTATGAGTGCTAAATTGGAGCACGTATCCCATAGGTACATCTATTCCCAAGGCTACTCACTCAGATTGGCAGATTTTACAAAACAGCATGTTATCCGTAAGAGGTTGAAATTAAAACGGGGAAGGTGGCAGTGTAAGAGGAGGCCCCTAGTAAAATAAACTATGGCTGTGGAGAGTGCTGTTTATTTGGACTCCATGGAGTGGTTCTTTGCAAAGGAAGAAATGAACAGGTTGCATTGATTCAGCAATGAGCCACAGATTAGGACGTTGTATCTGCAACTCAGTGCGAGAAGCAAAATTATCCCTGTGCTCTAACTACTAGGTTCCTGATGATACCATCTCACATTCCGGCAATACACAACTTGTTCTTTACAAAAGAGCAGTGACAGATCAAGTTAGAGCCTAGGAAAATGTCTCTGGAAACCATCTGTCCTCAGGTTACATCTTGTTGACCCATGATTTGCTTTGCCCATGTAAAAGAGTGTGTGCTCTCTTTTTTCGGTATATTAACAAAAGCAGCCACTGAGGATGGGCCTACAAAGTGATGTGTTCCCTAATCTCCTACTGATGTCAAAGGGAATAGACAGCATCCACAGTCATGCAGGAAGTAGCCAGCACTTCACAGGACAGGCCCAAAGGACAACAAGCAGATAATAACAATGCACCTAACATCTGAAAAGAGACGCATTGTATAAACTGAAAAAATGAGCTGAGCTAACATGGAATGGAAAGTTTGGCTGAATAGGTAAAAAAAATATGGTGATATTAATACCCTCTGAAAGGGCATATGAGAGCTGTACATTCTACTGTGTAATAGACGGAATCCCATAGGACTCATACACGGAATCTGCAAATAAGACATTAAGAGATTTGAACAGAAGCCAGCTAGTTTAAAGTTTCACACAGTTGGACAGCCTGAGTGTACAGTATATCTAATTTATATAGCCGGTGACAGATTTTCATAACTTCCCTTGTTGTTTCTACAATTAATTGCAAGTGCAGTTTGGGCTATTTATATGTCTAGGAACCTAATTACATCCTCAAATCAGGTAATTAGGCATTAAGTAACCTACATTATACCTGCAATTATTTGTGCCCACAGAATTGTGGGAATAGAAAAGGAGCCTTGATAAGACCATACTGAACAGGTAGTGCAAGAATATTTTTTTTAAAAGCATTGTTTCATACGGCAAAACCCCAAGTGATACATCTGTCACTCATTCTGAAGAGAAAGTGAAACTCTATCCAATAGTGGAAAGCAGACAGCTTTAATGGCCCAGGAGCATAGTAGTATACTTTATCTGCAACCCTTGTGAGCATAATAGGGAGGGACCTTGCTTTCCAAGAATACCTTCATTGAAAAAGTCCACATAGTCTGTGTGCACTCCTATAAGGTGGTCTTTGGTTTCACAACTATTTTCTTAACATGTAACAGAGGGGACCACTTTAATATCCTGCTATAATATTTAACAGTGAGGGTCAAGAGCAACCTGGGAGGAACGGAGACATACTTAATGAAAAGAGGTTCAAATATCTTGAAAACATATGGCTCTGCAGCTTATAGACTGAAAAAAAAATGGCCCTGTCTATGAGATGCCACCTTGTGGCCTGAAAAATCTTTTATGTGAAATACTAAAAACAAAGACATTTCCTCTGTGATATATAGGGAAAAGGTTCTATCTGCTGCACTTGTCTGCAAATTAGAATTGACTTGTGGTTTGAAACGTCCTCTTCAGCTTGGCTGCTCCCACTTGTATCCTGGAGCTTTTTACCTTCATACAATATTTCACATTAGATCCTTTACTAACACAGGACGTGTAGCTTCTTTATGCAGGTAAAAGAAAGCTGCATCCATTTTGCTTGAGCAGAATTTTGAAGTTGCCAGGGGTGACACACACACCTCTTGAGCATCACAGATAGCAGCACCTGCCATAAATTAAATGCTTTGATCAAAAACAGCATTTCAGACCTCACAGCTTGAGATTTCCATACTATAGAAGAAGGGCTTTGTTTTGTTTTGTTTTGCAAGAGTAATATCAGAGTCTGAAATAGAGAAGGCTTTTTTTTAAAATTAATTCTCCTTTTAAAATATCCAGAATATTTGTCGATCTTTAAAGGCTTAACTTTAGCCTTGAAGATCTGATTTTCAGTAGAGTCTCAACCAGGTCTCTGATTTGGCAGGCACAATATTGATCCTGCAAATAATAACATCAGTTTTGGTTCCCCCATCCCACAAACTCCAAGTAGCTGAAGATGCAACAATAGGAGGGCAGTTATTTTCAGGCACCAAATTTGACCTCCAAAAAATAGAGATGATCTCTGAACATCAAGATCAAATTTACATGTTTGGTCTCTAGGTTATACCCACAAGAACTGCACACACATATACCAAACTAACTAAATGTGCAGACATGGCACACATTTGCTTATGTAAAAGGTTAGCTGTGTTTGCAAATGCAAGTGCAGTTATTTGGCTGAACATGTATGTGGCACAAAAAAATCTAGTCCCAATGTTAAACTGTGAGTCTAACTATTTTATTTTTAAAAAATTATAATCAAGGTGCTGATTGCATGTTAAAACATGAGGAAAACTTGTAGTTTGTGCTTTTGATCCTGCATTCCTTGCAAAAAGGTATGCATAATCAGGCCTTTTGATAGTGAGCATCCATTTACTGCTGGCTAGGCTGTCACAGTGGTAATACTCCTCAGCAAAATGGCAGCTATTCCAGTAATCAGCCATTTTATATGAATAGCTTTGCTTTCCTGTTAAAATCACAGTTACCAAATGGCTCTTAGGAGTGCTTCTGACCATATAAATGTTCAGACACTGTACTAGAAAAAAAGTACACATATTTTTAAGGGTTTATTTGCATTTCCTTTATAATGTGTTATTCTTCTCCTTAAAGCAAGGACCCCTATATGTGATAATTACAGCACAGATTCACCAAGGTACTAGGCTCCTAACAGCCATCAAACTCAATGGAAATTAAATATTTTGATAGATCTAGGCTTGCATTCTTATCCATACATAACTTTACCACCACTCAGCTGCCTCTGCTTCCCCTATTCAGTCCTGCCTTCCAAGATGGTGAGTAAACTCCTTGACTTGTGAAACCACATCCCACTTCATTATGTAACACCAACAAGTGCTCCATACAGGGACAGCTGTGGGCTAGCCTCTCCACAGAAAGAATTCACTCTAGCAGTTAATAGTACAATTTGACTAAGCCATCCCACAGCTGCGACTCCAGCCTGTGGACAGAAATCAAAGCAGTGACCATAATAACTTCCCTTCACTCAGGGAAGGAAGGAGAGGATCCACACAGCAGAACACTCCTTAGACATGTTCCATTCCCTTGCTCCAGCATACTCCTTGGTCTCTTTGTACAACAACATACTAGAAGCACTCATGGAGCTAGTCTCTATGGCTATGTCTACACTTGAAAAGTTAGGTCGACTTTATGAAGTAGACTTAATAAGGTAGACTTTAAGTCGACTTAAAGTGGACCTTATTAAGTCAATTAACCAAAATCGACTTAACTTTTCAAGTGTAGAGGTGGCCCCTTTTCGACCTTATTAAGTCGACTTAATGTTTTAAGTTGACTTAAAAAGGTCCACCTAGGCTCTACTCCACGTCTCCACTGGTTTAATTAGACTTAATAAAGTCAACTTAAATGCTAGTTTGAATTAAAACTAGGTGTTATTAATTCGAACTAACTTTTCCTTAATTCGACTTAAGGAGCAGCTTAAGTCGAATTAAGGAAAGGCCAGTGTAGATGTATAGTAAATTAAGTCAATTTAAGCCTCCTTAAATCAACTTAATTTGTAAGTGTAGATGCACCCTATACTGCCCAGGGGATGTGTTTCCCTTCAGGGCCTCCCCATCCAAATTTTGCCATTGTTTGGGCATTCAAGTCATTCATCCCTTTGCTATTTGGGGCAGTAGACAACGCTGTATTAACATTATTGTATCTCTGCACTTTGGACCGTGAGGTAGCTTGATTTTCATAGAACTTAAATCCAGTTGGCCAAGAAATTAACTTTAATTTACCATACTTTATGGAAAACTCCTGTGGAACTTAATAGGGATTAACCAGTAGGGTCCTATAGAAATATGCTAAGATTCTGTAGAAATTATTATAAAATGTATAGATTTTAATAGACTATGCTAAATCTCTTTACAGATATCTTTTAAACATATCAGACAGTTCTATTGCTGGGGTATGCAGTAATTTTCTACTAAATTCTGTAGGTTCATCCAAGAGGTCCCCTAGAAAAAGTCTCATTTTCTATGACCTTTTATAGGACTTTTTCCAGAAGATTTGTAAGGAAATGAGTCCATCCCAAGGCTGAGTTGACTGCTTTGGCCCCTTCAGGTCCCTGCCAAAGTTTTGTATCCTACTGGCAAGTATTATCCATTAGGGGTTGTTGCTATGTAGCTCTACTAACAGGGGCTATTGTGTTTATCCAAGTCCATACCCGTTTCCTTTAAGAATTCATTCGAAAGCTGCTGAAGCTGTAAATCTCACTAGGCAGTGTATTCCTCAGGTGCTGATAGAGCACTGTCTCAGCATGCTGATTGCAATCATCCATAGGTAAGGACTGGCTCCATTACATAGGCTGAACAGGCAGAAACTTAAGGCAGCCACATTTCCAATAATCATTTGTGGCAGTGACTTCGGACTGGTATTAGTGACTATTTGGTGGCTTCCCTGAAGCAGCTAAACCTCTGAAATCATCATTGGTCTCAGCAGACTCACTATTGCTGACAATAAATAAAACAGAAAGGATACACTTTATAGTAGAGGGACAAGAGGAAAGGCATTTTTTATGCACTGCTAAGCACATGTTAATATAGCATGAATCTTGTGATTTAGGTCATTGACTGCCAAGCTGTCTGCTGATTTTCCGTAACTTTGCATATGGATGGAACAGACATTTTGCTAAATAAGAGCGTGATATAGTCCCCACTACAGCCACTTCTTCGGTGGGCATGAGATCTAGCCCGATATACTTAAAAACATTGGAGAAATAGCAACGAATTTGCAAAGAAATATACTGACCAGATTAAAACTAGAAACCCACATATTCAAGTGCATCCAGAGTTTTTTAAAAAAAGAGAAAGCCAGAGTGAAAGAGAATCATTTAGTGTGCAGAATCACAATTTACCATCTATGTAAACATGGCAAGAGCGTTTTCCTTGGAGATTGTATAAAAACAGCGATCATTTATTTAAATCCACTTCTCCCACCAAAAAGTCAAAAGAAATAGCCAGCCCCTGAAATACAAGGAGAGGATCATTATTCTCATCAGTGCGGCAGTTTCTCATAATGTGTAGTAAAACATTGGTCCTGTAGTGAATGGGACCAACTGTTCAGGCCCAAAACAAATCACACAGCAGTCTTACCGTAATAGGTAAGATTAATAGAACGTCATATAATGTGGAGAAACTCAAAAAATTAAGGTAATTCTGCAGAATCGTGGCCCACCTAAATGCATTTCATCTGGAGGATTACCGTCTCCAGTGTGTTTAGTTAAGAGGTATATTCATTTTAAAGCCATGCCTTGTGCAGTTCTATCCCGTGCTTAAAGGTTGGCTTTATGTTAAAAATGCTTAGTATGAAACCTTTGCTGAAAGTTTGCCCAAACATCTCACAGTTGATTGCAATCCAAAGTGTCTGGGGGCTCCAAACTCCATACCTCAAAAATGTTTATGATTGGTTGACTTTTTGGCTCCGCCACCTGGATTTGTCAGGGCCTCTTAGCTGCTGCTGGGAATGTGCCCTAGTCAGGCCCGGCTGCTCTCCCCTATCACCTCTCTGACAGATGAAAACACAACAGGGTCTGTTGGATGACTGACACATTCCTCCCCTGTCTGACTCTGAAAGGACTTCTTTAACAGCCCTGGAGTTGAGCTTTTGACTGACAGATTGTGAAGGGGAAAAGTCATTCAGTTCCATTAAACTCAGTAACCGCTATAGAACAAAACACCTTTTAAAAAAAAAAAAAGAATGAAAAAAGAGCTGTGGAAAGTGGGGGCATGAGCTTTAGGGGAGAAAAAAGAAGATTCTTTTCAGGTTCAAAGACAATCTTTCTCTTTGCATTCTGTCTATCAATTAGGGCAGCATTCCCAGAGGGAATATAGTCCAGCTCTCATTGGTGTCATTCAACTGCCAATCTGCCTGACATGAGCACTAAAGGGCCTCATGTTGCGCTGCGGAAACTGTCTGTCAGGCAATCAGCAGCTGCTATGACATCACCTTCTGTGTTTTTCTAGGACTATTATGGGGGGAAAAAAGGCTGAGTGTATCCAAGAACTCTGCTCTAGCTCAGTATTCATATTTTCCTTTTACCCCCAACCTAAATTTCTTTATAAAAGGAAACACAGTTCGAACTGCATGGCTACATTAGGAGGATAACTAATTCCATACCAAAGAATGTGGACTGCCTGGTTTCAAATAATTCCTTTTCCATTAGAAAATGTATCAGATGAAAGGAACTCAATCAAAGATTTTAAAAAACAATACAATGTGATTTAAAGAAACATTTTCCTTTAAATAACAATAATAAATCTATCCATCTGCCTATTTTTTTGCTATCTGTCTCTAATAGTCTAATGCACATCACTGTGACATCTCAGTGCACTCACCGTGGCATCTGAGGCTGTACTATCATAATGATAATAATATTTTACACTTCTCAAGTAACTTTACATGCCAGATTTTGATCTTAGGTATGTCTGGGAAAATCAGAAATAACTGGATTTTTCACAGTTGTAACTGAAATCAACCTTTACATTCTTTAAGTCAATATTACTACACAACTACACTGCGGGCATGTTGTTGGGTTCCATGGGTCAATGCAGTGGGATCGATTGAGCGGGCATTGGGCACCCATACAATTGATCCCAGAAGTGCTCTCTGGCCGAAAAAGTAAATCTACCCCCACCCTGAAAAGAGGAACGCTGCATCGACCAGAGGGTATTTCCTGTTGACACAGTGCAGTGGAGACACCACAGTAAGGGATCATTAGTAAGTTGATGGGAGATACACAATTTTCAGTACAAAGCTTGCATATCTCCCATCAATGATGTCGGCAGTGTAAACCAGCCCTAAGTAATAGTGGATCCTTATAACTCTCTTGAGAGCTAGATATGTAAGTCACTTGATGTGCTGCTTATGGGATGGTAACCACAGGACCATGCTTTGCACTTCAGGGCAGGTACTGGGAATCAGGATATTTTGGCTAAGCACTGCTCTTGACTTTGTCACAGGCTTTTGGGCAAGTCACCTAGGGCCATCTATCACTGAAGTCAATGAGAGCTGATTTGAATGGACTCAGAACTGAGAATGGGAGGGCACAACCACTCTGTGCCTGAGGGTATGTCTACACAGTGATTAGCCACTAGCCGATGACAGCTGACTTGGACTTATGCTATTGGACTGTTTCATTGCTCTGTAGAATTCCGGGCTCTGGATCCTAGGACCTGTGGGTTGGGAGTCTCCCTACATCGGGCTCCAGCCTGAGGCCAGAAGTCTACACACAATAAAGCAGCCCTTCAGCCCAGGCCCTGTGAGCCTGAGTTGGCCTGGCATGGGCCATCTTTGGGTTTTCCTTTGCCATATAGACATACTCTGAGAATCCCTACCTGTAAAATGGCAGTCTTAAGCTCCTGTGAGGCAGGAGGCAGGCTAAATTTATTCATATTTGTGAAGTGCTTTGAGACCTCCTGGGTGATGTGTGCTATGGAAGTGCAGAATATGACCCAGGAGAAACTGCCATTGACTTGTAAAGAACTTTGCCTGTGTCAGGTCTGCATGAAAACTGAGAGCCGAGTGGGGAGTGTGCCCTGCATAGACACACAGGGGAGAGAACAAGGCGGTAAGGAATTCCTTCCTCCTTTCACTACTCGGAGTGGTAAAGTGTGTGCCCCCAGGAGTACAGCATGTGTGTTCCAGCTCCCTCACCTGGGAGCCTAGCTGTGAAAAGCCAGGAGGCAGTGGTGGAGAGCGGTGGCTTTCTAATTCTCCCTACTAGCCCATAGTGTGGCTCCTGTACAAGCTGGGGAATAGCTCAGGCCAGCCTAACAGGCACAATGCCCCTGGTGTTCCTCTTGCTGCAGTGTGACTCCCACATCGCTGCGATATTAAAGCCTAGCCCTCAGCAAGGACAGAGAGATCGCCCTTTACTGCTATCCATTCAGAGCCCCTTGGTAATAATTCTCTTGGCTGGTTAATTTAGCCATGGTTTTTTAGTTCGGGATTATTAAAGGCCTTAACATATTAAGGACAAGCTACGCAAAATGATAACAGCTCAACTCTGTGCTAACTTGTACAGCTGCCAAAGTCCTGTTGTTTGAGCCATTTTCAGCTGTTCATATTCCTGTCCTGTTTCAGTGAGGGATTATTATAAATCTTCACACATTCCTTGTGGCACTTACAAACTGTTTAGCCAAATTCTGCATGGTCTTGCACGCAAAGCTGTCCTACTGCTGCCAGAGTCACTATGTCTTTCTTTTTTTATTTTTACAGCCCTGTGAAAGTCCTGAAAGCCTTGAACTGCTACCATTTCAGTCCCCTCAGGAGAGCTGTATGTAGTCTGAAACCCTTGCGAGGCTTGCCACCTGCATTTGGGTACTATTCCTTCTAACCTGGAAGTGAACCATATAAATTAATACAGTCTCCAAGCAAAAAAATTGAAAGTTGCTAGATTTCAAGATCAGCAACACAAATGGGGAGGAGGGGTGATATTTACCTGGACTTCTCCCCTCAACAAGGAAGAGAAATGCCATGAGGTAAGCCTATGCCATCTGCAGCAATCAGACTCTGCTGAAACAACAGGAAGCATAAAAGGGAGAAAAATCTCTCAATTGTTTTAATACGGCTACTACCAATATAAGTCAATGTCATGGATTTTCATTAACAAAGCATGATAGCACAAACACTAACAAACAGCAGAGGCCTCACCAAAAAGTGGTAGAACTGCCAATGTTCCAAGGCTTACTGACCAAGAAGGAAGCCTCAGAGAAGCTCAATATGGAGACACCTCAGATCACTGAGCTTTGGTGACTAGCACCAAAGAGGACCAGCATGGCATGTGCATTTGGCTAGGAGCTTACAACTACATGAGACCACTGGGCAAAAGAAGGACAACTGGAAGGTGGTAGCAGCTGCATGGTTGCACAGCTGCTCTGTGCCATGGTTCTAGGCTAGGTGGTAGATGATGCCTTTGCACAGATCCAAGAATTTAATTCAAAGAAAGAAACACAAGAGAGAATAATAGACATGAAGACATACCAGGCCTGATTCTGCTCTCTCACCCAGGCAAATCAGGAGTTATGCTTTTGAAGTCCATAGAGTTAGGCCATTGTATAGGTAATGTAAGGGACAGCAAAATCAGATCCACAATGTATTCAAATTTTAGTGGCTTAATCCCAGTCCTGGTAAAGTCAGTGGGTAAAGTCTGATGTTTTTAATCTAACAACCTATTTTAAAAGAGCATCTTTAATGTCCTAGTCCTTTTTATGTTGAATTGACTGTGAGATTGATTTCATTCCCTTGCCAGCATCCTTATAGTAAACAACAGGGTCGGTGTTTCAAATCTTTTTCAGCCCGCTGCAGATTTTCAACACCTTCTTTCCAGTTTAGAAATGGCTTTGTATGGAGTATTTCATTTTCAAACAATTCTGGAATGTTTTTGGTAGTCCACACTGAATGACAGTCATTCCTTTGCTAAAATGTTCAAACCTCTCATTTCAACACATAATTGGAGCTTAGAATATGTAAAAAATTCTTTATTAATGTTAGATGAGTTGCAAGGACCCAAGACAGGGTCCCCCAAATAAAGTCAGTCCAAAATGCTAATTAAACTGAAAGAGAAGGAGAACACTTTCCTTCTGTTTAGAATCTCACAGAGATAGAGTGCCAGACTGAGCAACATGTCACCTGACAGGGCTCTCTGCCCAAGTTCTTTAGGGTGGGGAATGTCTCATGCTATAGTGAAGAGCACCTAGCCAAGCGGGTTATGGGATCTAGCTGCCTCTGTAATATAATAATGATACTCTAATTAATTGTCACAATCTACATGTCAACAAGGCAACTTCCTGTGCTGCAGGAAATCACATCTAGTCCTCCACTTTGCAAAGAAGATCACCCATGCACAGAACACTAATGGGAGCGGGGAGGAAATAGAGAAATTTTGCTGGGGCCCATCCCCTGATAAAAATGGTAGGTGGCTAGGTCTAAATTGTGAGCACTTGTGGAGATGGGACAGAGACAATTGTCTCTCTCTGTCTCTGCCCATGGTCTTTTCCTGACGCATTGATACGAAAACCTATTAGCAAAGGATTGGGACACCAAGTTGTTTGATAGTCACTTTCCAGTGCATGTAGTTAGCATACAGTTTTTCAACGCTGAGTTTAGTACATAGACTACACTGCTTCTCTTAAAATTATTCCAACAATTTCAGCCCATTTTTCTCCATTTACTTTCCTCTGTGCATGGATGCCTTTCCCTCAAGAGTGAAGGATTTACTGTGATTTTCTCCAGAGCAAGGCAACAAAGCTAACCCAAGCCTGATTTTCACATCTGAGGGCCCACAGCTTTCGTTGCAATCAGCGGGAGTTTTAGGTGATCAGCACCTCCAAAAAATCAGGTACCAAGACCAAAATTTGCAAAATCAAAAACCTAAAGATAAGTAACTACCTCCACGTCTAAACCCCTTAAAGAAAAGTGGCTTGATTTTCAGATGTGCCGGTTGAAGACTTTGAAAGCTGCAGATGGTCAACGCGTCTGAAAATCAGGCCTCTGGTCTGGGTGTCTGAATGTAGATTTATATGCCTATCTTTAAATACTCAAGTTTTAAAATGTTGGTCTTAACCTCTCTGTGTCTTATTTTCCCCCCATGTAAAGCTGGGTGTAACTATAATCGTGTCTTGGGTAAGTATTCTCACATTGTTCTGGCCTCAAAGGCAGTGAGTGGGTCGTGCAAGCAGGAGAGAAAAGAGCAATAGACCTGGAGTGTTGCTTCAGGAAGTCACCTTTTTCTAAGTGAGATATGAACATACACGTTCGCGACAAGATGGGCTTGTAAACAAAGTGGCAGGGATAAGGGTGACTAAGCAAGTCTGGTTTCTTGTCCCGGATGGACAGCAACCGACAAACTTTTGTAGATGAGGATGGTACGTGTTTGTAATTTGTTATAAATCCTAGCTGATTTTCTCTTGTCAGAAAAGCAGGCCTAGCCTCTGTGGCTATGTCTACACTAGCAATTTAGGTCGACTTAAGGAGGCTTAAGTCGACCTAAATTACTCCACGTCTACACCAGACTTTCATTAAGTCGACTTAAGAAATTCCTTAAGTCAACTTAATGAAAGCTTAAGTCGACGTACTAAGAACCACGGGGTAGGTCAACCTAACCCTTCTTTACGTCAACCTAAGCCCAATGTGGATGCTTTAGTCCATTTTGTTAAGTCGACCTAAGGGCAGTTAGGTCAACTTAACAAAGTGGACTTAGTCCACGTCCATGGACACCACTTTGTTAAGTCGACTTAATAAGGTCGACTTTAAGTCGACCTAAAGTCAACCTTATTAAGTCGACTTAACAAAGTCAACCTAACTTTTTATAATGTAGACATAGCCTGTGTGCATACAGCTAGGGCACTAGAAGCCCTGAACAAGCTAGAGTAGTGTGCTGCAGGATTCAGTGAAAATCTGGACTGATTCTTGTATGCTTCATTTTATTAGCTCCTGATCTACATGATAAAATGCATTTAGGGCCCAATTCTGCAACCAATCCCATTGAAGTCAGTGGGACTAGTGATGCCCTGGGTATATCTCCTCTAATTCTAAAATATCATGCGTTTTCAACATGCAGGACAAGGGAGTGTTGTAGCTTGTCACCCAGGTTAGCGATGATTCAGTCATTGAGATGGACAGTCACCAGCTGTGCTAAGAAATTTAAGGAGGACTGAAAATGTAGCTGAGCACAAAAGAAAGTGCACAATGAAATGGCTGTTTCTTTCCAAGTGTCAGGCTAGTTAGTGATATGCCCGGAGGAGGAGAATTCACATTCTTCCCCAGAACACGGCTGGGGAATAGACTGCTTTAAAAAGAAGGGAAAAATTCTGAAGTAAATAATGTCAGATTTTATTTACTTCAGCTTTGAACCTTTATCATTTTTTAAAGATTTACAAGGAGACCGCATGTAACTCATCTATCACAGAGTGCTGTTTATCCTTTACCAGTAACATTAAACTTTCAATGACATGTACCCAAGCCCTGGGAGATCCAGGCAGTCACAAGGTCTGGAAATCTTGATTTATTTTCATAATGCAGCAAACAAATCTACTTAATTAGAAAAACATGCTTGAAATTTTACTCAAAATGAAACCAATTTTTTTTTTTAATGAAATGGTTAAAAAAAATACTTGGACAAACATCCAGAGCTTTGGAAATTGTTTCAAAATGTGGTGAATTGCTAATTATTAGTTGCATTACCTTAGTGCCTCTGAACCCCAGCCACAGATCAGAACCCCTCTGTGCTAGGCACTGTACAAACCGAGAACAAAGGACAGTCCCTGCTCCAGAGAGCTCAGGATCCAAGTATAAGACAAAAGAGAGCAGATGGATACAGACAGACAGACGGGGAAGTACCATGCTGACCAATATTGTTTCATTATTTCCTTACATTTCCCCACCTGTCTGTCTGTCTGCATCTGCTATCTGTATATCAGAGGTTTAACCATTTGGAGCAAGGAGCCAACCTCCCAGAATTCTCTGCTGCCCCATTCTTTTCTATCACCTTCTTGAAGAGTTTCCAAGTCAAGTATATTCTCATCAGAAACCTGCCTATTTACATGATCTATATTTCTCACTGGCGTACTTGTAGATAGAACTGCCATAATCATCCCTTTCTTGCATTACAGGCCAGGATTCAAATGTGCCAGTAAATTAATTTCAAGAATAATGGTATACAATTTCAAAAGTGACTAGTGATTCTGGATGCCCAATCAGGGACACCTGGATGATATTTTCATATGGGGGCTGCCCAGCACTTTCTGAACATCAGGCCTCTATAAGTGCTTGTCTATACAGGGAGTTATCCCTGATTAACATTTCTTGATCAACTCCATTTGTGGATTCTGTTATTGCAGAATAAGTGTTTTATTCTGAATTGCTTGACCTGCTAAACTAATTTGGCATAAGGCACCCTTATTCAGGAATAAGCACATTGACAACATGGAGTGAATCAGGAATAGTTAGTCCACCTTAAATTCACACCCTACCTTATTTCAGATTAATTTTAATGTAAAGACAAGCCCTAAACTATCCCAAAAGAGGCATCCAAAACAAGAGGCACACAAATTCACAGCTCATTTTTTAACATTTAAGCCAAGGTTTCTTACATTTTTTGATTAGCTCATTCAAAAAATAATACTGCACTATCAATATCAATATCCACATTTGTGTTCAATGTCCATCACATTATACACTCCGATCTTTTTTTTGGTGTGGTTTAACAAATTGTAGCTCTCAGATGTGAAACTATTTGTATATGGCTCAAGGATGGGAACTTTAAAGATAAACTCTTCTTTACATTCTGCCTGCAAATAGTGGGTAATCCCTCACTCCCATCCTCAAGACCCCTCTTATTACAAACCCTTTATCTTGATTCTGAACTTGTGGGCTGATTTCTGAGCTGGCGGTCAGGTTTCCTGTACTCCCTGATATCTTTCTCCTCCTGATCTTTTCCCACGTGATAGAATCTTTGGGTATGTCTACACTAGAAAAAGTTAAATCGACTTTGTTAAGTTGATTTAATAAGGTCAACTTTAACTCGACTTAAAGTCGATCTTATTAAGTCGACTTAACAAAGTGGCTCCTTTTAAGTCAACTTTATTAAGTTGACTTAACATTGGACATAGGCATTAAGTCAACTTAATAAAGTCAACTTAAGGGTTACTCCCCATCCACACCATCCTTAAATTCCTTAAGTCAGCCTAAGGAGTGGTAGTTATTACATTGACTTAAGCTTTCATTAAGTCGACTTAAGGAATTTCTTAAGTCAACTTAATGAAAGCCCAGTGTGGACATGGAGTAATTTAGGTTGACTTAAGGGTCCTTAAGTTGACCTAAATTGCTAGTGTAGACATACCCATATAGTTTAAGGCTAAAAGGGACCATCAAATCGCCTAGTCTGACCTCTTGTATACCACAAGCCACCAACACAACCCAGCACACTAAACTCAACAAATGAAAAGAGACCAAAGTATTACAGCCCACACTATTCTCAGACAGAGGAAGAAAATAGGAGTGAGCGAAGTCAGTGCTTAACTGGTAATGAAAAAGGTGCCGAGGCTCAAGTAATTTTTTTACATTCATAACTGGTGAAGCAAACCCAGAGGTGCGGAGGCTCAGTCCTAGCAAGTCTGGCACTAATTAAGCATTGATCAAGGTGCGCCAGTGCTTGAGGTCCCTGCAATGGCAGGGAACTGATTAAATAAGATATAACCAGATAATCCTGGCAAGTGCTCCGCACCCACACACTGTAGAGGAAAGTGAAAAAACCACAGCTGTACCATGTCAGCTGACTCAGACTTGAAGGGCTTGAGCTGAAGGGTCTGTTTAATTCAGTGCAGACATTTGGGCTCAAGTTAGAGCCTGGGCAATAATAGGCCTCTTCATGATAGAAAGGTCCCAGAGCTCAGACTATAGCATGAAACCAAAAATCTACACTGCAGTTAAACAGACCTTTAGTCCAAGTCCTATGAACCCCAGTCAGTTGGCATGGGCCAGTACTGGGTCTAATTATAGTCTAGACACACCCTAAGGGTATGTCTACACTAGCAATTTAGGTCGACTTAAGGAGGCTTAAGTCGATCTAACTTACTTCCTGTCTACACCAGACTTCATTAAGTTGACTTAAGAAATTCCTTAAATCGACTTAATGAAAGCTTAAGTCGACTTAATAAGAACCACCCATTAGGTCGACTTAAGCCTTAAGTCGACAGTGTGGATGTGGCTTAACCCTTAAGTCGACTTTATTAAGTCGACTTAAGGGTGGTTAGGTCAATTTAACAAAGTGGACTAAGTCGACTTAAAGTTTAGTCAACTTAGTCCACTTTGTTAAGTCGACTTAATAAGGTCGGCTTTAAGTCGACTTAACGTCGACCTTATTAATTCGACTTAACAAAGTCGACCTAACTTTTTCTAGTGTAGACATAGCTTAAGAGAGAGAATGCTTTGTGTCCCCTCTGAGCCCTGCCCCTCCATGCTCAGTCTCCCATCTCCAGCTGTGGCCATCCATGATTCTTCAGAGGAAGGAGATTTTTAAAAAACCAAACAAAAACCAATCCAGAATACATCCCCTGCCAGTGGCTATCTGAAGCCTTGAAGCATGAACATTATGAACATAAAAAATAAATCAGAAGTGAGCCCCAGAGCTGTTGAGCCCACCCCTACCATCACAAGTAGATGAGAGAGAGAGAGAGAAAGTTGTTTGAGAGAAATTGTATATTAATGTCTACTTGAATGTCCCTACAAAATTACTTTTCTGTATAGTGTCTAGAGTTTCTTTTAGGAAAGTCCATTAATTGCAGGTACAAGCAAGTTGGCTTTTCTTCACAAACAGCAATATTTGTAAATGTCAAGTGAATTTAATTTTTAAAAAATTTTATTTGAACTCATTTAATTAAACTGTAAAAAAACCCTAAATGTACATTTTAAATTCACATGATAATGCTGATTGGAAAGGAAACTCAGTTCCTGCATACTGTCAAATAAATGTCAAAAAGTCAATATGCACTATTAAAAATCACTTGACAATTACAAATAAAATTATTAATGTGGTAATGACATTTAATTGCAGGCTTGAGTGAGCTGCTGTTTCTAAACGAAGGTAGCAGATTTATGTCTTTGATGATAAAGGGCCTAAATTCTGCCTTGCTTTGATAATCAAAATTCTTTTGAAGACAGTGGTACTTTGTGGTGTGCAAAGAGCAGGGTCAGATTCAAAGCCATTACTACAGAAACATTCGCAAGCAAGTCTCCCACCATGACTTTCTAAACATTTGAGGGATTTACTTAAATTCAAATAGGAATTTTAAAGGGGGGGAAGGGTTTTTTAAAGGTTCCTTAAACCCAAAATGTCTCTTGGGCTCTTACAAGACAAATGTTTCTTTTGTGTTTATAACACTATATTTTTCTTTGCAAATATCAGATGAAGGGTATTAGTTTAGGCCCTAATCCAGCAAAACCGTTAAGCGTATGCTTAATCTTTATAATCGAATAGTTCTATTCAACTTATTTTTACTTTTATGGTACTATTCACATGCTTAAAGTTATGCATGGGCTTAAGTGCTTTTAAGAACTTGAGTTTTATTCAAGAGGCAAGGTGGATGAGGTAACATGTATTAGACCACTTTCTGTTGGTGAGAAAGACAAATTTTTGTGCTACACAGAACCCTTCTCCATGTCTGGGAAACATACTCAGAGTGTCACAGCTCCATCCAAGGTGAAACTGTTTAGCATAAGTAGTTAACACATATTTCAAGAGACCATTCAAGGAGAAGTAGCTTGTTAGTATCGCTCTAGTGATCGCGGGGGGGGGGGGGGGGGCCCCAAAAAACGCGGGGGGGGGGGTGGGAGTGTTAAGTGGGTTACAGATGGTTGTAATAAGCATAAATCCAGCATCTTTATTCAGTTCATGATTTTTAGCATCTAGAAGAGTTATGAATTTAAATTCCTAAGCTCATCTTTTGAAGGTGTTGTGCAGGTTTCCTTTGAGGATGAGGACTGTGAAGTGCAATATAGGTGACTGCTGTGTAAAGAGTAGGGTGTCTCTTGTTTTTTATCTTATTTCTGTGTCAGTCCAAAATTGTCTGGTTTCACCCACTTAGTTGTTACTAAGGCACCTATTTCACTGGATGAGTAATATTACGTTCTGTGGTGGACATGCGTAGGACTCATGGATCTTGAAAGATGTCTTTTCCAGGGTGTTGATCATTGTAGCAGTGGAGATACATCTGCGGGTTTTGCATGTCTTCTTCTGTCAGGGTTTGAGTTGGTGAGTCCTGTGAGGAGCTTGCTTCTGTTGATGAGGTTGGTGAGCTGTTTAAAGGTCAGAAAAGGAGGGGGCAGGAAAGATGTCTCTCAGAATGTGATCCCCATCAAGTATAGGACGGTGGTAATTGTTTCATGATATCCTGCATGGATTTCAGTGTAGGGTGGTATGTGGTGGTGAGTGGCTAAAGGGGTGTTTATTTCTGTACTGAAGCAAGCTCTCTTGGGGTATTTGGGTGGCCTGTTCCATGACATGAGCTACTTCTCCGGTAGATTGTCCTTGCTTGACAAAGGTGGTTTTAAGTGTGGTGAGGTGTGTAACCCAGACTTTCTCCTTGGAGCATAGTCTATAATATCTAGACATAGATCTGCATCCACCCCAACCAGTTTACCTCCAACTGCCATCCACAATGTAGTGAGCCATACCCACATGTACTCGCACCTCTGGAGCCCCAAATTAGTTGTTCTCCTCCACTGATCAGCTGTTCAGGGGACAGCCCCTCCAGGCAGCTGCCCAACTTTTTGGTTTTGTGTTGGATAATTGTCAGGGGGGAAGGGGGGTTTTGTTTTGTTTTGTTTTTAATAATTCTTGCCTTGATTTCAGGTAAGTTTCTTGATTTCTTTTCTTTGAGTATATCGGAGCATGGAATGATTTTTTGTTTGAGGTGGTCCCTTATGGAGAATGTGAGGTACAGTTCAGTTTTTCTGAAGTCCTTCTGCATATCTGGAGATGTATGTACTGCTCAGCGAGTTATACATAGTAAGACCTCTGGGGATGATGTTTTTGTTTCTTGCATTTGCTCAGGAAGTAGTTGTCGCTGTTAGGTTTTGCTTTCTTTATCTTCATGGGCTTGAGTTCCCATTTCAGATGGCAAAATTAGATTCCTTCCATTGTTGTATATAGTATTGTTGAAGCCAAACTAGCCCCACACTATTAGAAAGATAAGGTGTGCAATGTAAAATCTTTTATTGGACCAACTTTATCTGACATATTTTTGGACCACCTTTATTTTGCAATTCTACTCATACTGTAGTTTTATTCCTCCCTCACTGTTCTTGTTTGCTTTCTCTCTGTCCTTTCACAACACACATGCATAAAGGGCAAACTCATGATTAAGTGATTAGGAGCCTTACTTCTGCATTTCATGACATCTGTAAATTTTTAAATCTCAACCTTTAATTAACGTAGGGATTATTTTTTTCCACTGTGTGCATAACAGCTGGATGTCATATGCCACAATTTATTGACTCACTTAGAAGAATGGCTTTTGTATATTATTTGAGGTTCCACTTCCTGTAGACATTCAGATAATTTCATTAGCAGTGGAAATAAGCTGTAGTGTACTACAGCCCACTGTTGCACATTCAGTGAATGAGTATCCTCTTTCTTCACACTAACAGTGCACCCTGAGCATGTGTCTGTAAAGCAGGGACAAGAGCCCCGGTTCTGCTTAAAGGCTGCTTTCTGTCTACCTTCTAGTGAGATATGAAATTATTAACATTTAGACAACTGTTCGGAGACCAGAACCCAAAGCCAATCAGAGAAGCATGATGTCAGGCTGCCAATTTACAATTACCACAACACCTGCAGCATTTATAAATATTACCTCACAAAATTCCTGTCCCCTTAGGTAAATCCTTAGATTTCGGTCTTATACAATTAATAACATATGTCGCCTGTTGCTGTGACTTGACAAGCAGCTTTACATAAAGCACACCATTTTAGACTATGTCATTATTTAAGGCATTTGACATGCGCAACTGTTCCCAATATTTTACGATTGTAATTAGCAATCAGGGCGAAGCTACCAAACTCAGGGTCAGCCAAGGACTATATGTAAGAATACACACCAGCCAGCACTGTGGGATGAAATCATTTGAGCTCAGGACTAGTAAGAATGGTAAGTAACTATGGCTATCAGTGCTGTTTATAGTCTTTGTTTTTAAATTGAATTATATTATTATATAATCCTAGTGGTATTGAATGAGTTCACCAAATCAGTTGGTAACCACCTGTAATTCTCTGCAAGTTTTGGCCTCAACATATTCCAGCTTCTTGTTATTTGAGGTCCCACTGGGGAGAAGATAGCTGAAATGAGTGCTCCAACAGGCAGTCTCTGAAACAGCAGACCAGCAGCACTGAATGGAATTCATCTTGTCTGAAACTTACCACATGCCAGAAGAGAGACATGCTGGGCCATCTGCTTTAGAGCTGATACCTGAGAACTTGACTACCTGCCAACACCACTCCCTCCTGTTTAGGGCCCCATTCTACCAGGGACTGAGTACCCGTTGTCACATACTGAGCCCAATGTATTATATCCCTCATTGTCAGCAGTAGGAATCTTGCCTTTCTACTGAAGTGAGTGAACGTTGGGCTCCAGTTGAATTGGACTCCTTCTAAAACCCACTTCTTTCCCTTCACGATACACTGTGAACGATGTCATAAAACAGCATGTCACATGAGGCAACCTTATGTTACCAGTGTCTGGAGCACATTGCCACCAGAGCAGCAGGGAAGAAAAGAAACCTGAGGAGAGCATGTTGTTTAATCTGCATGCTGATCCTTCCAACAAAACAGATGAGTTGCCTTCTTTCTCCTGAGATTCCTATGTTAGCCATTAACTGAGGAACAGATGACATACAGACTGCACAGTAAGGCTAAATACAGAGGCTATTTGTTTTCTTCTTTGTGCTTTTGCTTTAATATTCATAGCCAAGTAGGAATAAATGTGAATATCAATCCAGATAGTCCACTGTTGACTTTAGTGGAGCTTTGCTTATTTATACTGACTGGAAAATCTTGCTCTTGGACTTCAGTTACACTGGTGTAAACTCAGAAAAACTTCACTTAAGTTACTCAAGATTTATCCCAGTGGCTATATCTACACTGCAAGTTAGTTCAAATTAAGGAAGCTTAATTTGAACTAACTAAAGCCATGGCTACACTAGGCTTTCATTAGTTTGAATAAAAGCCTTCCTTAATTCTAATTAATAAATTTGAATAGGCTATTCGAAGTAAGGGTTCATTCGAACTGGTTAGTTCGAATTAACCAATGTGGCCATGTTAGTTCAAACGAATTGCTTAGTTCGAACTAACCGGCCCATTGAACTCAATGCAAATCACTAATTAGAACTAAGCAAGTGCCATGAATGGTACTTGCTTAGTTCGAACTAAATTTTTCTAGTTCGAATTAAGTTAATTCGTTCGAATTAGTTAGTTCGAATTAACTAATTTTAGTGAATGTAGACATAGCCAGTGTAAGTGAAAACTGAATCTGGCCCATATCTTTAAAAATAATTCTCTCACTCTTCAGCTTCTCTGAATCCTTCTTTTTGTCTTGGTATTTCCTTCTTCACTATACAATAAAACGACTCTTCTTTTGGTTCTTTTCTTTCCCTCTCACCCATGCACTGTGCAGCTGCTAAGATGAAATGGCAGTTAGGCCATTTCAAATTATGAAATATTGCCAGGTTGCCTTTTCTGCAATATCTTGGGGGTGCTCGTGCTTGAAATACCTGTTAATCTCATGGTATTTCCTCTCTGGCTTCGGTTTCCAGACTAAACACATAGTGGTTCTGATGTTCATTACCATGAATACTTGTATGGAAGGGACAAATCAGAGCAGAGCAGTGACTAAACAGACTTGGCTGGAGTTAATTATGCGCTGTAGTATGTAAAGATATTCACGTATAACCAACAGAAAAAATGAATGAGGCAAACCTACCACCCAAGAGCCAAATTCGACCCTCACCTAAATTCTGTGCAATAGTAAGTTCTTTGGGGGAAGGATCTGTATTTCATTCTGTGTTTGTACAATGCCTAGCACAATGGAGCCCTAGTCCCTGACTGGGGCAGGATGTGCTACTGCAATACACATAACTGCTATGTCTATTAATCCATCCGAGTGTTACCTATGTAAGGAATGCAGACTCAGACGCCAAAAGTTTGACAAATACTTAGAGTGAAAACTTTGCTATAGCCACTACACAGATCCTCGTCTTAGAGGGCAACTTTAGTGATCCTTAGGTTTTCCGTGCAAGTTCTAGTATCTCTAGTTAACGGTAGTTCCTCTACTAGACAACAGATTTTTGCTGTTCTATGTGTGGTCATTTAAGACAGGCTTACATTTACAAGGGCCCAGATATTCACGGGTATTTTGGCTCCTAACTTCCTCTGATTTCAATGAGAGTTAAGCAGCTAAATACCTTTGAGGGTTT
The DNA here is from genome assembly GCA_007922175.1 of Pelusios castaneus. Lineage (NCBI taxonomy): Eukaryota > Metazoa > Chordata > Testudines > Pelomedusidae > Pelusios > Pelusios castaneus. Next base: position 11,266,999 of record ML685787.1, read on the forward strand.
GGCCCTAGGTGCCTTTCCCCAGTGACATTCTTGCATGGACCATGCTATTCAACACATTTCTGAATGAGCGTGCAGTCCCCATCATACTCCCACTGAAATGTCCTATGTAGATCCTAGAATCATTGGATTGGAAGAAACCTTGAGAAGTCATGTAGTCCAGCCCCCTACGTTTATTGCAGAACCCTAACATCTCTGGCCCTGCTGCCACATATTGCAGAGGGGTGAGGACACACTCTCTGTAATGCAATGCTACTTGCTTCCAGGGCATTTTGGAAACTTTGCAACTCTCTCTTCAAGTTCTCTCCCAGGGTCCCTTCCCCTCTGGGGCATTCAGATGGCTTCATTTATCCCAAGGAATTTAGTTTTCTTCTTACACTATGCACTAAATGTGTGTCATACAGGAGTGCTGATAAGGGACTGATTTTTCCTTACATGTGAGCAGGATTAATTACTACCCAGATTTCATGACAGGAATTAGTATCCATTGACTCCCATAGTTACTATTACAGTATGTGAGGAGTGAGTATGAGGGGAAGGACAGAGATGAGCATAGTATGGGGAGTATGTACATTGTAGTCCTTGAACCCATCCCCAAAACAAGAATATTCACTGTATTCTCCCAAGTGCAATATACATGGATGTGTGCATATCTCTAATGAGTGAATGGGGAATGGTAAGGAATGCCTGAAGATTTTATCACTCTACTATGGAAGAAATATGGCTATATATATACAAGCAGCCACAGAGACTTATGTGGTCTGGGGTGAACTTATGTTAATTGTATTAAGCATGGTTCTCTTAGGTTAATCTGGGGCTTTGTAGTTTCAGAACAGGCTGCCCTATTCCTGTTTACACTGCTATAAATTAAATGACAAACTTTTTGCATGTTCTGAATACGGTTCTCTCATGAGTTGAGCTGTGGCAAGAATGAAGGAAAAGAGTTTCCTATAGCCCTATCAAATGTCTGAGTTTGAAATCTATTCCAAAGGCATGCCTCAAAACCTCCATTCCCAATACCTCAACAAAGACATGGACACCTGAAAATAATACAATATTATAAGTATGGTGCACATCTGGCCAGAGATTGAGGGGTGATAATTTTCATTGATGCATGAGTTTCAGCTCTTACCCCAGGCAACTGTGCTCCTATCAGCTAACCATGAAAATTGGTCACATATGTCTGACTCTTCCACTACTATGATTCGACAGGTTCCCCCATGCAAACATCTCCCTCAAACCTTGCAGTTCATTTCACAAACACTTTCAAAATGAATAAAAAAGCATCGTTGAACCATTTAGGATAGTTTAATACAAACGGCGCAAGTAGGAGTAATGGGATGACATTAAGAAAAAGGAAAAGTTTAATGAGAATAGGAAAGACTACATCTCAAAAGAGAGTTCTTTAACGTCTCGAAGTAGTCTCCTCAGGAACAGAGCAAAAAGTAGACTGCTCAAAACACCAGTAAATGTACATATCCTAGAAAACAATTCTGGCTATAAACTAATGTGATGTGTCTACAATGGCAAGTTAGATCGACCTAAGGATGCTTAAGTTGACCTAAACCCAGTGTGGACACGGCTTTGTTTTTCTTAAGTCGACTTAACACCTACTTTTACGTCGACTTAAGGCCAGTGTAGTCGGGGATTAACACTAAGTCGACTTTATTAAGTTGACCTAAAGCCAATATAATGGCTCTCTCTGCTGTTAGGTCGACTTAACAAGGTCAACTTAAAGTCTAGTCAATTTGCTAAGTCGACTTAACAAAGTCGCCTTAACTTTTCAAGTGTAGACATAAATGGAGTCTTCCATCTCTAAATTATATGAATCTGGGATTCACTTAAATCACATTCTAAATATTTCAAAGGGGTAGCCATGTTAGTCTATTGTCGAAAAACAACAGAGTCCTGTGACACTTTTGTGAGGCATGGCACACAGGCATTTTGTGAGCTGCAGATGATATAGAGCCAAATTTTGCATGATGCTGAGCACATTTTAAAAAGATGCTGAATATTCTTAGTTTCCACAGATGTCAAAGTGAGGCCAAATTTGAGGTCAGCGGCAGATGAGGGCATTCTGCAACTCAGAGAAGGAGCTTTTCATGATCTGACTGGCCCATGAATAGTAAACAATTTATCAACAAGTTCTGCTTGCTACAATACATTTAGATTACTCTCCAGTTCTTTAATTCTGTTATCCACACTACAGAAACTGCTAAATCCGGTCACGTGTGGCTCTCTCTGGAACAAGCCAGGAAATCCCTGAAACATTCCCCTTTTGTAACTGTGGGCAGTGAGGACTTTGTGGGCAGAGCTTGGGAAAATACTTTAGGAGGAGTTTTGGAAAGTTTTCTTGCTCATTTTAAGTCCTGGCTGTGGAGATGCCGCATACCATGAGCACCAACCTAAAATTACCACTGCTGCTACTACTGTCTCTGTCCATGTGCCGTAGTAACAATAGGGCCATACATAAAAGGAGGTCAGGCTACAAGTCAGCCTTCCTCTGAAGCCTTAGGCATCAGCCATGGTAGGAAACAAGATCCGTGGATAGGCAAGAGCAATATTCTCATCCTGGCAAAAGTAACTCTGATATTCCAAGTATCAAGGTCTAGTCATTATTAGTGAATACTTCCAGGGGCAATATTACAACTACCTCTCTTGGTTGTCTATTCCAAAGCCTAGATTGAATTTCAATATGTTAATTCATACTGGACGTGTACATAATATGATTTATTTTCAATGTCAGAAGTAAATTATTTTTGCAGATTATGTAGAGGGTTTTTCTTCCTGACAAAATAAATGATTTTTCCCCTAGAATTACTGAGTTTTCTTGGGCCTTGGTTTTCCTCTTCTTTATTTAGAAAACCGCACGTATGACTACACTAAATATTTATGAAAGTAATTTATGAGCTTGGTTGTCTGCTTCTTGCCAAAAGTAAGAAGTATGCCTGTGTGTGGCCTGAAAAATCCCAGCTCTGAGCAGACTGAAAATATGGAGGTGAACAGCAACTTCACATTAATAGAGAAACACATCAACCTTCAAAAAAATCCATAAATGACTTACAAACATGCCTTAGCTAGAAAGGAAAAGTATGTCATCTCTAAGCACGCCATACCATTTGTTTAGAATACAATACTCACAAATAGTCACAGTTCTACATTGAGTGTTTATCAACAACACTATAAAGAAAATAGACCAAATGCAGAAAAAGTGAGTAAATGATGCACTATTTTCTAGCTGCAGTGATATATTTGTTTATTCTTTTTGCCCAGTGCGTGCCCTGTCATTTTTTAATTGAGCTTATTTGAGCTCCCCGGATTTGATCCAACTTCCATTAAAGTAAAAGTCAGAGGCAGCCTTAGCCTATCTGGGGCCTTAGGCAAAGGCCCATTGCAGGGCCCCCTATAGGGCTCTTTGTTGCCAGCCCCGGTCCCCCCCTCCATGGCACCAGCATTCTGCCATAGGCCTCAACCCCTCCCCATGGCTCTGGTGCCCCGCTGGGGGATCCCCAAACCCTCGTGGGCCCAGAATCCCACCTCCTAGACCAGGCTCCCCGTGTCTGGCCCCCTCCACAGCCCTGGTGCACCAGCGGGGTCCCCAATCCTCTCCATCATCCCCCCATTCTGCTGTGAGCCCCAAACACCTCCCCCCCGGCCCTGGCTCCCCAGGGCAGACACCATCCATAGCCCTGGTGCCCTACCAGGAGCCCTGAAACCTGCCCTGGTTCCCCAGCAGGGGCCCCAGCCCTGGCTCCCCACCATGTGACCTGCAGGGCGGGAGGCAGACCCAGCTTTTGGGGTAGGCGAAGGGGCCCTAGGTAGGAGGCTGCTTCGCATACCCCAAAAGCCACCTCTGGTCAAGGGAAATCTTTCCATTGACTTTATAGGGAGTTAGAGCATAGCCTTAGATACGATGGAACAGGAATCAACAAATCTAGAATACATTCCTGAGACAGCTCCACAATAAGCTTTCTTAGCATGCATAATCTAAAGTCCTGGCCCCACCAAAGTAAATGGCAAAATTCCCACTGACTTCAATGGATTCAGGATTTCACTCGGGGTTTTCAGACAATGTAAACCAGTCTCTGGATTTTGGCCTTTCACTATCAATGTGACCCAAATTGTGGATTTTCATTGTCTAGTGAATTATCATTTCTCAAAAAGCTTTTTTTAATCCTAAAAATATAAATAGGATATAATATTCCAAAAGTCATAACTATTTTGGCTTTGATATTATAAAGTAAGTACTACTAAACTTGCATAAATTATGAGAATAACATCAGAACTTCGAGCAATTAGGCTGGGATGAATTTAATATATAAAAAAAAACAAAATAAAACTTTTGCTTTTTAAACTAACTATTAATGGCTTTATCTCTGTAAGTCTTTAAAATGGTATATGGAATTAAAAAGATGATGATTTTGAAAGTATCTTAGAAAGCAATTTACATCTTATTCAGCCAGGAAGTGGAATGGGATTAAAGATATTTGATATCACATAATTATCTATTTGCACATTTCAGCTTCACTGGTCTCACAGAATTGGGGAGTTCCAGCTTTCTTCTTTCAAATGAATAGTTTTAGGATGCAACTTAAATACTTAAAACCATGTTCCTTTTCAGTACTGCTGTGTATCAACCTATTTACAAGATTTTATTAAACAGCAGAATTTACTGTAAATCCAAAACTTGAAATCTATTGGGATTTATCAAGTATCAATCTCAGGATTTGGAAACTTTGGTAAATAGCAACATTTCTATGCTACGCATAATTGAGGGGCTTTTCCTGTATAACTTCTGGTAGAGCAAATTACTGATCATAAACTTACAGCTAACACCTTGTTCTGTAGAAATGCAGATCATGCTCAGAATGACGCAAGGGTCTCAAAGCCTCTGAGGTAAAATTTCTCTTGCATCCTTGGAAAGAAAGAAATCTCTGGACTTTGAATGCTTGTCCGTGTGAACAAGAAACAACCTTCATTTCTGTCTCCAATACAGAACTGTCTATAGCTACTGGAAGAGGATAATCTTCAAAAACCATTAGGGTTTTATTTTTGTTTAACATCAGAATTAAACCCACACGCACATATTAAAAGCTTAGTTCAGCCCAGTCTTTCAGTGACCCTGAATTCTAGCTACAGGAATCAAAATGTTTCCATGGTGCATGTTACTGATTAGTTATTTTATGTGCTATTTATTTTAATGCAAATTCAGTAAAGTTTTGTGGCCTATTTGCCCCAAGATGCCTCCAAAGGCTAACACAATACTACAGAACTGGCTTCAAAGTGTCTTGAGGTTCAAAGGGTCTTGAATGTATCTACTCTAAACACATGCAGTGCTGACAAGTGTGAGCTGAATAAAATTCCTTAATTAGTTCTGTGATAGTGAAACTAACACTGCACCATCTGTGCACATTCTGAGTGGAGACACTGATCAGGGAGCTGCATTTAAATCTCTCTACTTGTTATTTATGAGGTTTAGAAATGCCATTTAAATGAGCGTATTCTGCATGCCTAATTTTTCAGTTATTTAACACATACGGAGTTGGTGTCAATAGATTATTTAAAAGAAAATCTATGTGTCAATTCCTTTTAATATATGCTACAAAGTCTGGCTGGCAAAAGCACAGGGTAAGGTTGTAATCTCGGTGTAGGAGGCCATCAATAGACCAAATCTTTGCACAGGCAAAACTTCCTTTGATATAAATGAGAGTTTCTCCTGTATAAGGATTTAGGGATTTAGCTGAAGAATTGTGAACTAAAAATAATCATACTAAATATGGCTTTTTAATTGCTTTATATTTGTGGGGTTTTGCTTCTATCACTTTTGATCAGTACCCATTACATCTTTCCCATATTTGCCTTTTATCTTTGACTAACCATAGGGAAATTTCATTCAATTTAAAGTGATATATCAAGCACCCTATATTTATTTCTATAGCTGAATGGGAAATAATTTACCCATCCCATGAACATTTTTGAGATTTCAAAATTTTTCTCCCAGTCCAAATAAGGATGCAAAGTCAAAATCTCAAACATTTTGGTAAAATGGGGAAAAAATGGTTTTGGTCAATCAAAACATTTTTATTTTGATCATTTCAAAATGTTTCATTTCCATTTCTACAATTTTTAATTTTTGCTCTATAAGTAATTTAAATTTCTAGATGAAAAAGTTGTTTTGAACTATAAACTGGAAAATTTTATTTTGAAAATGAAAAAAAAATCTTTTTGACAATTTCAAATCATTCTTTTTCTAAATAGTTTTGAGTTGGAAAAAATCCTCAAGTTTTTGTGGGAAACTGACTCTTTCTTGCAAAAAGTTCCAATTTGATGAATCAGCATTTTCCAAAAATATATTGCATCAACAAGTTTCCAGCCAGCTCTATTCATTTGATATTGATATTGACATGTGATATTTATTGTAGGGTACTTAATGTTATTTTGGTACAGATCTGGTAAATGGAACTGTGGTGCTGCGCCAACCTAGGAAAATGGTAAGGGGCAGCATGCTCCCAGGAGCCCAGAATATAAGTACTTCTTGCAGCATCCCTTTGTTACTAGCTCAATCATGTAGCATGGATAACCAGTTGTACTGAGCAGTGCCTGAGGGAGTTGGACAGGTGTAACTAAAACCTGACGTCCCTCAAGCCCCTCTCTGCTCCCTCTGGGATGCAAAGAGAGTGTAATTCCGCTTGGTCCTTATGTGAGTTGGAGGAAAGATCCTAACGCACTTTTCCTTCCTTCAACTGTGCATACACACCAAGCAGAACTCGGCTTAGAACTATTTACTGTCCCTTTCACAATGTATATTCATACCCATGGACTCAGTCCTGTAAACACTTATTACCAGGCACAGTGATTACTACCCTGAGTAGCCCTTTTCAAGCCAATGGGCACTTTGTCTCAAATGCAGGATCAGGCACAAGGTTGGAGGTATCATAAAGACTCCAAAGAGCATGTGGTTGTGAAGCACAAGCAATAATCATTATCATCATATGCACTTCTTTATCATCTTTCAGCCCAGGATCTCAAAGTATTTTGCAAGCATCAATTAAGACTTCTAACTCCTGTATGAGTTAAGTAAATATTATTATACCCACTTTACACCAAACCTTATGTTAAGGAAATTTTGTTTAAGAGCTCAGGTCTTCTGATCTATATAAAAGCTACAGTTAGTATAATATGCTGACATCTTGAAATGTTGTTTCTTGCCCATAAGACTGAGTTAAGTTTTCTATTAAGGTAGCATATGGAAAAATATGTATCTTCCATGTACAGTTTAATTTAAATATATTGTGTACACATATGTATATGAAATATAGCACATCTGACTAATATTCAGGCTATATAAAAGAGGTAATATACTAGGAAGTGTAAAAACAATGAGAGTCCTGTGGCACCTTATAGACTAACAGATTTTCTTCGGCATAAGCTTTCGTGGGCTATAACCCACTCGAAGTGGGTTATAGCCCATGAAAGCTTATGCCGAAGAAAATCTGTTAGTCTATAAGGTGCCACAAGACTCTCGTTGTTTTTGCTGTACACAGATTAGCACGGCTACCCCTCTGGAAATTTCTAGGAAGTGTAAGATATTTAAAATATAATTAGTCATATGTTCTAAATAGAATGCAAATTGGTTAGCTCTGTAATAATTTAGACAGACATGCACTACATCACCTCAGACTTTTAGCCATTATATGGAACATATATTTTGTTTTCCATATGGAAATGCATATTTTAGAAACAATTCCTTCCAGCCATGTAGGCTAGGGCCACAAACTAACATGAAGGAAATCTAGGTTTGATTCTTGGTTTTAATGTCTCATTTCTTAGAGGCTGGGTATGCTGAGGTTCTGGTACCGAATCATAGAAATGTAAGACTAGAAAGGACCTTGAGAAGTGACCTAGTCTGGCCCCCTGCTCTGAGGAAGGACCAAGTAAATCTAGATAATCCCAACAAGTGTTTCTGTAATCTGTTTTTACAAACTTCCAGTGATGGAGATTACACCACTTCCCTTAATAACCTATTCCAGCTGTTACTTATCCTTATATTTAGAAATTTTTTCCTAATATCTGCCCTGAATCTTCCTTGCTGCTAAGTAAGCCCATTACTTTTTATCCTATCTTCACGGACATGGAGAACAATTGATCACCCTCCTTAACATATTTGCAGAATATTATCAGGTCCCCCCTCAGTCTTCTTTTCTCAGGACTGAACATGCATAGTTTTTTAACCATGTGTTGTAAGTCAAGTTTTCTAAATCTTTTTTTGTTGCTGTTGTTGCTGTTGTCTGGACCCTTTCCAATTAGCCTATATCTTTTCTAAAGCGTGGTGACCAAAACTGGACATACTACTCCATCTGGGGCCTCACCAGACACCCCTCTTAATACACCTGAGAATTATATTTGCCTTTTTGCAATTGTATCACCTTGTTGGCTCATATTCAATTTGTGATCTGTTATAACTCCCAGATCCCTTTCTGCAGTACCATTGTCTAGTTAGTTATTCACCATTTTGTAATGTGCATTTAATTTTTAATTCCTTCTTTCTCCAAGTTACCAAGGTCATTTTGAATTCTAATCCTGTCCTCTAAAGTGCTTGCAACCCGTCCCAGATCGGTGTTATCTGCAAATTGTTAAAAATATATGCTCCAATTCATTTCCAAGTCATTAATGAAAATAATGAATAGTATCAGTCCCAGGATAGACCTCTTCAGGGCCCCATTAGACAATTTGACAGTGAGCCATTTTGAGAACTATTCTTCGAGTAAGTTTTTTCAACCAGTTGTAAACCCAATTTATAGTAATTTCATCTAAACCACATTTGCCTAATTTGCATTGGAGAATATCATGTGGGAATGTATAAAAAACCTCACTAAAATCAAGATGTATCAAGTCTGCTGCTATTCCCCTCTCCACTAGGCCACTAACCCTGTCAGAGAAGGAAATTAGATTGTTTTGGCATGATTTTTTCTTGAAAAATCAATCTTGGCTATTGTCCTCTAGGTGCTCACAAAGTGATTGTTTAATAATTTGTTCCAGTATATTTCCAGGAATCAAAGTCAAACAAGCTGGTCTATACTGTCTTGTGTCATCCTTGTTCCCCTTATTAAACATAGGTACTATGACTTTCTCTAGTCTTCTGGGACCTCATCCAGCCTCCAATATCTTTCTTGAAGATAATTACTAATGATTCCAATTACTTCTTCTAGGTTTTTTAAGTATCCGACAATGAATTTCATCAAGCCTTGCCAGCTAGAATGCATCTAATTTATCTAAATATTCTTTAACTTGTTCTTTCTCTATTCTGCGTTGTGTTCTTTCCCTCTTGTCATTAACACTAATTTTGTTAAGCATCTGGTCACAATTAATTTTTTTAGAGAAGACATGCAAAATAGACATTAAACATCAAAGTCCATTATTAGATCTTCTCACTAAGTGGAAGACCTACACTTTCCTACATGCTTGTGCTATTCTTTAGTAATTTTCCATGTTTCCACTTTTTGTAGGCTTCTTTTCTGACTTGCAAGTCATGAAAGAGCACCTGTAAGATTGAGGTAACACTTTCCTTGTTATTGCAGCACAGTAAAGCTACATTACTGAGCTTTACTTCCAACCACCAAAGGAAATGTTTTCTGTCATTGTTCTGTATATACAGTATCAAAACCTATAAAAATGAAATTCTGACCACATTGAAACAATGGAATTTTTGCCATAGATATTAGTGGGGACAGATGTTCATCTGAATGTCTAGAGAGCTAGAATTTGTTAAAAAGAAAGTATAAAAAGAAAGAAATCCCCTGATTTTGCAAAAGCTTTACTGAATTAAGGCCTATACTGGGTCTATACACTTCAGAATTATAGTACATTCCTGGCCATTCTGACTTGTTTAAACTCTGCCTGTATGCTGTATGTTGAACAGCACATTTTAGGCTGTGAGGCAAGATTCAGGGCACCCTTCAGTTGTGAACTTGTATTCACTCCTTTCATGAACAAACTAGGATGTTTCTCCACATGAACATTCATTGTTTTTACATTTGTCATAATGGCATGCAAGCCCTAAACCTGCCAAAATCCCTTTCCCCTGCTGCGTCGCACTTAGAGTTGTCAGTTGAATCAGTGTTAAGAGATGCATGAAGTCTCCTGCAACAGAAATAATAAGGTGCGATAGCTAATGTAAAGCTGGCAACTCTAAGTAACTGATACTTTGGGGTATTTTCGTTTTCAGAAACCTCCCATCACAGGAATTACAGGAACAAGAAAAAGAATGCCCACAAACATCTAAATATAAGAGGAAACCCACAGAACAATCTTCACAAATCCTCTTCTCACAAACAATAAAATCTCTAGAGTCAGTGGTTTTCCTCCCTTTTCCCTTTCGCCTTCCAATGCACCTCCTTCCCCAGATGTTTCCAATCATCTAAGCAGTTCATGCATTCATATATCTGATCCCGAGGAGTGTGCTACATGTGATTAGCATTAACTCACCAAAGAACAAAGAACTACAATTAATCCCTTGTTAAATAAAAAGCAGATTAGACGCATTAGTGATAGGCAAAGTTTAAATGCTCTAGAAGTTAGATTTGTTTTGAATAAACATCCAAAAGTTTTGGTGTTTACCCAAATCCTATTCAAGCTTTCTGAAGGTAACATGAGATCAGACTGGAAAACTCAAGGAACGGCTGTCTTGTAAGATTTCAGATACTCCCTACTTTCTGCTTGAAATACCTCAAAAACAGACATTCTCGTGGTATTTTAATTTTTGGCACTATCATGTCTAAGCCTGTTCAGAATCAGGAAGTACTAGGTGGGGACATAGTTAAAAGAACATTAGGTAACCTCAGAAATAGTTCAGAATCAGTTTGTCTTGATTCTTGGGTTAAGGTTCAGATTGGTTCTGAATATTTATTGTTATTACTGTAGCACCATCAGTGTCCCTTGCTTTCTGCATGAGGTGAATAGAGCAGCTTGGAAAATTATGTGAAATATGTTGCACCATTATCACAAATATAAATTCTTACTGGTTTCATTTTATTGAAATTTGAATGATTAAATAGTGGCTACAAGCAACAGGTTTCTGTTCCAAGGCATATGTGTATGCGGGAAGAGTTGTTGACGTGATATACCTTGACTTTAGCAAGGCTTTTGATACGGTTTCCCACAGCATTCTCGTCAGCAAGTTAAGGAAGTAAGGGTTGGACGAGTGGTCCATAAGGTGGATAGAAAACTGGTTAGATCAACGGGCTCAGCAGGTAGGAATCAATGGCTCAATGTCCAGTTGGCAACCAGTAATGAGTGGAGTGCCCCAGGGGTCGGTCCTGGGGCCAGTTCTGTTTAACATTTTCATTAATGCTCTTGAGGATAGGATAGATTGCGTGCTTAGTAAGTTCACGGATGACACCAAGCTGGGGGAAATGGTAGACATGCTGGAGGGCAGGGACAGAATCCAGGGGGACTTAGACAAATTGGAACACTGGGCCAAAAGAAACCTCATGAGGTTCAACAAGGACAAGTGCAAAGTCCTGCACTTAGGATGGAAAAATCCCATGCACTGCTACAGGCTGGGGACCGAACAGCTAAGTAGCAGCACGGTAGAAAAGGACCTGGGGGTTATGGTGGACGGGAAGCTGGATATGAGCCAACAGTGTGCCCTTGTTGCCAAAAAGCCCAATGGCATATTGGGCTGCATCAGTAGGAGTGTTGCCAGCAGATCAAGGGATGTGATAATTCCCCTCTATTCGGCACTGGTGAGGCCGCATCTGGAATACTGTGTCCAGATACTTTGGGCTCCCCACTACAGAAAGGATGTGGTCAAATTAGAAAGAGTCCAGCGGAGGGCAATGAAAATGAGTAGGGGCCTGGGGCACATGACTTACAAGGAGAGACTGAAGGAACTAGGCTTATTTAGTCTACAGAAGAGAAGACTGAGGGGGGATTTGATAGCAACCTTCAACTACTTGAAGGGATGCTCCAAAGAGGAGTGAGCTAGGCTGTTCTCAGTGGTAACAGAGGACAGAACAAGGAGCAATGGTTTCAAATTACAGCTGGGGAGGTCAAGGTTGGATATTAGGAAAAACTTTCTCACTAGGAGGGTGGTGAATCATTGGAATGGGCTACCTAGGGAGGTGGTAGAATCTCTGTCTTTGGAGATATTTAAGGTCTGGTTAGATGAAACCCTGGCTGGGATGATTTAGTGGGAGTGCTCCTGCTTTTAGCAGGGGGTTGGACTAGATGACCTTATGAGGTACCTTCCAGCCCTATGATTCTATGATTCTATATATGGGTAAGGGCTGAAGTCAATGAAATGCTTTTCATTGACTGTAATGAACTTTGGATCAGGCTCTTAGCGATATATTACTTCTTTTTAAAGCAAAAGCAATGAAAGTCTTGTGGCACCTTAAAAACTAAAAAATTTCTTCGGGCATAAGCATTCATCTGATGAAGTGGGTTGCAGCCTACAAAAGCCTATGCCTGAAGAAATGTGTTAGTCTTTAAGGTGCCACAGGACTTTCATTGTTTTTGCTATATACAGACTAACATGGCTACCCTACTGGAACTTATCTTTTTAAAGAGAAGACTAAATTCGGTACTCAAAAAAATGTCTGTTCATTTACATACCTGAATTTGTATGTGTAATTCCTTGTACCATAACTGTGCTCACAAATCGTGTTTTGCAACATACATTTGGTCATTCAGATGTCTAAACACCAGCTTCTTCTTGCAAATGCCAAAGCTTCTTGCCAAATTGGTATATGATAAAGTAAATGCAGTCACGCCTATAAGCTCTGATTCTGCAAAGACTTAAGGATGTATTGAGCTTTACTCCTATTGACAACACTGAAAATATTCCCATACATAAAATGAAGCTGATAAAGAAGACTTTGCAGAATGAGAGCCATGTTTTGGACCCTGGACCTAATTTTTTTAAATACCATACCCTAAAGTTTATTTTAGCTGAACTAGCCTGGCTCACCCATCTCTAATATGTATTTATCTCATTGTATCTATTTTTTTGTATGGATGGGTGTGTGTGTAGATATATAGATATGAAAACATATATACCAAAGGGCTGTAGCCATATAAAAACATTATTTTTTTAAAAATTCCTTATTAAATGCAGGCTGTAATGTCCACTGTTGAAGTAGTGCTCAAGTAACAGGGTTACAGGCATGCTAGAAAGGCATAAAATAGATAGCTAGGTGCTTATTCCACTTTACTAAAGAACCAGATTTAGTTCAAATACCTCCTGAAATGAATCTCTCTCAAGATTTTCAATTTTATTTTCATTCTATGCATTGCAGTGAAGTCATAAAACAGTAGAAAAATACTCTTTCCCTGGGAAAAAAAAATAAAAAATAATCCCTAAAGACACAATTGTGAACTTAATTCTGGTAGCTCCACTTGAGACTGTTTCTTTCATCTAACCCATTTTTGTAATGAAATGGCAAGCAGAAATTATTAGGGATTAAAATATATGTGCATGTATCATAATGTTATTGTTTTTTGCTACGTGACTGCTTTCACATATTTCAGTTTGGACAAATGAGATGACAGACAGTCATCAACAGGTCTCTCTTACTGAACTGGGCCAGGCAGTGCTGGAGATTGGCCATTGGGTACACAATACAATTTGTTCCCAAAGTGGACTAAACTAGCTATTAAATCAGATATACGGAAGTAGCTTCACGTAGCTCAGGATCTGGTCCTGGATGTTAAGTAAGATGATCAAATTTCATTCATAAGGCAAAGATGATATCTCATCCTCTTTCCCATTTTCTAATTAAATATTTATTATTCAAGACTATATTCATAGGTTAGAAAACCAAAGGGTGGACCACTGCATTGACTCTGCCTCCTTTTTTCATGATAAGTAGTACCTTGCTCAATGAGTACCCCTCTGAAATTAATGGGATTTAAGAACTAATTCCTGCTCAGCATTAAGGTGACAGATTTTTAGGTGCTAAAAATTGAATACTTTAAGTTCTCCATACCTAAGCTTTTAATAAACTAGATGAATCCCTTTCTAGTCAGAAACATGCCCTCAGAACACTTTTTAAAATAATCATTTGTCAAACACTTTGGATTTGATTTGTAATGAAATGTTAGTAAACATAGAAATATAGAATCAGAGGAGTAGAAGGGACCTCAAGAGATCATCTAATCCAGTCCCCTGAACTCATGGCAGGATTTAGTATTACCTAGACCATCCCTGACAGGAGTTTGTCTAACCTACTCTTAAAAATCTCCAGTGATGGATATTCCACAGCCTCCCTAGGCAATTTATTCCAGGACTTAACTACCCTGAGAGTTGGGAAGTGATTCCTAATCTCGAACCTAAACTACCCTTGCTACAATTTAAGACCATTGCTTCTTCTCCTATCCTCAGAGGTTAATTAGAACATTTTTTCTCCCTCCTCCTTGTAACAGCCTTTTATATACTTGAAAACTGTTATCATGTCCCATCTATCTTCTGTTTTCCAGACTAAATAAAATCGTTGTTTTTTTTAATTTTCCCTCATAGGTCATGTTTTCTAGACCTTTAGTCATTTTTGTTGCTCTTCTTTAGACTTTCTCCAATTTGTCCACATCTTTCCTTAAATGTGGCACCCGGAACTGGATACAATACTCCAGTTGAGACCTAATCAGCATGTGTTACAGTGGAAGAATTACTACTCATTTCTTGCTTTACACACCCCTGCTAATACCTCACAGAATGATGTTTGCTTGTTCTGCAGCAGTCTGACACTGGTGACTCATATTTAGTTTGTGATCCACTGTTATCTCCAGATTCCTTTCTGCAGTACTCCTTCCTAGGCAGTCATTTCCCATTTTGTATTTGTATTAATCCTGTCTGCTACAGCTCTTGCAGCCCCTCCCAGCTTGGTATCATCCACAAACTTTATAAGTGTACGCCCTATGCCATTATATAAATCATTAATGAAGATATTGAAGAGAACCAACCCCAGAAGTGATCCTTATTGAATCCCACTTAATATGCCCTTCCATCTTGACTGTGAACCACTGACAATTACTCTCTGAGAATGGTTTTCCAATGAGTTATGCACCCACCTTATAGTAGCTCCATCTAGGTTGTATTTCCCTAGATTGTTTATGAGACAGTCATGTAAGACAGTATCAAAAGCCTTACTGAAGTCAAGATATACCACATCTACTACTTCCCCTCATCCACAAGGCTAGTTACACTGTCAAAGAAAGCTAGTAGATTGGTTTGACATGATTTGTTCTTGACAAATCCATGTTGACTGTCAGTTATCACCTTATTATCTTCTAGATGTTTGCAAATTGATTGCTTAATTATTTGTTCCATTATTTTTCCAAGTACTGAAGTTTAAACTGACTGGTCTGTAATTCCCGAGTTGTCCTTATTTCCATTTTATAGAGGGCACTATATTTGCTCTTTTCCAGTCCACTGAAAACTTTCCTGTCCTCCATAACTTTTTGAAGATAATCATTAATGGCTCATATAGTTCCTCAGTTAGCTTCTTGAGTATTTTAGGAGGTATTTCATGAGGCCCTGGTGACTCTGGTGACCCTGGTGACTCTGGCCCTGGTGACTTGAAGAGATCTAACTTGTCTAAGTAATTTTTAACTTGTTCTTCCCCTATTTTAGCCTCTGATCCTATCTCATTTTCACTGACAATCACTATGTTAGATATCTTATCACTACTCTCCTTTTAGGCGAAAACTGAAACCAATAAGTGATTTAGCCTTGCTACCATTTCCACATTTTCTATTATTGTTTTCCCCTCCTCATTGAGTAATAGGCCAACCCTGTCCTTAGTCTTCCTCATGCTTGACTGTATTAGTAGAATGTTTTTTTTTTACCCTTTATTTCTCTAGCTAGCATGTTGATCAATAATTTATTTTGTGATACTGTACTCATTTGGAGAGAGAATAGTTAATAGCTGTTTGTTCAAGATGAACTGTTGTGAAATATCTTTAAATTCTGTCCTGTCCTTTATCTCTTTCAATGTCTACTGCCTCAGAGGTTCACAGCCCTTCTGTGACTTCTTAATGCCAAATGTAAAAGCAAAAACAAGAGGAAAATGTTCCTCATGCATTCATATTTACCTTCCCTGGCAAAAGGTCACTTCCATCATTCAAAGCTCACGCTGTTCTCCTTTTAATTTGGCATCAGTTCCATGGATGCTGTTAAGAGTATTATTGATGTTGGGTATGAGCCAAGTGCCATACTTGTGGAACTAATTTGTCCAGTAAAATGGATTATTTTGTTAATCTTTCATTTCTTGAAGAGAGAAATATTTAATGACATTTTCTTACAAATATTTTGCCAAATCATCTTTTTGTAAAGCATTCATTACAACACTTTGATGCAATTCCGTACTGGAAGGCTCATGATGGTAGGACACATACACAGAGAATGAGCATTCAGCAAAATGTGTTGAAATATTTTGAACAAAATATTTCTTTCATGAGCATTTTGGCTTTTAAAATGTTCTTTTCCAAAAAGCTTGCATAATGGAAATGACTTAAAATATTTCCCTATTCCCCCCATACCCATACTCACTCACATTTTTGACGTCCTGTAATCTCTAACTCAAAAGAAAGAAAGAAAGAAAGAAAGAAAGAAAGAAAGAAAGAAAGAAAGAATTTCCTTAGCAGAAATTGGATTTTACACCTTCCATATAGCATGGAACAAATTATAGCACAAATGTAAACAGGGATGTAAAGTAGGTAACTGCTTGCACACAATGGATCATTGCACCTGTAAAGATGTACTTGCAAATGTATGCCTACTTGCTTTCTTCACGGAGGAGGCAATTTGCATGACACATGCACATTTCTTGTATCTTTCGGGTATGCATATTTTAGAGGCAAAATTTAGGCACCTATTTTTGAAAATCAGGCCAACAATTCAATTAAAAGTAAATAAATTCAGTAACGATCCACATATGCTGTTTTAGCATGTAAGTCAATACTGTAAACAAACCTCCATTATTTTCTAGCTTTTATTTTTTATTTTATTTGTATCTATTTTTATGAGAGTAATCCAGGTCAGTCAATTTTCTTTTAATTTTAGACCAGACTATGGCCTAGCCTATACAATCATGCAGGAGATTAGGGGCAATTAAAATGCACCTCTTCCTATTGCCTCTTCCTGGCCTCCCTGGATTTTGTGTCCTTGTGTGTATGGATAAACTGAAGCTGTGCACTCGCCAATCCCACCCTTAGAGGAGCAGAGAGTGGATGGAGCCATGGCTCTATACCCACAAATGGCCTGGTCAGCTCCGCTCTAACAGTGCAAAGAGTAGAGATTTAGCAGCCCGCTATTGACCAGGGCCAGTACGCCTACTCTTCGAAGTCAAAGAGACGCCAGGAACGAATCTTGCCTCAGCAAAATTCTCCTCTGTCCTCTCGACTTCCTGGCTCTGTTTGTGAGGCAGGAGAACTGAGGCCAACCCCTATGTAGGACAGATTGTATAATCCAGCCCGCTAAAAATTTTAACTCATAAATATTTCTTGTCACTGTATCTACAAGGGGCTGAAACCTTGAAAGGAAGGTTGGGCAAAGTCTTCCCTCTCACCATCCAACTGGAAAGGAACTGGGAAAAGGAACAGCACAAAGGCCACCTCCTCCCTGACAAATTTAAACAATGATAGTTTAAGCATGACATCCCTTAATTCAGAAGAAGGCTTTACATAAATGTGCACTGGGTGTCTTCCAGTCTCCTTTGTAACAGAATGTCTGGAAACAAACATATTTCAAAATGATGTTAATTAACATCTTCTCTAACACCAGTTACTAATATTATTATAATCTGTTATAAATGCCAGTTACTAATAATATTTTAATTCTGACACTTTAGTCTGAATTATCACATGGCATACGCACATGGGCTGAAGATCTGACTCTATATCTACTGATTTCCTACTGGGTAGGAGGGCTTGGCATAAAAAGTTGAAAGCTCTTTATAATTACTGAATCCCTGCACCTGGTAATCTAGCTGGAGTTGTGATGGGAACAATGCTGGCTGGAAGTCTGGAATAGCTTCTGCTATATCTGATGCAACTCAAGCTCTTTATTAAGGAAATGTAAGTGGGCGCTTTGATATGGACACAATGGCACTGTAAGAGCACACAATGCCTTACGTCAGTACCGATGTCAATGGAAGAAAGCACTCCCACCTACATCATAAAACACCTAAACCAGTGGAGGTAGCTAACTCAGCGGGACAGCAACAAAAAGTTTTGCTGGCATAAGTACTAGTGTAGATAAGGCCTTACTTAGATTGCCAGCTATTTGGGGGCAGGAAACTATCTTTTCATAGTTTTGTGCACAGCCATGCATGTCTCTACATTTTGCCTTCCTAAAGTTTCCTCTACAGTTTCTTTCTGAATTCCCCCCCCTCCCTATAAATGCTATTGTGTAGTTACCATGACACACTAAAAAATTAATTAAATAAATAGTCTTGTGGCTTACTTCATGGGTTGGCTGGATTGTATATATTTGCACCTACATACATTATTTTGGATTTGTAGTGGTATAACTGTAAGCAGAATTTGGCCTTGTGTAGCTATATATCAGAGCTGTTTGGGAACTTTTTGGTGGAGCATTTTTTCCATCAGGAAGATTCTGGAGGTCCAAGAGGACTTTTCTGTCTGATAGCAGAGAGACACCAAATACTAGTCAATAGCCTAAGAGCTAGGGCACTTACTTGGGATGTAGATGACCCAGTTCAATTGCTGGTCTCCAAAAAGCAGAATAGGGACTTGAAATTACATGTCTCATATCCCACCTGAGTATGCTAACTACCTAGGCTGTTGGCTACTGTGCTTGTGCTTTGCTTTTCACTGGAAATTCCATTTTTGCATGAACATGTTCAAAAGGTCTTGATTTTCTTGGAACAGTGGAACAGAACCAAATGTCAAAACCTCAGTATTTTTCATGACATTGAATTCTTATTTTCCAATTAACTATAGCTGCTCTATCTCTCTCCCCTCAGTGCTAAAGCATTCCAACATGTAAAGGCTTACCAAGGGTCTATGGTATAGCTGATGTGAATGGGAAACAAGGAAAAGGTAACCAGGTACAAAGGAGGCTGTGACACAAGTGGAGCCGGTTGGTTATGTTATGCTGTGTGAATACTGTAGGAGCTGCTATGTAAGAATCTAAAATCATTCACCGTGTTAAGACCTGCAAACCATACAACTGCAGGGCTGGCCAGTGACAATGAGGAGGTCCCCAGATACTCACTTACTTGTCCCTGGTGAATGCCAAAGTTAAATGCCAACTCTACCTCAAATGATTACATGGGGACGCGTGATGAGCAGCAATACTAGTAAAGGCTCCAGAATTAAGCTTCATGAGACAAATGTCACCACTGTCTCAAATACGGATATGTAACTTAGCTATTGAGACAAGTTCCAAAGGGGTAGCCGTGAGTCTAGAATCTGCATGGGGATAGGGGAATGTTTATTATACACCAGAATGCTTGAAGTCAATTAGGGCAGTGGCAAGAACAAATAGAGAAAAGCACAATGGCTTCTCAGATAAGATCATCTAGGAACATACACAGGGAACAATTAACCAAGATGTTGGCTTCAAGAAGTTGGTCTTATCTCTCTAATCTTGTTTTGCCTACATGGGAGCTGAGGGATCAAAAGGATGTTAAACCGTTTAAATCCCCATGGGGGAGAAGGGTTGTCAGTCCCCAGGAGCTATCCAGGAGACACTTGTCAAATGCTGGCTGGTAGAACAGGCTAAGACAAAGAAACAGACTCTGAGGAGGAGTCTAAAGGACTTGAGCCTTCCCAGAGTCAGGGGACAGTAAGTGTTAGGGAAAGCTCTGTGTTTAGCTGATAGATTGTTTCTTAAGATATGTTTTCTCTGAACTGCTTTTGTTCTAAATAAATAGTTGGCTTTAAGAGACTGGTTACTGAATACTACATGCATAGCCCCAAATGGAACTGACCTGCAGAGTCAGAGCTCATGTCAGAGGTGATCACAGCTGACACACAGCCACAACCCACATTCCATCCCAAGAGATAGAGTGAGGGCCCAATCCCTGAGGCCTAGAGGGTATGAATTCAGAGAGATCAGAAGGGGTCAGAGGTGCAGTTTGCCCTGTTACTATGACAGAGGCTACCCTGGGGTGGGGGGGGGAGGAAGGGGGGGCGAAGGTGTGTCCTCTCCTCTCCCACATGTCTGAACCTGGAAATACCTTAAGTGTTTATTATCAAGTAGTTTGAGTTGATTTGTTCTGGTTTTGAGTTTTGTTTTGGAAACAAAGCAAGCCCAGAGGAAAGGGATGTGAAGTGACCTGTAGCTGGAACTTGTTCCTTCCCCAGTGTATATGTCTGCACACTGGCTTACAGTGTAATAGTGTAATAAATCGAGTACAGAGCTATATACACACAAGACCTAATTCTGCTCAGAATTACACCAGTGTAAATCCAGAATAACTCCATTGGCCTCACTGGAGAGTTATTTGGAATGGATTTACACTTGTGTAACTGAGAGCTGTATTTAAATCACAATCTGCAATCTATTTCACCTCCAGGGTGAAAAATGCGACTAATGTCAGTTGTTATTACATTTAAAATAACCAGAACTAACTTCACCTGGATGAAATACATTCACAGTCTATGGCATTGGTTGAACTTTTTTTCCTGCCTTAGGCTTCCAATGGAAGATATCAAATATTAATTTTAAATGAATAAATACATTTTGTTTTAAAAGGACTACTATGCCTCAGACGGTACAGAAAAATCAATCATTTGTAGGAGGTATCTGTATTTATTACATGTTTGTCATTGAGATTTTACAAGATATTCTTAGCCAGATTTCTGCTAAAGTCATTCATGACTCTCATTATCAACACATGAAAAATAGCTTATACTGATGACCTCTGTTACATCAGTGTAAATCCACAATAGTTCAAAACACTTGCACTGAGTTATTCCAAATTTCTTCTGATGCAAGTAGAATCAGAAGCTGGTTCTTGGTGTACATACTGTTGACATACAGAGGACAGTCTCCTAGGCTATGTCTACACTTGTTAATTTAAGTCGAAAGTCGACTTAGTTAAGTCGACTTAGTGTGTCTACACTTAAAATTAAAGTCGACTTAAAGGGGAATTTACAAAGTCAACCTAGAGCGTCCACACTGGATGCTCTAGGTTGACTTTGTGAGGCTAGGGGGACCTTGGGCAGGTCCACTGTGGCAGGAGGGCACCCCTCGTGTGCAATGGGGAGAAGGGGGACAGGGACCCTGGCAGGGCATGTGGGCAGGGTCTAATGCCTTAGACGGGAGGGTGTGAACAACCATTGTCTCCTTAATGGCTCATCAGGTTTCTCCCTTTGGCCCATTGTAGGTGACAGCTTCCTTAACATTAAGGAGACATGGTTGTTCACATCCTCCCGTCTAAGGCATTCCTCCAGAATGACACAAGTTAAAGTATAGATATAACATCAAATTCCTAACTTCTAATCGAAATAGAATTCCTAGACATAAACTATATAATCATTCCCAGCAAATTACTACCTCTCTATTGATATCAAACATGACATAGTTCCTATGGATTATAGCATTTAGGAGATATCCATAGAAAATAATATCATAAATGCTTCCCTAAATCCAGACAGCGTCACACCCTGCCCACATGCCCTGCCTTTTGGGGGGCATGCCAGGCTCCCCCTGTTCCCCTCCCCCGGCAGGGAGGGCATTGGTGTAGTCCTGGGGTAGCCCTAAGTCGACTTAGGGCTACCCCAGGGCTACACTGGCTTAATTCGACTTTAAAAAGTCAAATTAAGACTTAAGTCTAATGAAAAGGTGGTTTAATAAAGTCGACTTAATTCTCATTATGTCGACTTTATTTTCCTTAAGTCGACATAAGCAAGCTGCTTAAGTCGACTTAAGGAAACTGTAGTGTAGACGCAGGGTAAATTAAGTCGACTTAAGCAAGCTTAAGTCGACTTAATTTACCAGTGTAGACGCAGCCCTAGAGACTGAAGACTAATTTCTAAATTAGAAAGTTATGTTGACCTAAGTTGACATGTTTCGAACTAGTTTTACGTCCATCCATGCCTAAATTTGTCTTCCATCAACATAGCCACATCATTACATTGCTACCATACAATTGACAAACACATTGCAGCATATCTCCCTTCAAATGTTACTGGTCAAACAGGAGACAAAGTATCATGTCTTGACCGATGAATTTAAAGAGTTAAGGACCAAGCACCCGGTATAAGTAAAATAAAGGGGTTATAAAGATCACCAGCTGGAGTGTCAGCACTGATCTTTTGCATGGGTTAACTGAGATCAGAACTGGATGCATTTTTTTAAAAATGAATCAACAGTGGTGGTGTTGGAAGATTTCTGGCTCACTGAATTCAAAGTATAGTTGCTGAGGTATCCCCACCTCCTTTTGGCTCTCTGTGGGAATCATAGACGATAGCCTAATACATGTTCCTGCTGGCAGCTAAGTTTCATGAGGATACAGCAGGTAGGGCTGTAAGTCCACTCTATGGCCTTATCAGAGCTCCCATTTATCTACAAACCAGCTTTCGTAAGGAATACCAGCTTTGTACTTCCAACGACCTCAGCTTGAACCCAGTCCTTGAAGGACTAGCTTTGAGTTAGGGTAATACTTAGCAATAAAGCTTCTTGCAAACAGAAGACTGCCAAACTTTAATTGTATATTTTATTATCTGGATTATTGTCCATGGGGGTACGCAGATGCAAACACAGACTCATTTCATTTAGGTCTCCGGTTTTGACTTTAACCAGGGTCCAAGTTTCTAATAAAATTGCCAAAAGAGAAAAACTAGGCCTTTATCCTCTACCTTGAGCCTCACTGGCTCTTTTCTAAAGAAACACAGTAATGAAGTCGAATGATGTTTGTGTAACAGGATTAACATTCCACTGAATGCTACTTTCTGCTGTTTCACCTCTTTCAATAATACAAGTCACTTACAAAATCATGTACACTATGATTTATCAGAGGTGATAGTTGAACAGTGATTGAGTAAATAACTTCAACAGTAAGAACTAGAAGAAAAAAAAATGTCCTGGATATATTTGTAGAAAAGAAAACATTTCCACAAATGGTTTTCTGTAATAAATCTTAAACTACTTCTTGGGGGCATGTGAGGGAATAGTTAGGACAATAAGCAAAGGCCACTTCAGCAAAGGAAACATGGATATTCATATGCACGATATGTATCAAAAGGAGGAGTGCCTTTGTCACAAAAGCATACACTTACTAATTGATAGAAACTAAATATATTTTGTAAATATATATATGCAATAAATACATTTGTTAGTCTTCAAAAGTGCCACAGTTTTGCTGAACTAGACTGACATAGCTACCCCTATGGAACTTGATAGAAACTATGTTCTTCCTCTTCCTACAGTAATGGGATGAAGCTTTTATGAATTGACTGCAACTTTCTAACCATGAGCAGTTCAGGAGCAAATATCTCTAAAGAATTATGCCTAAAAGTCACTACATTCCCTCACTCCTGATGACAAATGGTCTAGTTTTTATTTTCCAAGGTAGTTAATCAAACTTTCTTTAAAAGTTTTCATTTTTAGGCTAACACATGAATCTTTAAATCTGGCCCCAAACACTAAAGGGAAATAAATAAAGTCCCAACATGAGGTTTCAGCTCATTTCATCCTATACAAATTGCTAAAAGAAATAAGATGCAGTAATCTGTGTCTTAATGAGGAAAGGAAAAGCAACTTGGATGCTTAGCAAAAATCAAATGTACATAAAGCCCAAGGGCTAGTACTGCCTTTAGACTCATTCTGCACTGAGGTGATGCATAGCTGCACAGCCCCATGGGAAAACTAGAGGCATTCTACCTCAGAAAGGCAGAACAACTCCTAGGCTATCTCTACACTTAAAAAGTTAAGTCGACTTAACTTTTTAGGTGTGGACATAGCCCATTGAGTGTAGAGTAGGGAGCCGCAGTCCCGGCAGAAGGGACCCATGGGTCCCTTCTTGCTGGGAGCCCCGCTCTCTCCTCGGACCTGCATGGGTCCCAGCAAGAAGGAAGCTGCTGGTGCTCCATCTGACAGGGGATCCCTGAGATTCCCCGTCAGCTGGAGTGCGCGGAAGGCAGCTGCCTTCCCCTGCACTCCAGCTGACAGGGAAACCTCGGGGTCCCCTGTCAGTGGAGCGCAGGCAGCTCCCTCCTTGCCTGGACCCTGTGGGTCCGGGAAGAAGAGAGCAGGGCTCCCTTCTGGCTGGGACCACTCCAGTCCTGGAGAAGGGAGCCCAGCCTGCGCCCCATTCTTGCAGGGACCCAGGTCCTATCAAGAGGGCAGCTGCAGCTCCCTTCTTGCCGGGACCCCGCGGATCCCAGGGAGAGGGCATCCATGGCTGCCTTCTTGTCTGGACCCCGAGGCTTCCTGGCAAGAAGGGAGCATGGCTCCCTTCCGTCGGGGAACGGGGGTCCTGGGGAGAATCCCCAGCCCTAGGTCGACTTAGAGAACTAAGTCGACCTAGGGTGTCCACACCGGGTTTAGGTCAACTTAACAAATCGACTTAGCTGTTAAACAGTGGTATTTATTAAATCAACTTAAGGAAGTCCCTTAAGTCGATCTAAACATAGTATTTATTAAGTTGACTTAAGGAAGCTCCTTAAGTCGACATAATGAAAGCCTAGTGTGGACATGGACTAAGTTAGGTCGACTTAAGCTTCCTTAAGTTGACCTAACTTTCAAGTGTAGACACAGCCCTAGAGAACACTTATACTCAGAAAGAGTACGTCCACACTGGAGCCTTAGGTCGACTTAAGTCGACCTACAGACTGTTGTGCCACATTGGGCACTTATTAAGTTGACTTAAGCACTTCCTTAAGTTGACTTAATAACACCACCTCTGAAGGTCGACTTAATGCTTAAGTCGACCTTATTAAGTCGACTTAAGCCAGTGTGGATGGGGAGTGCCCTTAAGTCGACCTGATTGGCCTCCAGGACCCAGTGCAATCTGGGACAGCTACCCACAATGCACCACTTCTCTGTTGACCTAGCACCTGCCAGTGTGGACACTGGCAGTCGACTGGAGTTTTCAGTGTGGACTCTCTAAGTCGGCTTAACAAGGTCGACTTTCAACCTTGTTAAGTCGACTTAACAGAGCCTTCAGTGTAGACATACCTAAAGAGCCCCCAGAAAGGGGTCCAGCATAGACAGACAGTCTCATTGGTTGGCAAGTAGTGGGACAGGGTCATGGTTCCCACCTCCTTGTCACTCCCACCCAAGCTTTCTAGATACAATGCACCCCCTCCAAAGCATGGTTTGGGACTAGTTCATGGGCTTCCATGAATTTGATGTATAAAATGCATGGGCCCCATGTCTGTCCAGTCCTGACACAGGTGAAAATACAGAGCGGAGGGTGCTCCTTATTCCCTCTGTCACCCCACTGAACAGGGACTAGCACAATGAAGTGGCTAGGAAGTCTGGATCATTCCTAAAAAGAATCTTGATTTATGCAAATGTTTTTTGTGAGTTTTGAGTCTTCACCAAGTGGTTTACCCAAATATATTTTAGCTAATGAGTTGTTTGATAACTGCCAGCTTTGACTATTGACTTTCTCTTATCTGCGGCATGTGATCGGTCACCTCTATCACGTTGTTTTCTTTCTGCACCCCAATTAGATTACTGCAATTTTTAAAATAGTGAATAATAAATGATTCCTAATGCAGTGGGAAGTCTTGGCTGAGGAAATGCAAACATCCTCACAGCTGCATCAGCAGTTGTCCGAAGACTTGTGAACAACAAATCATGTGACCTGAGAAATAAAAGTAGAGAACTCATCATGTTCATTCACAAAAGTATTTGTAAATCACTATTCAAACGGGTCTATTCAACATTCTGTTTTTTGTCACACACAGTTGGTTTCAGTTTTTAATAATTAAATTGGTCTAAAATGAGAATCATAATAATGGATTTAATGTGCATTGTTATTGGTTCAGCTTTATTGAAAATCCAGTAATTTGAACTTAATTACTTGCTTTCATGGCTTAAAATACAACTATAAGACTATGCCAATATTTAATTCCTGTTGGGAGTGCTGGTATGTTAATTATTTCTTGAGATTTTGATTCATATCCGCTATTATGCTTAAACTAATAAGGATGGAATTTATCCTTTCTGCCACAAACCCAGGGTGAATGGACTATGTGTAGGAAATTGAGCAGCAGCTGAGGGAACAAATGCATTTCCACAACCTGCAGAAGGATCGTGGGGTTGCAATATATCTCTTCTGTGCCGTTTATGTAGAGGTTTGCGATCAATAGCTCTACAAGAGTATGGAAGTATATTATTCATTATTTGCTGTTTGCCGTTCCCCAGTCTTTAGTCTCTTGTCCCTTCTCACTCAACCAACCAGAGAGAGAAAAATATAGTATGTGACCAGTCACAGCCCACAAAAACAAAAAGTAAAACCACATAGGCAAACCCATAGTCTGAAAATTATTGATTCGAATATTTATGAATACTGAACACATCCACAGCTAATGAGACTACTTCATGGTGGATTCTCTCAGGCTGCATGATTTTATTAATATATGCATAGCTGAATAGTTTCTCAATAAAAATATATATTAAAAATGTCAGCTATATAGAAGTCATACAATTCCACCATTTTTCTGTCTAGAGCCTCTCTAACCCTCTTTGCAGAAGATCCCAGACCTCAACTGCATTCCTCAAGGATTTACAGGGCACAAGAGAAGCAGAAATCAGCTCAAAATGAATATGTGTATTCAGAAATATATTGAGGCTTTTCCAGCTTTTCAGGTACCTCACTCAAATTAATCTTCTTGAAGGCACTGGAAGTATTTGCAATACCACTTTAACGATTTCTTTACTTCATCACTTTTTCAGCACATCCATTATTTTCTCTTGATGGAAATAACTGCAATGTAACCAGAGATGAAAGGGATATTGACTTAAAATACTGGAGGGAACCCACAAAATCAGGCAAAAATGCAGTTTGTTTAAGAAGATTTACCATTTTGGTAAATATTATGAACCCAAGCCATAGACCAGATTCTTATCTCAATTACTGTGGTAGTTATTCTGGAACAACTCCATTGACTTCAATGGAGTTACTTCATCCAACTTCAATGAAGTTCAGTTAAAAGACTTCCATTGACTTCTGTGTATTTTGGATCATCCTGTTATACTAGGACACAAAGTTGGCCTAATAAAAGCAATGTAAGTCAGCACTGCATTATAAAAATATTTATACTAGATTGTCTAATATTTCTCACAATATGATATTTATTATGGTTTTCCTTCTCTTTGTTTACTTTGTGTTTATGCTCTATTCCAATTCTAATCATATATACACACATGCACGAATGCTGCTCAGTCATTCTGCTGGCTGTCCTTAGTTTCTAATAACATTGGTGAAACATAACCATGTGAAACAATGCTACAAGTAGTTCATGAAGAAGAATACAAGAAGAAAAAGAAACCCGTGCTTGGACACCAGAAGCTGCTGCAACCAAAATCAATGCAGGTTGCTTGAAGTATGAAGGGGCCTAACAGGAATTCCCAAACATTGTCCCTTAAAACATTGCCTCCAACAAATATTGTGCTGGACTAATGAAACCCCCCACATGCCCTCTAGGCAGAGGCATTGTTGTCGTCGGGCTGGCAGGGCACCAGCCCTGGGTAGAAAATCCTGAGCCTCAAATCTATTTTCCCCAGCAGGCACATGCGCACCCAGGCAGAACGTTGCGTTCCGCCCAGGGGCCCCAGTGAAGCTGCAGACTCCTGCTGCGGCCAGGCTGGGGAGATTCAAATCTCCCGCCCTGAGCATGCTCAGACAGCGCGTGCTCAGGGTGGGAGCGGCCTGGCCCAGAAGCGGCTCTGCCGGCTGTCCCTGCAGCTCTGAGCCTCCGGCCAGGTAAGGGGGCTGGAAAAGGGCTGGAGGGAGGCCTGGAGAGGGGTGGAGGGCAAAAGGAGAGTGGCTGGGTTAGAGGTCTGGAGAGGGGTGGAGGGGACAAGGAGAGTGGCTGGGGGCTGGGTAGTGGTGGAGGGGACTATGCACGGCTGGTGTGGGGACTTTGTGGGGGGCTGGGGAGGGATGGATGGATGGAGTTAGAGGCCTGGGGAGGGGTGGAGGGGGCATGGGGAGAAGGAGACTGGGTAGGGGCTGGGTAGCAGTGGAGAGGACTATGGGCAGCTGCAGGGGGACTGGGTGGGGAGCTGGGGAGGGATGGATGGAGTTAGAGGCCTGGAGGGGGGTGGAGGGGACATGGGGACAAGGAGACTGGTGGGGGTTGGGGAGGGGTGGAGGGGATTATGGATGGCTGGAGGGGGACTAGGTGGGGGGCTGGAGAGGGATGGAGGAGGTTGGGGGATGAATGGGGGTTAGGGACAGAGGGGTCTGGGGAGGTGTGGAGGAGGTTTGGGGGCTGAAGGGGGGTGGAGTGAAGATGGGGGAAGCTGGGGAGTTAGGAGGGCTGGAGTGGGGGTTTGGGGGCAGGGGTGGGCTGGAGGCCACAGCCCTGGATCTTTTTGCTATCCAGCAACGCCCCTGCCTCTAGGTCTGCATTTTCCTCTTCAAATCCGAAAGCATCAATGAAAGAGTGAAGATCTGCTTCCACCCCTTTCACAAATGAAATGGTGCCTGACTCTGATGGAGCATAACTCACGGCTATACTTGTAACAGATACCATTGAAATTAAATTTACAGTTTCCACTTTCCAGACCATCATGACTTGGATTCCGAGTGCAGTGCAGTGCAAGCTCTATCCAGATGGGTGACACAGCATGCAGGACTTCTGGAGTGGAAGATGATTTCAAAAAGCACAAATTGCAGGTTATGAAGAATTGTAATGATATCCAGATTAAGCTAATTGATCTAAAAAGCCACACATGACAGTGTAGCAACAAGACTGTGGGTGTCCCTGAAGGAAAAGAAAAAGGTAAACCCTCTGTGTTTGTCCCTAAACTGCTACGTTGTTGGATCAGCCAGTAGATTTTTGTTTTGCTATAGAACAGACATAAAATGGCCTTTGCCCCTAAACAGCTCTATGAGGTTGGCCTACAGTTTTGATAGTTAAGTTTTTGAAGTTTACTGCTAAGGAGCTTATACTGCAGAAATCCAAAGGCGAAGAAAAAGAGCTGTCATGGGCAGAACCAGCAATTAAAATATTGCTCTTTTAAAATTATGCCTGTAATGTGGTTGAAAGGAGGGCAGCTTTTAACCAAACAAAACAATTGGCCTGGAAGATGGACCTGAAGTATTTTGTTAAATACATAACAACTCTCCATATTAAGAATGATGAGAAGATAAAATCATTCAGTTCCTCTCAGGGGGCAAAAAAAACCTCAACAATCTGCAGGCTCCTTCCTCACAAAAGGAGATCTCTATGGAATGATTTGGCTGTATGAATTTATGTATTGCACTCTGAGATTTGATATGGCTCCTCTGAACAAGCTGATGGCTCCTCTGAACAAGCCTATTAAAAAGAAAACATAGATAGTTAATACTGTAAAAAGAGAATGTTTATATTCCCATGCTCCAAGAGACTCATCTGACAGAACTTGAAGTTTGTTAACTGACTAGAGATTGGGTAGGCCATTCGGATTCTAGTTATTTTAATTCTAAAGCAAGGGGATTTCCTATACTAAGACATGCGAAGTTGAATGTTAGTATCTTGAGCGCAAGGTGTGGCAGTGACGGCAGATTTGCTACCCTAAAGACTGAAATTGGCAATTCTATATTCATCTGTCTGTCTCTACAGGGCAAACTAGGAGGATACCATTTTTTCAAAAAATTGTTATGACTGTAAATGCTATGGGCTGCCAACTCATTACTATAGCTGAAGACTTTAACAAAATTCTAGATCCTCTGCTTGATAAATCTTCTCCATCTCCTCATTAAAACATGATGTACTTAATAGATACATGGCTGATTTAGACTTATAAGGTGTCGGAGATTGGGATACCCTATGGCCAGAGACTACAGGGTTTTTCTGCAACTCACAGACTCTAGACTCTAAGGTCAGAAGGGACCAATATGACCATCTAGTCTGACCTCCCCAACTCGTTTAACATATTCAAGAGTGGACTATTTCTATTTCTCACAAGACCTGATAAAGTCTGTCACTGATTGTGGCTTTGGTACTGTTAGTCTATCTGACCACATTTCCATACATCAAAATATATATCATCTCTAATGGCATCTTTTAAAAGAAATGGGGAGAACATAGAATTGACACCCTTGCAAAGGAAATTGAAACGTTGGATATAGGCTATGCTTCTGCCCCCTTCCAAGACAAACTCAGATCCTTCATCAATCTAAGGTATGAAATCAACACACTTCTGCCCCAAATGGCTGACTTTGCTTAATTCGGTTTGAAACAAAAGTACTGGATATCTTGCAGGAGAGTTGGCGAGGTGTTGGCATGTAGACTTAAGCAAAAGGTTAACAGAAATAAGATTCCTGCTATTCACAATAGCAGAAATAGATTATATATAACATAGTCAGATATTAAAAAGCAATTTTAACAGTTTTATTCAAAACTATGTAGCTGAAGAAGTCATCATTAAAGACACCCTACATAAATTTTTAGAGTATTATCTCTGCCAGAGATCTCTGACTCTCAGAAGGAACTTCTAGATGCCACTCTAGAAACTACAGAAATTGCTTGGTTTATAAAAGAAATGAAGGTTGGAAAATCTCCTAGCACAGACAGATTTTCATTTTACAAAAAGTTCTCTGAAACATTAATACCTTGATTACTGAGCATATTCAATGAGGCAAAGAATAAACAAACTCTCCTGCCTATTTTTACAAAAGTTAGAAAAAAAGTTCTCTCACACACTATGCACATAAATCAGGTAGGCTTCATATGCTATAGACAAATAACACCTTGAGAATGGCCCCGCTGGAATTTTAGTTCGAAATAAGCAAGTGCCATGCATAGCACTTGCTTAGTTCGAATTAGTCAGGTGCATTAAGCTCAATGTGCCGGTTAGTTCGAACTAAGCAGTTAGTTCGAACTAACATGGCCACATTGACTTAATTCGAACTAACTAGTTCGAATTAAGGGTTAGTTCGAAAGGTATAATCGAATTTATTAGTTCGAATTAAGGAAGCCCTTAATTCGAACTAATGAAAGCCTAGTGTGGCCAGGGCTTAAGTTAGTTCGAATTAAGCTTCCTTAATTCGAACTAACCTGCAAGTTTAGACATAGGCTTGTGTTTAAAAGGTAGGATGTCTTTTGAGACAATCCATTGTGTGGTGTTAACAAACAAGTATTTATTCTCCTATGGTTGTTAATGTGGTTTGAAAAAGCAGATAGGAAACAACTTTTGTATCATGTAAAATTAAAATCACACTAATGTGATCTGGCATCATGCGCACTTTTTCCAATACCATGGAAGTATGGATCAGGTGACTCACCTGTTAGCCACTGAAATAACATAGTTAACATTATGTCTGTGCGGGGTGGGCGGGGGTGTTCAGCCTTCCTAAGTTTTTACAGAAGACTTTAGAAAAGAAAAATGCTTTCTAAACCCCTTCAGATTGACCTTCTATCTTTTATTCTGCAGGCTGCTGTTTTATTGTGCAGAGTGCACAGTAAGAATTATATTTGCAAAAAGATTTAACACTCATAAATAGTTCCTTTTAATGCTGCTGTAAAGTAATGTTTCCTTCATCGGAGAATTTAAAGGTAATTCCCCTGTGTACAGCTGTGCCAAACAGTATGGTTCCATTTTATTCAGCAATAAGTAAAAAGGTCTATTAGCTGACAGCAACTGTTGGTAAAATGTGCATTCTATTATCCAATATGAGCTGATGACCTAGAAGCAAAGTCAGGTTTTGCCTCTTAAAAAGCCAACCATTGTAAAGGTGCCACCAAATGACAGAGACCGGCTTCCAGATAAGAACAGGTGACCTCAGTTCTCGCTGGCTTGGCCATTTCTAGGTTCCCTCCTGAGCTTCCACAATAACTACAAATAGACTCTACATGTTCCACATTTTCGCTATGGTGGTGTAGAAGCCCCAGGCACACGCATGCTACTCAAGATCTCAGGCATGGAATCAAACACTCCATTTATTGATTAAATCCATTCAGGGCATCTGGCAGTTTGGCAGATGTGGCAAAACTAAAGGCCGTTTCAGACTAAAAATAGAATAAAGCCTTGGATATTTCACAACACTGGAATCTCCAAATCATTCCAGTCTCCCAAGAAGAGGCATTCTTGTAAGTTTTCAAAATCTAACACAAGTGCTTTTTCTCTGGGCATGTTGCTAGGATCAGTCATTGTGGCCTGTATATTTTTTAGTTTCAAAAAGAGAAACCGGGAGGAAGGAAATCTTCTGCCTCTTGCCCCTTTTCTTCTTTTCACTTGCCCATGTTAAAATCACACTTGTGGAATTATATCTCTATATTTAATCTTTCTTAAAATGATTAAATCTATTTTCTCTTGAGAAGTGTCATTTTGCTCATTCATTGCCTCAGCTTTTTCAGTGTGTATTTTAATTAAAATATTTTAATAATTTAAAATTATTTATTTCCCAATTGTTTTTAATCTACTAGTCTTTGGAGACTCAGGGAAATGTACAAATATTGTACAAAATATCTAATAATTCTCATCACCATTAGCTAATGTCATTTATTCACCTGACTCTGGTTCCAGCCTTCATGGATCAGAGAGAGTAGAGAATGCCTGGGATCACTACTAACAAAGACTGAAGAAATGGATCTTCCTCCACCTTAAAGTATGTTATAATTTTAACAAGTAGCAAAAAAACTTAGCACTACCATCCAGTATTGCCTGCCTCCATATCTCAGAGGAAGCTAATCAAAGCGTTATTACAAAACAGACTCCATCAACTGCAGTCAGCTCCCAGTATCTTGGATCCCTTTCTCTGTCAGGCCAAGGCACAGTGCAGAGTCAGCATTAATTGCCCAGTTTGATGATCTCCCCTTATGCATAGACAAGGAAGAATATCAGTATGCTCAGCCTGCCAGATCTCTCTGCAATATTTATACCGTTAGTCACTAAATATTCCTACCTCCATCTCCTGGACAAAAAGCCTGCAAGGGTGCAAGGAAGTGCCCTGTAATAGTTCAGATTCCTCTTCTCGTACTAAACTTAGAAGTCTGGGGAAAGTAAGGCATATTCCATCTCCAAAGCTCTTACTGGGGAGCTCTGCAAGCCTCAGCTCAACTACACCGCCTGGCTATGCACACTAGAGGGGTGTAAATTCTAAAGGGCACCAATGTGTTGCACACTAACTAACCCATATAGACCCTGCTGCTGCACACTAAAAATTCCCTAGTAGAGTGGTTTTCAAACCCTGGGTCAGGACCCAGTCACAGACCCTCCGGTACTGGGTCGTGGCATCCCCTGCTGCTGCCACTGTAAGACTGGAATGCGTTGCTCAAAGATGTAATTGTTGGGTCTCAGGCATAAATGACTTTTTTTCAACTGGGTCCCGAGAAAAAAAGATTGAAAATCACAGTACACGTTAATCAAACAAGGAGTCCTGTACACGTTAATGTGGCATTGGATCTACACAAGCCAATTAGTGTGCAAAACATTGGTGCACTTTTGAATTCACACCTCTCTGGTGCACATTGCCGTGCTGTGCAGACAAGTCCTCAGTCATTAATGTGCAGTAGGTACAGGAAGCTATTACGAGAGCTGGTATTGGGGAGCCCACTGGATACAGCTAATCTTATCAGTTGGAAGTGACGAAGGAGGAGAAAGACCTGAGCTACTGGTTGATCACAGGATGACTATGAGCCACCAATGTAAAGTGGCCGTGAAAAAAGCTAATGTGTCCTAGGATGGATCAGGCGAAGTATTTCCAGTAGAGACAGGGAGGTATTAGTATCGTTATACAAGGCACTGGTGAGACCTCTTCTGGAATATGGTGTTTAGTTTGGTCTTCCATATTTAAGAAAGATTATTTCAAAATGGGACAGAAGCAAAGAAGTGCTATTAGGGTGAGAAGAATGGAAAATCTACCTTATGAGATGAGACTCAAAGGCAATGTCTACACTAGAAAAAGTTAGGTCGACTGAGCGGTCCCAGGGAGAAGAGAGCCAGGAGAGCCGCCCGTGGCTTCTCGGTCCCAGCAGAGCCAGCCGTGCGCTGGCTGGCTCTGCCGGGATGAGCCACGCGCGGCTTCTCGGTCCCAGGAGAGCCAGCCTTGCAGGGCTGGGACGAGCCATCCGCGGCTTCCTGAGGGGAAGGGAGCCTCCCGGACTCTCCAGCCAGGTTTCCAGTGGGGGATCCCCTCCCGCTGGAGCCCTGGCTGGGGAGCCCTTCTCCCCGGGACCACGGCTCCTCTGGCTGGGAAGCCGCAAGTCTGGAGAGAAGGGAGCAGGGGCTCTGGAGGGGACAAGGGAGCCACGGTGCCTCCCTTCTGCCAGGGAGCCATGCGGAGCTCCCTTATCCTCCCTGCCCTCGGTTGACCAAGTCAACTTAGACACTAGTTCGAATTATAACGAGGTGTTATTAATTCAAACTAGTTTTTCCTTAATTTGATTTAGGGAGCAGCTTAAGTTGAATTAAGGAAAGCCCAGTGTAGACATGGAGTAAATTAAGTCAACTTAATTTATAAGTGTGGACGCACCCAATGAGTCTATGATCCTGGCAGCAGCTGCCTGAGTTATTGCACTGCTTGATGAGAGGATAGAGCTAGCTACTAGTAGCCCAGCAGCAACCAGAGCCTGCATTGCTCCGCCTGCTCTTGTGCCCACTTCAGCCCCTACCCTTCTCTATGCTTAAGACCCCAGCTCTAATCCCTGGCTCCACTTTCTGAGCACATCTCTGGCGCATGCTTTGGCTCCAGCTTTCAGCTTCTGATGCCTGGTTCCGACTCTTGGTTCTGCTCCTACTACATCCTTGGGTGTCCTGCGGTCCTGATTCTTGACTCCAGCTTGGTTGGTAAAAAATAGCAGCATGTCAATCATTGTCTGACAGCTTAAATGTTCAGGACTGACACCCAAGAGATCCTCTCTGTTCAGAGGCACATCACAAATGCCAACACGAGAAATCAGACAGTCGTGTTTGTTTCAAGCTAGTAGCAGCAGTTAATGCAGTGATCACATCTCATCAGCTGCAAGTTGCAACAAAATTCCCCTGCTTATCACTCTATGTAAATGATGAAGTAGACAAGAGGATATTCAAAACCTATTGAAAGTTTCAAACCCCACTGAAAAGATCACTAGACCAGCTCACTGTCCTCAGTGCAACAAGCCAACCAGCATCTCCTTGTTTTACTCAACTTCTCACCAAACACTTCAAGGGAAGCCTAGAAACCAACAGACAACCCTCAGGCAGTTAGAGCCTGATTCGGCAAAACACTAACACACGTGACTCAATTAAGATATTATGCGATAGTCCCCACATTCAAATAAACACAAAACCAATAATTTGGTTTATTCTTTAAATTGGCTTCCAAGATGGTTGTGCCAAACTTTGAGCAGATAGTTAAAGTGGGAAGAACCAAAGTCAGTACTTGGGGTCTAATGGAGGCATTATCCTCAGGCAGTGTAAGATTAAGGAATGAGATCAGCAGAAAGACCCATCACCAGGAACCTTCCACTCAGTCTAACTAGTCCAGCTAGTAAATTTCCTTATTTAGAACTTGTGATATTCCCTTATTAAGTCCTCTTCTGACACTGGGAAACACAAGCCTCATTTGCAAAGCCTGGGAATTGTGCTTGGGGTTTTTTTCTCTCTTCCTTTTTGTTTCAAAATCCAGTCACTAGGGAGGAGTCATCTCTGGAAACGGTGTCTCTTTAGAGGCAGCTAAATTACATAGCTTCTGTGAGTGTGCAGTGAAAGGAAAATTTCTGGGATGATTTCGTTGGGGGGTTGGTCCTTCTTTGAGCAGGGGGTTGGACTAGATGCCCTCCTGAGGTCCCTCCCAACCCTAATCTTCTATGATTCTCTGAAATCCTCAGTGGGATTCCTAGAAATCTGCAGCATTTTTGTTATTTTTTTCCCCATCATTGGACACTTAAAGTCTTTTGGGGGCTGAGGGTTTCTGCTTCTTTAAAAGTTTGTTAACAATGACAGCATCTCACTTGTTATTAAAACTGCAGCTCCATCCCCTTTTCAATCCGCTTAGTACATTGCTATTTCCTTTTTTTGCTCCCAGCACCAAGAGCAATTCTTTTCAGCCTGCACCCTTCACCTAAAAATCTTTCCCCAGGTTTCTTCAGGGTCTGCCACCATGTTTTCAGCTGCTTCTTCAGGCTGTCTGTCTGTCTCTGTCTGTCTTCACAGCTCTCAGTTTCTTTGAGTTCTGCCTTCATACACACACATACACCTTTACTCAAAACAATACTCAGCAAAAACTCCTGGGTGGCTTCACTCACTCTTTTGTCGTAGTTGGAGTTCATGTTTAGAGTTATGCTAATTGAAAGGTGAGTTCACACCTATTAGTCTCAGTCCCATAACAAGGTTTCATCCAGCATATAACACCATATTTGGGGATCAAGGCCATGTTTTTCATCAATGGATGTCTAAAGCTAAACTCTTAAATCCATAGGTAGGCTTCTCAGTGGGAACTGCTGAGTGCTTAGCACATTTGTAAACATGCCACTTATTTAGGAGACTACAGATGTGGAAGTTTCACTTTACACCTCTATATTTTGAAATCTTGGTCCTAATTTCCCTTTTAATTCATCTTTCAGCACAAACCCTGGTAAGTGCAGAATCGCCCTTTTCCCTGTTACACCTCCTGGTCATGGACTCTCAGACCACAGTCCCAGTTCTGGTTACTGAGAACTGTGACACCTTACTCAGGATACTGAGAACTATGAGCCACTGTGTCATGGCTCTGATTCATCAGGAGGAAGCTTTGCTGCTGCAAAGCTGTGTTTCAATTCCCTAACGCATCATTTTTTCTGCCTTGTCAGCAAACTCTTCAGGACTCTGCCAATCCAAACCCTGCCTTGCAGGTAAAAGTCAGTGAAACCCAATTCCGGAGTTCCCTAGAGGTCTCATCTTCAGCTTCCTTTCACTGTACACTCACAGAAATAACTAAGTTAGCTGCCTCCAGGGAGAGTCTACGCACCAGGCTGTTAGGTTAGCTGAGGACTCACCCTCTACTGTTAATACACAGTCCTGAGATGGTTTCTAATTTAAAAAGAATGTGTTTATTAATAAAGAACAGATATTTAAGTGATACTAAACAAGAATGAATGAGACAGGTATGATTACAAATACAACAAATCAAAACACGTTTTCTGGTAACTAAAACTTAATTTTAGGAAACTCAGTATTTGCCTTAGCAGGTTTTGTGACACTATCTGGATTTAGGGGGCCGTTTATGATATTATTTCATATCAATACTTCACAATTGCAGTAATCCACATGAGATATGGCATGTTCGGTACCAATAGAAAGGTTACGATTTGCTAAGAATGATTATATAGTTTATGTGTAGGTGTTATATCCGTATTAGAAGTTATGAATATGTTTGTTATATCTGTATTTCAACTTATGAGATTCTGGGATACATACATTACAAAATGATTTTCAGGACCTGCGTGTCACTAGATTATAAATGATATCTTATATGGCACCTTTGGGACATATCTATAATGACAACAGCATGCTGGGGTAATGGCTGTGACAGACCTGACGTGAGTTATATTATGGGTGGCCCTCTGCCAGTTGGCACTGAAAGATGCCCAGTGAGAAACTTTCCTAGTGAAAGCTGAAACCAAGAGAAAGCCACTGGGCTCTGGGTTTTATTGTAGAGATGAAACTTGAGCCCATTTTGCTGAGATTCAACAAGTTTTGCAAGCCTGGTGGGTGTTTTAGGTGAAGTTGTGCCATATTTCAGATGAACCAAAGCCAAATTTCAGGTGAACCTGGGCTGAGTCTGACAGAGGATGATTTGTATTCTCTAGGTGTATGTATTGAGACACCAACAGCCCCAATGTCCTGGCTGTTCTCAACTGTTGTTCAAAAGCAAGATGAGAAAAGCAGCCTTGAGTTATCTTGGACCTGAACCATAAAGAGCTTTATAGATCAAGACTTTGAGTGGCATTCGGAAAGGACCTGGATGCTAGAACAACACTTGGAACAAAGGTGAAATAGGATGTATACATAAAACATCACCAAGCCAGGAGCCAGATGCATTATGCAGTAGCTGGAACATCTCAGTGGTCTTAATGCTCATCTTTGTTTTATCCCTCAGAAAGAATAACAACCTATGTGTGAAAATGGAATGGAATTTGTCAGTATTTTTTGGTGCCTTCCTTTGCCGCAGATAGATTCTTAAAACCTTCCTTTAAATTAAACAAACTTCAGATCTGGCAGCTGCCTCTTAAGCCTCAGGGAATTCTGACTCCCATCATCAAAGAGTTGGAGAGCACCTCTCTGCGACTGTTACATGTTCTCTCTTCCCTTCTCATACCTCCTGAACATTAGTGACTTCCTGACAATATACAAGCTGGGCACAAAACATTTTGAACAAATCTGTCCCACGAAAGAACATTGTCCAAATAATTATCTTCTCAGAAAAGAAATAGGAAGATTTTTACATTACAATTTTTTCCAGAGGGGTAGCCGTGTTAGTCTGTGTATAGCAAATGATAGGACAGGACTCTCATTGTTTTTTACATTACAATGTTGTTTGTTAATCCATTACTTGTGTGTGATTTAGCCTGTAGTGATTTCATTGTGGGTATTTTTTAATAAGAATTTAAAAAGCAACATTAATTGTGCAATGCCATCTTTCTTTGCTATTTCTTTCCACTCCTGGTGGGTGATCTGAGGAGATGGCTACTTTCTCAGTCACATCCACACTGGGTAATTGACTGCATTCTCAGACTTTTTTAAAGGTGTGATCTTGAGACTAATGTCAGAATATAGTCAATCTACAGAAGACAGAGGTGGTGAATTTTATGGTGTAGAAGGAGTGAGGGCTTGTGTCCATTTGGGGCCTGAGAGTCAGGACTCTCCAGTGCTGTTCCCTGATTCACCAGATTACTTTGGCCAAGTACTTAGGCAAACACCTAATGGAAATTGGTGCCCAAATCAAACTGAAATTCAGGCGCAATTTCCCTAGTTCTATGGTATTCGGTTGCCTTGTATTTTGTAATTCCATGACAGCAGGACACAGATGGTGTCGCCACCTCTTTTCTAAATTCTCTCAAGTTGCGAAACAAAACTGGTTGACAAATATATGCTGTTGGGATACTGATCTGGCCCAGACTCCCGCTCTTCTTGTCACTGGCTCTTCCACTTCACCTTGCTCTTAGCACACACCCAACATTTCAGCCAGACCGCTGCATCACTTATAGTAAAATGATCTGGCTAGATGCAGAACTCAGAGGCTCAAAATTTACTTTTCCAGTTTTAATTTTTGAAGCCTCGGGTATCACCTTAGATCACTTCCCCATAGGCCGCCTACCTAGCTCTATTGCTTTTGGTGGAAATGGCCTAGGTGTATTTAGATTAGTGGGTAGGCTGCTGTTATTTCCTTCATCTTTCACTGATGTGGTGCTTGTATGGATTTTGCTCTGTGAGATTCTGATAATGAAAATCTCCTGCATCAGGTCCTTTCAGGATGAAAAGAATGCCTGTTCTGTATCCCCAGGATGTGTTCTATTTGCTTGCTTAGAAAATCTTCTTTTTCTCTCATCCAGACACTGGACACATTGTATGGCTATACAGAAGGACCAGGAAAAACAAGTCTTCAGCTGAGTTCACCATGTGGTTTGCCAACAATACAGCTTACATTTTCAAATAAGCATTGAATGCATTGCAATTTTAAAAGTAATGCTTCTCCTTTAGCTTTCTGATATATCTCAGCAAGTAGGATAATGCAAGGATAGGAGAAAATGTTTTTCCTAATGTAATAAAACACATATATGGCAAGAAGAGTTTGGTGCTTCCCATTATGCAAGGAAAACTTACAGTGGTGGTACCAAGGCCAAGATTTTCAAATGTTATCAATTTCAGGTGCCTGACTTAAAATGTCTTCAGTGGTCCTGATTTTTGAAGGATGGGAGGTCAGCACTTTCTGAAAATCAGTCTCCTTTGAAGTTGTCTCCAAAACTGAAGCTTCCCAAATGATTCCTATTGTGAGCTGGGTGTATATCTCTACAACTTACGAATTCTGATTGATATTGCAAAGATGCATTCTGAAAATCTACTATGTCGTGTGTGTGGATCCACCATTGCTGACAAGTCCTGTAACAACTATGTAGCAGACAGATACAATAAGAAGGTGGCTTAGGGCTTAATGATGCTGTTTAGCTGCAAACATTTGATGCAATGGGTGAATTGCCTCCCGTTTTAGATGACTCTAGGAATGGAGGGTAGAAGCTAGAAGCAGTGGGGGAAACAAAAGAGGCGACCAGGATAGGTTTAACATTAAAAAAAAACACACAGGAACAGGAGCCAGACAGGTAGAGGTAACACAGGGTGGGAGACTGAGCAAGGTCATAAAAGCTGGGTATGAGGCTCCCAATGGAACAGTTGCCCAGCATTTACCAGCCTCATACAGTAGCTCACTTTCTTAGTTCCAGATGACCTAAGGACTCTGGATAACCCAAGGTACTCATACCCCAGCCCACTGAATGTCCTGCAGTGGTGAAGAAACTGAGGCAGGGACATGTGTTTAGTATTTTGTATGGTCTATACTTTCCTGGGCTTTATGTGATAAAGTATAAAAAGAGCATTAATGTCTTAGACTCTGAGCAAAATCTCTCGGTAGGGTCACTGATCCAAAACTACTGCATGTCCCTGAGATGGAGTTCTGGAAGAGGGAACTGTTTAAGTACCAGGGAGTCTGAAGGGTCAATGCTGTGGCCTGAGGGACTACACAACTGGACAGTGGGTTCCAAGCCTCTGAGGGTGTGCCAGATGGGAGGTCTGTGCCTTGAGTGTGTGCCTTAGGACTCTAAAATTGGAGCAATGATTAGACTCCATCCAAGATCTAGAAGCTTAACAAATCCCAGGGGATGCAGAGCACAGAGGTTTGGGTTCTCCTTGTAGCAGTCCTAGTGCATGGCCAGAAAGGGACTCTCACTAGGATCCATGAGAACTAGTCTCTTCAGAAAACCATCTTCCAAAGAGATCACCTCCACAACCATGGTCAATGGATACTCGGAGGCCCAAATTGTTCATACACAGAAGTCAGTAGCAGAACTTATCTTGAGCTCTGTGCTCTTCCTTTACTCAACTAATTCCTTCAGCAAACCTTTGTCCCAATTAGAGCTATATCCCTTTCTGAAGTCCTTCATTTGTGCCTCATTGTGATGGTGAGGACCACTCCTCACTTCTCTGGGATAAATGCTGCCCCTCAATCATTCATGGACTTTTACTGATGTTAACGATAGTCATGCATGTGCATCTGAGGGAAGCATTTGTCCTGCCACGCTCAAAAAGAGCAATCATCTATTCTAGGCTGTGCCCACACTAATCTCTTGAGGGAGTAGGTCAGATACCCAATACAATCATTTCATCAGACCACCACTGCTATATTAATGGTGTTGTGTATTTGCTGTAGCATCACTTGTAACCCAGCTCATCTGTTGCCATAGCCATAAAGTTAGACCATTATTAAAGTGTTAGTTCAGCCAATCTGAGCTGGATCTTAGTGTTTCCTATAAAGCCATTCCTCTGTGGCTGTATCCTTCTGACATCTTCTTGGACATAAACTATTCCAAAGATTCAACATAACAAATTGGACTAACTCCATGTGGTTCATCCTGGTGAATTTGGCTATATGAGACTGGGAGTGAGATAAAGAACACAGCGTGGGGGAGACTGCCAGCAGAAGAACAAGACTTATGGTGGATGGAGTACTAGGGCTCCAAGGACTGTACTGAGCTGCTCACCCAGCTGTGATAATAGGCTGCGGGCACTCGTTTAGAACCGCAACCTCCCTGCTGGTCCCCCCACTAGTTTCCTGACAAAAAACAAGCCTCAGAGATATTCATAATTCTGTAGGGATATTTACATATTCAGAGTAAAAGGCGGTTCCATTGGAGTCTCATGGACTTCAATGGGGCCAGGGTTTCACCCTCATTCATTACGCGAAAGTCCTGAAACGCAGGAGAGACTGAGGCTATGTCGACACTTGAAAAGCTACAATGTAGACACTTACTAGTGCACCACGAGGATTCTCCCATTGCTCTAGTAGACCCACCTCTGTGCGAAGCAGTAGCTAGGTTGATGAAAGAATTCTTCTGTCAGCCTAGCAGTGTCTACATGGGTACTTAGGTTGGCTTAACTACATTGCTCAGTGATTGTGTATAAGGAACCCTCTTATTCCTCTCTGTGGGCTACTTGCATCCAAGGTCACAATGCACTGGGTGAGCAGCTTCCCCAAGGCTGCTCTGCTCCCTCCTGTGCAAATGAGCAGGGAGTGACTGAAACCTTGACACCACACACACCCCTGTACAACAGCCAAGCAGTGAAGTCAGCACAGAGGAGGGTCAACTAAACTAAACTAAACTAAATGGGCAGCACATATAATTTTCTACATGGAACAGGGGAAGCAGAAACTGAGTTGGGGCTCTCCCTGTTCTGCTCCTGGAGCAGCAAAGCTACATTCAAAGTGGGAGGGACCCATCTAGCCCTGTGCATGCAGAGACACAAAAGAGATGATTATTCACGTGCTGCCTTCATTTCGCTAGGACTGTAATGGAATGTGGAAGTGTATTAAACTGTTTGGCCCATAGGTGGCACTTTGTGTAAAATACCTTATTAAACCTCATCCATAACTGGCAAAGCATTAAAGGATCTTATGATACATATGTTTGGTCTGTATAAGCAGCTCTGTGACCAGTCCATATCTGATACAGAAGAACATGACATGGTGTCAGGAGTAAAATAAGAACAGAAACAGAAGGAACAGCAAAAGTTTCAGGATTTCATCAACATAATGTTCTTTGATACCCCAGAGAACTTCAGCTTTGACAGACCTTCACCATGGACACACTAAATGAAGTATTCTGCAAGACTTCAAACTGCAAGCTCCACAAAGAAACTGGAGATACGCAGATATCTTGTTTAATTTATGTTATAGGGAAGGTGGCAGAGCACATCTCTAAGACCTTTGACTTTATTGAAATCAATCACTAAGATGATTATGAGACCGTTCTGACTATGTTTGGTGCATACTTTCTACCTCAAAGAAATGTGGTTTATCGAAGAGCACATTTCCTTCAGAAAATTCAAGAATTGGGTGTGGGGGGGGGAAAGGAGGCAGAATTTTGAATGTTTTATAAAAGCTCTGCAATCATGGGCTGAAAACTGTGATTTTGGAGAAAGAAAAACATGAAAATATCAGAGACAGGCTGGTTATTGGGTTAACAGATAAAAGTCTTTTTACAGTAGTTACAACTGGAGATTTAACCTTAACCACAGCTATACAGCTAGAAAAGCAGTCGAAAGTAGTCAAACAACATAACAAAAGGCAGAAGCAACTTGAAACACCAGGCACTAGCTTGAAAGCTATAAACAGACACCTGAGAGTTAAAAGTCATCATCATAAAGCCTCTGAGGTAAAAAGAGAACATCCAGGTTAAGAAGGACAAATTCCAGCCTACATGCACAAGATGTAGTAGAAGTCACATCCCAGGAGATGATGTATGTCAGGCCAGAGGCACGCAGTTTAATACATGCATAAAATATGGACATTTTGCAGCTGTTCGCCACACCAAAGCTGTCAGGAAGTTGATTCTTATTGCAGACAATCGAGAGCTATTGTTTCTGGGATCTATCAGTTGTGATGACATAGAGCCCATCTAGAGAGAGAAAATGAATATTCATGGCATGATTATTGACTTTAAAGTTGGCTCAGGGGCCAATACCACTGTCATCTCAGGAGGGACTTATAATTACCTTAAACCCCTACAAGATATGAAGTCACGTGACACAGCTCTAACTAGCTCTGGAGGAATCTGAACTGCATGCACTGGTTCACCACAGAAAGAATTTGCAAAGACAAAAGCATTATATTCAGAATGCATGTGATCAAAGTATCACCAACCCAGGGCCAGATCAACACAGGGACTATAGGGGTTGAAGGCCCGGGTCCTGGCCTAAAGAGGGGCCTGGGCTCCAGCCCCTATGTCCCCTGCATGATCCAGCCTCCACCTCCTCCAACTGCTGGCAGGAGTCCTCCTGAGCACCCCACCAAGCCTGCTGGAGCTGGGGTGGGGCAGGGGCCGTGGAGCCAGAGGCCGTGGAGCCAGAGGCCATCCTCCTTGACACTTCTGTCTTGCTCCTGGGCTGGCTGGCCCATCCCCAGGGGTGGGTGAGCTGGCACACAGTGTGCCCTCTGGCACAGCCTTCCATGGCCCTTGACCCTGGAGGGCTGCACTGGAGGCAGCACCACATGACAGACAGCCCCATTCCCGGGGGGCCGACCACCGGGGCCTGGGGTGGGAGCACTGCAGAGAGCAACCTCTGGCCCCCAGGCCCCCCAGCACCAGCCTGCCCAGAGGCTGCCATGGT
The DNA here is from genome assembly GCA_007922175.1 of Pelusios castaneus. Taxonomy (NCBI): domain Eukaryota; kingdom Metazoa; phylum Chordata; order Testudines; family Pelomedusidae; genus Pelusios; species Pelusios castaneus. The sequence continues at coordinate 11,311,463 of ML685787.1, forward strand.
GGAGAGTCTGAGGGGGGCTGGGCATAGGCCCACAGTGGTGGCCAGCCTGGGGCCCCGAGACCCCTTAGTCGAACCCTGCACAGACCAACAGACTTCTCTGTTGCATGACTGCCATGAAAGGCAATGCTGAACCATATAGTGTGCTTACGTCTTACAAGAATCCTAGCCTGTTACTTCATAATGCAGAAACTGAGTTAGAGAGACTGGAGAGGACTGGGATAATTGAGAAAATCTCTGAGCCAACAGCACAGGGTGCCAGGCCCAATGGTAACAGTTTTAAAGAAAAATGGGAAAATACAAATCCGTGTGTATCGTAAAAAGACTTAATAAAAGAAGTCGTGAGCAAAAAATATATCCTCCCAATACCGGATGACTTCCCTGCCAAAGTGAAAGGAGCTACAGTATTCTCCAAGCTGCATGTTTTGAGAGGATTCTGACATATTTGTGGCCAAAGAAAATACTAAACTGACTTCCTTTGTCACAATCTTGAGGAGATTTTGCTTTCAAATATTACCTTTTGGGATTATCAGTGACCCTGAAATTTTCCAAAGGAAAGTGGCAGACATGTTAATGAACACAAATGGAGTTGTAATTTTGATTCATTATATTCTGGTATATGTATCCAACGGAAGGGGTACACTTTATTAGGGCCTGGCCCAGGCTGCAATCCCCTGGGAGGGGGCCTTTGTTACAGATTTGTACTGGGCCCCACAAATTATGCTGCTGACCTGATGTGCATCTTCAGTGGAAGAACACAACAAAACCCCCAATCAACTCCTAAACTTAGTCAGTTAGTCTGGATTGTAACTAACCAAGGAAAAATGTGTTTTCTGCCTACCTCAGATTGAGTTTTTGGAACAGAAAATAAACAAATGTGGAATCAGTCTGACCCTTGAGAAAGTAAAAGCAATTTAAGAATTGAATGCACCAATTAATACAGCAGAACTGAGATGCATGCAGGGGATGGTAAATTCCTTTAGTCCATACCTCCAAGACCTTTCTACATTGACAAAACTACTGAATGAACTGTTAAAGTCCAACATATCTTGGATATGAGGATCAAATCAAGAAACTGCCGCCAAAAAGATAAAGGAAATTATCTCAATTAATCTGGTTCTCAATGCGGTGATCTGAACAAGCCTACAATTGTCAGCGAGGAAACAAACAACTATGACCTAGAAACGATAGAATACTATTGCAACAACAGCAGAGTCCTGTGGCACTTTTAAAGACTAAAGTGCCACAGGACTCTGTTGTTTTTCTACAATAGACTAACACGGTTACCCCTTTGGGATTTGAGTACATGGAAGGTATTGCAACAACATGGCTCTGACTGGAAGTCAGTTGCATTCTGCTCTCACACACTCACAGAAGCAGAAAAATTATATGCACAGGTCAAAAAGAAGGGCATGGTAAGCATATGGGCTTCTGAGAACTTTTAAAGATTTCTGGGTGGATTGGATTCATTTACACTGATAGCAGACCATATGCCACTTTCAACCCTCATCTATGAAAAATACCTGGATCAAGCATCGCTGAGATGCCGGCATCTATTGCTAAGGTTAATGTGATTGTAACCCAATTGCTAAATATGTTCCTAGGAAAAATCTGGTAGTAGTAGACACATTGTCTTGGAGTCTGGCATCACACTCAACTACAAGTGAGCTTGAAGATGATGTAAATGCATATGTGGATGCTGTAGATATATGCAGACCAAGGTCAGAAAAGAGACTGCTCTGTCTACAAAAAGTAACCTTGCCAGACACACAATTTCAGGAAGTTCTAAGTTACACTGTGGTGGCTGGCCCAAGTATCTAACAAAATGAGAGGAGAAGTCCTAAAATTCACCCATGAAGGACATCAAAGATTAATTAAATCCTATGAATAGGCCAAACAGTTAGTGTGGTGGCTGAGCTTCAGCAAGGACATAAAGTAGAAAGTGTAGGCATGTGAGCATTGCAGAATTAACACAACACAAAGAACCCTTAATAACAGCACCTCTATCAGACCGATCCTGCAAGAGAATAGCTGCAGATTTACACAAATTCAGAAGACTTCATTACCTGATCGTCATGGACTCTTTTTCCATGTATATAAAAATAATGTACTTGAAAGACATAACATGTTGCAGTGATATTGAGAAACTGAAATGCACTTTTTCACAGAACAACTTGTAATGGACCACAATTCACTGTAGCAGAAGGTAAGTCATTCCAAGCAAAATATGATTTAGATCATATTAATAGCAAACCATATTACCCACAAGAGAATGCAGAGGTTAAGAGAACTGTACAGACAGCCAAGAAAATCCTACAGCAGGAAAATCCATTCTTTGTTCTTCTGAGTTACAGATCAACCCTAAGAGCAGCTACTGGATATAGTCCAGCACAACTCCTGATGGGAAGACAACTTGGAACTACTGTTCCAACTTTGGAACTGAATCTATCTTCAAAGTGGCCAGACATAAAGGCTATGTCTACACTTGCTAATTTAAGTTGACTTAGCTAAGTCGACTTAGCATGTCCACACTTAAATTTTAAGTCGACTTGGAGGGGACCCTACAAAATCAACCTAGAGCATCCACACTGGACGCCTAGGTTGAATTCTAGGGGCTAGGTGGACCTGGGACAAGTCCACGGTGGCAGGGGGGCACCCCTTGTTAAGTGCCAGGGGGCTCAGCCTTTGCCCCATTGTACCTGGGTACAATGGGGCAAAGGGGGACAGGGACCCTGGCAGGGCATAGGGGCAGGGTGGGCAGGGCTCTGCCCTTCCCTGTGGGGGGGTACACCAGGCTGTGGCTGTGCCAGCCACCCTGGCAGGGAGGGCAGTGGGGAAGCCCTGGAGGCCCCTAAGTCAACTTAGAGTCGACTTAGGGCTACTCCACATCTACACTGGCTTAAGTCGACTTTCTAAGGTCGACTTAAGCAGAAAGTTGACTTAAAATGAGGTTTTACAAAGTCGACTTAAATTTTCCTTAAGTCGACTTAAGCAGCACTTAAGTCGACTTAAGGAAAGTGTAGTGTAGACGCAGAGTAAATTAAGTCGACTTAAGCAAGCTTAACTCAACTTAATTTACAAGTGTAGACGCACCCAAAGAGAGTAGCCAAGTCAAATAAAAAGGTTGAAGGGGCTTATGAACACTTCTACAACAGACGACACTCAGGGAACTGCCAGGTCTAGAACCTGGGGACCATGTTTAAGTCAAATTAGATGAAAAAGAAATTGACTTCTCCAACTCTCATAAAGAAAAAGAATTGGGCACCCAGATCATATGTGATTGAGACTGACAGTGAAGAGTTCAGCAGAAACCATTGACATCTACAGTTTATTGCTCAGAAAGAACAATCAACGGAGCAAACTCTACAGGGGGTGGATGCAGAAGAAGAAGAAAACAAGGAGCACAAACAGTCACTGCAAGTAATGGAAAACGAGGTGACCAAGTTGTTACGTGGTGGGGTCATGTAATTGGAAAACTGGTATGAGAGACACTTAACAGGCTGATACATGTTGAATCTCAATGATAGCATGAGAGTGCAAGTACTTAAATGGGCGGAATGTAGAACTTAACGAAACAGATGGGATGGAGTGCTATACTGTGTGCTTCCAAGTGGTGCTGTCTGTAAAATATCTTATTAAAACTTAAAAGAACTTCAGTGTACCTGGCAGAGCATTAATGGATCTTACGATGCATGCATCTAGTGTGTATAAGCAAGCTTTGAGACCAGTCATATCTGGTACAGAAGAACATGGTGTGGATTATTCCACTTCTGGATTTACTTCCTTGTACCAATAAGTACAAAGAGTGTTTATTCTTTAAATCAGCTCAATTTACTCAGTATCTCATAACTCCAATTTCTATATTGGAAATCTTTACATTAACTCAATGGTTCCCAACCTGTGATCCATGGACCACTGGTGGTCTGCCATGGTACTGCAAGTGGTCCATGGAAGTAAAAAAAAGATAATGTAATAATAAAATAATCCCATGGACCTCTTATGTATCATATTTGATGTTATATTACTATTCACATCGGCCTTCTCATTAGGTAAACGTTATTTTTTCCCCACTGGTAGGCCTACTGCAGGTAAATGTACTCTGACAAATGCAATATGTTTGCGAGTGTGCATAATAAATTTTTAGAAATAGCTTTTTTTTAATACCCCTTGATATATAAGTTTGACTCCAGTCAGTCATAAGCTATATTAAAGCTGTTTAAAACAGCTTGCTTACGTGGCGGTCCACAAAAGCTTTCGCTGACGAAGTAGTGGTCCCCATAAAGGAAAAGGCTGGGAACCACTGCATGAACCAGATAGATGATGATGATGTTTTAATGCAGCACAGTATACCCTGAATGATCCCAAAAGTGCTTCTCAAACCAGATACATAAACCATCACTGCAATGCAGACATCTCATTCACAGCAGACTGCATAAAAGTGGGATGGAGGAGAAGGGCAGCCATTTTAAATGACGCTAAGCAAGCCATTGCTCTTACCAAAGTTGCCACAGGATTCATACAAAGCAGACAGGCCCATTTGTTTTCCAAGGCCTCATCTAAAACTCCCCTCACAGTAAATGGCATGTTACTCAGTTTAGCCACCTTGGCTGGATGAAACTCTGATCTGACCCTGCTGGAATTTGAAAGGAGGGTGAAAAACCAATATCCTGTGGTAAAGCTTCAGCCTTATGCTTGGATTTCATTATAAATCATCAGTTCTGAATCCCAGCATTATGGGGATCTGTGTTGTATGAGTCCTTGGCAAGACCATGTTAGTGGCAGTTAATAAACAGGCTTCTTATATACAGACTCAACAATATTATAAATGTAATGCATCTTCTGGTGTAGCTATAACATCAAAAATGTAAGTAGGTGAGATGTAAAACAACTGGCATTCATCCAGAAAGGTGGTTAGTGCCACAGCTACAAATAAAGATGACTGATATGCAAGCACACTCTACACCAAGTGTCTAAGCTCATGAGAGAAAACTCATGAATGAAAATTGTCTCTTCACATCAGCTCAGAAGAAAACATGAGTCATGGGATTTGTGTGGGGAGCTATGTGGGGATGAATCCCGTTGATCCATGTTCAGGACAAAGAAAATGCAGACTCTGCTTGGCCAGTCTTCCATCCCCCTGGGATGGAATAGGGGCCTCCTTATGTTAAGTTAGTGGCCAATGACTCCACCTACTTGTGGACCAAAGGCCATATCCTGGCCCATCCTCCACACTTCTTCACTAAGCCCCTTGGAAGAGGGATGGAATCCAGCCTGGCCACAAGCAGAGTTTGTGGAACCCCCTGTATACCTACCCCTCATTCCAGGTCCTGTGCAGTAAAGCTGTTGTTGTTCCACTTCATTTGGTTGCCATCTGCAATTCTGGGTGAATTTTACCCTACACGTATGTGTTACACCTTGAGGTCTCTAAAGAAGGCCCAATCTGGGCAAACTGCAGTTAACTAAAGGATAGAGATATGGAATCAGTCCACTCTTCCAGTGTGTGTGTTTGATGGAGCATATAGTATATTCAACTTTCTTCTATCATTTTTGTGTGCAAATAATTGGCACAATTATTAAAAACAATGAATTAACACATTTGGAAAGCATGTGACAGGTTGGCTAGTGGATCAGTTTATATCTCTTAAGCAAGACAACTCTGCCTAAGATATTTGGAGGGAAGGAAAACGAGTGAGAAACCATATTCACAGCTCTCTAACAGAAAGATGTGCCATCAGAGCTGCTCTATGGACCCAATGTATCTCTCATTAACTAACAGCATGTGAAGACTACCACATAAGGCCGGGCTGCAGTGACATGCATCAGTATGAGTTTTCACAAAAATGTATTTGCAGAAGAGGGATCTAGCCTGAACACTGAATGGGACATGGGTCTCTCAGAAATAATAGTATGTAATAATTAAGGCTTATGTCATAATCTGAGCAGGGTGAATAATTGATTTCTTGTTTTGTTGGCAATTCTGAAAAATAAAAAAAAAATTCATTGCAAATCAACCTAAAAAAATTTTTTTTTTCTAAATTTTTAGTGAATCAAAAAACTGGGGGGAAATATCATTTCCAGTCAAATGAAATATGTTTGACCTAAAACAAAACATTGCATTTTTATTTCAAGTGTTTTTAATGTATTCTATTTTTTCATTACAAAACAAAAAGACCTTTTGAATCAAAACATCTTGTTTTCAAGATGTAGAGAAAAAACCATCTGGATTTTTTTTTTCAGAATTGTTGTTGTTGTTTTTCAACCAAAACAATCTGGCGAATTCAGCATGAATGTGTGTCAAGTTTTGGTTAATCGGAATCTCCATTTTTCACCAAAAAATATTTTGGTGGAAAAATTTTGCCAGCTCCTGCCATCATGCATACGCACAAGCGGATAGAATGAAGTGAGCACAAGCAACTTTGGGATTGGTATTTCCTGACTTTTGAAGGTTTTTACTTCACAAAAGTAATGGCCTTTTAACATAGCTGCACACACAAAGAAAGATTTTTAATTTCAGGATAATGAATTTTGCAAATGGGTTTAAATATCTAGCGAGGAAAATCAATAGAAAAACAGCCTGGCGGTTGCAGAGGGTTTCTAGAATATCGGATTAGAATGTCACAATTTGAGATTCTCTGTGTGCCCCACACTGGAATTAGCTACAAAACTTCTATTTGTAATTAGATCTAACTCACCTTATTACAGATCTAAGCCCATTTCCTTTGTAGAGCACTCTTTAAATGGTCATATTTAAGTTGTCAAAAGATGTCAACAAGCTGTGAGGACCAACCACACACTAGCAGTAATTACCAGAGGGCAATAATCAATGGGGGTCTTTTCTTAGCATTACAGGATCACTATTGACACCAGTGGTTTAGGCTGAAGCTGAAATGGACAGCCAGCCTTGTTCTTGACTGCTCACAAGCCACTAACCTACGCTTAGCCCATTCATTATTCCTGTCCAAATGGCAGCAATCATTATGATCCACAATCAGCTGAGGAAAAGGAGGTCATAGACAAACACAGAGGCTCCATTTACAGAACCAGGAAACGCATCCTTTCTCCCATGTGCAGCAGAACTATTGTTTGACTCCACTGTGATTCCTTTTATAAACAGCTACCAACGCCCGACGACCCCATCATCTCCTGTTAAATGTAACACTTTGATACATTTGACATGTTTTTTCCACTCTTAAGATTAAATTTGCATGGCACAGTGACCCAACTAATCATACAGAATACTCTTCTCATTCCAGCACAGCCACATTGCCTGGATCATCACATGGTCTGTTACTCCAAACCATGGGCAGAACCTGCAGCTATTTGCAATAGACTTTACTCATGTGAGTGCTCCCACGTTGCTGCAGTGAAACTACTTGTGGGAGTAAAGTGATATGCAGAAGTATTTGCAGGATTGGGCCTTATAGATTTAGGGACTGATTCTCATTTACACTAATGTACTGTTACATTCCTCTGATTTAAATTGCATTTATACCCAGTTAAGGCTCCTTGATTCTTCCAGAAAGAAGTAAAGGAGTCTAAACGAGAGTCCAGCTTGTTATCCATTTTAAAACACCACATCGTATTACTTTTCCTTTACACTTCCTTGCTCAAAAGGAAGTATTTTAAATTAATTTCCGTTTTTCAAGTCATCGGGGGATGGTGAAAGAACGCTAAAGAGAAATAATATATACAAAAAATAAGCACCGGCAACTGCCCTTGTTAAAGGTTCGCCATTGACTTCATGGGGAAGGAAATCAGGAGTTTGCAGAGTGTAGTTGCCATGTGCATTTGGATGGGGAAGGGAAAGTTCATCTGCATATTTGTTTAATAAGCACAGTTCCAAGTGGTATTTTGCTTGCAAAAGGTTCACTTGACTCCCACTCCTCCCTTGGAGAAACGGAGCAGCAGCACTCAGCCAGGGAATTCAAAAATACACAGAAAAGTCCCTGCCAAGGAGCCATTTCCTTCTGTAAATTGCCTTTGTGGAAGAGGATTTTTTTTTCTTCCCCCAAAGGTAGATAAAATATGAAGAGAGGCAACTTGCAACATCTGCTCTAGATTGGTGTTTGCCTTACAAGTCTACTGATTTTTTTTCAAGATGCAGAACAAAAATACAGTTCTTTTAAGACACATACAGTTCTTACAGGTTAATCAGGCAGTATTTTCGTGATATGTAATTATCAGATTTTGTATTGCTTGTATAATATAGATGTCATCAGGGTTTTCATATGCCTAGCTACATCTTTTTTAATCTAGATTTGTGCCAAACACCTTTGTACCGAAGTTCACAACATGTAAGACCTGTTCAGTGGCAGGAGAAACAATTTAATTACATGTCTGAATGTACTTCCAGTGGACAAACCTCAACAGTGAAGGAGACAGAAAAATAGAAAAAAAATTATAATAGTCTGTTGTTTTTTCTAAGACTCCCTACTCCTCATTCCCTGTAATAATGGAATGACAAACTTGTACTTCAAAAGGTATTTTCAATTTTGTCTACATCAAAATGGCTCCAGGAACCATTTCTATATAACCAGGAACTTACCTCCCATTTGGCAACAGACCATGATCCCCTGATGCCTGTTTGCAAACCTCCTACTTAAAGCACCATGCCAGTGGATTTCTAAAAGTGATCCAGCAATGTTTGTGGGTGTGTTGAGGAAAACATGTTGCACGTTTGCAAATTCAAAGGGCCTGGTGAGCATAATTAAGTTGGGGTTTTGAGAGAAATCCACTCTGCCACCATGAAGCCTGAGTGATGTGGCTAGATGGAGATGAAGGGCAGAGGGGTTGCAGAGATGAAGTCAGACATCCCTCATCTTAGACCAGTTAGCAGGCCCGCTGGGCAGTTTCCTTCCATCTCAGTTGCACAGGGGGTTAGGCACACTGGGTTCACAATATTCTTAATATTACTGAAATGCCTAGAAGCCCCAATTGAGATGGGGCCCCATTGTGTTAGGCACTGTATACACAGTATGAGACAGACCCTGCCCCAAAGATCGTACAATCTAAATAAGACCTGGCAGGCAAAAGGCGGGAGAGGAAACAGATGCAGGAGAGAGTGAAGTACCTCGCCCAAGTACCTGGCAGATTTTTAATATTATGGTTGAAATGATGTCAGATGAAGCTCATTATTGGATTTCTTTCTGTAAGTGATGTGTGGGCTTCATGGTATTGACAGGCATGGTGTATATCCTGTGACACATACTCTGCAACAGATCCCTTGACATAGCACGAGGAGTTTCGTGCTGGTGATTATAGCAACTGCTCTGAAGGCGAAGTATTGTGGCTAAAGGAGAGCACCACACTGTCAAGATTAATACAATAAACTCATCATCATGATCAACCTAATCCTGCAATCCTGACTCAGATGAGTAGCACAAGTTTTGCCTCAGTATCTCCAAACATTTAAAGCCAGAGTTTGCCTTGCTTACCCCACGGTAAAATCAGCGGGAATATTCACAGAGTAAGATCTTACTCTACTCCAGGAAGGGGAGAGATGAATCAGACCCTTATATGTCAGATAAAAGTACACAGTCCTTTACATAGTATGATTTACTCACTGCCCCAAAGATCTTACAGACAGACTCTCCGTTAAGCCATCCCAAGAGCACTCCTGTATACTTTAAGAAATCGCTATGATGTGCAAAAAGTGGTAGATAATCAATGTTTAATCAACAGTGCATGGAGTCAAATACCCAGAAAGTCACTGTCTGACTGCAGGAAGTGGGTACTTAAGTGTCACTCAAGAGTCACTAAAGAAGATGCAGAAAAAGTCCAAACAAACGTACTTGATCCATTGGCAGCCTGGATGAAGCGACAATGATTAGCAAACAAGAATGTCACTTCATAAATTCCCAAGTCTGATCACCGTAGAATATGAACTATGCAGGGTCGACATCACATTAATCTTCCAAAGAACTCATGACAAACCTGAAGAAGGCAGTATTTTAAATCAGCTCTCTAGGGAACCCGTTGGCTTTGTGTTGCAGTTTCCATACTGACCAATAGGAGGCTCTACCTAAGCAGATAGGCTTTATAGCTAGGGACTCTACTCCAGAGCCCTCATGCGGGCTTCCCCAGTTAGCTCCTGAAAGAATGGAAAAGCATTCTTGAGCTATTTAGTTATCTGAGAGGAGAGAGGCTCTTGTTGCGAAGGCATTGGACCGGAGATTTGAGTTCATTTCCTGGCTCTGCCATGGACTTCTTTGTGACCTTGGGCAAGTCACTTAATGTCTCAGTACCTTAGGTCCCTCTCTGTAGAACAAGAGGAAAAATATTTTGTGTGTAAGATCTCTGAGCTCGGGCTGTCTCCTACCATGTGACTGTACAGTGCCTTACTGGGGATCTCTGGGCACTACTGTACAACAAAGAATAATAACCAGAATGTAAAAAGTTGCCCGTCTATTTAATTGTAAATCACCAGAATCCATGTCACAGCGTAGTTGGTCCCTGTGGGTAGGCCAGGCCAATCTCCCCTGTGTCAAAGCAAGTGGGCCAAACTGAGCCAAGGAAAGGGGGCTGGGCTGCCCCTGGGGCTATAAGGGTGCGTCTACACTTGCAAATTAAGTCAACTTAAAATACTCCGCATCTACACTGGGCTTTCCTTAAGTCAACTTAAGCTGCTCCTTAAGTCAAATTAAGGAAAAGTTAGTTCGAATTAATAACACCTCATTTTAACTCGAACTAGAGCTTAAGTCAACTTTATTAAGTCGACTTAAGCCAGTGGAGACAGGGATTAGTACCTTGGTGGAGCTTATTAAGTCAACTTAAAACATTAAATCGACTTAATAAGGTCAAAAAGGGGTCACATCTACACTTGAAAAGTTAAGTCGACTTTTGTTAAGTCAACTTAATAAGGTCCACTTTAAGTCGACTTAAAGTCGACCTTATTAAGTTGACTTCATAAAGTCGACCTAACTTTTCAAGTGTAGACATAGCCTAAAAGCCTGTCATGGGGCAGGAAGAGGAGGAATGACTGGAGCAGGCTGTGCTTGGTGTGAGGAAACCCAGAGGAGTAAAGCCAACTCCTGAGATGGGCCAATGGAGCAAGGCGCCAGATGTCCAGGAAGATTGCCCTGGAGCTGCTGTTCCAGAAGAGTAAGAGGGCTGTCACAGAACAGAGCTGTCTGAATAAGGACTGGCTGAGAAGGTGCAGGAAGCACAATTGCCAGACTCTATGAAACCCTGGGACGAAGAATGAGCTGACAGACTGTTTGTTTTGCTTGTTTTATTTGCTTATGTTTGGACAGTCAATCTACTTAAAGGAGGCTGAGCATGGCAGTGTATGCTGGAAAGCTGGACTAAAAGTCCTGCCAGTTCACACCATGTTAAAAACACCCTGATACCACCAAAAGGATGCTTCTAGCACAAATGGAAATCATTTGGCTTACTCTGTGTTGTGCTAAATTATATTTCTTTAAAATGAATGACCAATCCTACTCTTCAAACATTATATCCAGTTGGAAAGTTGTCTCTATGTTTGGCATAACTATGCAGCCTTTTCCTACCTATTCAAGGGTTCTGAGCCCACGAAATTACATGCAAGTGTGTCTCTGTGTAGACACAGTTATGGCCAATCATTTCATTCTGAAAGCTTTCTCAGTTTCTCATAGGATCTGCAGCCAGCTCATTATTCAAACAGAATTTGCACTTTTCCAAAGATATTTATTAGTGCGGGCCTTTTCAAGCTCTCTGTGGATGGCAATTCCACTGTTGCATGTGTTTGTTCCTCCCAGTGGGGATTGGGTATCAACAGCAATTCCAAGGATGGGGCTGGGGGGAAGTGAGAAAAGTATTTTGCAAAGAGCAACTCAACTGAAAAAGCTAAGGACTCAGGCACACCTTCAAAGCCTTGTTATTCTGTGCTATTCATACCACTTTTCTTGTTTATATAAAACAAGTTTTGTTTTCTTTTCCAGAAAGAATGCTGCCAATCGCTAGAGGCAGACATGTTTATCAAGCTGTGTATCTTGAAGTCTGACATAAAATCTGTGGCCTTTGGTACAGCTGAAAAACATTCTGTCAACACCTTGGAGAGAGCAAGTCAGTGGGACTGGCTGGGGACCAGGCAGTTCTGGGGAATGGACAAGAATTTGACTCCAGGCCAAGAAATACAAGATGGGGGAAAGTCAAACTCACACCGAACAAACCTTTTCCATCCACTCTGTTTAATATCTGGGGGAAGCATCCAAACCACAAATTGGTCAGTTCTTAGGTGAAAAGAGGGTGGGGGGGGGCGTCTCCTATTTGAAAACTACTTTGTCTGCCAAACCATTATATTAGACCTGCAGGTTTGTCAGTGGGATGTTAAAGTCCTATCACGTTTAAGATTGCCCATTTCAGAAACAAAACACCCTTCAAGGGATCTCTGCACTTGATGATCAAATTGATTTGGGGGGTGGGAGGCTAACAGCATGAATTTTTCAAGGCAAGGAGAAGGAGGAGGAGAATGAACCAGAGGTTAAAGGAACTTTTGTTAATATTTTCAGACTTACAAACGTTCCCACAGAATGTGCCTTTGAATATGGCAGTGATGAAAACTGTGTGCATGACAAATGGATCTCTTGTGGCCAGAGGTGTGGAGTTTCTGTGCTGGACAACCCCTGGTAGTCTTTGGAAACTGGGCAGCTTGGTCTCAGTAAATGGCAGTTCCTTCTACAGTGATGCAGTCCCATTTTCCAGAGTAAAAAATAGATCTTTTTGGAGGAACTAATCTGAAGTTTATGGGGCTATAATTAAAAAAAAATAATCTCCTGAAGAAGGCAGTTAATACACAGATCTTTTCTTAGTACATGGAAAACATTGGCTATGCCTGTGCAGAGTTCCAATAGACTGCTTGCTTATCTGTCAATTACATTCACACTCAGCTCCCAGAATTGGCGCAATCTCCACACTGTCATTTTCAGAAATCACTCTTTCTTTTTGACAGCCCTTCCTTCCTTCACCACACATGCTCCATGGCTTGCACTGGGCACCATGCCCAAGAGGAGGAGTGGAAATTGGATGTTTCATGCTACATGCACGTACCCATCATTCCACAAGACTCACATCTTTAAAGCCTGTGAAAATGACAAATGGTGGGGAAAATGCACACGCACACACACACCCACCCCCAAAAATACTGGAACAACTTTAATTGTTATTTCACTGAGAGTAGAGTGGGTCCACAGATGAACAAATGCTTTGCCAGTTCTCTGGAATTCAGGAGACACCTTTAAAAAAGGAATTAAATATTAAAACACACCTTTCAAAACCTGCCATGAAGTCCGATTTAAAGTCAGAGCATCTCATTCTGCCCTTTGCCTGCCCCCTTGTGCCTGATTGTTGCAGGCACACGCCTATTCTTCACAGTCACATCCATGCCACAGGCGATATCTACACTTGTTAATTTAAGTCGACTTTGTTAAGTCGACTTAGCATGTCTACACTCAATAATTAAGTCGACTTAAAGGAGACCCTGCCAAATCAATTTAGAGCATCCACACTGGATGCCTAAGTTGACTTCTAGGGGCTAGGTGAACCTGGGACTGGTCCATGGTGGCAGGGGGCTCAGCATTTGCCCCATTGTACTTGGGTACAATGGGGGCTGAGCAGGACAAGGACACTGGCAGGGCATAGGAGCAGGGTGGGCAGGGCTCTGTCCTGCCCTGTGAGGGGGCACCCCAGGCTCTGGCTGTGCCAGCCACCCTGGCAGGGAGGGCAGTGGGGGATTCCTGGAGCTCTTTAAGTCGACAAAGTCGACTTAGGGCTAATCCGCATCTACACTGGCTAAGTCGACTTTATAAAGTTGACTTCGCCAGTAAAGTCGACTTTAAACAAGGTTTTAAAAAGTCGACTTTAATTTTCCTTAAGTCAACTTAAGCTGCTACTTAAGTCGACTTAAGGAAAATGTAGTGTAGACGCAGATACAGAGTCCCCATCCTCAAGCTCATCCACAAGACCCTTATTCTGTCCATATGTATGGCCCCATTAAAGACCTGTTTCTGTTTACAGTGAGCCAAGCTGATGTGTAGCTGTAGTGTTTGTTCCCCTTTTCCTAACTTCTGTCTCCCTGCCTATGCTTAGGCTGAGCTTCTCGGAGCCTGGATGACCCTTCACAAATTTTTGGAAAGCACCTGGTGTCAGTAGGCACCACCATAGACAAACAATTCTCTACCAAATTCCAAAGGGGTAGCCGTGTTAGTCTATTGTAGAAAGACAACAGAGTCTTGTGGCACTTTTAAAGACTAACAGATTTATTAATCGCATGAGCTTTCGTGGGAGAAAATCCCACTTCGTCAGACACTTTTCTCCCACGAAAGCTCATGCGATTAATAAATCTGTTAGTCTTTAAAAGTGCCACAAGACTCTGTTGTAATTCTCTACCAGTTTTGCATGGATCATCACCAGTTGCATTAAAGAGAATCAGGCACATGGAGAGATCAAACACCCGGCATGCAAGAGCATCCCTGGCTGTCATGCTGGCAGGGCCAGAAAATGATTTTGGTGCCACCACCGAGCTCAGAGAAAAAGGGCCAGACAGACAAAGGAGCAAAACTGACTAGCCAAATTCCAAGAAGAGGTCAGCAGGAAAAAATAAATAAATAAATAAAAGCCAAGTGACACAGCTGTACAGCACTCCCTGGAAGTCGATACACAAGGCAACTGTCCTAATTGCCCACCCCTAGAACTGGCCCTGCCTGACTGATTGCTGTTGATGCCATCAGAGAGGAAGGCTCATTTAGGGGATCCACATGCAGAAACGCATTTGCAGACATAACAGTGGAAGATACCACTAAATTCTTATTGCTCAGCTGCAAAGAGCGCTCAACCAGCTATACACATGGGCTGGTTTTAAGTGTATATCATTGGGTTTTGCTGGTGCACTGGGAGGGAGGTTGATTTGGTTTGGGATTTTCAGTGGTGTTTTTGGCTGCCTTTTCCACCAAGCACAAAATGGGCATCACAGTTACTCTCTAACACGAGTTTACAAGGAATATCTCTCTAATTCTTAACATTATCTGAAGCATGTTTACCTCTATTTTCACGCAATTTTAATGCAGCCATCACCCTGATGGCTAGAAATCAATGTTTCTGGAGAGCAGAGCCATTACAGATATTCTTAACTATTCTTCCATAGTATACCATGCCAGGTAATGCTTTCTAAAAATGTCCACTAGAACAAAAACACAAAGTAGCTTGTAATTCCTGGGTGAGCCTCCCATGAGGCCAGTCAGTTTTCAACAACCTACCTAGCAGGTAGGTTCCAAAAGAAAACAGAATTACTTTTTTGGCTGCACCACAAAGACTAACAGATTTCTTCGGACATAAGCTTTTGTGGGCTTCGTCAGATGACGAAGTGGGATGCAGCCCACGAAAGCTTATGCTTACGGAGCCACATATTTGTGGCACCTTACAGACTAACAAATCATATTTTTACAATCTACAGAATGAAGGAAATTAGTGGTTTATTAGGGTTAGAGAGCTGTTAATACTGCTACCTATTAGCCTCTTACATGGCACGCGGTGGCAGTTAAAAAGGGCAAACTTGTTACAATGGAGGAAATTGAGGGGGTATTAGAATGGTGTATTGACTAATGACACACTGTAGGTTGGTTTTCTTCTTTGGCAACATACCACCAAAGCTATGGGATGCAAGGGAGAGGTTACAGACAGCCCCATCCAGGCTATCCGTAGGTGCCATTCCATGGGCAAAGGTCATATGTGTTTGATATGCTTCAGGCATGTACCTCACTGAAATGCATACAAAAACCTGTTCTCTTGTCTACCCTATGCCGTGATACGCACTAGAAGGGAATGAATTCAAATTCACACCAATGTGTTGCTCACAAGGTGGCCTGTGCGGACCCGGCTAGGGAGCACTAAACGTTCCCTGGGGCACGTTAACATAATGCAAGTAACACCATATAGGTGCATTAACACACATTAAGGAATGTTTAGTGCATGGCAGTTACTGAACAACACGTTGGTGTGCACCAGAATTCACACTGTACAGACAAGCCCTTATGCACTGTTCAAAGTATGGATATGGTTCAAAACATTCACAGAGGGTGTCCGTTAACTGCACCCATCTGACGCTTCAAAAGCATATGCCAATGTAATTCTCTTACATAATTCTGGGTTATTCATGCTGGGAAATGCCTCATCTTCTGAAGTCAGTACCAGCAAGTTGATTTGCGTTTCCATTTGGCTAGCGGGAAAAATACACGAGCGGGCTTATATGTGTTCCAAATGATGGACTAAAACTATTAAATAGATTTCCCAGAGATTATCCCAAATCCACAGTATTTTTGTGCTAATGTTTCCACTGAAGCCTTTGCATTAGAACATTGGGGGAAAATAACCAGGCAGATCCTTGCCATGTCTAAACCATAAAACTACTTTGACTTCATTTAGACCTATTGTGGATCAGGCCCAATATTTCTAAGTCATCTGTACAGTAATCAGAAGAGAACTCAGAGTCCGTAATTCCTTCCAGTACTACCATCACCTCTCTTCAGTGGAATGTCTGCGGAACACTGCTTTTTCGGAAACAACACTGGTAAAAACTGTAAGCCACACTGTTAAATACACCTCTTAACTTACACTTGCAATTTTGCACTTCCCTATTGTTGCTTGCATGCCACTCTTCTACTTGCGTGTACACTTGAGCATCCAGGTACTGGTTGGATATCTCTCCATCTAACTGCTTGTCTTAAATGTGGAGATATATGTTTGTATATTAAATCAGAGTGTGTGAAAAATGTCTGGTTATGTTTAGCTGGCCAGCTGAAAATTCAGCCCTATGTATTTTGCCTAAACTGTGCCCCCTTTCGGGGAATCACATCACAAATATTGTTTTTATCTGTCCTGTTTGGTCCAGAGACAGCTCTGAGCTCTTGCATCACATGATCCATGTGATCAGACACTTTAATAAAGCTCTGCTACAGAGCTTATGAATCATGTCCATGCCGGGTTACGCTAGACCCCCTCATATGAGATCATATCCCTGCAACACTAATAGCCACAACAAGAAAGCAATGGATGATGGGAAAGCACTGGAATTTTTCTGCTTTGGATTTCCTGTTTCTTTGTTTTCAAAAAGAAAACGACAATCTTTCCTGAACATAAGGTATGAGAAGCCATGGCTCTGAAACTCCTGCCATCCTTCTCTTCAAATCCAAGCATCTGCACGCTCAGTCAGCTTTTATCTGATGGTCATGACAGAGACTGCAGTTACCATATCACTGCCAGTTATTCCAAATTGTTAGGAATCAGGCCCAAAACTGGCAGGTTATAGCCTCAGTACACATTCACAGAATCCTCCTTACTCCGGGATTATTAATACTATAGAGTGTAACAGTGTGCATGGATTTAATTATACATTGTTGTATTTGAATTATATAAACCAGATACTTGGCCTTCTTTCTATATATTAGAAGAAACAAGTTAAGTATCCACTATTGTTTCTTTTATGTGCATGTTTATGTGCCCCTATTTTTATTAGGCTCTAATGAATGCCTTGTATTAAATAACTTTTTTGATGAACTTGGTCTGTTTTATCCATTCTCAGTTTTAGTCATTATTTGAAAGTATTCCTTAGCTATGTTTATTATTTGAAAGTTCTCTCAGTTATGTTTCCTCTACAGCTAGTTAGCTGATCTGTATTATTTAATTGCAATTGGTTACATAAGTCACCTGATATTGTTTCTGTTCCTTGAATGGATAAGCGTAATTCATGATCAGGTGTTAAATGTGAGTGTTTACAGAAAGCAAATGTAAAATTCACCTTTCATAAGAATTTAAGCTTAAAATTTGCTTTTTCACAACTGTTTTAGGTAGCAAAACTCATGGATACTTGTGGAAAGCAAACAAAAGGGACATCAAATTGGCTGAAGCAAATTTCTTTAAAAATTCAAAAGGATATCCACAGAAAATATTTCGTAATATTCCTCATGGTCTAATTTGTATGTACCTAATGCCTGCTTCATAGCTGACTGCTCTTGTAAATTAAAAACAGATATTTTTTTCCAGGAGTTACCAGTTCCCTCACCCTTGTTGCACTCAGACATTAAAACAGCCCTCTGCTTTTCTAGCATTCTCCAGAAAATGTCTTTCAAATGAACTATTGAAAATATCTCTGCAGTTACCTAAAGTCAGTTCTAAAACTCACTCCAGAATCTTGCAAACTGTAGGTCTATGTTTTAAAAGACTGTTCTCTTTGGAGCTGCTTGAAAATTTTCCGTTGAAACTTTATTTCTACAAAAATGGTTGTTCAACTTAATTAATTTTTTCTACATAGATTTCCAGTTTTTTCAATGAAAAACTGAAAATTTGGAAACCAATTTTTTTTTGTTTAAAATGAACAATTCTGTGTTTCAGTTGCCAAAAGGCAGGTTTTCAGCTTTTTGACGAAAATAAATTCATTTTTGTCAACATTTTTCAAAGGGAAAAAAATTCCTGATCAGCTGTGGTCTCAAAGTTTCATTTTAACTCCAACACCAGGAAAAGTAAGAAAATAATTTTTTTCTCTGGATTTTCAACTGATGAGAAATTAAGGTTCAATAGCTGGAGTCCACATGAAAAATAACTCCTTTTTTATGAAGAGTTTCCTTTTTGGAGGACATGCACTTCTTAATAAATAGTTTGGGTGAAGAAATATTATTAAAACAGTCGATATTATTACACACTATATAGTCCTGGAATTAGGGGGACTCTATGAAAGTGTAGTAGGTCTATAAAGGTGTAAAGCCTGACCCCTAATAGTTTGAGAGCTGAGATTTTGTTTGGCAATTTTAAGCCCAGGCCAAATATTTAGTGCTGAGTAATAAAGATTTATACATGAAAATGCTGACAAGCCTTTTGCTGTGGCTATGTGCCTTCCCACTGATACACTTTAATAACAGTTCTCAGTTTTGAAGTCAAACACAGTCCAGCAGGATCACATCCATGTGCAAAGAGAGTGGATATTTCATTCTAACACAATTTTCCTGTTCAAGCTAGTTAGGTCAGTGTTTCTCAACAACCAGTCCATGGACCGGCACCAGTCCCTGACACAGTATAGGAAACCAGTATCTGGTATCAAAAAGATTGAGAAACACTGAGTTAGGCTATTTGCACTGAACAAATGTGGTCTGTTTTCAGTCTAGTCTATTCACATCAAACCAAAGAAGGAATAATCTGGCATTTTAAGGATGGCAGAGGATTGCCTTGGACTACTCTCACGTTTACATATATTGCAAATGTAAATAGTTCAGCAAAGAGAAGGAAATAAGGATTTGTCAAATCTTCCCAAGAACCAGAAGTGAAACCCTTAGAGTTTGATCAGTGTGGCACCATGTGTCTGATTTTTATTTTATTTTATTTTTGGCCTCAGTTTATAGGATGAAAATGTTTTCTTGATTTCCTCGCAGACATCACTCATAAAACACAACACTGGTGCTATATCTTTGGTAGCCTCTCTTTCCTAGTCCACTGTTCTGGGCTGTTCTCACTCCTGAAAGAGCACAGTCCTCTCCTTCCCCACATAGAGAAATCAAGCAACATTACCTCTTTTTATTTTTAATCTAAATACAATTAGTACCTGCAAGGGGCTGGGGTTTAACGGCACGAGCCTGTATCGAGAGAAAATGTGCACGTTTACAGGGTGAAAATGAAAGAACCTGAGAGAATTTGCCTGATTTTCATTAATAGGTCATTTAGTCCAGTCCTTGAACTGCTGGCCAAATCAATCTGCCTATTTACTGATAATCAAATGGACCTTTTGAAAGAAATACTTCTACGAGCCATTTATAAGTCACACAAACTGCAGAAATGAATCAACATTCACTGTCACATTTGCTGTCTTTGTGAAGAAGGCAGACTTAACAGGTTTTCCCTTTGCCTTCTGTTGCGGTGTTTGTTGCCCCCTAGTGGTCCCAGGGAGTCAGACAGCCCTCGTGGGGTGGCCTCTTTAAGAAGAAAATATTAAACAACAGGTACATGGTGTGGCGAATAAACACCTCTCCCTCTCATCGCCAGCGCAATTAATGAATCATCTGACATGGAAAGAAAGCAACTGATATAATGCGAGATATTTTTAACTGGATGGAGACAGAAGTTCGCCCAGCTACAAAAAGCAAAAGGTTCAGACTGTTTTCCTTGACCTGACCGAACAGAAATCACTGAGTAACATAAACCAGCATGTATCTGTGAAAATGATACTCGCTCACATCCCAGGTTCTGTAACAGTGTTTAACTTTAATGACAGAACACAATGCTCCATAACCAGAGCCAAAACATTAACCCGCATCCCCAGCCAAACAAACTCTTCTCATGAGGACTTAGATGGTAAATTCTCTGGAGAGCAGAAGCAGTGACTGAAATTTGTTATTAAAAGCTCTTACAATTTTATACCCAAAAGAAACTGGTTCTTCCCCCATTTTTGTGGTAGCTCAATTTGAGGAAAAGATTCTGAGTCATTTCGTTGTTTTGCCTCCTACAAAGCAGGTGTTGTGTTATTTACAACATTTGTATCAAATTATCTAAACCTCCAGGAACCTGAAAATTCAAGATGCATCAATTTCAGACTTTCCCCATATCAGACAGGAAAGTTCATACTATATAAACAAAATAAGGACATTAACAGTTTGAAACAATCATTCTGCACTCAGATGCATGCAACCAGAAGGGAGAAGAAAAGGCAGAGTAGATTACTCCAGATGTGGAAGTCAAAAACCTTGTGATAGGATCTGGCCCGAAAAAAGGCCAAAAAGATTGTGGGTAGGTGTGGGCCCTAGCAAAACCAACAAATATCACCAAAAGCTAGTACTTAGTCGAGGAAGGCTGGGGTACTGGACATTGACTGGGAAGACCCCAGAAACAAGGGGTTGGCAAAGAAAAGTCTGAAATCAGCTAGGAAGAGCTGGGCCATTGAAGACTGTGAACCAAAAATCTTTCTTTAGGACCCATCAGAGGGCCTATATGAATCCATATGCCATCTGTAAAAGTGGCCCAGTACAACAAGATGAAGAGAAGACCAATTTCGCCCAGGTCAATTGTTTAAGATTATTTGGGGTGGGGGGATTCTTCCCCAAGTCCCTTAGGTAATCAAACTTGTGCACTCAGGCATAAAAAGTTTGCTTCTCCTTGTCACTATAACAGACACCTTCCAGTGCAGCTAGACATATGGATTACACTTATTCATAAGCACCCAGGCCTCTTTCAAATCGCACAAAACTATCTGACTGGGTAATTTCTTCAGGGAGAAGGGGGGCGAAGAGCCACAGATTTATTCTCTGGGGAATCTTCTTTATTTAGATCCAAACCACACACCCTAGAGATCTGAGGGAAACAGAGGGCTAAAGAGAGAGAAAGAAATCAGGCTTCCTTGGAGGCAGGCAGCTAAACAGCTGGGAGATCTGTCACTTGGTTTATATTTCTAACTCTGTTTTGGTCTTGCTTTACAACCTCCAATGAAAACAACTCTGAATTGTTTCCCTTTTCTTGGAACGTCTGTTTATGATTTAAAAGGGGAAAACTCAGCCCTGGTTCCCAAATCCCTCCACCCCCTAACACACATACACAACACAAATGACGTTTGGTGAAACAGTCTCTTGGTTGCTGCACGGGTGGCTCTCTGGCCTTTCTTCTGAAAAGAAACATGTGTCCTTTCCCAGTGTTGGCTCACTGCAACGCTTTGAAGAATGGCAGATTATATGATAAGATGATCTGTTTTGCTCCACTAAAATAAATAGTGTTGACTTAACTTGGTCTCGGGAACAGAACTCACATCCAAATATTCCCATCTTCTTACCCATTCAACATGAATGTCAAGGTTTACTTATTTTATGGAACTATTTCTAACTGTCTTTCTATGCATGGATCTATTTATCACATAGTCTATGTTATTTGCTGCATGGATTTATATCCTACTTTATATAATTCTGTCATATTTATACCATGGACAAATAGACAGCTTGTGTTTCTTGGTCCACTTGACATTGTTTAACTCGGGGAATGTTTGCGTTAGCCTCCAGTGCCCCGTCTGCTAAACAAATGAAGGAAGAAAGTAAAATTCCATGGGAAAAAATTGCAAACCCAGGGAAAGGGAGACTAAAACACAGCTAGATTCGACGTGAAATGGAGAGGGTCCTACTCAGAATTCACTAACATGAGAGATGTCAGAGAAACATGAGAGAAAGGTTTAAATCTGTATGTAGAGAGTGTGATAGTTCTTTTATTTTATTTTATTTTTTAACTGTTTGGGATACTTCAATGTCATCTGGTTTGGCTGAAAAGTTCCCTGGAATCACTTTTTGGACCAGTAGATTCTGATGAGTGTCTCTCTACCTTATGGATTTTTCTCCCTCCTGCCTTTGGGTTCAAAGCAATAACTGGTAGAGTCTCTGTATCCCTCAGGGCCACCCTGGGGGATTGAGAGTCCATCTGTAGGGCCTCTCAGTAAATCCACAGCTCAGGAAAATTATTAACTCTGCTGTTGTGCAAAAATAAATAAAAGTGGAGTGTGTCTGGGCAGGACCGGGCTCTCTAATCCAGCTGGTCTTCCCTTTCATGTCTCTGACAGATGGAAAGCAATGGGTGTTTTGCCTGAGGAAGAACTGCACTATGGAGAGATGCATCCGAGAGCCCCTCGCTGCTGCCCGAGGCTCTGTGGGGGGCAAGCTGTACAGAGGGGCTGGTTTTGCTTCCATTGAAATCAACAGCAACATTCGCAATAAATCCAGCTCCGCGCTGCCTTGGGTGGTTCCCCCCAGCTGAGTATTTTTGAATCCCTAGTGCCTGAACGGCAAGATATTTATTCCTTAGGATTCACAGGACTGGCATACGGACAGTCCGCTCGGTAAGGGATCTAACGAGGAGATGTAAAGACAACTCCGTATCTTCCATACCCTGCAAAACTCATCTCGACTCCCGCCCCAACCAAAAAAAAACCCGGCGTGTTAATCAAACAAAGGCGTAGGGCACTCGTCTTCTCTGGTACTTATTTTCCCCCAACTAGGGCGTTCAGATCCACTCAATGTCAGTGTGTCGTTCGGGATCATTAGATTAACTGAAATCAATGCCTTCGTAGGCTGGTCGTTTACAAAGCTATTTTCCTTTTGAAAAAAAAAACATTATAAATAATGTCAGCTTGGAAACCCGTTTATCTTAAAATTCCCCTTTGTTCAAATAACTCCCACCGGCAAGAGCCAGGTTGTTTGCAAAGCCCAAAGCAGAGGTTGTTTGGGACAGCTGCGACTGGTAACAAAGCAAACAATGCAAGTGGGGCGTTGTTTGTTTTGTGTGTCCAGCTCCTCGCTAATTCGTGCATATCGCATCTAATCAGGTAATCAAGTTTTAAACCTTTGATAAACGTTCATTAATTCAGACGGACAACTGTAAAAAGGTGTATCCGGTTAGGTGTTTAAATCTTTGCAAAACAGAAATATGTTCATGCAATTAAAAGCAGTGAAAGCTGTAAGGCTGCCTTTAACTATTTCACTACAGTGTTGGCCACTCCCCTAAGCAGAATTGTGCAGAAGCATCGAAGCGTGAAATAGACTAGGCTATTTTCATTGCCCACGAGGAAAGAAACACAAAACCCAACAGGTTTTTTGGTTTTGTTTTGGGTTGGGTTTTTTTAGTGAAAAATGAACTAGGTTTTTAAAAAATCTCTGGTAACTTTAATAATGAAAAGTGGGTCGGTCGTTATACGAGTAAGAGAGTTGATATTTTTGCGTTTCATAACGTGGTGCTTTTAGGATTAGATTTTGCTCCCATCGACTTCATCGGGAAAACTCTGTTTGACTGAAATGGTGACGGATTGGGCCCTTAAATAGGGCACCATCTGGCGGTGCAGAATTGAACTTCCATGCAAACTCATCTACAGAAGCACAGCCATTAACAAAATGGACAATGCGGCTAGCTAGCTGCCAGGCTTTGAAACCCAGCAAACACACAAATACACACGCTTTAAATGTATCCCAGTGTACGAAAAGATCAGTGTCTTCATTTGCCTTGTGTGTTCCCTTGCAAGATCACCTAAAGAGACAGTCTCTTACATACCTCAAAGTGTTTATGTACTATCCTAACCCTCACGAGTCCCTCATTTGGACAATGGCAAGGCAGCCTCTAAAATCTTTTCCACCCTCGATTTGGTTTTGTTTCATTGAGAGATTAAAAACCCCCTTGGTCTGTTTTATTCACTCTTTCTCACTCATCTTCCCAAGCAGCTTGTGACCACAGTAAATACACAGGCAAATCTTCCCTTCGTGTTAGCCGCAAAGGCAGCAGCCAGAGCTTAAGACCTTGACACTATGCAAGATGAAAGCACGTTTCCAGTCGATCAGTTCTTATTCCGAGCACGGGCCTCAAGCGGTGCAATATTCTCCACTGAACACACGGCGGCGCCCGTGAGCAGCCCCATTTTCCGAAAGGCACGATCGCCTCCCTTATTTGCATACGCAGCAGCGATTGGTTGTCTATTTTAGAAACGTCATCTGTTACGTTTAAACATTTGTCAACCAATGGCTAGTCAGGCCCGTGTGATTGGTTCTCTTAACGGACATCAATCAAACTAAATTTGCATATTGGACCTGCGGAGCAGCAAAGGCTCCACTTCGGAGCTGCAGCCGGAGCCGAGAGCAAGGGACGGAGAAAAGCAAAAATCACCGGCACCAAGTGTCGCAGAGAGAGGAGGGAAAAAGACTCGGGGGAAGAGCAATGAAATAGTCAGGACCGTCGCTGATCTATAGCAGAGTGTAGCTCCTCTGCATGAAACGGCATTGACACATAATCCAAAACCTCAACGAAATTTTCCTCATTAAAACGTGGGGTCTATCTGCCTTATATAAGCATATAGACAGAATGAATGTGTTTACACGTGTTCAAGAAGGGTAGCCAGTGTAGTCTAGTTCAGCAAACCAAAGGAGTCCTGCGCACTTTTATAGACTAACAAATTTTTTGTATTATGTGATAAATTGCTTTTAAAAGTGCCACAGGACTCCTTGTTTGTTCTGTTTACACATATAAACAATATCGATTTATATATGTAGTGTATCTATAGTACATTTTAGAGAGTGTATAGCTATAGTACACTTAGCTATCCATAAGTGCAATGGTATAAATGCTAGGTAGCTGGTATAAATATAGGCATATGCATATGGTCACATAGAAAGCTACGCTCCAAACGAGTGACTGACTGTCAATCTAGGTCAGGATTTTTCAGCTGGGTCCCAAGAAGTCTGGTGGCACTTACACAGACTAACAAATTTGGAAAGCTACGATTACTTGTGGTCTAATAATGATACACAATTGATAGTTATAGGTAGATTCTTTACCATGCTTAGATAACAAACGTATGTACAAAGTTGAGAGGGATCTGACATGTCTGATCTCATCTTGACTGCCAAAGAGGTTCTTCAGAACAAGGGTTTTCAAACTATGGGTCAGGACCCAGTACTGGATCACAGACCCTCAGGTGCCCCCTGCTGCCTCTGCCAAAGGACTGGAATACACTGCTGAAAGATGTAATTACTGAGTCATGTGCATAAATGATTTGTTTTTCAACTGGGTCCCAAGGAAAAAAGTTTGAAAACCACTGCTTTAGAAGTCAACTTTTCTTCTCCCTCCGTCAGTGGCAAGGTTATTCTTTTGGGGACCTTTACACAGGTGGGGAAGGACCAATCCATTCCCCGTCTGGTCTCATCCTTTCCTCAGCGGAGTTGAAAAGAAGCTCTCGCTATCGCCCGTATAACTCTGTAGGAACCCCGAGTTTCCAGGGCACAGCTGGGCGGGGAAAAAGCGCTCGCTCGCCACAGGACCAGCCATCGGACCGCCCCCCGCTAGCGAACAGCCAACAAGGGGCTATTTTTCCTGGGGGCGCCCTAGCTGCCTTTCCTAGGGGAGTGAAGCCACCACGCTTTGCCGTCTTGCACCATTGTCCCCCGCTCCCTCTAACAAGTTTCATATGCCGCATCCCCGCGCCCTTGGGGCCAGGGCCGTGTGTGCGGTAGCTACTGGGGTGTCCCCGCGCGTCTCTTCCGGTGGCCCAGACTCTCCCCCGCCCTCCTGACTCACGGGAAAGGCCCTCGCCCCTCAGCGGCGCCAACTCGGAAATGTCAATCATTCTTCCCCTCCCTTACGGCTTCTCTACGTCATGCGCGGCCCGGCGACCAATGGGCAGGCGGTGGGAGAGGCCAGACACGGGGAAGGGATGTTTGGGTGGAAGTAGCAGGCTGCGCCGCCGGGGGGATAAATCCATTTTGCGAGTGCAACCTGAGGTGATTTATGTGCTTGCTTTATTATTTGTAGCACTTTGGGAAGTTATTAAAGGAAAGATCTACAGCTGCCTTTCCCTAGGTGGAATTGCTTGCAGCCTTCCTCCCTGGGCCAAACCACTGAGGCGGTTGCACCCAAGCCTTTGTACGCGGGCGTGGAAACCAAGCTGGATTTGATTGTCTTCGCTTTCATACTGCCGCAGTCCTGTTGTGGGACGAGGCGCGAGCCGTAAATTCGACTCAGCACAGGCAGCCTAGCTCCAAATGTAGCCCTCAGTTGAAACAGTGGCCGAGATTGGGGTTAACCTCCCGCGCTTTCTGTCGGAGGTTAAGAAACAAGTTTGATGGTTTAAATATTAAAAGGGGGGAAACTGGTTACCTCTCCCCATGAAATAACTTGGCGGTAGAAAGCCCAATGCCACCCGCAGGCGTAGAGGAGTGCAGCTCCCTCGGAAAACTGTTTTGTCTGGCTCTGGCCCGGGTTGTGTAAAGCCCCTAATTAAGCAAAGCCTCTAGTGTTGCTATTTGACAGCTGGAGATAGAATTCCCTATCAAAAGGTGGACGTGCATATAAAAAGGATACTTTGATCCTTTTCCCAACACCGCAAATGAGACAACGCCTACATCGGGAAAAAAAATGTACAAGCCTATTTCGTTTGGGGGCGGGAGGGAGTCCCCTCTTTAATAAATCTCCCCGACTCTCCTCATCGAATGGGGGAGATGCAGCTAGCACCTCTCAAACGTCCCTCGCCGAAAGCTTTTTCAAAGGTCATCTAATGGATTTTCTCTTCCATTGAATATTTGCTTTCCGTAGCCTTACTTGCTGATACTTTAATTACCTTATAGGTCTTTTCTAATAAAACAAACACAAGAGGGCGTTTGATCGCTGATCTGTATAGTAAGGAAAACAAACCGTGAACTTCAAAGCAAAGAAACAGAGGCATTCTGGTGTTAATTTTGTTCCCTAAATGCCTGAGCATGATAATAAATCATAAGTGTCCCGGTTCTATGCCCTCATCTCCTTAATCAGTGGAAAATGTAGCAAATACGCCCTCCGCTATTTTGGTGGCAACTTTAAGAACCGAATAGAGTCATAATCTCCGATAGATCACTACTCATGTCTATATTACTATAAATCAAGAGGTTTAATAAATCTTTACAGGAGACGGCTATGCCTAAGGGGGGGAGGGGGAGAGATAGGGTTCGCCCTACTTTTGGGCGCTGTGGAAATGTACTTCCTTCCAATAACCTCGGGAGCAAACCTAACACCGAAATGTTGTCCGGCAATCTGCTGTGAAAAGGTTACAGTGTGTTAAGGATTTGAAAAGCTCCATAAAGCCGTGAGGATTATGAAGTGCGGTGTAAAGTTTATCAAATGACTTCCCCTGCAGGAGCCCCCCTTAAAGCGAAGGCAAAACCTGAAGCCTGTGATCTCTGCAGCCTTCGCCTGTAAACGTGTTTGAAGGGGGATTCTGTTTTCTAGTGGTTTCTAGTATCGCTGCCGTAACACGTAATTTAAATCTACTTCTCAGGAGTAAATATCGGGTAGTAAAACTAAGGCCATGGAATTAGACATGGGCCTTTTAAAAGCATCGAGGTAGACGCAGCTGGGGGTTGGGGAAGGAGTCGAGGGACTATAACGTGAACTTGGATGTGGAGATTAGGGTTGTGGAGAGACAGGAAATGTTTTATAAATCCACGGATTTCGTTTCCGAGGCTTTCGTGCGTTGCCTTTCTCGTTAGGGAAGGAAAATAAAGACCAGAATCTCGATTTAAAAGGGGTTCCATTTACAACGAGAGGTTTGCACACTCAGAATGCATTTGGGGCCTGATTCTGCAATAGTGACTCGGACAAACTCTCGTCGGCAGAAAGGGAGTTCATCCGAGCTGGAGATCCAGAAGTCAGACCCCACACTGGCATTGCTCCAAAAATTGTCCCCTGGGAAATCTTGAGGGAGCTCATTTTGGGCGCTTGATTGGAAATTATCCCCCACCCCCAGGATGCAGACTATCAAAGCAGATTGAACGCGAGCAAAGTATATTTTTTCCAGGATTCTTTGTAACTTTGCACGACTCTTTCGCTCCATTGATATCCGATCATTGCCTGGCTTGTTTTGCTTCTCTGCTTTTGATTCATTAGGTTCTTCAGGCGCACAAATCGGATCACACGACGTTTTAAGAGGGAAATCGCCATGGCGCTAGTGTACCACAGGGACTCTTTGATCTGATAAATTGTGAGTGTGCTGACATCCTTAGCTCAGATAACACGTCGTTATGCCTAACAAATTTCTGCGCAGTCAACTTCAGGGTTTTATTGTCTATGTCAAGAACGAACTAAAGGAATTAACAAATTAGAGGAGGAAACCAGAAAGGTCTCTTGAAATAAGAAACACATCTGTGTTCAGCAGAAAATATTGTAAACCAGTGCGTAGTTGGATAGAAAGGAGCTGGGAGATATTAATATTTGTTATCTCATAAGCTGTCGAAACAGTGTTTACACCTGCACCAATTTTTTTATGAACTACACTCCAGATTTTATAAATTGAATTTCAGTTTCCGGGTTAGGAGAATAATGCAGAGCTCCAGACATTCCAGCAAGTAGATATTTTTATGACTTACAAATTCTAGAACAAGGCACTAAGTGCGCCAGGGCTAAACCGGTGGAAATAATGGATTTTGTAGTAGATAAAACGTCCATCCGCATGGTTTTTCTCGAAAAAAAGTTTCTCTGAGACTAAACGAATTTAAAAAATCTTGGGATATATATGGATATTAAATAGGTTCATTTCGAGGGGGGAAATCCCCACACACTTCACGCGTGTAACTCGTTCGACAGGAATTAGGATCACATTAGGATCACATGGGGGCTTTCCGTCTGCAGACGCTATTCTAGTCTAAAAACTTCAGTTTAGTCACATGGAACAAAGTAGCGTCCATTGAAAGATCAGAGAAAAATAACCAGACACCGTCAGCCAAAAAGCTGTCAGCATGCTGCAGAATTATGTATTGCTGCCTAATTCCTCAACATTGAAAAGAACAATAATCTCATAAAAGTAAAGAGTGGTGCTAAAAATGTTTTTCATAAACTGATCTTTCCAGTTCCAGGAGGAAAAGATTTTCCCCAAGTCACTGTTTACCCGCAAGAGGAGGGACTGCTCAGAAACGTCTTCATTTACGTACATTCCCATAATGTAAAGTGTGCTGGAAACGCTAGCAGCGATCAATATTTTTTGCTTAGTTCTTTCTGAACCCTAGTGCAAGGAAAAATGTTGCCGAAGCAATTGAGACATCAATCAAGACTCTGTGGCACATTTATTCATTACTGTAATTCACAACTTTCAAAGTGTATCCAAACGAAATATTTATATCCGTTTAATTTGGACAAATATTTACCATCTATATAAATATTTTATGAAGGCCAGCAGCCTTTGACAGGGGCCGTCACATAACACTCCTCTTTAATGGACCACAGTGCGTGTACATTTAATTTATGGTGGTGGAAATTATTGGGGGGTGGGGGGCTAACAAAGGCGGGAGGAGAATTTCCAGACGACAAATAAGCGTTTTGCTACTAACCTAAAAAGGCAGCCCGAGGTCAGCCTTTCCCAGCGATTGTAATATCAAGTTCAAGCCGCTGAATTGATCCTACTTTCATGTTTTGAGGGAAAACACAGGATATTGGAATGTGATACGCTAATAATATGCAAGTCAATACCTTGAATGCGTGTTTAAGATTCAGATATCTGATAAATGACTGTGCCTTATAGATGATCTGGAAAGGAAGTCGTTTGAAATTAAATAGACCACATGGAGAGCACATTAACATCCTTTTCCAAATAGTGTTGTTATGATTACGGCGACGATTGGAAACGCTCAGTCCGCGTCTTCATTTAAGGCCCCCTTGAATTACTAATAATGTTTTTTGTACCCGTTAACTACATCGGATCATTTATATTCGGCTTGGTGAAAAAGCACTGGGGACACTGATGTAAATATGGATTACTGCCGTTATAGACGATGCACGAAAGTATCCCGATGAAACCACTGCAGCCCCCTTTAAAAAGCTTGCCAGTTACCTCTTAAAACGCAATTTCAAGTGCTAAAAATTGCACACAATAGCTTCACACGGACCGTGCTTGGGGTAGAGCGGAGAAAACCCTGGGACATTATCCTGTTTTGCTTTCTCTTTGATCCATAGGAAATAGGTCCTGCACCGCGTGACCCATTAAACTAATAAGATTATAAGGAACAGCAAAGGTTGGGGGTCGGTAATTGTTTCCACCTGGGCCCCATATTTGCATTATTAACCGTGATGAGAAGGGGGCTGGAATTACACAGCTGAGAGCTGAGCAGCTCGGACCACACATCAAATCAATTAAGGTGGCGAGGGAGGAGGGAAAAAGTCTGGTTTGGGGGGTGGGGAACGGCTGGCCTTAGAATACAAAGGAAGGACATTTAACACGCTACCTCTCCCAGCCAGGAGAAAGGCATGGCGGGGAGGGGAAAAAGGGGAGAGACACTCAGCCAATAGTAGGAGCCTCCCGCTGTCACGCGGCAGTGACCTATCCAGCCCAACCCATTGATGAATATGCAAGTAAATCTCATCCATATGCAAAGATTCCTGATGACTCACAGAGACCGGATTGGACAGTCCCCGCAAGGGGTGGGGCAGAGGTCGACCCGCCCTTCTCCCGTCCCTATTTTGCCTAGTCCCGCCTCGTCCCCCTGAGCCGATTGTGCAGCTGGCCAATCGAGGCGGCTGCGGGCTCCGGTTACCTTGACACATCCGCCTCTGAGGGATGGGGATGCGTCTCCCTTGCCGCGAAACTGAGCCAATCACAAGGCTACATGCAAATGAGGAAGGGGAGGATCCCGATTGGATTACAACGTGCCCTGCCCATGCCGCGCTGTTTTTATAGGCTCCGGAGCAGCAAGCCAATTGGTTTGTATGTGTGAGATTGCGGCCCTGTACTCGGCTACTGATTGGCTCACAGGCTTCGCGTGTTGCCTTCACATTTTATTGAAAGGGCTTTTTAAAGGCAAATTCCCCCCGTTAACAAAAAGGGGATCCCCCCATCCGCTGTCTCCTCCCCACGGGCGTGCTCAGCCGAGCACTAGCAGGGGTGGGGCAGGAGCAGACTGCGGCAAAGGACGGATGAGGTGGACTCCTCCCCTATGGTTCATCAGGGCTGGGATTATAGTCTAATTCGCTTCATAGATTTTTTTCTGGCCATGTCTATTAGATATTTAATTACACGATCAAGGTACAAACATATCACAAGCGAGGGAGTTGTACGAACATCCCCGAAGATCACTATATCAGTATCAGATATAAATAGAATGATGGCAGATGTATTCCCTAAAGATTACTATAGCCATATATTAAACAGGTATTTCCAAAAACAGAGTTTATAGGGATACACTATCTGTGTCTCAATGTCTGTTTTAGCAGTTTTAAAAAATAATGTTGAAGTACTACAAATGTGAAACTATTAACATATTTGGAAAAACACAATCTTTTCACATCATGATACCTGCTTTGGCATACTTTATCATTTACCTCCAACTCTTACATTTGGCAAACAAAATAATTAAAAATACTGTAAAAACAAAACTGCATTAAATCAAATTATTTTAATTTTAGGAAACTGAATACACTGATACTAACAAAATCACATCAAAATGTATTACATTTGTAAAATTAGCATTATATCAGACATAACTGGTATATTTTATTGTGCTGTGCAAGATGTGTTAAGGGTTTTTTAAAAAAAATTATTTCTGTCATTCTAGCCCAAATTTGACTAGAAGGACTCTTGAATCCTAAAATATCATCAAATGACGTGTATGTATCTGTGTAATGTTTATCAATTTTGATATGTGGTTAGAGAACTTCCGATTGCCATTGTAAGAGACATTTCCTTAGCAGTTTCAACCATAAACACATAATTTTAAGTAATAATCTGTATCTCTAACACTACTTGAGAACATTGGGTCAACATGCTATATTGAAATAGGATGTTTAAAAAAGACAAAGGAATATCAATAAGACATGAATTATATAATGCATATTAAAAGTATCATTAGATGACAATTATAGAAATATTGTCTAAATAAAAACGTATTTTAAATCATTTCTATAGCTGTATTACTTCTAGCACCTTTGATATTCAAATAAAATAATCTAACAATTAAAATCACTTTTTTTTTTTTTTTACCTTTTGCATTTAATAAGACTGGTCAGTAACAATAACAATAACAATAAATGAGTTAGTTTCAAACTCTAGTTCTCATGTGGCACTTTTAAAGACGCCATCACAGGATCAAATCAAGCCATCCACTCCACAAATGTGATTTATGCCACCATGTGCCGGAAATGCCCCTCTGCCTTATATATTGGACAAACAGGACAGTCTCTGCACAAAAGAATAAATGGACACAAATTTGACACCAAAACCAATAGGGCAACACTTCAATCTCTCTGCTCACTCCATTGACGACTTGCTAATAGCTGTGCTGAAATAGATGAATAACAAATCACAGCTTCAAAGAGAAACTGCAGAACTCGAATTTATATGCAAATTTAACTCAGTTTCCTTGGGCTTAAACAGGGAGTACAGATTTTTCTCTCATTACAACAAGTGATTTGATCTCACCCTCCTCTATGTGCTGTTCCCCAGTGTTTGAATCTTAACATCTATTTTGATTTGCTGTTACAGCCTGACCTGATCCTATGTCATACACTTCCCTGCATTTAATTTCCTCCCATTCTGTAAATTTCCCATCTTCA
This sequence comes from Pelusios castaneus, assembly GCA_007922175.1. Taxonomy (NCBI): domain Eukaryota; kingdom Metazoa; phylum Chordata; order Testudines; family Pelomedusidae; genus Pelusios; species Pelusios castaneus. Next base: position 11,344,490 of record ML685787.1, read on the forward strand.
AAGCGTCTGACGAAGTGGGATTTTCTCTCACAAAAACTCGTGCAATAAATAAATCTGTTAGTCTTTAAAAGTGCCACAGGACTCTCTCTTTGTTTTTCTGCAATAGACTAACACAGCTACCTCTCTGGAACTAGTTCTCATGTGTAATTCCGGAATTGGTTAATGTTTTACAAAGTTTTACTTGGAAAAAGGTTTATTTTAATAAAATAATCCAGTATATAAAAGTTGTTTTTAAAATAAAATCTAAACTACTTGACCTGCACACATTTTGGAAACATGAAAATGCCTGTTTTTGTTGTATTTTGTCTAGCTTTGTTTTCTTGTAATGACAAACAAGAAAAAGAGAACATTTAGAACTACAGATTCAGATGGAGTTGATTTGACGTGTACCAAGGATTCTAGTCAAAGTACTTGTAAGAGACCAAATTACTTACACATCAATAGAAAATGGATGAGAGAGCTTAGTAAGGAATTTCTTGAGGAAATAGGAGATCAAGCAAGAAGAAACAAATTTCAAGTTTATGCAGCAAGGGCAGACTTTCTTGCTTTAAAATGTATACCTCATTTCAGTGGGAACACATGTTTAGTGTGTTTGTTATGTGCCACTATTTGCATCATTCACTGAACATACTGCTGAAAAATTCACATGTATACCATAAAGAGTTTTAGGATGTCTCCTTTGCTTTCCTGAATCAAATCAGATATTTAATGGGAAGGAGATCCTCAAAAGAACACTAAGATGTTGTTTTAGGACTGATTTAAACATTCCAACAACTTTCCCACTGCAGTAACTTGAATGATGATGAAACATAGTGTTAAACTATGCTCAGCACATCACTGGACTTTTTAAGATCCCACAGTTCATCTCTGTTACAAGTTTTCAGTATTTTTGTTCAAGTAGATTACAAAGTAAGGCCTGGATCCTGCAAAGCCTGATATATGTGTGCTTAACTTTCCTTACTATGAATAGTTACATTGATTGGGAACTACTCATAGTGCATAAAAGTAAAGATGTGCATACATGTTTGTGGGACTGGCATCTGAAATAAATTAACAAATTAATATCATTCCATTTGAAATGTCTATTTTATTTTGTTTCCTTGTTGTAAAGAGAAAAACATTATCTGTTTTGGGATTTTTACAGTTTTCCAGTAGTACACTGGGTGCATGGAATTGAATTGATCCTTGGGGTAGCTTTTTTGAGGAACATTACTAGGTAATGACTTAGCAGATATCCTACAAAGTAAAATGTACAAAAATATTTTATCCTGAAAAACTAAAATTAGAACTAAGCAAAAAGGTTATACCAGAATATATTGATCATTTAAAATCACAATAATATTAGCAAACATTTTTGTATATATTTCTTTAAAGCACAAGATTTGTACATTTTGATGGTTCATGTTACATTTGTCTCTATTCTTATAGGCTGTTAGGAATCTCAGTTATAAAAACTAACCAAAACCACAGTAATTTGACAATTTAAAACATCAGTTCACGCATTATTGGCTTTTATGCTATGTATAAAGCCACGGTGAAGTGGTGCTCTGATCCTATGACCACACACCTTAGGCCTAGATCTATAAAAATATTTAGACTCCTTCCTGCGAGTGAAATCGGAAATGAGGAGCCCAAATACTTTGTGGATCTCGGTCTTACTGCTTACAATTTATGAGCACCTTTTACATTTTGTACCTTACCCCACAAGTAATCCCCAACAAAAGTATTTATCCTCACAGTGTCCCTATAATTTCTATAATTTATTTAGATATTAAAAATCAAGGTAGTTGCTCATGGAGTAAGATGTTACTAAACTTCAGGGTGACAGAATTGGGCCTATAAATAGTAAGCACTACACTCCAATAGAGATGCAGGATGGAACACATGGAACCTAATAATGCAGAGTGAAACACATGATGAAATTTACTATACACATGTGAAAGTTATTTGTGCACATAAGTTTTGACAGGATCTAGTCCTTATTTATATTTTTTCATCAACTATTTACTCTGGTGTAGTATATATTCAGTTTTCTGAATACTAAATTTAAAATCTTAATTTTATTTTACTTTTGTATGTGGAAACTTTTCTGTGCATTTTAAAAATTTTGCACAGTGATTGCTTGTGCTTTGATTATTCTTGTTTCCAGCGCAGGATAGGTGTAGGTCTATTATAGTCATTGCTAAGTTACCCCCATGGCATGCAAAATCATTGAAACCAGAGACAAACTACCTGGATGGTTCTGTTAAGGGTTACAAATTACTAGATTGCTTTCTAGCTTAATTGTTTTGTGTTTTTTTCTGCTTCTTATGACTCTGCATATTAGAGGTACTAGAAGACGTGAACAGTTCAGTGACAACTTGTAGAGATGAAGACTGTTTGTAATTTTCCATTGAACATGCAAAAATATGTAAAGAAATGTGAACCATAAAGAAACAGTTGGCTATTGAGCTTGTGTCAATTGTCATAGCTCCTTTGACTTCACTCAAGTCATGAATTTTCACCAGCTGAAGATATGTCCCAGTATATCAGCAAACACCTTAAATATTGATATTATATATGATTTTTTATTAAAAGAAAACATATCTTAATTGTTGGTTGTCACTATTCAGATTGTACATGCAAGTAAGAGCCTGAGGGTAAATTCAATTTAACTTCAGTGGCAGTTTTGAGTGCACAGAAATTACAGGATCAGGCCCAATAAAGTATAATTAAAGTTCTACTGTTGAATATCTGATGTGTAGTCTTAATATCATCATATCTTTAAACTTATTTTAGTTTAGCTGCCTAGATTACATTTTTACATACAGAATGATTATTAACTTGTGGAACTCACTGACACAGGGTATTATTGAGGCTGAGCTTAGTAGGATTTTAAAAAGGGTTAGACATATATATGGATAATAAGAACATCAACAGTTACAATGTATAGTAAAAGAATGTATAAGGGATATAAACGTTCATACTTAAGGGAGTAAACCATAGGACATATACTAGATGCAGGTGGTTATAAAGAAATGGCCCTTATGGGCAGCTTTTTCCATGATTGTCCATTATAAAGTTATCTGTCCTTTTCTTTGAAATATTTGGAACTGGTCCCTGTCCAAGGAAGAACACAAGGCTAACATAAATCATTGTAAAGCTTTTTTATGGCAATTTTTATATTCCTATGACTTCAATTCCAGTCTAGAATATCATAAATCACTATATTCCATGGTTCTTTCAGAGTCCCATCCAAAGTCTGCTGATGTTAATGGGAATTATTCCACAGACTACAATGAACATTGGCTCAGGCCTTGAAAGAATTATGTATTATGCCACTAAATGCCAGAGTATGAATATATCAACTATTCAGATCTTTTTTGCCTCCATCTTACAGTTATGGCAATTTGCTCAAATGCTGAATATATTGAATCTTCCTAACTGCAGTCCAGTGACTATATGTGTATTTCAAAAATAGATTTAGATTCTAAATTTTATTTAATGAGTTGCAATATGTGAAATAGCTCCTCACTTGGAAGGAAAAAGATCAGTTATGACTTCACCATGCATTATTAACTATAATTATTATTGAACAGATATTTCAGAGATCCGAGAGTGGATTTTCCCTACATCACCTACTTTGGCAACAAGGATTTACCAATGTGGTTATTACCTCTTTCACCCTTTCCTTATTTTGGGCTACTTTCTTCCCACATGTCAATATAACTATAAGCTCTTTGGGCAGGGACTGCCTTTTTATTGTCTTTGAACAACACTTAGCACAATGTGGTCTTGGACCATTACTGAGGCTCTAGGTTTTACAGTAATACAAATTAATAATAATACATAATAATCCTATCCCACCTCCACCCCTTTCAACACACCCACACTTCTCTTTCCATTTCCACCTTCAGTACACCTACAGTTGCAATATTCATTCTGTGACCACAAGGACAGGCAGTCTCTTGTAAGTCTGCTGTACTACTATGCAACATGTGTAAGGGAAAGCACAAAAATATGCTTGTCTTATTAGCTTCTAGAGAGTAACATCACTAGCTGTGTGACAGCACCGAACATTATTAACCAAAATGCTGCCGGTTTTATAGAATGTTAGTTTCAACAACCAAAATACAAATCTAGAAAGAATGAAGATTAAAAATCACTTGTATAGGCCACTTAAAACTACCAGTTATTTTAGGAGACAATGGCCCATAATGCTTAGGGCATGAGAAAAGTGCTCTCTGAGAGCACTCCAATCCTGTTCTGGGTTTTCCTTCTGACTCCGACAAAGACTGGCTGTGTGACCCTGACCAGCTCATAATCTCTGTATCTGAGTTTACAAGCTTGTGAAGTAGGTATACACTAATATCAATCTACTGCAGAAGTGTTAACTAGTTAACAGATTTATTTGTACAGTTCTGAGGTCCACCACTGAAAGATGCTATGGAAGTACAAAGTATTATTAAATGTCATTGGAGTCTTGGATGTGGGACTGTTACTAAAAGACAGACATAAGGGAAATAACCCCTGCATAGATAGGGATTCTGGGTTTGGGGGTTTATTAATTTCATTTTCCAGGGTTTATTCTTAGTAATTTTTGCATTTCATGTAGCTGTCCAAAAATCAGGTTTTTCAGGGCTCATTATAAATACTATAATGAGAAATGTATATTACTCATTGAAGTGGTATAAACTCTTTGCAATGTTTCCCTAGACAGCTTTAATATAGAACTGTTTCAAATAACATTACATTAAAGTGCACCAGGGAACCTTAGTGCATACCAGCAATATGTAAACAAAACAATTTACTGCTCAATAAGCTACTGCAGCTTAGAAATCACAGCCCCGTAGTCTGCATTATGCTTGTAGACAAATCCTTAGGTATAAATAACCACTCCCAGAGTTTACTGGATAAACACAGATCTTTCTTTCTTTCTTTCTTTCTTTCTTTCTTTCTTTCTATTGTGGTGCTTTAACAGTATTTATTGATTAAAACCTAAAATCAGAAGCCCTATGCATATTCTGTTGGATAGCCATATGTATGTTACATAAGAGGTTCATAGACAAACAGACTTACATAATGATGGTTCTCAATATAAACAACAGAAAAAGTAGTTTGAGGAGATAAAGTGCAGAAAATCTGAAATATAATATGTTTGTGTAAAACATAGTGTAGAAATCATTCAACAAGTTTTCTTGTTCCTCTTGAAGTATTTTCCAGGGCAAAAAAAGGTTCTGCTATTTAAATCAGCTAAATAAGCTAGATGCACTAGGGTCTTCTCTGTGAATGTAATTTTTCAAAACTGTAACTAAGCTTTAGGGGCCAGGTTAGATTTGTCGTACTCTCAGTTATTTAATTCTCATGAGGTGTGAAGTCAGGGTAGAATTCTGTTATAATTCTATTGGCAATGAGATTGCAACTGCTTACACCAGGTTTATGAAATTATGAACATCAGATTCACCAACTGACGGGTCAATTATACACTTCATTTGGAACGGGAAGTACACAATTGGGGTAGCAGAGACAAAAAGCAAATACAGTACTGTACTCTGTTAAATGCAAAATACTAAAAAATAAAGGGAAAGTTTACAAAAAGATTTGACAAGGTAAGACCATTGTTTCTGTGCTGGTTTCATTTAAATTAAGATGATTAAAAGCACTACTCTTCTGCATAATGAAGTTTTAAAGCTGTCTTAAGTCAACGTTCTGTGATAAACTTTTGAAAGAACAACCATAACATTTTGTTCAGAGTTTTGTATAACTTCCATTCTCAGAATGCTTGTAACTCTGAGGTTCTACTGTATTGTGCCATTCCACTGTTTTTCGTCTGCCTCATTTTCTGTTCCCTTTTGGAGTTGCTCATCCATCCTCAATCTGGATGTTCTTCGACAAATACGTCTCACCACCTCTTGCATGAAGTCCATGTCTTGCTTATGGACGCAGAAATGTCTTTGTGCTGAGACAAAGTTCAGGATCTATTAAACCTGTGTACAACCTGTATTGCCATATGGGCCAGAAACCTGGACCCTCTTTACAGGCAGACGTTGAGTGGCTAAATGCATACCATGTGTGCTGTCAGCACCAAATTGTTAGCATGAAGTGGTTAGACTTTGTGAAAAATGGCACAACCTCATGGAGATCTGGCCTTCCTTCCAATTACTCATATATTCAAAAGCAGCATTGCACGGTCTGTTGCCATGTCATCAAGATGGACAAAAATATTCCAGCACACCCTGCTTTCAAGCTCTCCATTGACATGTGGAGGGGGTGTACATCCTGATTGTATGTGCATTACCTGCGGGGCTGCCCGAAAGATTTGGGATTCACAAGACGGAGCTGGACCTGGGAACGTCATTACATGGTGACTAGTGAGAAGCCATCAACTGTGACATTCTGGCTGGCACAACACTCCTTAGTAGGTTTTGTGTGTTTTATTATGATGTGTCCACATCATGCTACAATATTTATTAGACAAGCAGCTGACTGCTGTCTCGGAACCCCATTGTATTACCGTTCATGGTAGTGATGAGTACCTCTTCCATAATACCTCCTGGCCTATTACCTTTCCAGCTTGATAAAGGTGATACAGGAGATTTCCTTCACAAGCACCATTTACTTTATGAATAAAATACTTTGTAAGGTCTTTGCCTTGGGCTATATGCCAGAAAGAGGAGTGGACTCTTATGCGATTAAGTATTTTAGGTAATCAGTAGCCCTCTGCATTAATGCATAAAAACTAGAAGTACTTCATACAACGATGCCAGCTTCTGTATACTCTTTGTTGTAATCCCCTCTAAACTCCGGGGACTGTTTTGGGCCTTTAATGCTGAGTTGCAGATGACTCTGTTTTCAATAGCAATAGTTTTATTGCTACTTAGTGCAAGAGCGAGGCATTGCATGTGGTCCCCTCATTCTTTAATATATGCGGGGTATTGAAATTGTAAGCAAGGCTAGTGAGATCTCTGCAGAAATGTGGGAACCAGGCCTAATAGCAGTCAGTCTTCAGACAAATAGCCTATAATGGGGGGGAGATGCGCCTTTCTGTTACAGGGAGCTGTCTCTCTCTCTCTCTCTCTCTGGTTATTCTTCTTATGTGGGTTCTTGTGTATTATCATCTGGAATTCTAAGAAGCAGAGTAGTGTTACATCCCAGCCTTCCTGCACAAGTATTATATGTTTTTATTTAGCTTCTCTGTTTGTATGCCCTGAAATATAGCAATATGCTACAGAGATCTTTAGTGAATACACCAATGCCAGAATGCAGCTCCTGTGGGTTGGTTCACTTAAATCACTTGGCAACAAGAAGAGGAAGCAACTTTGCTTTAGAGATGCACTAACTACATCATTTCATTCAAGCATCTCCCCCACATAAATAGATTACTCTTAAACTGGCCATGAGTCATCTTTCTTGGGTGCAGAACAGTTCCATGGTCAGTGGGTTTGTGTATCTTCCAAGGAGCTTAACAGTTGTATTTTCAGATCTTCTGTTAGCAACTCTCTCAAGTCATCCAAAATATTTTTTATTATATAATATTTCAACCCTCTTGCTCACACTATTTTGGTCTGTGCTGGGAGAACCCAAAAAGATAAGACTATGATCATCTTTTTTAAAATCCATGCGGAAAGTAGGCTTATTTAGTCTGCAGAAGAGAAGACTGAGGGGGGATTTGATACCAACCTTCAACTACTTGAAGGGGTGCTGCAAAGAGGAGGGAGCTAGGCTGTTCTCGATGGTAACAGAGGACAGAACAAGGAGCAATGATTTCAAATTACAACCGGGGAGGTCAAAGCTGGATATTAGGAAAAACTTTCTCACTAGGATGGTGGTGAAGCATTGGAATGGGCTACCTAGGGAGGTGGTAGAATCTCTGTCTTTGGAGATATTTAAGGTTCGGTTAGACAAACCCCTGGCTGGGGTGATTTAGTGGGAGTGGTCTTGCAGGGGGTTGGACTAGAGGACCTCATGAGGTCCCTTCCAGCCCTATGATTCTATGACTCTGAATCAAATAGGACCTACTAGCAGTTACAGAGAAATAATGTAAGTAAAGACAAAAGGGCAAACCTCTCTGTTACCCCAAACACGCAGTCAACAACTGCAAAGGGCCGGGGCCCAATGGAACCAGATGTTTCTGGTGCAAAAGGGAAGATAGAGTTGCTGGATCCCTGCACAGAGATCCTACTTCCTGCAGATCATTGAACTGTGCTGCACATGCTCTCCCTGCCAGGGTCTTTTGGGGTCAGGAAGGAGTGAGGGTATCAGGGCTGGTGGTTTTACTATTAAAATGAATTCACTGGCTCCTCTTCTCCTACACACATGCACATACAGCAGTTTGAGTAGCTGTCACAGTAGAAGCCATAAGCTATACTGAAATCAATGGGAATTAGGCACTTAGACTTTTTTGAAAGTCCCCTGAGGTGCCTCTCTGTATCTTAGGGACCTATATACTTAAAATATCCTGAGGGACTAGTGAAGAGAATTCTTTCCATCACAACCACAGCCCCCATGAAACTCCCTAGAATTACTCAGCAGGGAGCCTGGCTATGAATTTGGCCTACAGGACATAAGGCCAAAACCTTGTTTCTGCTGGGCAGGCACTCTAATGTGGGGGAGAGAGAGCACAGGGAGTCTTTCCTTTCATGAAGTAGCAGGACATATTTCTAACCTTTAATTAAAATAAGTACTGAGGGGAGAAATCAGCTACCACTCTGATTGGTACCTCATAGCAACAAAGGGTTGTGCTGCATGCTCAAACTGGTGACATAGTCCCTCTGGGTATATCTATACTAGCAATTTAAGTGTACTTAAGGATCCTTAAGTCAACCTAAATTACTCCATGTCTACACCTGACTTTCATTAAGTTGACTTAAGAAATTCCTTAAGTCGACTTAATGAAAGCTTAAGTCGACTTAATAACAACCACCCATTAGGTCGACTTAAGCCTTAAGTCAACTCCTTAAGTCGACTTAAGGATGGTGTGGAGAGGGAGTAACCCTTAAGTCGACTTTATTAAGTCGTCTTAATGCCAGTCAAGTCAACTTAAAGTGGACTAAGTCAACTTAACTTTAAGTCGACTTAGTCCACTTTGTTAAGTCAACTTAATAAGGTCGACTTTCAGTCGACTTAAAGTCGACCTTATTAAGTTGACTTAAGGAAGTCGACTTAACTTTTTCAGTGTAGACATACCCTCTGTGCTTTTATGCAGTATTCTGTTGCCCATATAAGGTGAAGGTCGGTACCTCTCTTAAGAAGAACAGAAGCAAAGTGAGCCTCCTTCCTCATAGCATACTTCCCTCCCAGCTTGCGTTCAGTCCTGGTGCCATTATCCAGCAGTATGACTCTGAGACCCATGGCACAGCCAACATTACTCTGTTCCTTCAGCCTTTACAGCTCCAGATAGTAGGAGTAAGGCTTTCCCATAAGGAAGAAAGAGAAGAGTGTAAGACTTTTCAGATCATTTAGTCCAACACAAGGTTGGTTTTCCAATACTTTACCTGTCACTTAAATATTGGTACTTCTAGCATGTGTGGAGGATATTCAACAGTTTCAACAAAGCTCATTCTGAGAAGTATAAGAATACAGATTTTAAATTACAGCGATTATTGGCTTTTCCCTGCATCTATCTTGTGTTAATAGTGAATCAAATCTTCAACACACAATATAAACTTATCAGCAACATATAATAATTTTGGGGCCTGTTAGGTCTGTTACAGCAATAAATCCACTGTGAACCAATATTTTTTCCCATATGTTTCACAGACAGACAATACACCTTCTGCTGTCATTGAATTAATTTACTAAAAGAGGCTGTAATTCATCTATACATTTTGAGATTCTAATTTACATATTAGACGAGCACTGAAGCATGGTTCTATTAGCTTGACATACCTGGGGACACTTTGGAAAACAATATGAATCATCTGGTATGTAAAAATTAGGCTGAAATTTAAATTAAAGCCCTGAAACTACCATTTTTGTTATGATTGGTTTTCTATATAATGGTCCTTATGATGACTTTAATTATCTAGCACAGTAGATAGTATCCTTGAGTAGATTTTGCATCTGTCTGGTTTGGGGGAATGCTCAGAGAAAGCTTTTTGTGCTGCATCTCATTTATTATGTGTTATCTCAAAAGCTGCTGGTGATGTTTTGTGTGATACTGTGAATTAAGCATGGATTTTTTTTCTTCTTATTGTTTATGAAGGAACTAGGTCACAGGCATATCTGAAAGCACGGCCAGAATACTTCGTATTTCCTGTGGAGTCCCAGAGCTCTAGTTTCAAGCCATTACTGTTGTTAATTAATGATTTGCCAGCTGCCTGCCCTGATTTTATAGCATTTATGTATGCAGTACCATTGTGCTTTAGTGTCCGGTTTTAGAGTTCTTTACCCTACACACAATAAATTTGCATTTATAAATTTGCACCGCTTGAATGCGGTCTGTTCTTGGACAATTTCACTTTAGCTTTCTAAATTCAAAGGTTAGCTAAACAGATTTAAAATAATCAGCAAAGATCTCCTGTTAGCTGTTGTTTTCATTTTGAATCCTTCCTGATTTAGGGTTATCAACAGAAGCTGATAAAAGGAAAATGGCCTTTTCTTGGTTCTAATTTCAGAAAAGCACATTAGTTTTAAAAATGGAGCTAAACTAAAGCAATTGGTCTGTGCTCTAGTCCAAAACTCTGGTAATAGGCTACATTCTTGCAGAACTTGTAAGCCATCTGTATGCTTTGTTGTTTTTCTGCTCTGCATAGCTACACTCAATTTATAGGGATATACGTGTTCCTCTGTCTCTTCCCCTTATCTCTCCATATCTCCTCCATTACTTTTCTTGAAAATGTAAAAAACAAACTGATTACATTGGCCCAATTCAAAGTGAACATTTGAATTCTACTTTAACTAAACCGTCCTTACAGTTACAGTTGGATAATATTACAGTTGCAGATCATTTTTTTTTTTAAATTCTGTCCTTTAAATATTGGTGTTGATGAGTGCTACTAAATATCTGTGGAATTTTACTCAGAAGCAGCTGATTTCTGTGGTGGATGACTGTAATAGTTTGTATTTCATGTTAAGAGTTAGAGATCTTGCTCCCGTGAGAATCAATGGCAAAACTTCCATTGAATGAGAAGAGAGGAGAACTAGGGCACAAGTTTGTGCGGTGCTTTGGGGTCATTTGCAATTAAAGTTGCTGTATAAATGTAGTATTGTTATGATATACCAGGTAGGTCAAATATAAGGTGCCCATTAAAGTCAGCAGCAAGTCTGGGGTTCTCTGAAAAGCCAGATTTTGTTTCTAGTTTTGTAAGCTTCCAGGCTCTCTTTCCTGATCCAAAATTCCTCCTTCCTGCTGCAGCTTCAGCAGCCTCTATCTGATCATCATGTCTTACGAAGTGGGATTTTCTCCCACGAAAGCTCATTCGATAAATAAATTTGTTAGTCTTTTAAAGGGCCAGCAGACTCCTTGTTTGTTTTATCTGATCATCACATCATGCATAAGCATTTGGCTACCTCTTAAAGAAACACATTTGAACTATATATCTTTATTTCAGGAAATAAAGAACCAGAAAGAGCTGTGACAGAAAGCAGCCCTGAAATTTCAAGGGGCACAGAATATGACAGGAGGATTTTTCCCCCTAAACAATTCTTTTCAGTATTGAACAGGTTTGAGAACAAGCCAATCCACAGGGTCATGATAGGTCAGATTTCCTGACCTACTTGCTCCCACATCTGGATAATCTAGAAATGAAAATCAATTCTTGTCTTAGAGTTTGTGAGGAGCTCATAATTGCTTTAGACCAAAGCGCAGAATGGCTGCTGTTTCTGCCACCTTTCAATTCTTGGGGATGGGGATGTCATTTTTCAAGTCTGGTACACTGTCAGGATTAGATTGTGTGTTAACCAAGTAGAAAGCTTTCTACTTGGATTGAGATTTCTTCTCATCACTGTTTCTTTTACTCAAAACAAAATCCCTTTCCTTATTATCTCTGGAGATATCATATCGTGCTTTGAACAGACTATTTATGGAAAACACATTTCTCTTCTCTGGGACAAATTTTGTGCTCTTTTATACCTCATGCAACCCTGCTGGAAGCAATAGGACCACCTGGCTGTTACTTGGTGCACAATTTGGCCCTTGATCTTGAATTTACTTTTCAAATTCTGCTGCAGATTACATTGGTATAACATTGAGTCAAATTTGGACTCTAATTTAGCCAATGAGATTTAAACCTGTGTATTCTTTCTCCTTATTATAGTGCCTCTTTTGAACATTCTGAGTTAGCCTAAACAGAATTGACTTTTCTCTCTGTGCCTGTGTGCAGCAAGTTGCAGGACTAGGGCCTAAGGCGGTATGGTTCAGGGATCAGCAGACCGGAACTGAAATCGTGGCTTCATTGTAGTCAATAGTAAAGCTCCCAGGGACTTCAACAGAGGCAAGATTTCTCTTTAAGGTTCTAGTTCTGGTGATGATGACTGAATCAGTCACTTCACCTAAGCTTCTCCTATTTATAAGGGCAATATGGAGACATAACTTATTGAAACGCACTTTCGGATATCTAAATGAGAAGTGCAAAACAGGAGTCAGGCATCATTACATTCTTGGCTGCCTTCTCCATTCTTGTCCCCCCTTACTCAAAACAAATTAATATATCCTGATATTTGTGATTCCAGTGAGAACTTGATCTTTAGAAATTTGTTCTTGTCACTTTCTCTCTATTATTATCATTGTTATTTGATGAAAGATTTTTCTAATCAGTTAGGAAAGCTCTCATCTCTTCCTCTTTTAGGAAAAAGGCCACTTTTTAAAAAAAAATGTGGCCTTTGTTATTAAAGAATCTGCAGGGAAGGTGTGCTATTAATCAGCTGTGCTATTTCACTTAATGTAGATATTCTAAAAACTTATGTGATGTTGACTGCCCTTTTGGCTGGCATGGCAGGGACTGAACTCCAAAGCAAAAAGCATGAGCTATATACAGCTTGAACTAAAGAGCCAAAGGTGCTGTTGTTGGGGTTATAGCGACTCATAGACTCTGTGAATCGGCACCTATATTTAAATTAAACAAGAGGCTGCTCTCCCCACCCAGTCTCTGGAAAGACTGGACGTAAAGACCGTTTACATGATGAAAGGGACCAAAGGAAAGATTGTGACTGATTGCTAGAAAAACTTTGTTTAATGTATACATAATTAATATTTTCATATCTGTTTTTAACCAGTTTGCCAATTTAGAATTTCAATGTGGGGAGGCTGCCAGAACCTATAGTCCATCAGTCTTGACTAATAAATTCTGTCAGCAAATGAGAATGCAAAATTGATTTCTTTTTTTTTTTTTTTCTTAGAAAGGACTACCTTTGCTTTAGATCCAGCCAAGATCACTTGAGGAAAGAATGATCATTTTGAAAATCACATGGGATCTTTGTGCTGGCATTAATGAAAACAGCTTTTCAGCAAATATACTCATGACACAATTGTTATTGTTAAATCACTTCATGTTTTATGTGCCAATAACAATGCAGCCTCAAGCTCTTTTTCCAGTGATGACCAGAAGCAAAACAGAAGGGCACTTTTTAAAAAACAAGGGATAAACTTCCTCTGTTGGTTTAAATTGGCCCAGATATACTGAGGTCAATGGAACTGCACCAGTTTGCACCAACAGAGAATAACTACACATTTTTCTTTTCTTTTCATCCATTAGCCTTTCCCCTTTAGGACTTTCTTTCCAAGCTACTGGCTAGACTCACCTTCAATGAACACTACCTTTTTGAAACAAATAGAGCAGGTGGAAAAGAAGAGTTTGAAATGGGAAGCCAATTCTTTCTCCTTGATGTCAGTGAGAATTTTAGCCACTGATTTTATTAAGAGCTCACCTGGGCCCAAAAAGGGATAAAGTATTGATTGTAAAGATGTAAAGGTCCAATCAGACATGTGGAAATTTGTATTTTCGTTCGGTTGGTTTAGTTTTGTTTTTTAAATAAATACAACATCCCTATGATATTTCCACACTAAAATATTTATCTGCACTCTCTAGACCAGCTCCATTCTTGCATAAATATTCATACCTGGGAATAAGTAAAAGTGCAAGTCTATTCCTACAAGAAACTATGTAAAATACTGCCCTCCTACTTATCAGAACTAGTCCAGCCCTGCATTCAAATTAATCTCTACTGACTTTAGATACCAACATTCATTTTTACTATTTTTTTACTCCTATTAGCTGTGCAGAGCCAGCATAACTTAGATGGCAAACTGGGTTCTGTTCCTTCTTGGCCATCATCAACAGAATGGTTATTGAGATCCTAAGAGTTCTAGCTGCGTGAAGCTAGGGAAGACAATAGGATTGCACAGATGTCACTCAGGGCCTGATTTGGCCATTAGAACCTACTTAAACTGTTGATGGCACCGGAGGAGAAAAAAAGCTCCAGGTTGACTTTCAGAGCCCTGACTGAGTTTGCAGGTCAGCAGCTGGAAAAACAACAGCAACAAAACCTTTCTAGTTGCAGCACATTGGAGTCGCTCAGATGCCATAAGCATGGTTTAGGCAGTCCCTTTCAGAGTGGAAGTGCATTTGTGTAACAGTGGTGGATTGAAATTGTGGGACTTGGATTGTCTGTTGAATCAGACTTTTCTGATACATATTTTCCAAAAAACGTGATTATTGGTGCCTTCATGTTTGTGTGCCATTTTTGAAAATGTAGCCCTCTGTTTGTAACTTCAGTCAGCTCTGTGAGGCTGCTTCAAATGGAAAGTGTGCCCCAAAACCTTACTATTCGTGGGACTTTGGGGGCTTTTTCTTTTGCATGTGATTACTGAATAATGATCTGGATTCAAAAGCACGTCAGAACCAGACAATCCATAAAGAGTGAACCAATCCATTTATAGATCTTTACTCAGCAGGTGTAAGATCTCTTTTTCATATCTTTTAACTTCATACCACCCACTCCACTATCTTTTTTAATGCATACCATTTCATGTATTATATGGGTAGTCTCAATAGCAGACAACACTGAAGTCTAATGCTGAGGCTAGTAAAAGAGAAAACATCTCAGAATGCTCTGATATAAATTGTGGTTGTTGTAATCAAAGATTGAAACAATAGATTGAGCCCTCAGAATATTCATGAACATAAGATTGCCACCAATGAGGCTTAAATGCTATTTAAACCTGCAGTATTTCCCCTCAGTGAAGAGCTATGTCCAGGAAGAGACTATAGGAATTTTACTGTGCAAGAGGACTGGGCAGATAGATATGGTTGATGGTTAGCTTGTGAGTATATGGCAAGGAGCAGTGTGATGCTGTACTGATCTGGGAAGAGCCCAAGAGGGAGAAGGGGACTCGGAGTGTTACAGCCTCCTACAGTAAACCCCTAACCGCTGGCTGAGTTACTGAAATCCTCAAATTCTGATTTAAAGACTTCAAGTTACAGAGAATCCAAGACTGACACCAGTTTAAACCTGCATTTCCCCCATTGCTCTGGGAAAGGTTAATTTGCACCAGGTATAAAGAGCATACACTGGGCAATGTGCTGGCACAATTATGCCTTGGATTAGACTGAGTGGCTGAGCCCAAATGATAGACGCAGCCCTCCTGTGCCCGCTGTCATCTGTTTGTATGTGCAGGAGGTGACATGCAGTAGCTCTGTGTAGTCTGCTTCTCTTCCCACAGAACTAGCTATGGTGTGGGCAGATGGCTCGAGCCAGATTGCAAGTTGTTCCTCGTTTTTGTACTAATCACATACGAACCAGCATGCTGGTTCCCAACTACTCTAATGTTTAGGTCTGCTGATACATAAGGTTTTTAAGACAAGGATTTTAAAGCCCTTATCTCACAAAGAACACATCTTCCACTGCAGGCATCTCTTTCTTCCTCAGCTCTTAAAGAGTATCCTCAGGATATGAGCACGTAACTAGAAAACCCTCTGACCTTCTCTAAAATTCAAGCTTTAATGGAGGAAGTGACGAGAAAATGTCAGAGCCTCGGAGGAAACTTCCTTAGCTTTCTTGTGCATTGTTATTTCCGAAAGATGCTAATTTGCCATAGTCATGAAACTTTTCTTGGGAGTGTGATAATAGCAGGCGCCTGGGAGGCATGATTCCTGAGGGCTGCCGCTAATGCAAACTTGAGAAAAATCACAGAGGTCTACAATTTCCAGGTGTGGGTGCCTACAGGTGCTAGGAAGGGATGGTGGAATAGGCTCTAAGTTATTAACTACTTTACACGTTACACTAAATTTTTACAGGTATTTAGTGTTTAAAATGTAGACAGGTGAAGCTGATGAAATTTTTCAAAAGCATCCATGCCTAACTCTCATTAATGGGTGCATCTACACTGGCAAGTTAGGTCGACTTAAGGAGGCTTATGTCGACCTAAACAAAGCCACGTCCACACTGGGCTTTTATTAAGTCAACTTAAGCATTTCCTTAAGTTGACTTAAGGAAAGCTTAAGTTGACTTAATAACACCTCCTTTTAGGTCGACTTCTTAAGTTGATTTAAGGCCAGTGTAGATGTGGATTAACGCTAAATCGACTTTAAATCGACAAAGCCAATATAATGGCTCTCTCTGCTGTTAAGTCAACTTAACAAAGTTGACTTAAAATGTAGCCAATTTGTTAAGTCGACTTAACAAGGTCGACTTTAAGTTGACTTAACAAAGTCAACTTAAGTTTGTAAGTGTAGACACAGATTTGAGTGGGAGTAATGTGCCTATATGGTTCTGAAAAGCCTATTTGGTGCCTAACTTCATCTTTAACAATCTGGTCCTTAGTTCTTTCATTTACAGATGTCACAGCACTTTGGAAACATTAATTATGACTTTCAATTGCCAGAGAGGTATTTCCCCTCCGCATTTTATTTTCTTTTATTTACAGATGGGTTAACTAAAACATAGACGTCCAGATTTTCAGTTTGGATCCCTAAAATTTAGTTATGGTTTAGGCACATATGCTATGGAAGTTCAATATGCTAAGCTAAGCTAAACATGGAAGTCGTTTAAGTTACATCGATGCTGCATATGGCCTAGTACATTTAAAAGCATTAACATTAATCCAAACTCACTGCTCTGGAAAATCTATAGGAGTCTAATGGCTATTCTGTAGTCTTTTTCATATAATCTTTACAAGCACTTCAAAGTGCTTTTTCCCAAGTGTATTACAGGGTTGTTTTTTTAAAAATCAATGAAATGCTACATTATTGTCAACTTAATGTTCTAAGTAATACAGGACATCTGGCTTGTGGCATCACTGGGTAGCAATGCTAAAAAAACGTAGTTGCTAGTAATCTAATATGCACTAGATGGCACCAGGCTACCATATATTGCATCATTTGTTACTGTATTTTATGCATCTGTTTTAGAAGCATGAAACACAAAGTGAGGTGCAAAAAAAGTTACTATTTCAAAAGGACACAAATTCATTCACACATAGCTATACAATAATAATAATAATTTCTCCAAAGAAAAGTTAATATGAAATTCTTTTAGAATATGTCATGAAAAGAAGGGAAATAGGTTCCCTCCACCCCACCCCCAAGTTCTGCTATTGTTTTTGTTCACCATCTGTCTAATGTATTACAATATCCTTATGATAACAGCTTTTCCTTTTTATATGTTTTGATAAAGCATCATGCCCACCAATGGCATTTATATACATATATTCACATTGCTGTTCTTTTTGCATGACTGTATTCAGAGAGAAGAATGTGAGTTGTTTTTGTTGGGGATATTTTCACTTTTTGAGTCTGATTCCTCCTTCAGGCAACACTTATGGTTAAATAAGCTGTATCATCTTATCCCTAATGAACATGCTGTTTGCCAGAATGGCTACCCTGTTGTGATTCCATAACTTACGAGGCTAGATTGTTGGCCTGTTGCTCAACGCAACCTGGCGATTCAGTGGACTTCTTTTAGTCTGATCCCTTATTCTCTTACTGTGTGGCTTGGGTGGCTGTAGTGGGAGTTAAAATTCACCCCTGCATATCTCTCCGAGTCATTGGAACATAAAAGCCTTCCCACAACGTCAAGGTGAAGTCCCCAGGATGGATTTTCACTTCACTTATAAAACAATACATTTTTGTACAATTTCAGTGGCAGTCTCCCTCCTATCTTGTTTTTAGATTCAGATTCCACCTGTCAGATCCATTGTGTACAGAAACCAGGGCATTGATTCAGCAGAGTCTTTTGAGATGATTTTGTCCAACCATGAAGTAATTCAGAAATGTCTCATGGCCTGTGTTATAAAGGAGATCAGAGTAGATTATCACAATGGTCTCTTCTGGCCCTAAGCACTATCAATCCTTTGTGAAAGTCTGTTCTACCCTTGCTAGAGAAAGCAAATCAGTTATCCCACTCCGTTACCCTTAGCGTGGCTGCTGAGAGCTGTTAAGATCTGCTGACCAGCACTGCTGTAGACAACTGCATTTCAGCAAAATACATAGGAGGACTTACAGAAGATACAATGAAACCATGTAGTAAAACACCGCTGCTTCCTGTCTTAGATCTGGTGAAACACTAATCACGGAGCCCAGAAGTTAGTGGCCAAGCCTGCAAGCCCTCCAAGTGTGGAATTCCTCTCTGAGACTAAGGGAGTTCTGTTTGTAGACAACTTTTTCAGGACTGTCTAAGTATCTAAGTAGATTTAGAATTTCACAAGCTCTCACCATTGACCTAACTCTGCTCCCACTCAAGTCACTAGAACAGGAATAGGCCATTAGAGCATTTTGGTTACATTAAGCTGGAGGGTGGGGGAGCTGTGCGGATCCATCGGGCCAAAGTCTGCTGTAAATTTTTATGTAAATTAGGAGAAAACCTATACCTTTAATAGAGTAATTCTAATATTATATTGATGTAACTGAGTAGAATTTGACCCCTTGACTTTTGCCGCTTCTTTCATCTTCCATTTCATATTTCCATGTGAGCACTGACTTGCTAACAGGAAAGAGATGAGGAGTTACTCACTCTCCATGGGCCAATCAGGTCTGCTGCTGGGGCTACGATATGTAGTAACATGAAGCCCTATTGTGCAGTCAGTTTTTAAACAGAACTCTACATTGCCTTTGATGGCAAGTTCTTGAATATACCTCTGTAAATTGGCACAATCCGCCCCATTTTAAGTATTTTACAGGGGTTCCCAAACTGTAGCATGCATACTCTGGAAGTACACTAAACACCTAGATGGGGTATGCAGCAGAAATTGTGCAATGGTGGATTTTATTTATTTATTGCATTTTCACAAAAGGCTACTCAGGGGAATTCTGTGGGAAATTGTTATATGAAATACGGTAGTTAATTTACTTCAAAATGTACCTATGAGAATATACATACAGAGGTGCTAATGTAGAGAGCCCACATCTCCAGTCACTGCTCAGCGCGGGTTCAGTTGCCCAGCAACTGTTCAATCTAACTGAGCTGAGAACTTAGTCAGGGTTTGATGTTTTTCCCCTGGTTGTATACGTCACACTAAAACTATTTCTGTGCATAGCAGGGAAATATGGACAGATGGCTAAAGACAGGCAGTGTTAAGGAGAACATACAAAGTACCAGTGATGAGAAGGGGAGAGGTAGCCAGACAGCTGGTAGATCTGGAAGGGGAAATGCAATAAGGAAAGTTTAGGAACTTCTGCTCAAGTAGCATATAATCTTCAGATAAAAAAAGTTTATGGAACTAAAAAATACCTGCATCTTCATTTGGGTTCCTTTGTATTTATGAAAACTTTTGGAATAAAGATTTAATAAGCAAAAACAAATAGCAACCCTGGCTAAGTACACTAGGAACTTAAAAATAACCTATGATTTAAGCAGTGCTTTTTTTCTAAAAAAAAAGGTACCGGAACTCCTATTGATGTCCGTCGTGTCATAAAGAAATAACACTGAAAATAGTGCAGTAAACAGTAAATTTTTGAATATATCAAAGAAATAAAAATACAAGGTAAAAACTGTTAAGTTTTATTAACTATGCAGGCCGCTAATATACTGAAAGACAACCTGTGAGGTCTTACAGCAGGGGTCCTCACACTTTTTAAATAGGGGGCCAGTTCACGGTCCCTCAGACTGTTGGGGGGCCGTATTATAATTAGAAAAAAACATGAATGCGTAGCTATCACGTCTGCTGCTGGCCTGTGTTTCTGGGTACTGGGTGGCAGGCAGTAATGCATCCACACACTTTTTGTTGGTGCTGTGGGCTCCGGCCAGGCCCAGAGTGTGGGACTGACCGATGTTAGCCTGCTGGCCTGCTGTTGTGTACGCAACTAGTAGCCAATGTTCCCTCTAGGTTTGGTGGCTTGTGTGCAAAATTTTCAAGCCGTGTGAAAAACTTTTTCAGAATAAATTTTTGGGGAAAACTCACAAGACAGAAATTATAGGCATTAATTGAAGATAAAGTGACTGTAAAACGAATTAATTAATTAATTGTGTTTAATTAATTTAATTGGAATGAATTTGGAATTGAAATCTAATTTTAAGAAAGGTTTTTATTTAAAATTAATTTTTAAAAAGTTTTAAAAAAGGAGAGAAAGAAAAAAAAGAGAAGGAAGGAGGAGACAAAGAAAAAAAGAAAGAAAGGAAGGAAGCAAAGACAGAAAGAGCAGGAAGGAAGGAAGACAAAGAAGAGAAAAAGAAAAAAAGGAAAGGAAGAAAGAAGAGAAAGGAAGGCAGGGAAGAGGAAGACAAAGAAGAGAAAAAGAAAAAAGGAAAGGAAGA